>SNSD01000009.1:0-1200000 GCA_004522665.1 Venturia nashicola
CCTAACCCTAACCCTAACCCTAACCCTAACCCTAACCCTAACCCTAACCCTAACCCTAACCCTAACCCTAACCCTAACCCTAACCCTAACCCTAACCCTAACCCTAACCCTAACCCTAACCCTAACCTCTTTTAATAAAGTTTTCGATTTCCTAGAGATCTAACTTAGAAAAAGATAGTTTAAAGGAATCTAGTATACTTTCTATACGTAGTTTAAGGTAAAGCTCTAGATCTACTTTTTCTTTTATAAAAATAAAAGCCTAATAAGTAGTTAAAAAGAAGGTTTAGTATTCTTTTAAAGCTATATATTACGCTCTCGTTCGATATAAAGGGATTATAACTTATCTATTTACTCTAGTAATACGCGAATTAGTTATATTTAGAGTTACTATATTAGATTTCGGTATAGTAGTAGTATTTTCGTTAGTAGATAGTTAACTTCTTCGCTAATTTCCTAGTTAATTCTTTAATTATTCTATATTAGAATCTAAAAAACTAGTATCTATAACTTCGATTACTAGTCTTTCGTAAAATACCTTAATATATATAGATCTTAAAATAACGTCGTTATTATTTATTCTAACTATATAGTTATAGTCCTATACCTTTTTTAGAATATAAAGTTCTCTCTAGCCTCTATTCTCTCTTTAAATAAGAACTTTACCGCTAATTAGTAGTATAAATAGTATAATTAAGGTAGGCCTATTATATTAAGAGAGTATACTTACTACTTATTCCCTTACTCGAATTTAATAGAGTTCTTTTATTACCTTCTTAACTATATTTACTTTTTATAGGATTAATTAGCTAGGAGGGAAGGAACCTATTATTTTAGGGTAAGCCCTAAAGATAAGAAGGGTAGGAATAAGCCTATTTAGTTCTATTATATTATTTATAGCTTTAACTACTAGTTATAGGATAGCTAGATTACTCTCTAAAGGTAGGTCTTCCTTAAGAATAGTAAAATAATACTTTAGAACCGTATAGTATCTTTCTCCCTTACTAATTAAATAGTATACCTCTATAAGAACCTCCTTAACTTATATATTAAGTAAACTTATAAGTTAATTAAATTCGTAGGAGGAGAAGTTAATTCCTATATCTATAATAATCTAATCTAGTAACCTAAGATAGATATTAATTTAAATAGTACGAATATATTACTATATCTCGCCTATAGTTTAATCTACTAGGAATCGGGCTACTTAGAATATAGTAGCTATATCGACTATATATAGTACTAGTTAGCTATTAATATAGAGAATATTAACTATAATCTTTATATTAAAAATTAAGTTATCCTAGAGTAAAAATCTAAATCTCGAAGGTACCTTTATATTTATCTAATAATATTTATAAAGTTTAGAGATAGATCTAATAATATTAGTATTTATATTTTTTAAACTTACTCTAGAAAGTACCTTAAGGAACCTTTCGGCCGATAGGTAGCTAAAACGTTAGTATAATTACCTTAATTATTACTTATCTAGATCGGAGAAGAAAGATTAGTTAAATTAGAATACCTATATAGGTTAGTATAACTAATTAGTTAATAGAAGGGATAAGATAAGATCTAAATTAGCTAAAAGTACTCTATTAGTAGCCTAAGGGAGGGAAATTTTAATTTCTAAAGTAATAAATTATTCTAGGAGAGACTATAAGTACTATTACTATATTAATTAGTAGGGTAACTCTAACTAAGGATAGCTATACTTCCTAATAAGTAGAAACTTCTTTTTACCTTATACTAAAAGGTTTCGGAGGTTATCTATATAGATACCTAGTTAGTCTATATCCTTAATATATATAAGAAAAGGTATATTAGTAGGGATAATATAGAAGATAATTTTTCTAATTAGTATAGGAATCTAAGTAGTTTCTAGGGAGAAAGCGTTACCCTTACTAAAAATAATACTATACTAGCCTACTAATAACGTATCGAGTTCGATTTAGTCCTATAAGTACTTTTATAATACTCGGAATTAGGGTTCTCCTACTATAGAAATTCCTACTACTCCTATATCGGGTAGGATACCCTAAAAGGTTTCTTTAGAGTAGTAGTATTAGAAGCTAAAAATTCTATCTATAACTTAGTTTATAGGCTATTTAGAGGCTAGGAAATACGCTATAATATTATTAGAAAGTTATTAAGTAAATAATACGAATTCTTCGTTATTTTTAGGTAGAAATTTATCGTCGGTAAAGAGATAGTAGTATTCCTTAATAACTACTTCGTCTTTAGTATCTAAAGTACCTTCGTAGGAGTTAACTATAGATAGGTAGGCTTTAATAGTATAGTCTTAAAGGTATATTACTTATTAGGATACCTTAAATTTCTAGTAGCTTATCTTTCTCTCCTTAATTAAATAGTTTCTTATCTAATAGTTAGGTTTTCCGTAGATATAGTATAGTCTCCGTAGTTTTCTCGTTCTAGAAGGTATTCGAGATATTTAATTATATTATCTCTATTAAGTAAATCCTCTTATATATTTACTACGTTAGTTTCGAGGATTATTAAAGTTTCTCCTATAGGTTCTATCTATAAAGTATATATAGTTTTTATTAAAGAACTCGTCGTTTTTTTACTTATCCTTACTCTATAACTTAGTTTACTCCTCGAGTTCGTTAGAGATATATACTCCCTAGGATAGTTTTAGTCTAGTTAGGACTAATTACGAAAATATAACTATAATTAAATTCCTAAGTTATATATATAGAG
Source organism: Venturia nashicola (assembly GCA_004522665.1). Classification (NCBI taxonomy): domain Eukaryota; kingdom Fungi; phylum Ascomycota; class Dothideomycetes; order Venturiales; family Venturiaceae; genus Venturia; species Venturia nashicola. Next base: position 2,719 of record SNSD01000009.1, read on the forward strand.
AATTAAAGTCTTAGGAAGGGTTAAATTAAGCGTACTAGTACTCTTTTATACCCTTTATAGCTATTAAGAGTTAGTTATACTCCTCTTAAGATATCTTTCGGAGTAGTCTTTTAATACTTAAGATCTAGTAAATAAGTATCTCGAAATATTTAAGTAGGGACTTATTAGGATATTTCTAGATTACCTCTAGTAAGATAGTATTTCTTTAATCTCCTAGAAGTTTCTTTCGACGTTATAGGTTCTCGAACTAGTATTAAAGTATAGTTATTATAGGTATATAGCTAGAGAAGTTCTTATTAACTATCTTATAGTAGTAGTACTCTCTAGCTTTATCCTTTAATATTAAAGTCCCTAACGGGGTAGGTTAGGGCGGGTTTTAGAGTAGGGAACCCGCCCTATTAGCGGGTTAAATTCTAACGGGTTAGGGTAGGGTCCTAGGGCGGGTTATAGATTAGAGGAGAACCCGTCCTATTTATACTAGTATAAGTCTACGTAATACTTTCTTAGCGCTTATATAACTACTAAGATATAACCTAATAGTAAGTAATAATAGCCCTAACTATATAGAGTATAGAGGTATAGTTAGATTTAATAGTAAATAGTTAGTAGATTTTAATATATTATAATATTATTTAATATTTATATATTTCTAGTAGTCTCCTAGTAGTTAAAGTAAGTAGATAAATAGAAATTACGTTTAATAATACTATAATAGCTAAAACTAGGGTTTTTCTTATTTAGAGAGATCTTCTATATATATATTATTAATAATTTAGTTATTTTTCTTCTTTCCTTCTTCTTCTTCTTCTTTATCTTCCTCTCTATTACTCTTAATATCTAATTAAAAAGTACGTTTATTCTTATCCTTAGACCTATTAACTTTATTACCTAATTTTTTAGTAGTAGCTTAGAGCTCTTATATCTTCTTATCTATATTAAAAGTATAATCTAAACTATTAGTCGCCTATAATACTAATAGTTTTATAATAAAATTAACCTTATTTATATCCCTTATTCTACTAAATCTCTTTTTTACTTCTACCTTTTTACTAAATATTAACTCCTATACCTCTATTATAAGCTCTCTATTAGGTAGATTCTCCTTTAGCTTAATCTTATCTATAGGGTATATAGCCTACTAATAAGTAGGACTAGGAAGCCTTTTATCGAAATTATAGTAATAAGCTAGGAGATTTCGTATTAAAGTAACCTACTCTATAGAAAAGAATTAAAGGGGAGAAATTAAGGGTAGTTAATTAGCTAGGTAGACTAGTAGTTACTCTTTTCTATCTTTATTATAGAATAAGCTTACTAGACTCTAAAAGGATATTAGAAACTACTAGAAGACTACTAGAAATTAAAAGACTTACCTCTAAATCTTCTTTTAAAAGAAGTTTATAGATATTATACGTACTCTTAATTAAATTTAAACTACTATTTATTAAATTTACTAACTTCTTTTTAATTACTTACTAGGACTATCTTACTTACGTATAGATAACTAGATAAAACTTTACGTAGCGTTAATCGTAGGACTTATTAAATAGTATAGTAATATTACTACTCTAAGCCTAGGGTATTATATTAATATCTATCTCCTCTTTTTTACTCGATTTTTAACTAGAGCTTTTTTCTACTCTATTATTTATATCTTTATCTTAATCTTTATTACCGAAATCGAAAAGCGTAAGTAGGTCTAGTTTAAGGAGGCTAGAATAGATACTATTCGATATTCTAAGGCTAGATTAGTATATATTACTACTAGAATACTACTAGGTTCTTACTACTTATTATTAATAGCTTACTTAGCTTACGTAACTTAGAACTACTACTTAGTATCTAAAAGAAGATTCTAACTATTAGACTTTTTTAGTTTTTAATAAGCCTCTAACTTTACTTAATTTAATACGCGCTAACTCCTTATAATCTAGAGATTAAAGCCTCTCTTTTTACTATACCGCGTATATTCTTTAACTATATAAATATTAGTAGAGAGGAGTTTAGTTAGTTTTAGTAATACTATTATTTATAGATTTATAGATTTATACTAGACTAAGCCTAGTAGTTTACTAGTAGTTTAAGGCTTATAAAATAAGCGAGATTAAAGTAGAGTAAAGCTTAAATTTAATTAGTATAATTAGTAGAAGTATTTTATATATTTACGCTATATAGTACGAAAAGTATAGTCGTTTAATCTTAGTATACTAGTTTACTAGTACTATAGAGTTTTTACGTCCGTATATATACTAATAATCTATATAGCTTTATTCTTACTTTTTAACCTATATTACTACTAGATTACTACTAGTAACTACTAAATTAAAAGTAAATTAACTAATAATTATTACTAATTATTTTATAGTACGTAGTAAGGGTACCTACTAGTATAGCCTTACTTCTATAGTAGATCTTCGAGTAGCTAACGAATTAAAAAAAGCTCTACTAGATTCTCCTCTAATTAAACTAGTAGAGTCTAGTAGTTATCCTAGTAATTTAGGTAATCTAGATTTTAATTCCTAGCTAGCTAGTACCTAAATTAAAGAAGAGCTACTTAGAAGTAAAAGTACTAGTTATTCCTTAAGTAGTTCCTTATCTTTATAAGTATTAAATATTAAGTTACTAGATAATAATAGAAATATTATTAGTAAGTATAGTAAGACTAAGAAGAAGGACCTAACTACTAGGGAAAAGACCCTATTTAAAATACTAAAATCTAAAGAGCTAGATAAAGAAGATAATAAGTTTAAGGATACTCTAGAAGACCTAGAAGCTACTTTATATACCCTAATTAATACTACTTAAAAGCTAGATACTCCTATAGAAGAGTTAAATACTACTATAAAAAAGCTAGATACTATATAACTATAGGTTTCTAACTAGGAAATACTTAATACTTAAATACTAGAAGATACTAGTAAATCCTTAGTAGTAGTAGTAGTAGTAGTAGTAGTAGTAGTAGTAGTAGTAGTAGTAGTAGTAGTAGTAGTAGTAGTAGTAGTAGTAGTAGTAGTAGTAGTAGTAGTAGTACTCCTAGTAATAGTACTACTACTACTACTACTACTAGTAAGAAAGAGACTAGTAGTAAAAAAGATACTAGTAAGAAAGATACTAGTAAAAATAATACTAGTAAAGAGACTAATAGCTAATAAAATAGTTACTAGTACTAGTAAAAGTACTACTATAGCTACTAAAAGAAGATCTACGCTTAAGGCTCGAAATACTATTACTACTAGTAGTAAGGCTCTAGTAAAGACTTTAGGGCTATTAGCTACTCGAAAATAACTTACTAGGAAAGGTAAAAATAATATAAGTAGTATAAGAAAGCCCTACCGTTATAAGCTAGGAAGTAAGTTAGAATTATATATTATATAGAATTCCTAGTAGTATCCTAGTAGTCTCTAACGCTTTCTAGCCGTTACTTTATATAAGATCCGCCGCTACTAGAAGAGTACTAACCTCCTTATATAGAAAATACCCTTTAGTAGGATTATTCGAGAGGTTATATAGAATTTTAAGAAGGACCTTCGATTTTAAGTAATAGTAATATAAGTATTCTAAAAGGCTATAGAATACTATCTTATTAGTCTTTTTAAAGGTAAGTTATATTTTAACCTATTATACTAGTACTAGTACTAATATATTATTCCTAGATACTAACCTCTATACTATTTATATAAAGCGTATTACAATTTAGTCTAAGAATATAGAATTAGCGAGGAGGCTTTATAGTAATAAGAAAAAGAGTTAATTTAATAAATTTAAAGCTAGGAGGATATATTTTATTTAGTATACTAGTAAATAATATATTCTATACTAATATCTCCCTCTTTAACTACTAGAAGACTACTAGGCTTATATTTAAATTATAAATTACTTACTCTTTATATATAAGAAGAATATTTCTATAATAGTTAATAAATAAGTATCTCTCCTTAATAATATATTAAAGAATTACTTGATTAAAGAATTACTTTATTAAAGAATTACTTTATTAAAGAATTACTTTATTAAAGAATTACTTTATTAAAGAATAAACGGCTAGCTATATTTAATTTTTATTTAAAAATATATTCCGAGCTTAGTATATAATTATATTATCTAGAAGTAAGTAGATTTATAGAAAATATATATATAAAACCGTAAATACTATTAATATATTTATATCTCTACGTATTAAAGTTATATCTTTATATTTATACTTTATTAAATAGTTTCTTAGCCTTATAGAACCTAAAGTAGCTTAGCTATATTCTTAGTACTTCCTATAAATATAATAGTAGCTTTAAATAAGAGATACTATTTATATACTATTCCTTCTTAACTAATACTACTTCTCTATTATAGCTTTATTATCTTTAGTAACCTACGTCCCTCCTCCTATAGGTAACCTACTATCGGTAGGTAAAAACGATACCTATTTTAAATAGATATTAAATAACTCTAAGTAGTTCTATAACTAGTAGATTATAATACGATAGAACTAGGAAAATATATTAGTCCCTACCTCTAACCTTCTAGTATAGGGAACTAATAGGAGAGCTATAGGCTAGTAGTATTTTATTAAAGGTACTCTTTATATTTCTAGTAAACCTTATACTATCTATATACGATACGATCTAGTCGTAAAATATCTATATAAGAATAGAACTAGTTAAATTAGTTCCTATATAAAGATAAAGGTATATCTATCGACCTCCTTAGCGCGAGGAATAGTATAGCTAACTATAGAAGAAGGCCTAAGGGTAGCCGTAAGACTACTAAGAGACTACTAGGTTTTTTAATTTTAGTTCTACTAATATTCTACTCTAGAATCGACGAGTTAGGACTAAAATAGCGAATACTAAAAGCCTTATACTATCCCTAGCTAATTTCGACGAATAACTCCTTCGTACGATTATTATATATAAGTAGTTATTAATAACTATTAATAACTTAGAATTTATATACCTAGTTATATACTTTAAATCTAAGCGACGGCTCCTTTCGTTATTAACTATTACTAATAAAATCCTTACTCTACGAAAGAAGTTAGAGGAGTCTATCTATAAACGTCTCTTACTAGTACCTTAGAAAGTTTTAATCGTCCTTAACGGATAGTCTATACTATACTAGAATAGCTTCCTCGTAATTAAAGTATACTAGGTTTATAATTAGACCCTAATAGAAGCTTTAATTAGTTTCGAGCCCTACTATACCGCTTATACTAGTAGGGACCTTACTAGAGTTATAATAATACGCCTTAAGTATTTTAATCTTAGTACTAGGGTTATTACTTTTACTATAGATAACGCGTTAAATAATAAAATAATAGTATAGTCGGTAAATAAATATATTAAGGTACTTAGTAGGTATATTTCTAATATAGTAAATAAAATCGCGTTATATCTCTATATCTCTTATATTATATAACTATATTATAATAGTCTCCTTATAGATATTAAGTATCGGCTAAAAAAGAAGGAGTTTATTAGGAACTAGGAGGCGGAGGAAGAGGAGGAGATTCTAGTAATTATTAGAGGGGAGTCTACTAACTTTAAGTATAATATAAGTTATTTTCCTTCTTATAGCCTCCTAGTAGTCTCCTAGTAGTCTCTTAGTAGTTTTCTAGTAGTCTCCTAGTAGTTTCGTAATACTAATTCTTCTATAAAGCTACTATATATAGTTATAAAGGCCCGTTAAATTACGATCTTTATTAACTTAAGCGAAGGCTAATAGCTTATATTCTTAAAGATTTAAATAATCTAGTATCGTATATACTACCCTATTTAGGCTAAGATTCGACTTCTACGATATACCTAAGATATTAAAATAAAATAGAACTCGATATACTATATACTTATATAATTTCTAAGATTAAGAGACCTTATTAATTAATTTATAGATAAGGAATATCGATACCTTAGCCTAAGCGAAGATAAATAGGGCTAAATTTCGTACCTTATTATTATCCTCCGTCCCTTCGCGGTATATACGTAGCTTATTAGCTCTACGAGTAACTTAATAATCTACTTAGTCTTTAATATCTATAATCGACTATTTATATACCTCGAGAATATAGAGGAACGGCTTAGAAATAAGAACTATTAGTAGAAGTAAAAGATTAGTCGGGTATATAGTAAGGTAGTAGAAAAGCTAAGGGTCTACTATAGTATAATATCTAATATATAGGCTAGAAAGTACTATAGTATAGTAATCCTACTCTATCCTCGTTATAAGCTTAATACTTAGAACTAGCCTAAATAGTAGCCTATACTAGAAGATCTACTCGATTAGTAGGTATATTATTAGACGGAACTATACGTTCTATATAATACTTAATATACGTAGTGAAACCTAGTAATACGCTACGTTAAAGTCCTATTATCGCTCTAACGAGAGTATATTAACCTCGATTTAGTTATAGATTTCTATACGGTAGTAGAGCCTTCTACTAAGTATAATATACGCCTAATAGTAACGCGCGTAGTAATAGATATATAGTAAGAGTTCGATAAGTATCGCTTATAGAGTAAGCGAAAACCCTAGTCCCTAGTAGTCTTCTAGTAGTCGCTAATAATTCCTAGATAAAGTACGGCTAGATCTTAAGGAACTATTCTAGTAATAGAGATCTATTAAGTACTAGTTTCTATAGATAGTAATAATAGTAAAGGATCTCTTTACTATTTAAGCGGCTAGTATTAGTATTAAACGAGAGTTTATTATTACTAGTAACTTTAATACGGATAATAAGATATATAGCGTATAGGTTCTTAGTACGTTAATAGTAAGTAACTATAAGTAGATAGTAGATTCTAAGTAGTATATACTTAACTACTATTTAATAGGGAGAAGGGATATTTATATAACTAAAGATAAATTAGCTACTAAGCGAGCTAAATAGACTAAGGAACTTATTCGTATAGTTAATAAAATATAGAGGTTAGATAAAATTAGCGATAGAGAGGATACTACGGACCCTAATAATATACTACTACTAGCTAAAGGAGCTTCTCCCCCTATATAGAGGTTAGTAAATAGATTATAATAGGATAATAAAGATCTATTAGGTAAGCGGCTTAAAATAGTTAAGGGTATAGGAGATTATATTAGTAGTTATATTATAATACGTTAGTAAACCTAAGCTACTACTTAAAGTATAGAAAAGCGTAGGAGGGGTCGTATTATAAGACTACTAGTTATATTACCTAGAGGTAGTATAGATCTTTAGGCGATAGTTAATAGCTAATATAGTTATAAAGGTAATAATAAGGGCCTTATAACTAGGAGTAGAGCTTATTATACTTAGTTTTAAGCTCTTAACTTTCGAGCCGTAGATTTAGTTATAATATAACTTATTATAAGCTCTATAACTACTAGAAGACTACTAGAAAAATTTCGACTATCTTTATAACTACTAGAAGACTCTTTTAAACTACTAGAAGACTACTAGAAATACTACGTATATTCTAAATATACTAATAGTATTATATACGGGTTATAATAGGTTAGGTTACGAGACCCTACCCCTATCTAATAGAGCGGGTTAAGAGCTTAATAGGGCGGGTTAGGTTAGGGTTTTATACTTATAACCCGCCCTAAAAACCCGTCCTACCCTACCCCTAATCCGCCCCCCCCCCGTTTAGCCCCGCCCCGTTAGGGACCCTATTTAATATAATAGGAAGTATAGAAGCTAAATCCTAATCTATTATAATATCTACCTTAATACCTATATCCTTAAAAATACGTAGCTTAAAGTCTAAGTTATTATACTTCTCTCTACTATATTCTATATTATCCTAGTATAGTTTAGAGAGATCTACGAGTCTTCGGGAAAATATCTATTATTACTACTATAAGTTAACTTATATAGGCCGTTTTTTAAAGATCGATAGAGCGTTAAAACCTAGTATATACGTAGTAGGTCTTTATAATAGTAGTAGGTATAGTAGTAGCCGACCTAGTAGTTATTCTTACCCTTAAATAGGTAGGAGAGGTATATACGGATAATATTATTAAGTACCTATAATATACTCGTTTATTTACTTATATAGGTCCTCTAGTTTATCGTAGAGGACTTAATCCTTTCTCTTAACTAATATAGAGAATACTTATTATTTCTTAGTTACTATTCTAGTACGTCTCCTAGTAATATTATCTAGTAGGATAGGCTCGGCTTAGGGTTTAAGAGGTTAAGTTTAAGGTTCGGTTCTCTAGAATTCGGTCTACTAAGGCTATCTTTCTAGTATAGATAGATACTTAGGCTTATAGAGAGGCGTAGAAGTAATAGGTTCTAGTCTAGAATAGTATCTATAGACCTCCCTAAGGTACGTAATCGCGTCGAGAATTTACTTCTAAATTAGGTCTAGACTCCCTAGAGGAAGTAGGGTATAAAGTACTATCTTAAGCGTACGGAGTCTATCTTTTAAGACTATATTAAGGTAGGCCTTACTCTAATCCTTAAAATTATTAAGGAACTATTCTTATAGGGTTTCGTTATCCTATACTATTACGTAGGTATAGGATTAGTTAGTAACGAAACTATTAAGTTATTCTTTAGTTATATCCTATATAAGGGTAATTTTAGGTACTAAAAACCTCCTTTTAGTAGAAAAGGGTTAATTTAGTAGGGTTACGAACTTAGATCTTAAGTTAATACTACCTATAATTAAAGGTATAGTAGTTAGATTACTATTATTCGATCCCGTTTAGCTCCCTAGGTTTCCTCTATATTACGATATTTTTAGAAAAAGGGTAGGTTAATTAATAGGTTTAGGTACTATAACTCGAGTTACTCGAATACCTTACTAATCTATAGTCGTAGTAGTAACTACTAATTAGTATTCGTACCTATAGATTAGGTAGGTAGTTAACGTTAAAGGAAAATAGTCCTAGTAGACCGGTATCGATAGATATAAATAGATATCTATTAGTATAAATAATAATTAATACTTAATCGTACCTATAAGTCTAGTTATTAGTACTAGATCCTATAAAATATAGTCTAACCTAATAGGGTATAGCTAAATTAAGGATTTAGCTATCCCCTAGTAAAGATATTACTATAATCTAAATAATATAATAATACGTATTCGCTTAATAGTTATATAATAGATTCCTAACAAAATACAATTACTTAAATTATATAACGTACTATATTAGTCCTACTAGAATTCTATACAAAAGCTAAGTATATTAGAGGAAAGTATATACTTCTTAAGACAAACGGTTCTAATTAAAGTATATCTCGTCGAGATAGACTAATAGAGTTAGTAGTATTATAAATTTCGCTAAGTTATTTACTATATCAACTACTCGGTAGATAATAATATAATACAAGGGAATAAACTTATATTATAACTTTACGTCCAAAGTAGCGGGGCTCTTATTAGCCTAAAATAATATCTCCTTATACTATTAACTTATTACTTTATATCGTAATACTAAAATCGAGGCCTTCTTCCTCCTCTTACCTAGGTACCTCCTATAAAAGCCTTTATTCCTCTTATAAAGGCTTTGTATATTTAGGTTACTAACCTCGTATCTTAGAGAGCTAGAGGACCTTATTATTACTACTTAACTCCTCCCCCTATTACGTAATCCACGTCGTAGGCCTTGGTATAGATATTCGTTATTTTACGCGATTTTTAGGGAATTTAATACCGATATATACGTCGCCCCGTTATTTTCGGTAGTTATAATATCTCTTAATTATCCTCGTATTAATACCGCTATCGACTATCCTTATAATAGCCGTAGTCGTACTAGGGATAGCTATAACTATTAGGTTAATCTCCGGTAAAGATTAGCTATTAGATTCTTCTAGTCTAGTAGTATACTCTAGTACTTATAGTTCCTCGTTATTTAGCCTATAGCTAATAGGAACTAGCGATAATAGATCGCGTATATATAGGTCCTAAAGCTCTCGTAACCGGGCTTATTAAAATACCGGTATAGCTCTAGAGAGCGGGTCGCTATAAATCTAAAACGCGCGGCGTAGCGTAGCTATTAGTACCCTATACTACGGCTTATTACTAAATTAATACTCTTACGGTCCGTCGCTCTATAACTATAGTAGAGGTAATATATAGTCCTTTAGTATATAACGCTAATATAGCCCGCCGATTATATCCTCGTTAGCCTTACTACTATCTACTTAGTACTATTTATAGTCTATCGCGTTTAGGTATACTCTCTTTAGCCGCGTACCCCGTACCGCGCCTACTTCCCGCCGTATATAGTCGCTACGTTTAAAGTTAATAAAGTATTAGAGGTTAGCCGGGAAGAAGACGAAGCTAGGTACTAAGATATCTTTAAAGTTAACGTAGTAGAGCGGGTAGAGCGCGATACTATTATTAATATTACCGAGTACTATAAATATTATAAGGCCCTCTTCGTCTCGTAAACGGGTAAACTATACGTATAAGAATATAATAGAGGGAGATAGCTTAACGACTAGCTTACGTACCGAATAATCCCCCTTTATAACTATATAATATACTTGGATAGTCTTGGCCTCGTATAGCTAATATTTGGGGATATACCCTATAATAGCTACCTTAGTACTCGTAGAGAAGGCGGCGCCGCTTAATACGGTACTACTCGAGGCGATACTCGATACGTTAATAATAATAATATAATATAAGGGAATAAACTTATATTATAACTTTACGTCTAAAGTAGCGGGGCTCTTATTAGCCTAAAATAATATCTCCTTATACTATTAACTTATTACTTTATATCGTAATACTAAAATCGAGGCCTTCTTCCTCCTCTTACCTAGGTACCTCCTATAAAAGCCTTTATTCCTCTTATAAAGGCTTTGTATATTTAGGTTGCTAACTTCGTATCTTAGAGAGCTAGAGGACCTTATTATTACTACTTAACTCCTCCCCCTATTACGCAATCCACGTCGTAGGCCTTGGTATAGATATTCGTTATTTTACGCGATTTTTAGGGAATTCAATACCGATATATACGTTACCCCGTCGTTTTTAGTAGTTATAATATCTCTTAATTATCCTCGTATTAATGCCGCTATCGACTATCCTTATAATAGCCGTAGTCGTACCGGGGATAGCTATAACTATTAGGTTGATCTCCGGTAAAGATTAGCTATTAGATTCTTCTAGTCTAGTAGTATACTCTAGTACTTATAGTTCCTCGTCGTTTAGCCTATAGCTAATAGGAACTAGCGATAGCGGATCGCGTATATATAGGTCCTAAAGCTCTCGTAACCGGGCTCGTTAAAATACCGGTATAGCTCTAGAGAGCGGGTTGCTATAAATCTAAAACGCGCGGCGCAGCGTAGCTATTAGCGCCCTATACTACGGCTTATTACTAAATTAATACTCTTACGGTCCGTCGCTCTACGACTATAGTAGAGGTAATATATAGTCCTTTAGTATATAATACCAATATAGCCCGCCGATTATATCCTCGTCGGCCTTACTACTATCTACTTAGTGCTATTTATAGTCTATCGCGTTTAGGTATACTCTCTTTAGCCGCGTGCCCCGTACCGCGCCCGCTTCCCGCCGTATATAGTCGCTACGTTTAAAGTTAATAAAGTATTAGAGGTTAGCTGGGAAGAAGATAAAGCTAGGTACTAAGATATCTTTAAAGTTAACGTGGTAGAGCGGGTAGAGCGCGATACTATTATTAATATTACCGAGCGCTATAAATGTTATAAGGCCCTCTTCGTCTCGTAAACGGGTAAACTACACGTGTAAGAATGTAATGGAGGGAGATAGCTTAACGACCAGCTCACGTACCGAATGATCCCCCTTTGTAACTATATAACATACTTGGATAGTCTTGGCCTCGCATAGCCAACATTTGGGGATATGCCCTACAATGGCTGCCTTGGTGCTCGTGGAGAAGGCGGCGCCGCTTGATGCGGTACTGCTCGAGGCGATGCTCGATACGTCAATCCGTCGGCGCTTATTGGAAGAGCTGGAGCGCGATGGATGTGAGGATAGTGGCGGCGGAAAGACAGCGTTGGGTGGAGGGTCGATGTTGGGGTTGGTTGCGGACGACATTTGTTGTTCACGATGGAGTTGGATGTTTGACGAACCAAGTTACCCCGCGATAGTGCCAAGCCGCGACTACGTACTGCACAAGGCGTTCCACAACCTCACCGCAGGTACATATACATATCTCTGCACACTTAGTGTTTAGACCTGAATTATTACAGTGTCGAAATAAGGGTATATCTAGTGCGTAATACACGCGATGCTTTTATAATTAGACGTAATACACGCAATGCTTTTACAATTGGACGCAATACACGCAATGCTTTTACAATTGGACGCAATGGATTTGCGATTGAACTTTTGCAGACGAATCTAGACTAGCGAGTATATCAGCGAACGCAATTCTCCTGGATTATATGTACTCACCTGGGATAGCTATGACTTGCGCTCGTCTTTTCGTCCATCCAAGCTGCGAAAGAATCGTTGGATTAAAAGAAGATAAAGAGCCGGTAGACATGTCTGCACAAAAGAAGAGAGTCAAGATCCAGATGCAATAATCACTTAAGATCTTGAACCAGCCGACGTTCTTTATGGCCTTGCTCTCTACTCCCTTGTCAGCTTTCAGTCGTGCAACCAGTCTCAGGCGCTCAGAACGTCGCAGCCTTGATTTGCAGCCGCAGGCCTTGGAACGAGAGATCTCTTCACTAAAATAAGAGGGAACAAAGGTTCGACGTGCGCTACTTTGCGCCGATTACCGGTCGATGCAGAAAGAGTTTAGCGATATAGGTTAACGCCTGTCTAGGATGAGCGAAGTCTAGTGGGTATTACACAACCTTCTTAACAACATTCACGGGCGTTGCACTCGCCTCTGTCTCTACTTCAGAGACAGGCAACACAGCGGCATCATATTCGTGCCACGCCTTCTCTTGTTCGGCCTTCCTCCATTTCAACCACAGGCCCAAAATTGCACCACTGACCATACCACCAACGTGATTAGCATGATCACTGGTTCCACCAATACTTTGCGGACCAAGACGAGGCATCTTCTTCCACGAGACTATTTCTGTCAATAACAATGGCACAAAGACGATCCATCCGGGATAATTGACACCCCAAATCTCCGAACCAATTCGGCGTCGATCTGCTATTAGCAAGTACGCGGCCACAAGGCCATAGACGGCGCCAGACATGCCTAGACTAGCCATCAGGTAATTTTTGATCAGGACATTGTACCACAAGGATATCAAGTTCGCGCCCAAGCCGGAAACGAGGAATATGGCGATGAAATTGCCTCGCCCAATCTCCTCGCAGACGGTAGGGCCGGCTAAAAAGAGGATGAGACCGTTCGTGAAAATGTGCCTGACAGTTTGATGGCTGAATATACTACCGAGCATGGAGAAGGCAATCGGGTGGCCAGCACTCATCATCATGTTCTTGTTGAATAAGCTCCACAGCTCTGGCCGCCTCCACAGTATGAAGACGACCATGTTGACAAGTGCAATACCCATGCAGGAGGCCATGGCTGGCGACACGAGTGGAAACATGCGCATGGAGCTTGTGGGTGGTTCGTAGGCTTCGGCGAAGAGGAGCGAGGCGACAATGACAGCGAGGGAGAACAGAGTTGGAAAAAACAGACGTGAGTATGCCGGGCGTTCGGCGAGGATTGCCTCCTTTGGAATCTCGGCAGCTTTTGCATATTCCTCTGCTCTTTTCCGCTTCTCTTGTCTGCGAACGTCTAAATGGGGTCAATAGGCTGAATGTAATGAATAGTCGTGAAAATGCCTACCGATTTGCTGCTGCTTTGCCAGAACCATTTGCTGGCCCCTGTAAGATTCAACGGGCTGTCCGATCTTCTCGGCCTCCTCCTTCTTGGCCTTTTCCTCGGCCTCCTCCTTCGCCTTCATCTCTTTTTGCCGTTGTACCAGTACACTTTCACCGTACACATTAGTAACCTGTTTGGGCCGTCTCTCCTCTGGCTCCTCTTCTTCCTCGTACTCAACTTCTTTCTTCTTGTACAGCCCTACTCTTTCCGCTCTGTCCTCGATTGCTTTGGTGAGCCTCTCGATCTCGAGTTGTTGCCACTCTTTTGCTGCAGCTTCTTCGTCCACTGGGAAATTGTCTCGCAAATAATTCAAACCTGCCATAGCTTGCACCTCTGTAACGTCTAATTCGGACAGATCAATGCCCTTGTCCTGCAATTCCCCACTGACTCGTCTCATCTGAAGTTCCTGGAGTATCTGCATGCCTAGGTCGAATGGGGTTCCTGGACCGAAGATCGCGACAATTTGGTCCGCCGAGAGTTCGACTGTGGAAGGAGGTTGGAACTCTTCATACCCGATTTCCGTCTCTTGATTTTCCGTGGGCTTTCTTTCGTTTGTTGCTGGTGATATCTCGTTCTTTATTTTAGGGCCCGGACGCGCATGACTCTTGGAGTGGGTGGTGTCTGATCCTGGAGCGTACCACCTCGTCTGAGCTGTCCGCCAGGGAGGCAGTGTTTTGCGTATCGAGGGTAACGTGGTTGTATGGCTATATGTTCTACATGGTGTAATTGACTTTGCAAAGCCGGTCAGAAGGGCGATCAGTCCGCGTCGATGGCATCTTGGTATTAGAGACGATTGTAGGCCCGTACAGGGCGCTTTGATTGCTATAGCATATACATTGTTCATTGCTGGTGTGATGTCGTTATTGGCGCTGAGGGCAAAATCGAGATTCCGCTTGGAGGGCGGATCATCCTCTTCCGGGGTTAGAATACTTCCTTCTACTTCTTTGAGACAAGACAAGACCAACTTCCACAATCTAGAACACTCTTCCTCTACCCAGCTAAATTGTAACAATACACAGCAAGCTACGAGCCACATACAATCACATAGCTTCGAGAGAACCACCGATCAAATTCACGCACCATCATGTCAGCAACAGCAACTCCCATACCACCTTCGCAATTCGCCCTCGCCATAAAAGACCTACCCCTCCCAAACCTCCACTTCAAAGCTGCCGAAATACGCAATCAGATCGCCCATCTCACTTCCTCGAATGAACAACTCGTCGAATTCGCCGACGACGAAGACTGCAAGGAAGCGTTTGCTGAGAATGAGGTTGTTATCGGCAGGATGAAAGAGAGGCTGGATCTGTTGAAGGCCGAGGTTGAGGGGAGAGGAAACCTGTGGATCGAGGATAGTGATGAGAAAGATGATGAGATAAAGATGAATGGCGTTGGAGGCGAGTTGGATGGAGCGGCTGCAGAAGAGGCTACTTCAAATGGAGACATTGCAACGCATGGAGCTGGTGGGCAGGCACAAGCACAATTAGCACAGAGTAGGAGGTTGACGGATGAGGAGTTGAGAGCGATGCTAAGGGCGAGAATGGAGAATCCAGACGAGGAGGACGGCATCTACCTATAATTACGAGTTGTTGGCGACGGGAAGAAAAATCAGTAAACCAAAGCAAAGAATGGGCGAATGAAACGGCAGTATGGCATCAGGATATGGATCGTGGGATGGGATCACAGAAGAGAGCTCACGGTAGCATGGAACTCGATCGCGGCACTTCCCGTTCGAAACTCGATGTCGAAAACTTCCTGGCCATCTAGTTCCATATCGAGACCAGGTATACGTCGATATACATTCTAACTTATGGGGATCTGGCCTGAACAATGTTCTTTCGTCACTTCAGCTGGCATACTTTTCAGGATTTCGGAATTCCAACCAGCCGGAGATGGGAATCGCACGGTTCTCGTGCTGGATAAACACAAATAAGCCGAGCGCATGCTACAAGCGTTTCTGCCTGCGAGTTGAAGTACACAAGACTAGTCTCCTTTCCACTAAGCAACGAGAAGCAAATCTGTTCTCGGGTTCATCAATAATCGAGGACAAGGCTTAAAAAGATCTTCACATCCCAAAGTCCGTCAATCAATTTGGCAACTGGTATGAAGCCGTTGGCGAGCTTCTTGCCGACGTCTCCATGCCCAATTTTCTACTACAGAGACCACCACAAGATGTAAGGATACCCCATGACGCTTGTACAGAGGTGAGTTACCTGTAAAGTCCAATTCTGTTCCAAGCTTATCACGTTTAGGATGTCCCAGACCCATGACATTCTTCTATCCTCCTACGGTGCTTATACCTGGCGATTCCAATAAGCGCCCGACGATGGCCAGCCCCGCAATCAAAATGTCCGCGTCTGACCCATTTCGGCTGTCAATGCAGATGGCTTTCAGAAGATGACGAATGGAGAATGTTTGAAAAACTTGCGATGTCACGTTCAAGGGCACAAGACGGATTCAAACTTTTCACAACCAATCGACGTAGTTTGACGGCTTTGGAGGGTCGGCTTTGTTACATGTGCATGCGAAGGAAAGATCAAGCCCATGCTTCTTAACTTGTCGCGTCGGACGAAAGGACAACGTGACGAAAAGAACAAGAACAGTGGCTAGATCCGCATGTCGAAAGCATAGAAGGGGAATGGCTTGAAGCACGCACAACTTTGCCTCGCGAGACGGCCGCATCTCAGCAATCAATTGAAGCGAGAGACAAGGCTGCCAGTATCTCCGATTCCGTCACTTGCGAGTTCTACAATGCCCCGTAGCTTAAGCAAAAAGATGTGATAGCGAACAGATGCGCTTGTGGTATGACTTCAAAACCTTGCGGCGGGTGGAATCTCAAACGGTCAAACATTGGCTGCGTCGCTCATGCTTGGTGCGAGCGCGGTGTGGTTTGGAACAAGATTTGTGCTTTGCGAAACATGCTTTTGGAGTACTCTTTCTAACCTCCCTTTCCGAAAACTTGACACTGTTGGAGCATCCTAAGCAGTACATGGGCTTCACGCACAACTTTCTCCTGAGAGGATATCCATGATAGCAACGTGGAGCAGTCCGATAAGGGTTCATTCCAGATTTCTAGCAGTTTCTTAAAACTTCTGGGGCTTTGAAGCCATTGATATTGAGCTGAGTGATGCCATTTCGTTTCGCAGTATCAAAAGATCTTACATCTTTGATCGGTCGATGGAGGAGACCCACACGAATTGGATCGTTCCTTGTTTTAGCGCCAAGACTGCCCCGCTTTGGCGGCCTCTCATGCCCAACTCCTCTTCCTCTACTCTTATCATCAGCATCTATCATTGTCGTCGTGTTTCCGTCACCATCATCAGCTTCGTGGACAATCCCCCTCCCGGATTTCAGTGTTGATCTCTACAAACTCTATTTCAATCAACGATAATCGAAACAACAGCTGGAGTCTCATGAATGAGCGTATGGTTTTATGGCGCTCAATAGACTCGAGATCTTCGTCCGTGTAATCTCGAGAACAAGACCCATACGCCAGGAAACGGGCCTTGTGATGGTTAGATCATGTCTCCAGGTCCCAACAAGTACTGTGGTGGCGAGGAGAGGTCCAAGTTGACAGAGTAGCGGGCGTGTCATGATGTGGTATTGAATAAGCCTGCGTGCATTGGACGAGAAGTCCGGTGCGAGATCTGAGCGGAGAAGCGCGGCGAGTTGTTCCAAATGGAAGTCGTTTGACGCTTGGAACACAGTTGGCCGACAACGTTAAGCTCTGTCTCGGTAGGTTGGTCTAGGAGATATTGGAGCTCCATGTTGAAATAAGATGTCGTGCGTCCTTCGTGTCGACCTGCTGTGCAAGGGCGTGGTTTCGCTCGTGGTTGTGAAAGATCATCTTTCATGTTTGGTCGGTGTCAAAGCGACAGTAGCCACGACCGACGGAACAGCTTTGAGGCTAAGGAGCCATCGTGGATCTCGAGATAGAGTGTTTCTATTCAAGATCGGTGTACCTTCGCGATTCGTGCCAGAAACTTTTCGACATCACAGCTATCATTTTGCGATGCTACTCCATACCATCCATCAACTGAACAGCGTCTACAATCATTCCTCTGACACCACACCAATGCTTGAGTTCTTCCCATTCAACACCCTCTTCCTCTCCCCTCCTCAATTTCTCTTTGAAGCCCCAGGCCATGGCGATCTTGTCAAGGCCAGCTCTTTCCTCTTCCCGCAACCACCTCTCCCTCAGCGGCACTCCAGGCGCCCATGTGACTCGTTCCATCTGATCGTTCCTCGTCGTGATTGCAACAAAGCCCAGTATACTCAAAGAACCGACGTACGTGACAACCCCAGCACAAGTCAACCCAATGAGATGACTGGGATCAGCAATGTTGGTGACAGCGGGCAACTGACTCGCCAAACTCAGTGCTGCCAAGGGAGCCATACTCAAGCCGAAAATACCGGGAGCCGCCTTCTTCAGAAACTTGTTCATACGGAATGCACGTTTGGCATAGCTGCTCTCAATGACTGCCAGTGCCAGCCCTAGGTCTGCACTCTCAATCACAGCCTCCAGAGCAGCATCGGCCACTTCTTCAGGGATGGCTTGCTGAATGCCATCTGGATTGGCAGGTTGGTATCTTATGGGGTCAGAGTTGAGGACCGGCGAAGGCTTGTTTGCGTAAAGATCGAAGACGGTTGGGGTGGTTTCTGGTCGTTTGAGGAGAGCCTGTGTCCTGACGTAGCTACCCAGAATCGCCGGCGTAATGAAAACAGGCGGATGTGATAGGATTTTGTATGCCAGACTGCTCAACAGTTCAGTCGATATCGATATTGACATTGGGTGAGCGCCTTTGTTTGAGTCGAGTGACAGCAGTCCACTGTTCGACGATCTGGGTGCCAATGGATTGTCGTCCACGGCTTGCTCTTCGGGGTATGGTATTGACACTCTCGGTGCTGGACGAGTCAGTTGAGATGCTGCAAACTCAATGACCTTCATCGTCTCCATGGTCTGTCCTTCAGTAGGTATCCCCTTGTCCCGCAGCAACGCATCTCCAAATGACTGGGCTTTCCGTACCAGCTGTGCATTATCGGCCGAGAAGATAGTCCACTCATTCTCCCAGAAGGTCTTCTCTTTCCTCGGCGCATGTTCGGCATTTGTTGGCAGGGCTATTGTGGTGGCTGCTGTGCGGTGGTGTATTCTACTCGGTATGGGTGTCGAGGTCGACGCAGAAAGTGAGATTGGAGCCCATGTCCGTCTTTGGCGTGCGGATTGCCGAATTGAGGTGGAACATGAGTGACAGATGTGTCTCGAGCGGGACGAAAGCGTCGTGGAATTCATGGCTGGCAATTTGTTGTTGTATGATGTGACGAATCCGGTGGCTGAGAAAGATATTGCGGTCAGGCAGCTCCAATCCTAGGTATATTCTAGGTATCTAGTATCCAACATCTTCACCTGCACCATCACCATCACGACTTGCGCCTACACAACCAAGAATCCCATACAACTGACACCACGGGACATATCCACGACGTCACATTCTTTTAAACTCCTCCATATAATCGTCTCTCATAATGCCACCTCCACCGCCGCCCCCTCCAATGCCCGGAATGGTTCGAGGAGCTGGAGGACCTCCACCACCGCCTATGCCTCCTCCAGGTGGATTGCCAGGCAAGAAACAGATACAGGGCGCCGGAAGGGTAGGCCGAAACCCCACGCGAAATCGACCAACTATCAAATCTCGCGAAGTCTGCAAAGCTAACTGGCGAATTCATAGGGAGCTCTCCTCAGCAGTATAGAAGGCGGTGCCAGATTGAAGAAAGTGGTGGTGAACGATAGATCGGCTCCAATAATAGATGCGAAGATATCAGCACCCGCAGCCCCAGCAATGGGTGCTCCGCCTGTCCCGGGAATGGGAAAGAGACCGGCTGCGCCAGGTGGGTTGGCTCCTCCACCGCCTCCTGGAGGGAATCGAGCAAGGAGTAATAGCGATGGAGTCGATTCAGGAGGCGCTGCTATGGCTTCAGCACCGCAACTGGGGGGAATATTTGCAGGGGGAATGCCCAAGTTGAGAAAAACTGGTGGTGGAGTAGCTACAGGAAGAGACACAGAACCCTCCCCATATCAATCAGATCCGGAGACGTCTCGCAATTCAGCCCCACGGCCGCCTATGGGGGGATCAGGGTTGAAACCGACAGGCGCTCCTCCTCGAGTTCCAGGCTCAGCACCACCATTACCACCTGGAGCGGCCCCAGCAGCACCAGGAGTCGCAGCTTTGAGGAACAATCTACGATCTCAATCTGAGAGACCGAGCTCGTCAGCCTCATTCTCATCCTTCAACTCATCAGGAAAGCCAAAACCTGCGCCTCCAATTGGCAAGAAACCGCCACTTCCACCACCAGCTTCGAGAAAACCTTCTGGATTGGCACCTACACCGCCTCAACTCTCACCTATTCCTCCTACAGCACCTCCTCCGCCCCCAGGATCCGCTCCGAGACCGCCCGTTCGATCGACTCCTCCACCACCTCCCTTACCCCCTTCCGCGAATTCAGCTGCACCACCAAGTCTTGCAGCCCAAGCAGCACGAAATGCCTTTTCTCGATCCACAACTTCCCCAGCTGCTCCTCCTCCACCTCCACCGCCGGGCTCAGCACCCACACCGCCTCACCAACGAAAAGACTCGGAAGATTCGGATTACGATCCCTACAATCACAACTCAACACCCTCACGCGCCCCTCCAGCACCTGCTCTCCCTCCAGCACCTGCTCTCCCTCCACCTAGACCGTCGAGCACGGCACCCCCTCCGCCGCCATTACCGCCTACAGGGCCACCTTCCAGACCTCCTATGCACATGAAGAGTATGCTTGATATTGGAGCGCATGCGAGTCCTTTGCCCCGTCCGCCACCCCCACCCAGCGCACCATCTGTTCAGCCGTTGGGTGCATTGGCCAATGTCTCATCATACACATTGACAAATGGACGGACGAGTTCTATGTCCACGGTTGGAAATGGCAATGGAAGGGCAAACAGCATGACTGCTGCTAGTGGCTTGGGGAATGGATTTGGGCATGGCAATGGACTTGGTGGTGGTGGGAATGGATTGGGGAATGGGACCGGAGTGGTGAAGATTCATGATTTGAGATGGAAATTCCAGGATGAGACCACGCTTCCGGCGCCAAGACAGTGGAGGGGTGTGCCGAAGAAGTATAGAGCTGGGAGGGTCAGTAGTGTGCCGCTTGATTTGAGGGGGTATGAGTAGGGGTTTCTCAGACTTGGAGAAAAGGTTTTGAAAGAGGAAGTAAACCAGGATTGGTGATGGGAAGCATGATCGGTCAAGAAGAAGTATGGGCGGGTTAGAATGAAGAGTCAGCTTGGTTTGGTATGCACGTCATGGTTCACCTAGGAGACTCTTGAATTGATTGTTCTGGATCTGAATATATCCGTTGGTGAGCAGGTCATGAATGATTTTTTTGGCCAGGAAATTCACTAACAAGGAAACGAAAACCATTCGTGTGCCCCATAGGGATGACGCTGCCCTTTTCTTACCGCCGATAGAGTTAGGGTGGGCATTGCGGGGTGAATTCGAAAGGGAGGTTGGGATTGGTGGTTATGATAATGACCTTTATCGTCAGTACTTCCTGTAATTCGTTGATGATTGCAAAAGAGGATGGTAAGTCTCTTATACACCTCCAACCTGTCTTCTGTTGCTAATGCCCCTAGATACTCTTCCTTTGGTTCTGGTCAAACGCCGCCTACGCCTGGCTTTTTGGACCGCAGCGATGTGTTCGTGACTTGCATTTTGAAGAGAGGGGTCTTTGGTGTTCATTCTGTGCGACTATCTAGACCCTCTGCTAATCCATTGCACGAATAGGTGACGGAAAGGATTTAGTGTTGTGCATTGCGTCGTTGTTCCCGACGACATGGGCGCCAGGGGAAGCATATAATCTCCTTGTTTCCCCATAGCCCAGCTGAAACAACTTTGCCCTTCTGGAAGCATCTTATGGACTAGCGCTCGGATCTGCGTATCATCATCGGTCGGTTGTCAGCTGCGATTGGTTTGTTTTTTATCCGAATTGTAGGGGGTAAGTACTAGAAAATCTTTGTCGAAACGATACTTTGCGTACTTTTAAAAGTACTGGTGATGATGGTCTCCATTATTGAAACACTTGACTCTCCTTGTGGATACGGGAGGAGTAGTGGGAAATGGTGAGTCGTCTCCGTACCTATCTTATTCCTTAATTCTAAATTGATGCTCGTAGTGCCACTGGCACTCGCCCGCCCGAGAGACCTCCTGTTGTTGGCCCTGCCTTTTGTTCTTTTCGGCCATTTGCCTTGTATCTCCGGCGCTCGTGTACCTATCTCATGTTGAACCCCACGACGTTGTATCTTTCAACGCTTTGAACTAACAATGGGAAAGATTGCTATGCCTCAACGCCAAGACCATCAAAGTATATATCTACTCGTCCGTTGTTGATGCAATTTCGACGCAAGATTCCTTGCTCGTATCTTTTCTGGGCTGGAGCTTTCGGTTTCCTAATTTGGCTGGAGCATGATCTTGTACAAGAAAAATTACATCTTATACGAAAGCACTTTTCTTGCTCCGCTATTTGCCGTGACTGTTATTGAAGTCGATTGATTGGAAGACTTAAAGCATATACTGTACGAATCTAAGCCACACAAGGACATTTGTCAATTCTCGCACCATGGTTTCTTGTGTGGTAGCTAGCCGCAGAACTGAAAGGGCCGCTCTAGCGACCCCTTATTGTGGTCTGTCATGCAAATGCAAACATAGGAGGAATCGAGCTGTCCTCTCATTAAATATGATGGCGGGAGCTTTATGATCTTTCTTTTCGCATGAGACAGGTTTGCAAAAATCAACGATCTATTTTGTTTGCTGTAAGAAACGGAGCATTTATGACGGGCTGAACCAATGTCGCTGCTAATGAAATGATTGGAGTCTTGGGCGATGATAGCCATTGTTAGCCTTAACGTATCACGTTCTGATAGAGAAAGTTGGAGAACCAATGTCTGGTCTTTATAGGCCGATCTTTTACTGACGCCTAGGGGGACAGACGAAGTCGTGGATTGGCATAGTATCCTTCGTGATCTGATCCTGCTGACGGGAGCTTGGTTCTGAGATCTTCAATTTTTTGTACGAAGGCTTCGCTGGCTATTTTCCACTCTAGCTTCCTCGCGCAAGACTCGAGCCCTCTCGAAACAACACCTTGCTGAAGGATATCAGACGCCCTTTTCGCAAAGTTTACATCCCGAAGAAGTCATTTGATGCGAAACACGCCCATGGGTTGAGGATGATTTCGAAGTACTCACTATACTGCACGCGAAGATATACCGTATGATTTTGAAGATGGGCGGCCTCTCGAGACAAGTTCTTGCGAAATTCGAGTCGCTGAGACTGCGATTATCTTGCTCGGTCAACCAAATTGTGTCTACGGTTGGAGTCCCTGCTAGTTTTCTTTTTTCACCACTTTCTCCGCAAAGCTGAGCTCCTTATATTAATCTCAGGCGATTAATTGGCCAGCAGATTACCGGAATGCGGATTTATTCACATTCGAGGACCGCGCCTAAGCTCGGACCTC
This sequence comes from Venturia nashicola, assembly GCA_004522665.1. Taxonomy (NCBI): domain Eukaryota; kingdom Fungi; phylum Ascomycota; class Dothideomycetes; order Venturiales; family Venturiaceae; genus Venturia; species Venturia nashicola. Next base: position 26,038 of record SNSD01000009.1, read on the forward strand.
CGACTTCAGCCTTGTCTAGCCTCGTCGACATTTACGCAAGACCACCACCCATGGGATTTATTTTTGCACGAGAGAGATCAAAAGTAGCAACTCTATTAATTCCGCGAAAGTCGTGTATGGCGTCTAATCTATCTCCTGTACGAAGCTCACTGTACGAAGTTCACGACGTAGTAGATGGTTATGAAGTCATAGTGCAAAACTGGACGATGATTTTTATCTCGATCCTCAACTATTGCCCCTTATCACTGTGTACTCGACAGATGTTATTAAAGACTTGAAATAAATGTCTTCTAGACGTGGAAGCATGTAGAATCAGGGCATCAAGATTGATAGAGAATTACATATCGGCTGGGCTAATCCGTAATGATATTTACTATCACTATCATTATCACGTCCTCTCATCAATTCTTCCATGTGGAATGAACGCTAGCTTCCAAAACATCGTTGTCGCTGAAAAGATTGATATAAGCTAACGACTACCTGCCCGCACCAGAGTCATTGTGTTTTCTTATCCTTTTATCGTTGTAGTCGAATGTTGTTCATGGAAACTCGGTTTTCACATGAATTGGCATGCACAAGGCATGAAAAGAAAAGCTAAACTTGGCCGGAGGTCCCTGTTTCTGGACCTCTTAAACTGTTTAATTGTTAGTAAGAATTGACCAAAGAAGAAGCTTCTACCAGTACAATACATCTTCAAAGGCGAGATTTCGGCTCGATCGCTCCTATTGGTCCCGCCCAAGATGAGACACCGCTGGCGCAATCGAGACCTCGAAGCAAGGTTTCTGGATTCGAATGAAAGAAATGAAAGATCGAGTAAGATGTAGAAGGAAGTCGAAGTTTTCCGCCATAAAACTTACGTGTATTGAAGGATTATTTGGAACAAATATTTCCAATACAGACAGATTTTATACCTACCCAGTCAACCTATTGGTACGGAGCAAAATGCTTATCGTTCTTAAGCCATCTACAACCTTCCGTAAGTGGAACCTTCTCTAAGACCGTGATTCAATAAGAGTGTATACACCACCTCCGTGTTACTTAAAGTGCGATTGGTGGGTAGCGAGGACGAAGATACGTGAAGCAATTCCATACATGACGGATCTTGCTTTCAAAAACGCGAAACCAGTCCTCCGATCTTTCGGGCTTTCACGAACAGATATATGCTAGTTGTGATGTCAACAATCATCATCGAATGCTCGAGCTTTTCTTTTTGATCGTGTGTCGCTCCATCGGCTAGCAGAAAAGCCGGGAATTGGCTCTCCAACTTCGATAGACAAGCTGGAGAGGACACCATTGCTGGCTAGCCTATCGATATGTCTTTTGCTTTTTGCCTGTTCAGGAGAAGCAATCTGTTATATGATAGATTGCTTCTTGCTTGTCACGACCTGGGCCAGCAGCCTAATAATCGAACTCAGTTTTCCGACGGCCATGTCGGTCGATTGCAACCGCAGAAAACGGTCGAGAATCCGTCATAATCTTCTCCCTCCTAAACGAGACGAGTGAAGGTAAAACGCGCACGCCAACAAACATGCTAAGTCTTGAAAACGCCAAAACTTTACTCAACATCGGGAGCCTTTGTCGAGGTAGATATACGCACCCCATTTTAGTCTTAATATTAGATCTGGTCAGAGATCCCGCGCAGATTGCGACGAGGATCATCAACAGTCCGTCAATAAACATTCACATATTCCTCACAAAGAAAAGGAGAAGTCGGTCATCATCAGCAGACCAAAACTATTGGCGCCTCGAATTCAATTTGATACGTCGAGACTGATGCCGTGAATTTCGAACCCTGCCAAACTGCCAGAATCGTTTGATTGTGGTGCGACAGAAACATGAGGCAGAAGATATGGCCATTCCTTCTCAAGGACGACGTTCTAACGAGACTGGGGAAGCTTCGACCTCTAAACAGTAAGTTGGGATCGTAGGCGATTCTGTCAGATTACAATCGTTCCAAAAGGCTGGTGTACGACCATAGTCCGAATAATCAAGTGTCCCGCACCATCCAATTGGACATGCCTCAAGAACAAGGTCTGTAAACGCACCGGGTTTGCGGAACCCGTCAATGAAATGCTGCGTGATTCATTCGTAGCTCAATCAAGTCCCAGTTTGTACAGACATCTAGGTCGATCCGAGGGTCCACGGATGTTGTGGACAAAAATTAAGACTCGTTACCTCGTTTCGACTAAATGGCTTCCGTGCTAGGTGTTCCAGCGGAGTTGATCCGGAATACCGTTCATAGTCCATCTCAAATATCAAGCAGGGTATGGCAAAGGTTCCGCGCAACAGGGTGCCAATGATAACGCAGGTACCCGTAGCGCTAGGCAACCTCACACCACCCCGATTCTGCAGTCGATTCCAAATCATGCAGCGCGTCGATTAGGGTCGACAAAGGTTGAACTAAGTCTGGCGATGAAACCCGCTATGGTCCAATGTACGACTTATAATGGTTAGGGATATAAGTCGACCTCGGACGTGGCGTTTTTTGTTCCTCAGCTTGCACCCGCAGCAACCTTGGTCAATCGCTGGAAATCATGAAAAATCCAGCTTCCTTACTTTGGTTAGGTTTGCACTTTTTAGCCTCATTCAAGCGGTAACTTCATCAACCCAATGCCAACATATCGTAAGGCAGATGTCACAGGTGCCTGACGTTCCGGGGCAACTCAAGCAGTGCGCAGAGTTCACTATCAGTAAGCCTTCTTACTACCGAATGAAGAGGAATAGAGTTTTTATTGACGGCTCCTAGTGAATTGGGGATGTCTCGGCCATGGCGACAAGGGATTCTACGGCAGTGGAAAATTCTGGTCGAAGCAAACCCGGTGGTGGGGAAGTGCAAAGGATTGCTCAGAATGGTGCAATGAATGCATTGATATGGCTGTTGCCAGTGGATGGCGCGGCATCAAGTGTTACAATGATGTTTTCTTCGCGGAGGTGAGTTGTGTCTTCGTCTGTCATCCCTTGGTGCTATGGCTAAGGACAGAGAACAGTGTAGCATCCGGTTCCATGGCGATCTTTATTTCCCTCCCGATGAGCGATAGACTGGTTGCGGTGCCCCGGACGTCCAGCTGCTGCTGGGCTCAAGGCTTCCAACAATGTCCTTATCAATAGTCTCAACTTTTGCGTTCTTCGTGTGTTGCCTAAGATCTGCCAAACTTCAGTCGGTGTAATCGAGTCTAGCTCATTCGTTCAGATCGCTTGAACTGCACTCACTCTTTCACTCATAGAGAATGTGTCAAACCACCCCGGCAATCTCGACATGTACAGCACTGTGACACCGTCATAATCAAGAACGGGATCCTGGGCTACGTATTCCGCACTTACTTACCGGGCTTCCCGAGGGGTCAATTTCCATGTACGACATGTGCTAGCCAAAAGTCGGTGAAGAATGGGAACGAAGGTCCTTCTTAAGGGCACAAGTATCCGCGGCCAATTAAGCAATATAAAAGCCTGATGGGATGAGTCGACTGTGTAATCTTTCGCGGAATTTGGCAGTGCAGGACGTCAGACCAAATTGAAGTTACCGTGCACTGGCTCAAAGTGAACTAGAAAATCCGGAAGTCAGCTCGTATTATGATAAGCCTGAATTGCTGCCCTTTTCGAGAAGGGACCTGTAAAGATGAAATGCTTGAAATTGTCTCATTTCGCCACTCTGCTCTTGGTTGGCAAGCAATGCACCATCGTTCAAGCAAAGGTCATCGATTGCCGGCCTATCTATACGACGCCTGCTTATTACACCACTGAACAGAAGAACGAGCTGCTGAATTGCGCAGCAAACTTCGTGAATTGTGGGTTTTCCCGCCAGGTTCAAGAAGGGAAAAATGGCTGACATGCAGCAGTACCTTGGGGATGCGCTAAAGACAACGGAGAGCAGCTATGTGGGGGTAAATACTGGTCGAGCATATCTCAATATTGGCATAGTGCAAAGGACTGCGTAAACTTTTGCTCGGACTGCGTACAGTATGGCATCACCCAGGGGTGGGGCGGTGTCCTTTGTGAAAATGAAAAACTCTTTGCCCAGGTCAGTCATCTCATTTTTCCCAAGTACGAGTAGCTCTTGCATAGCTAATACACCGCAGTGCAAGATAATGTATCAAAACAAATCTGGATGTGATGTCGACTGGGATCCTCCACATGCGCGGTAGCGACTTGAGCATCACATGGTTTGGCAGAAATCTTGCAATTTACAGCAAACCTTTTGCCATTATCAACATTGGAAGCGATTCCTATTCATCAAGCTGATCTTGACCGACGATGGGAACGGACGGGTACGAATTCAACAGCCTTCGGTGCTGTCATTCTGGTGTCGTATAAAGTGTCGAGCAACATCCTACCTCGCTTGACTGGCTCATAGCCTTCCAGACTCGCCCTCCATATTCGATGCAGCTGCGAAGGCCTGCCACTCGCATGATGATCAACGATACGCTCTTTAGCATTGTTGCGAGCATCGAGGCTCCGTAGCCGTGGCCCATTCGAGGACGTGTGCAGAACACGTTGAGGGTCTGGTAGGGAGGGAGGAGACGGTATGATCGCTTTTCTAGATGCTGAGAGCGGCTTCTAGAGTGAATGGAGCGCCATACCGCGGAGATGGCGGGTTGTTGGCTGCAAGCGAATAGAACTAGGAGGAGGTGATCATGCCGGTCGTGAGCACGTGAATCGATAATTATCCATTTCTTTCTTGGAACATATTGACGGATAAATTATTGGATATTCTTTCTGTACATCTCAGGGTAATCTGAAAGTTAATTACGCCGCCTCCAGTTAGAGGTCACGGGAGTTGATTACGAATGCGGACACGGAGACGCCCCGGCATTATCCTAGAGCCTCCAACTCCGAAACCCATTCTCCCAACTCCATCCAACCTTGAAACACTCTCCGGACATGCCCCAAATCCCCGAATCAACAGACCTATTTCTTCGGATCCAATGACGATTATGCTGGATTTCAATTCCCAAGGATGTCCAAGGCCTGTATTTGCTGGACATAATCTCATTCGAACGATACAGGAGAGGCGGACAGTTCTTGGGCTGTTCTTCATCAGCTCAGTGTATGCAAACTCCTTCAACCGCATTGATCACCTTCCTTGGACTCCATATTTGGATGAATGCTTGCAGCTTCTCGAAGACAACATGGAGTTAGTAACAGATGCGATCCTGATCCACTTAATTCGTATACAACCGCTATGCAACAAAGTCGCAACGATACCGCTGCTGATTATTGCTCATTTTTGGGAGATGAATCTTGCGAGTATGGTTCAGAGCGAAGATGATGGACAGACAGCCTCAAGCAACAACGAATTGTTCTCAGCTCTTTCGACCAGCAACTAATGAACCAGATGGACTTCTCGAATATGGATTGGTTGAATGGGATGAGTGACTACGGCGGGCTCGATTTCCAGCAACATTCGCTTGAAGTTTTAAAAGTTCGGCGGAGTGAGTAGCAATAACCGTGAGTACCTCGGATGGCATATGCTACGCACCGCGCTTTAGGAGCATGCCTCTTTAACACCAGATTTAACATAATGTCTAATCGTAAGCCATCTTGAGTTGAAAATGCCTCCGGATTCGAAGGGGGTTGACGTGGAGGGAGTTGTCAGTGCGGGAGCGACGGGTGTGAGGGATTTTGTGCAGGAGGGGGAAGGCGTTGCTGAGATTCGTGCAAAGTGGTGAGAAATGCCTCATCTCGATCAAAAGTCTGCCTCAGCGACAGTTATAGTGAGGGATTTGCCAAGGCGAGAGAGCCTCGAGGAGGGGATGAAGGGTTGGAGTGGTGGAGTGGTGGGTGATCGGTGATCGGTGCTCGGTGAGAAGTTGATATGGTGGATTGATGTGGAGGGTTGGAGTGGTGGAGTGTGAAGGGGTGGTGGAGTGTGAAGGGGTGGAGTGGTGAGTAGTGAGGGGTGGAGGGTGAAGGTTGAAGGGGTGGAGTGGTGGAGTGGTGGAGGGTGAAGGGGTGGAGTGGTGAGTGGTGGAGTGGTGGAGGGTGAGGTGTGAATATGGTGGATTGATGTGAAGGGGTGGAGTGGGGAGGGTGAAGGGATGAAGGGGTGAAGGGATGAGGAAAGCGGGGATGTGTAGACCAGTCCGAATGGGGAAAATATGCTTGGCGCGACCTATTCTATTCGCGAAGCACTCCGTGCCCGAACCATCACCTGCATCATGTATTTTTCCCACCCAAGCCCCCATCAACCACGACCCTCCGCCAGGATCTCCATTTATTCCAAGTCGACGTCCTGCTTGACCGTCGACAGCAGACGTGCCGTCAACGACCACTACAGCCCATAGTCGAATAGCCGACCTCATGCCGCCTGTTCAGCGACACCGGAATACCCGCCACCACGGCTATTAATAGCCCATCACAGAATGGAGCCAGCACACTCACCAGGCGAGCCTCTTCCTGCTCGCGTGAGCGATGCGTGCCAAAGATGTCGCCGGAACAAAAGTCGCGTACGTATTCATCAGAGTGCGAGATGGGAGATGCCGAGTCTGACTGCTAAATCCTGCCTCACAGTGCGATATTTATCGGCCATGCTCGCTGTGCAAGAGAGCCAACGTTGATTGTGTTCCACGACAGCCAGATGCTCGCCATACGCGTAAGTAAGTGTAACAGAGCCATTCCATCACTCCCAGCTCGACAGTGGGCTTACTTCGTACTTCTCCAGAAAAGCTAGGATCCACGGGCCAGAAAGCACGCCTCGGCCTACACAACAATCGCCAAGATCTTCAGCCATTGATGAAAATGACAAGACGAATTCTTCCGTGGCTGCTCAAATTCCATCTCCATCTTCGCCACATCAGTCTCGCTTCTTGAACAGGGCCGATTCTATGGAATCCAATTCTGTAGTGGATTATGCAGAAGCTGAGTCGACAATGGGAATCACTCGTAAAATCTTTCAGCTCGGAAATGGAAGGCTCGCTACGAAATCGACCTCGGCCATTCCCGATGGCAATCTGAGTCTAGACGTCCCGTCTCCGCCGAAGCAACATCACAGGAAACCAATTGCATCGATTTTGGGTTGTAAACTACCTCCTACGGACGTGATGAAGATGCTGGTGGAGGAGTATTTCGCATCCATTCATTGGTTCTCTCTTGTCATATACGAGCCTAAATTCCGAGCTCAATTTACCTCAATCGCGGATGGGCTGGCGGATCGTTCTCAAAAAGGATTCCTGTTTCTCTTGAGTATCGTTCTTGCTATGGCTGCATGGTACCGTTCGAACCGCTTCGAAGGAGAGAGTAAAGATGAATGGCTGACTTGGAAGAACGCACTCCTTGCAAATATTGAGTCGCATATGGTTGAGCTGATGGATCAAACCTCCCTAGCAGCTGTACAGACCTTTATCCTCGCGGGCTCTTATTACGTCTACCATGGCAGGCCGAACCTATCTCTTTCGCTGCTCGGGGTGACGTTAAGAACTGCTCAAGCCATCGGGTTGCACCGAGATCCACAACGTGGAAATTTCGAGGACAGAGAGGAGCGAAAGCGAACATGGTGGACCATATATACATGGGATAGGTAAAGTTCAAAGTTTGCAATAGTATTTCTTGCCATTAATAGTAAAGTAGATTTGCTTCGATAACATATGGGCGTCCTCTTGGAATCAATGACGATCATTGCAGCGTTACGATGCCTGAGGACGTTCTTGAATGTCCGCATTTCATCGATCCACTGATGACCAACGCGGATACCTCGATATGTTACTCGAGTTACCAGCGGGAGTTGAACAAACTCTACGTCTTAGCTTCACCTCTTATCGAGATCATTTTTGGGATACGCACGTCTCAATCGACCAGTCTGGCACAGCGAGCGAAATATCATCGTCTAGTCAGCGAAGTCAGTATCCGAATCGAGCGCTGGAGACAGACATTGCCAGCCCACTTGGCTGTGGAATTCGACCACGACATTTCCCCTGACAGTCCTGTGAGTTTGAAAGTGCATCGACTACAAGCGCTTGCCCTTGGCCTCACATTTGACAGCCTCGTCATCATACTGCATCGTCCGTTTCTTGCTCAGCAGGTCGATTTACTATCGCAAACGAGCCCTTCTGGCATGCCGCAAACCACGACCCCGGCCAATCTACCGCCGACCACCACAACACCCAGCGCCTCCACAACAGGTGATCAAGTAGAGCTCCCTCTTCCCTCTGCTGTTTCGAGTGCCGAACATTGGTGGAATGCGGCGGTTCGAACATCCAAGATCACCGAGCTGCCTCAACTTGCACAACTGGCGACCGACAGTCACCTGGTCGCCTTTCTTGCGATTAATCTTTTCAACTGTTCAGTTGTGATGGTAGTTTGCGCACTGTCTGATCTCTTGTCTAACCGTGCTCAAGAGGCTAAGCGTTATATTACACGAATTTATCGACTTCAGGAGATCCTAGGTAAATGTTCTACATTGCCTATGCAAAGTTCCACGGTCCTGAGAGACTTGATCCGTATGCTTCTACAGCAAGAAGAAGCAGCCATGCTAGCGTCTCTCGGCGACTACAACCCCAACAGCACAAGCGATGCGCCATTGCCTGCCGGGTTGACAGCGATACGGACCGTTGAGGACACTCTTCGCGTCCCGCTGCATGGTTTTGGAAGCGTGGGAAATTTCACATCTGAGCCGGATCAGTTCGCGGACCATCCTGGAGTGAGCGAAAGTGTGAGGCTCAATGAAAGTTTGGTCTCGGTGCAGAGAGGTGAGAAGTTTCTACCCTCATCCATCTCTGATTTATTTTAAGCAGTGTGAAGTTGCGATGGATTTCATTTGGAAAACGCTAACATAGGATGGAAACAGCGGTTTTCCCCATCTCTCGAGACGGGTCGGAGCACCAACAATCGGAAGTGGGGTGGAATTCGTTGGAAGCGCCGGCTAACAATTTGGATGGACTCGAGATGAGCGCACAGGGCTTTGAGGTTGCCCACTTTCAGAATCCAGCTTATGGCGAAGACGGTGTGGGCAATCCGATGTACTGGATCTGGGAAAACACGAATGGACCAACGAACTGGCTGTAGTTTCCTCACAGAGCATTTTCTTTTTTTCCTATGCCTCTCAGGACACGACGGGGTTTATGGAGTTGTTGGCGGCAATTCTGCTGGATGGCATACCCTCATATCGCATAATGAATTTACTAGATGACTTCAGCCATGAGAACTGGCTTACTACGAAATACAAACCCCAAAATGAGATGAATCACAATGTCAATGAGATTGCGATGGACGTTGATAGGTGGCAGCACGCCGAAAAATACATCAAGAAAGATTCAGAAACCATTCTACAGTCTAGCGCCATCTACAGCCTTGGTCTCAGCTGGGGTATCTAGCACACCGGGCCCTCGGATGATGGTCTTGATGCCTTGACGATCTCTCACGATGGTGAAGGCGCGCTCAGCATCCTCGAAATCAAATCTATGGGTAATCAGTTCCTTCACGCTGACCTTTCCGGAGGACAAGAGTTCCAGGGCCAGTGCGTAATCGCCTGGACCATAGCGGAAGCTCCCTTTCAAGCTGATCTCCTTGTCGCAGATCTGGCCAAGTGGGAAGTCCACCTTTGGCTTGCCAAGCCCAGCCTGGACAAAGGTTCCACCCCTTCGGAGCGCTTGAACGCCACAGTCGATGCAGGGAGCCGCTCCAGTAGCCTCAATGACAACGTCCGGGCCTCCTACAAGGCCGAGCCTCGACTGTATCGACTCTTGGGTCAAATCCAGCTCATCGCCTTTCATCCTGTATGTTTTGCTGGCGGCATAATTTTTGGCAAATTCCAACCGAGAGTCAACAATATCTACGCAAGTAATGGAGGAGGCGCCAAAGGCACGGGCCACAGCACAACACAGAAGGCCGATGGGACCCGCCCCGAATACGACGAGAGAGCTTCCCGGCCTGATGTCCGCCAACCTGCAGACATGCACGGCGACGGCCAGAGGCTCCAACAAAGCACCTTCTTCGAGAGGCACATGGTCTGGCAGTTTGAAGCAGCATTCTTCGGGGAGCGAGTAGAAGGTCGAGAGGGTGCCGTCGAAGGGTGGTGTTGCGGCAAAGCGCATGGAAGAGCAAAGGTTGTACTTGCCACTCCGACAGAAGTTGCAGGTTGTGCAGCCGACACCAGGCTCGAGAGCAATGCGATCGCCTACAGCCAGGCCTTTGACATCAGGGCCACACAGCTCAACAACTCCGGCGGACTCATGGCCAAGCACGATGGGGTTCTCAACAACATAGTTTCCGATTCGACCGTGTTGCCAATAGTGGACCTTTGCAGAGATTTGATTAGCGAGAGTTTTGGTTGAAGTGATGGTCGAAGTCTTGGTTGAAGTCTTGGTTGAAGTCTTGGTTGAAGTCTTGGTTGAAGTCTTGGAAGCTTGCAGACACATACATCGGACCCACATATGCCGGTAGCCTCTATCCGCACAAGAACATCTCTGCTGGAGCGCAAACTTGGAAATGGCCTGTCTTGGAAGCCAAAAACCCCCTGTTTCTCGAGGACAAAGGACTTGTTGTTTTTCTTCTGTTGGAACGGGTTAATTTTGGGGTGTTGTGGCAGCGGAAGGATGTGATGACCTCTCCTGCAACGACGTCGTCAATGTGTACAGCCGAACTCATGGTGTGGTGGGAAAGCACTAGAATGGACCAAGGAGTGGTGAAAGCACTAGAATGGACCAAGTGCGGCTGAAGGTGTGGTGTGCTCTTGATTGGGACAGCGCAAAGCTGAAGGTGTGCTCTTGATTGGGACAGCGCAAAGCTGAAGGTGTGCTCTTGATTGGAACAGCGCAAAGCTGAAGGTGTGCTCTTGATTGGAACAGCGCAAAGGTCTTATGAAGGCAGGAATTCAGTGGTTGCCCCTCGGCGAAGTGCCGCAACACGTGGATGGGGACAATCCCATGGTTGTAGTCTGGATAGCCGAGCAGGGACAGGCCGCCGGATATGGTCTATAGTAGTCTTCTATTCTGTCATCAGCGGAAGCAGGGTCATGTCCTCGTCATGTCCGGAGGCGGCGAGGATCAGTCATCAGCCATCGGTCACGCGGCGCGTCGAAAGTTTCGGGTCATCGGTCACGCGGCAGGACGAAGTTGCGGGGATCGTGGGGCCCCAATATCGAGAGAGGAAAGGGCCGAAAGCGGACCAGTGTCGAGCTCATCCGGCGGAAGGCAGAATTAGCGCAGGCGAGGAAAGAGCGAATCTTGGCGTAGGCTAGGGAAAGAGCGAATCTGAGCGTAGGCTAGGGAAAGAGCGAATCTGAGCGTAGGCTAGGGAAAGAGCGAATCTGAGCGTAGGCAAGAGCGAATCGTAGCGTAGGCAAGGGCAAGAGCGAATCTTAGCGTAGGCAAAGGAAAGAGCGAATCGTAGCGTAGGCAAGAGCAATGCCTTGCAGGGAGCTAGCTGCAGTCCAGAATGAACAAATGCGTAGGTGCCCAATCACGAGACGGCGCAATGGGCCAATCACGCGACGGCTAAATCGGTGGGGATCGCCGGAGCCAATCACGAGACGGCTCAATGAGGGGGGATCCCCGCAGCCAATCACGAGACGGCTCAATGAGGGGGGATCCCCGGCCTTTGGACCGTCCCAGCTACCGTATTTCGCCCTCAGGCACTAGCGTGGATACCGTATTTCGCCCTCAGACACTAGCGTGCATACCGCATCTTCGCTCCCAGGCACTAGCGTGACATACCGCACTTCGCTCTCAAGCATAACCTTGCCCGATTAGGAGCTTGAGCCGATGTCTACGATGGCTATTGATGTTCATACTCCGCCGGAGCTCTGGAGTAGTATCTTCCATACCAGTAGACTACGTAGTCGACTACGCTACCATAGTATCTTCCATACCAGTAGACTTACCCAGGCGCTCTCTACCATAGTATCTTCCATACCAGTAGACTAGGCAGTCGACTACTCTACCATCGTTTCTTCCATACCAGTAGACTAGGCAGTCGACTACTCTACCATCGTTTCTTCCATACCAGCAGACTTCCCTAGCCACCATCTACAGACCGAAATCCAGGGTGGGAATGCAAATTCCGCCTGGGCTCCGTCACCACTCGTACCTACACACTACTCCGTGCCTGAAGGTAAACGTGAGCTCCAGGATGGACATCCGCCGCCACTCGATCCATGCGCCGGTAGTGGGGCCCCGCAGATTGCTGGTGGCAGCTGTTCAGAGCAGTCTTGCCTGTCCTGTCTGTGCTGTGGAGAACATGCCGGCTACTGTCTGTGCTGTGGAGAAGAGAGCGACGAGACGAGCCTGGGGAAAGGACAGAAGTCCGGGGAATATAAATTAACATGTCCTCCGCATTTTGTCTTTCCCCACAGGATATCTCATCTCTCTCTGTTTCCATCCCCTCTTACTTTTCATCCCATACTCCCCATCCCATACTCCCCATCCCATACTCCCCATCCCATACTCCCCATCTTGATCCTCACTCAACTTGATCTCACTCACCATGGAGAAGTCGGCTGTGGCCACGGGCCTTGATCCCAACTTCCAAACCGGAGTCGAGAGGAAGAACAGTGTCGTCCTGCAACAGAGGCTTCCTGCTGAATCCACTGCCCCCGTCAGTTGGTTGGAGAAGACGTTGAAGCCTAAAAAGTATACTCCACGATATTGGTTCAAGGGCAAGCCGCTTCTATACATGACCTGTGCTTTTGGTTCTTTGGGAGATGCTCTTTTCGGTTATGATTCTGGTTGGTTTCAATCCTCTCATCTTGGATCAATCAACGAAAATTCTAACATCTGCCAAAGGTATCATGTCTGGCCTGTTGGTCAACCCCATCTTCATCAAACGATTTTACAAGGATTTTGGTGGCGCTGATGGAACAACTGCAAACGTAAACCCATCCATCACTGGTATCTCTGTTGCCTGTCTTCAAGCTTCTGCCATTTTCGGTGCTCTCGCTGCTGGTCGTTTGGGCGACATCATGGGCCGAAAGGCCTGCGTACGAATTGGTGCCTTCATCTATCTCTTCACCGCATTCATCCAGGCCTTCGCACCAAACTTCGCCTGCTTCGTTGCTGGCCGTACCATCCAAGGTTTCGCCGTCGGTATCCTCTCCGCCACTGTCCCCGTCATTCAAACTGAAATCGCTGCTCCTCATCGCCGAGGTCTTATGGTTGGTGTTGAATACACCTGTTTGATCGGTGGTTATGCTCTGTCCACGTGGATCGACTACGGCTTTTACTTCTTGCTTCCTCACAACTCTTCCTGGCAGGGACCGTACTTCGTTCAGTTCGGGCTTTCTGCCATTCTGTTCACCGTCTCATTCATCTTGCCTGAGACTCCCCGTTGGCTTGCAAGAAACGGCTTCATGAATGAGTCTCTTCAAACAATCGCCGATCTCCACTCAAATGGTGACATCCACGCCGAGCACGTCCAGAACGTCTTCCTCGAAGTCCAGGAGGCCGTCCGCTACGAAGTTTCTCTTGGTAAATCATCGTGGGGCGTAAGTCATCTCCCTTCCCACCCGTCACAGTATCATGCTAATGGTCTACTCAGGAAATGTTCACCCGCTACCGCAAACGAACCATCGTCGGCATCACCGCACAGATGTTTGCTCAACTCAATGGAATCAACATCATCTCCTTCTACCTACCATCTTCTTTGGCCGCCGCCGGTTTCAGCGAGAAGAAGTCTCTTCTCTACACCGCTGCAAACTCAATTCCCTACACATTCGCCACGACCCTATCCTGGTTCCTAGCCGACAAATGGGGAAGACGTCCTCTTTTGATCCTCGGTGGTAAGTTTTGCCATTTCAATCACCTGCTACCCCTCCAGAAACTTCATACTAATTTCGTGCGTAGGATTCAGCATGGCTATCGCCCTCTCAATAATGTGCATGTTCACAGAAGCCCACCTAACCCCGACCGTCCGCGCAAACGGCACTTACGCCTTCGTAATGATCTACAACATAATCTACGGTTTCACCTGGGGCCCCATCCCCTGGCTCCTCCCCGCTGAAATCTTCCCCCTCCGCGGTCGCTCAAAGGGAATGGCTCTCTCCACCACCTCCAATTGGATCTTCAATTTCATCATCGGTATGGCCTCTCCCGACGCTTTCCACGGTATCGGTGGCTATTACTACCTCATCATCGCCTCTTTCTGTCTCTTCTCAAGTGGCCTCGCCTACTTCTACTATGTCGAGACGGCGCACAGCACGCTCGAAGAGATTGCGATTGCATTTGGGGACAAGGCGTTTGTGGATGAGGATTCAGAGGTCGTTGCTACCAGTGATTTGAACAAGAGTCGGAGGGGGAGTCTTGTTGTTGCTTGAGTATTGAGCGCTTTTTCTTTTCTTATTTCGGTGGTGGTTTATCTAGGTGGAGGAGTGCTTAGTAGTCCTGTGACCATTTCTGCTGGTATGACCCTTGACATTTTGATAATCTGTTTCCTTGACTTTTCCTTTTCTTTAGCCTGAGTTTGTGATTGTGAATGAAGTTGATGCTTGTTTCAAGATCGAGGCCGATTTTCAAGAATCGATGCAGGCAAAGTTGAGATCTGGGGTAAAGCCTCCGTGATGCGGAGGAGAAGCGAGGACGTTGGATCGCCATCGAGGTCAGGGCCCAGGGAATCGGAGATGACCGTCCCAGTAATCGAGTACATACAGCACGCCACGTGGAAAATCGAGATGGTTGGCTGGAAGTGCTTGTACCTGCCTGATTCGGCAACCGGGACCGTCTCCGGATTGGGCCTAGTCACACTCCACTCATTCCACCGTTTTCACGCCCGTCAATCGGCGACCACGTGCCAACTCATCGCACCTCCTCAGTATCACCTGATGTCGGACCACCCGGCCGGCCATACCTAGTATCCTTTCCCCTTGGAAGACCACTACTTCACCACAACAGATAAAAACCAAGATATCAACAACCGGATCACAGAGCCGCACGTCACAGAATTTCCATGATCCATCTTCACCCAAAAGAGAAAAACAGCCCAAGGTATTGGTCTGAAGGAAGGTCGGTGGTTGATGAGGATGAATTGGATTGGAATGGACATGAGGGGTGTTTGGAGGATAATGGCCATATTGATTGGGAGGAGTAGCATACGCAGTTCGTTGGACCGCCTCCATTCTAGGTAGTAGGTGTCGGGAAGAACGGTCTGTTATACTTACTCCTTGAATCAAGTACTTTGATGTCGAAGGCCATGACGAAGGTATGAAACATCCACAAGACATGTTGTTGAACTTGCCCGCAAATCGGAAAATGATAAGATCCACACCCAACCACCTCCTCGGCGGCCTTGCCATCAAAAGTAGAAAACAAAAGATGAAGCGCTACCATATCAAAAGCGCCAGACCGGAGGAGACACCTACAAGTTGCAAAATTTATTTTATACCAAACTCAAAACAGATGGTGAAAAACTCCCAGCCATGTCATTTCCCAGTCGTTCATAATCGTCAATAGTGAAGAAATGGTATATCCAAAACTTGCGAGAAGCTTCCCTCCCGTTTGGAAAATGTCCTAGGTCTCCACTCCCTCAGTGATCCTCAAGACCTTCCTCAAGTCACCTATTTCAACACCACGTCCCTCTCTCCTCGCCATGATCCCAGCACTCTTGACCAAATTTTTGATCCGCCGTCCATCAAGCTCTAAGGCTGCCAGGACCCTAATCTCCTCTTCCGTGATGCGTGGCCTATACTTTCCAAGTGCATTGACAGAAGCAGTAGCAGTCTTGGAAGAATGAGCAGCCTGGCGCATAAGGAAGTTACGCCAAATAGTAAGACGAGAAGTAGGATCAAGAGCAGGATAGTTAATGGTAAGGTGGATGCGAGACTGAAGGGCTGGATCAAGAGTGCCGGGGCGGTTGGTAGTAAGGAACAGGAGACTTGGATAGTACTCCAACTTCTGCAAGAACGTTTGCACGAGACGATTGCGGCGAGAATCGTGATCGCTTCGAGTTTGCAGGTAGGTGTCGCATTCGTCGATGAGAAGGACGGCGCCCCATTTTGCGGCCCAACGGAACTGATCATCGAGGTCATGAGTGGTGTACACATCTTCACTGTCAGAGCTATTTTTCTTGGTTGGTCCTTCCTCGCGAAGCTCGAGCTTGAAGAGGGGGGCGTGAATACGTTCGGCGACTTCGGGTAGTGTTAGCAAACCAAATGGACTTGCAAAGATGTAGTCAGAACAGGGAAAGGATCATACCCGATTCAGCAGTCAAGGTCTTGCCAACACCCGGCACACCAGAGAGGAGGACAACGAGCCCGCCTCCTTTGCCATTGATGACATCCTCGAAACTATCGCCCTCTTTTAATTGGCTCTCTACAAAGGCGAGGATGAGGTCCTTATAACCATCGGGCAGAACTAGGGAATCAAAGGGAGTAGGATTGAACTCAACATCCTCAACTCCCTCAATGTTGAAATGTTCCCATTCTTGTTTACGCAGACAGAAGCCGCGCACGGTCGGTGTGCAGAGCAGAAGGTGAAAGTCGGGAACCAGGGTTCCCTTTTGTCGTTCGACTACGCATCATTAACATCATCCTAGCATCTCTGGCTTGCGCAAATAACTCACGAGCCTCTCGTTGTCGCAATCTTCAATGGCCTCTTCAAAGGCATCCCATCGGTAGTAGAATTGTCGAAAAGGTGCGAGAAATGCCAGATACCTCAATCCTGGCCAGAGACCATCAAAGCCCTTGAACACTCCGACAAGGACCTTTCGCATTTCCTTGTCCTTAATTTCTACAGCGTGGATAGAGAATGGATCGGCTCCTCCACCGGTTCGTCTGCGCCGGATGATGATAGGAGGACCATCGTCTCCTTCATCAGAACTATCGTTTTCGTTCTGTAAGCCGTCACTGCGGGTGCTAGCTTGAGTTCGTCCATCTTCCACTGTATCCAGTCCAACAGTCTGGACTGGGATGGGGCCAGAAGGCGTCAAGAAAAGTTGGCCATGTCGCACGGAGCTGATGTTACTTGATGGACATTCTGATCATGGGTATTCTCCGTTGTCCAGGCCATGCTTGCACTCCAGCTCTTCCATCGTACACAACCTACTTTTGCCCAGACGGATGCGTTAGTTGTAATGGGGACGTAACGCGTACAATGCTGTAGAGCTCTTTACAGGCACAGCTGTTGGCTCTATAGCCGGAGATTGATATCAGGATGGAAGAGATGTTGTTGATTGGCCTCACTCCAGAGCTTGTCGTCGGCGAAATCACCGGCAAAACAAAGTGGAACCCTCTACACGTGATACCGACCAAAGGAAGATTTTCCGAGTTCCTGCGACCTTCAGCCCATCGTTCCATTATCATCTCCGTTCGATACCATCTTTTCACTTCTCATTTACACGCTCTGGTCGATCCCGACATGTTTCATACCCTCTGCTCTCTCCCTGAGATGGCACCAAGCCCCCAGCTCCACTATGCGAAAGCCAAGGAACCAGCCATTGGCCCATATAACTCGTCAACATAGGCAGCCTGTTCAGCAGCCCACTACTCCGACCTCACCTCCCCCCTCCTCCCAACAACAATCGACCGTCCATCAGCGCCCTTTATCTTGCCCCCAAGATCCACAACAATCCTAACAACATCCACATCCTTCGGCCGCCGCTGAATATCTTCTTCATCATCATCCATCGTATCCAACTTCCTCGACGCACCTCTCCTATGCCGATTGAGATAAAGCTGACTATTCCGATTGCTTCCATATTCATACTGCAGGTCATTTATCTTGGACTTGGACGAGCGCGTTCGTAACAAGGGACGGCATAGCGGAACACAAGCCAAGGCGATGGCAACAGAGGGCTCGAGGCCAGAGAGGACTGTTGCGAGGACGCCTGTGGACGTCATGTCTGCAAAGTCGAGGCCTGGGAGTATGGTTTGGCGGTAGATGGTGATGACCCATGTCCTGGTCAACCCGTGATTAGTTTCGAGTCCTTGACGTCCGGGACAGCAGCGGTGACTTACATGATTCCAACGCTGAACATACCCGTTGCAATAAGCTTCTTCTGCATTGACATTTGCAATCCGTATAGGTAAGGAATCGGCAGAACAATGAGAGCGATATCGGTCACGATATTCACCATGCCCATGGAGAAGTAGAATCTCGGTTGACTGCCACAAGTCCCTGGAACAGTAAGATCCCAATTTCTCGCAAGTGGTCGGCAAATCAAAAAGGCGGCAAGAATATTCGAGATGTTCCACAGGATAATTAGCAGCCCAATGCCCTGCGCCCATCGTATCATGGATTGCATGGGTATCAACGCAGTGTACATCAGTAGAACAGAAAGTTTACTGCAGCAAACTGTTGCGTTCCAAAGCATGGCAAACCCCATAATGCCCTGTATTCGAAATGTCAGCGCAGTATATCTCGATTTTATGGTGGATCAATCACTTGCTTTGAAGAAGAAGGTTGCTGTATCTGCACCGAACCGCGAGTAGATTTCAGTGGTATGAAAACCAAAGCCACCATAAAGAACCATCAACTGACAGTCAATGTGGAGAGCCGTGTTAAAAAGCTGCGAACCACATTAGTTTCGCTCTTTAGCAGGGTATGCAAGGTAAAATGGACAAACAAGACCCAGCAGAATACTGTAATCGCTGTAATCGATTCCAACACTTATTCTCTTCGCAACCAACCGCAATGCCACCAAGGACGTGGCCAAGATCATCGAGGCTGCCGACGCGACGATGATGCCCACCTGACCAGAGTTCTCGATAGGAATCATCATTTTGAGCAGTCGATCTGAGTAGCAATTGAGCAGCGAACAAACCCAAGTACTGTTGAAAGGCGGGGAGAAAGTTCGGGATATTGCTGACTGCTTCCGTGTACCCGGCAGGGAAAGGAGATGAGGTTCTCCCACACATTTCTACCCTGGGACGAGATGAAAGAAGGTTCTTATACAAGTAGAAGACAAGTGGTATCTGGAGGTCTGTATACACGAGACTTTGCCTTCAAGCATTCGATCGTGACTGCGTCTCCAACCATCTTCTCTCCTGGACTTACAAGCCATACTGGTATTCCTGAACACCAATGCCTTAAGCTTTGGTCATGGAAAGAGAGACCCACATGACCTGCACGTGTGATCGTCCAAGCATGAATTAGTGCTAGACCGCTTCACGAGGCTGATGACTCGCGATGCGCCCAGCATTGCAGAGGCGGCCTGGCCAAATATCTGGGATGACGAGGCACCTTGAGGCGGCATGGTGGTCATAAAACGAAATTTCCTCGACAATTCGATAACGTCCAGCCGGAGCCGCCGGACAAACGAAGGCGGTGGCTAATTCTATCGAGTTCCACGCGGTTTCTTGTCGACAAATTGCCAGCTCCTGGGTTTAGTTACGGGGCGGGACTTGTTTAGGCAGGCAAGCACAGTTAGTGGCTTGTAAGGCCCGGAGGTTCTCCACACATCAGATGGAGCACGGCTTGTAGGGGCAAGCTCCGTTCCAAGTCTCTGACATGAAAGAGAACAAAGTGGGCCTCTGAGCCCGTAGTGTTGGGGGCACGATATTGTCCTCTTTCCGATGCGCTGTCTTAAACATGCACACAGTGTCTTCCCTAGTACTCTACTGATATTGATATGTCCTTTGGATTCCAAAAATCGATGAGCAGAATGTATCAATTTGAATCGTGCAGTGGGAATCTTTGAGACGAGAAATGTCATCAGCATCCAGCCAGCAGGACCGTGAGTAAAGGAGAATAGCGTCAGAACCCCTTTTTTTGCGTGCCTGCTGTCGACACCGAAAAGAGGGACTTGACCCATTCGCCTAGATGTTCCGAGTACGAAGTCAGACGCGTTTGCCATCTCATCGCGTTATCCGGCCGATCTCGACCGGCGCAACATGACAATGTCGTATGTATTTGGAAGAGGGCAGCCACACAGGGAGACACATAGATTTCGCAACGTCGAAAATGGCATCCATTCTCGATACCCTCACCTCGCGTCCAGTCGAGGAGCAGAAGGTGGCTATCGTCACAGGCTCCACGGTAACAATGCTTTCAAAATCAAATTCTAAGCTCTAGGCTGACCAACTCATACAGAGCGGCATTGGCTCCTGGCTGGCCGAACACCTCCATGCGCGCGAATACCGAGTTGCGGTATGCGGAAGACGTGAAGCTGATGGACAATCTACCGCCTCCAATCTCGACGCTTCTGGAAACACGGCGATATTCGTGCAATGCGACATCAAGAGCTACGATTCCCAAGCCCAGCTTTTCCGAACAGTTTGGAAGAAATGGGGTCGCCTCGACGTTCTGGTTGCTAATGCGGGTTGTGTGGATCGAGGCTCAGTGTACAATTTTGCGCGTCGTAATGCAGCAGTGGACGATCTGCCATCGGAGCCAGACTTAAGTTGCACTGATATCGATCTCAAGGGAACGATATATGGAACCACTCTCGCAACTCATTTCATGCGCAATAATCCAGGCAACAAGGGTGGTAAAATCATCGTGACCGGATCAATGATTGGAGTCTATCCATGCCCGACCTTTCCAGAGTACTGCGCCGCGAAAGCCGCGGTTCATCAATGGGTCCGAACAATGGCTCCAATTTTAGCAGCGAAAGAGGACATCACCATCAATTGTATCATGCCTGGTGGTGTTGAGACGCCGGCTATGCCTGACTTTAGCACGGCCTTCTTACCAGAGCATATGACTCTGAAGACGAACCTCATATCTGGATACGATCTCTTCCTCGACGATGTGGAAAACAAGCGAACTGGCGAGACAGTCGAAGCTGCGCACGATACTCTCATACCTTGGGGCAAACCGGAGTACAAGAGTGGAGCCTTCGCGAAACGAACGGAGAAAGTGTATGACCCGTGGTTCACGCTTGTGCATGGCGAGACCAGTGGTTTGGCTGAGGCAATGAAGGCGCCTCCTACGAAAGGTCCTAAGATCATTGCGGTTACGGGAGCGACTGGAAGTCAAGGCGGTGGTGTTGTGAACGTGATGAAGAAGACGCCTGGGTGGAAGGTGAGGGCTATAACTCGAAATCCTGAGAGCAAGGCGGCCAGAAAACTGGCTGCGGACGGTGTAGAGATCGTTCAGGCGAGCTTCGATGATGAATGGTCCCTAGCCAAAGCCTTTGAAGTGAGAATTCCCACTTGGGTGTCTTGTCAAAAGCAAATTGCTTGACTAACTGGGCTTTCAGGACGTGCATGCTGTCTTTGCCGTGACCAACTGGTGGGAACACCTTGCGCAAGGGAAAAGCCAAGATGAGTCTGGTGAACTGGAGGAAGAACAAGGCATGAATATCGCCAGAGCTGCTGCGAGCACCGGAACCCTCGAGCACTACATCTGGTCAACAACCCCGAGCGCAAAAAGGAAGTTCAAGGGAGAGCTTATTACACCACACATGGATTATAAGGCGAACGTGGACGCCCGTATCAAGACTGAGCTGCCCGAGCTGGCCAAGATCAGCACTTATCTCTACTTCGGCTACTACCCACAGAACATGGCTTACTTCCCTCTAATCAAGCCCATCGAATATGTAAGTGACTCGTTCATTCTCATGCGCATTTCAAGTTCTCTATGCTGACATGTGCCCGTAGCCTGGAAACGGGCAATGGATTCAGGCTATCCCCTCCAAGCCCGACGCCAAAGTATTGCTTTCAGGCGACATGACAGTAAATCCAGGTATATGGGTTCGACAGGTTCTCGCTACCGGATCTAAGGCCTATGGAAAATATGCCAACGTCGCTCTAGAGAAGTGGTCTTTTCAAGATATGATCGATATGTGGTCCAAAATCACAGGCAAAAAAGGTGTGTTTGTTGAGACTACGATCGATGCCTGGACGAAACTTTGGGGACCGGCTGGCAATGAGCTGGGCTTACAGTTCAAGTTCGGCGAAATGTGCGATCCCTGGGAGGAGAATGACGAAGATTTCATCAGTCCGAAGGAGCTTGGGATCGATGAGGGAGAGGTCGTTGGATTTGAAGGGACGATCGAAGGGCTGAGACATATGTTTTAGACGCCGTTGCTACAGCTCTATATATTAGCCCATGAAACGATAATGTTTGCCTTTGATACTCAACAGCCATTAACCGATGTCCGCGTCTTTCTTCATTTCGGTCTAGCTCTATAGTGACAACCAACATCTTTAAGCCCCTTTCCCACAATTCTCTGTCAAGACGAAACGGATCCGGCCACTCTGAAGGAACTTGAGCGAACAGGTGATGGAGATCTTATAGAGCGGTCGTGTCGAATTTGTTCTTGTCCTAGTCACCATCACCGATCAAGCCGACCACCGAGCCTCTCAGAGACATGATTTCGGTGGTTCAGCAATACGCTTGAGGGAAGTTGTGAGGGCGTTGAGTAAGACCTTTTGTCGCGCTGTCAGGGGTTATGTGTAGACGGGCACGACGATAGGTCCGCTGGGGGTTGAGCGGAGTCCAAGAGTCCGCTGGGGGTTGAGCGGAGTCCAAGAGTCCGCTGGGGGTTGAGCGGAGTCCAAGAGTCCGCTGGAGGTTGAGCGGAGTCCAAGAGTGTATAAGCGACAGCTTTAGACAAGCAGCGGCTAGGTATAGGTCACGGGCTGAGGTGGCGGGCACTATCCCAGAGCCGCGCACTGTTGTTATCTCATAAATCAGACTCCCGATGGGGTTTGCTCTTAAAGTTCCCTATGGCTCTAATAACTAATTATATATATAGCTAATAATATAGTCCCTACCGGAACCCCGCTACCGATAGGCCCCTATATTATTAAGTTCCACTAAGGTCCCACAGGCTGCCCTAGCCAATCAGCGTTACGGAAAGAGCACGCTACGATTGTGTGTTTTTAGGGTGGTAGGGGTTTAGGGAGGTTTTAGGAGCTTAGACGTGGGTCTAGACAGGGTAAGAAATGAACGGAGCAGCCGTAAATTAATCTTTCAGTTAGAGGAACTTCTTGGAACTTTTGGGAACATAGGTGGTCGGCCGATACCATAATGGGTTAGTACAATCCACGAAAACACACAATTGTGGCGTCTGATTTGTGAGATAACGCTGTTGATGGTGTTGTGGCGCGCCCGTGCGTCGTTGGACTTGCCAAGGACCCGATCATACCCGATTCAGCAGTCAAGGTCTTGCCAACACCCGGCATTCAGCAGTCAAGGTCTTGCCAACACCCAACGCCCGCCTCCTTTTCCATTGATGACATCCTCGAAACTATCGCCCTCTTTTTAACTGGCTCGCCAAGACACGGCTCCTGGTCGCCATGGCGGTATAGTAACCGAAAATCCTTTGTGTTTGCAGACTGCGGAGGCGCTAAATGCTATGAATAACCTAGGATACTTATATAAATAACCTAGGATACTTATAAAAATAACCTAGGATACTTATATAAATAACCCCATCATCTACACACGAAGATATCCTACTTCCGCCATACTGCTCTATCCTCAATCATGAAGTTTACTTCAGCTCTAGTAGTCATCTTCCTATCTTTAACTACTCCTACCTTTGCTCAGAATGGTCTCCAGGTTCGTTATCCTCAATCTATTTTAACAGCTAAATACTCGATATACTAACGCCTACTATAGTCAAAATGCAGGCCATCGATAGTTTATGCTGAAGGCCTATGTATTCAGCTTTATGCAAACGGGCTTCCTACTGGTGTCGCGCAACCGTGTCGTAAAGTAAGTAAAATCTAGTCCTCTAATAAAACTAATAGCTATACTAACAGTTCTCTACCTAGTTAAGCCGCTGCCTTACGTTCGATAATGGCTGTGTATTGGGGACAGAGCAAACTAAGAAACCTGGTGAGAAGGATCTGCATGCTAACTGTAGTGGTTAATAAGAGATGTATGTACGAGACGGTTATTCACGAGGGAAATGGACACAAAACGCTGACATTCTAACAGCCCAAAATGTCGCCAAGATGATTGATGGTCTCTCTACGAAGGCGAGAATGAGGTCCTTGTACCCATCGGGTAGAACGAGGGAATCAAAGGGAGTGGGATTGAACTCAACATCCTCGACTCTGTCAATGTTGAATGTTACATAATTGCGATACCTGTTTCGAAAAGAATGATCAGCTCGCTATGCTTCATTACATGTTACCCACATTGATCTGATGGTTCACAGTCCCATCGCACCTTCAATCTGGCTTCAGACTTCCCGAACATGCTGTTACGGGTGACAAATTCGCGACAAGTATACCATCCCGATGCCACATGCCTCTCATTGTTCATCCTATTCTCACAAACCTGTGCTTCTATTCTTCCCCTGGTCGTTTTTCAATACTCGAAATCATCATCAACACTTGGCCCTTTATTCTTTCCCACACTCTCCTGCCTCGAGTACATCTCAGCAACCTGCCTATTACTAGTAGCATCCCCCGGTTTCTTATCATCTCGAATCTTAATGAAACGCGGAAATCTCAAAGAGATGCCCTTTCCTCCCTCCTCAAGCACCCCAGCGGCAGCTCTATACCTCGGACTCAAAGTCAAATCCGCCGTCTTAACCTCCCAAACAAACTTGGGCTCAAACCAAACATCAGGTTGATCTTTATTCCCAGTACTATGTTCATAAAACGGTTTCGGCTTCTCAATAACGATCTCACTGAGCTGTTTGTGAAATTCGGCAAGGATTTCCTCGCTAAAGCCGGTGCCGATATTGCAGACCGTTTCGTAGGTTTGTTTGGAAGGGTTGTAGCAAGCGAGGAGAAAAGCACCGTACCAACTCGTTCGTTTACCACGGCCAAAGTATGCGCCAAGCACGACGAGATCGAGGGAGTCACCGACGCCGGAGAGGTAATCCTTTTTGACTTTGAGCCAATTCTGCGAGCGACGTGAGGGTTCGTAGTTGGACTCGATACCATCAAGCATCTTGACCATGAGACCTTCGCATCCCTCTTTGACTGATTCTTCGAGCAGGACTTGGATCTCGTCTAGCTGGTTGCCGTCGCCATGTTTGGCGAAAGCGAACTCGCCCTCCGTCTCGTTAAAAGCTGAATGCAACTTCTCTCGTCGCTCGCGGAAGGACTTGTTCACCAGTGCCTCTCCGTTCAGAAAAAGCAGATCAAACGCAAACACGCAAACCTTGACTTTGATGTCTTCTACCTTGACATCCTTCCTCTTCCTCGTCATTAATTGCTGGAATGGCAATACTTTCTTCTCCGTGACATCCCAAGCAACAGCCTCACAATCCATTACGAAACTCTTTGTCCCGTCTTTGACCCAGCTCGGCAGCTTGGCAAGAATATCAGGATACTTCTTACTTAGATCTTCCGAGTTGCGCGAAAACACGTTGGCAATTCCCTTGTCACTGTTTCCCGCTTGTGGCACAGTCGTGGCATACTGCATCGGGGAATCATGAGCGACGAAGTGGATCTGAGCGCGCTCACCATCGTACTTGTATTCGCAAGTGAAGTCTTTACCATCGAAGCGATCGAGGACCTCTGTGATTGATTTCGTAGGTTTCGCCAGCATAGGCTTGAGGGGAACCCCGGGCTGAAGTTTGCAGTTTTCATGCAGGTTGGCCAGACCGTGGGCGAGGATGGCTGGAATAATGACTTCGTAGCTAGGCAGTTCGCTGTCCAGATGTCAACTTAAGCATTGTTCCATATGGTTGATAGGACGTACCTGTAGACGGACTTGAGAGTTGTCTCTCCCTTCGCCAAAGCCTCTGTACTTGGGACCTTGCCACTCTTCTCGCGCACTTCATGGAAAACAAGAGCTTGCGCAAGAGCAACAAGCACGGTCTTCTCTGCAAGTCCCAACCTCAATTTGCCCTCCAAGGTCCTGACAATGAATTTTGCCTCACTTGGCCCCCCTCTGTCCTTTGTAATGTCAACCTTGCCAGCCTTGCTGTTTACATCGGCAGCAGATAATATCTTCTTGATGGCATCAACTTTTCGACCTTGGGAGCCTGATCCTTCCACAATAGCGATGTCGATGAGACTTTTGTGAACACCACGGACCGTCAAAGCCTTGGGTTTAAACATAGTTGGTTGGTTGCCTCTGCTCTTTGCTGCCACCATTCCAAGATCCCCAATCTCGTTCTGATCCTTTTTGATAACTGCTACACTTCGTCCTGTGGATTCACCAATGGCCTTCATAATGAGGGACTCGCCAATACCGAGCTCGATACCAGAGTAATCCGCGGCCAGTTTGTTGATCATGAGAAGAACAGTTGGGAGAAGATCGTCTGGTGTCAAACGAAGCACTTGTTGTAGGAATCGATTGCAGTGTGCCGCAATCTCCAGTCTTTTGGTCGTCATCTCGATTTTAGAGAAAGTAGCGCAGAGAGCTGCGTAGGGTACTGGATCACCAGCTTTCCAGTCGGGATAAAGATCTTTGCTTGTAGCTTGAAGAGTTTCTGCGACCTTCTTCCGCATCTTTGCTGCCATCTCTGGTTTCTCTTCCTCGTCTTCTGATTCGGCCTCTGGCTCAGACGCAACCTCATCTACATCATCTTCAGCATCCTCTGAACTTCCTGCTGGTGATTTCGTTGAGGCTGGCGGAGCTGTCATCTCCTCGTCTTCATCCTCGATAACCTTCTTAGACCTGCCCTTTGCTTTAGGCTGTGTAGCTTTCACAGTTGGCCCATCCTTCTCTTCCCTCACTTTTGAGCTTGCCTTGGAAGTCAACTCCTTCTTTACTGCTTTCGTTGTGATGTCCTTGGTGGGTTTCGTGTCCTTAGTAACCTCCGTTTTTTTGGGCCGTCCCTTTGTTCGTTGCTTTTTCGCTGGTGGTTCTTCCTCATCGGGAGCTGATTTTTCGTCGGGCGACACTGTCCGTTTCTTCAGATTTGTAGGCGTAGGCGACTTGAATTTGGCTTTCACTGGCTCTGGCTCGCCTTCTTCCATGACTTCGTCGCCGCCCTCTTGTTTCTCCTTTTCCGTATTGACTGCAGGCTCTTCATCTTCCTCTTCCACCTTGTCTTCTCTTGCCTTTGTCTTTGGGTTGGTCGAGAAGCTCAACTTAGACTGTTGCGGCACGGCAGGTTTTGCACCATTGGCCTTGCCAAAGAACTTGCTGTGTTATTGTCAGTACAGTAACGCGTCCAGATAGCTAGCACGCGCACCCGAGTGTCTGCTGTTCGAGAACATACTTGAGAGTTCCTTGCTTTGACATGTCTACGAATGTGTCGTGGCTCTGTTCTTCTTGCTTTAACAAAGGTCTGTGGTAGTGGTTGACTGAAATACAGACTCGAGGGTATGGATGCGCGACAGGGCGTTCAATGATTCGATGTGTGCTTGTATTGAGAGTACACCATCTGGCGGGGAAGTTGAAAGGCAATCTGGGCATCAGTGAAGGGAGTACAGAATGTACGGGATGGCGATGGGGTTACGCGAGTTCGCCTTATTCTATGAAGTACGCGACAATTTCGTGACGTGATGAACTATCGGTATATCTCAGACCGTTGGTATCGAATCTACGCCGTATCGACAGTGACAGCCTCAACCTCAATGGATTACACCACTATCATATAATCGCCACTTCATCATAAATCCATTTAACAGAAGCTGAGCTGTACATCTCAGCACATCCTAGACCAATACGGCTTATCTACTCTGGAAAACCATACCCTCACCTCCTGCCACCCCTCCCATCTCATCCTCCCCAACGCAGGAGACGGGACACAAGATGCCTCAATCAAGAGCTTACGATCCGCCCACCTTGACACCACAGTTTTGCTTCAGCCAGACAGCTCTACGGGGTATACTACTTCCATGAGATAACTTGCACGAGGGTCGATAGGCTGATCTCGAGTCTCCCACAGACTTTCTGCGTCTCTCCCGAACAACAACAGACGACTCCATAACTTCAAACTTGAACTCCCTTCTCACACCTTCTCGCATACCCTGGGACCCCACTTCAGTCTCTTCTACTCGCTCCACAATGCCACCAGCCTCGAAACGCCCCATTGACCCTCAATCATGTCAAACATTCAAAGATAGTGTACTATTTCCAAGTTGGCAGGCACGAAGTGACGTACTCAACTATTGCGGTTCAGTCGCCACATCACCAGACCCTTCAGATCCGGAAAATGTGTTAAGAGAAGTCGAATCTGCTACGGCGAGAGAAAGAACGATTGATGCACGGTTGGATCCATACGGCTCACGATATATACCGAGAGAAGCTAGGACGGAGGCATTAGCGGGATTGGTGAGGACGGAGAGAATGGTAGAGGATATTGTTCGAGGGAGGACTTGGAGTCTTGTGTGCGAGAGGTGTAGTGGAGGGGAGAACAAATGGCAAGATGCACTAGACGACTGGAGGAGACGGAAAGATGTACAAGAAAAGATGGGAATGGTGGAGGCTGTGAGATAATGCAGTATTCTGTTTATAATTATGAGTATGGACATTCTCCTCTGGTGAGCAGACAAGCGTGGTTTGCTTTAGCGTTGGCGTTGCATTAGATTGAAGCGCATGATAGACCACATCGCTCTTCATTATTTTCGTATAAATAATCACTCCAGGATTTCTTATTACACTTACTCATGCCCTTAGGTAGCAGGCCATGGCTGTACCTCTATGCTCACTGGATGCAATCGCAACTGCCGACACCATCATCCGAGATAAAGTGCCTCCTGACGGCAGATGACGAAAAGGTCCAGAAGCATCGACCTATAAAAGCCGAGGAAAAGGCCAGCGACGTTCTTCATCGCTATGGCTAGGACATTCGAGATCGGGACATTCGATTATGCCTTCAATGATGGTCGACTTAAGCTGCGACGATGATCTTCAGCGTTACTGACAACCCTTTTTGTTGCTTAGATATCTCCAACCTCAATCTCGTGGTAAGTATATGTATGGACACGCCAATATTTCTACTGACACACAAGATGGAAATCTCCGACTCCATGACGAAGGTATGCTCCATGCTTTTCTTTGTCTTCGTACTCTTCCGGAGAGTGGACGACAGTGAACTCAGCCAGCACCTCACATTGGCTTTGGAAGACGGTAACAGCCTTGAATATGCGAGGTAGTTCTTGCAGCGGTCAAACACACTATTTGGAGGCCTGAATCGGCTGTTCACGGCTGCTGATCAACGAGAATGGTATGAAAGAAGACAAGAATTCGCGGAGCCGGAATACCCCTCTTGAGACGACAACGACGACTATAAGCGGTACCGTAGAAACTGGTCACACTGGCTAGTGCCTCGGATTAATACGAACCTCGTGGTCTTCTTAGTCACGCCTTAAACCAGTAATCAGATCCTTACAGGACTCTATTCAAAAGATTTTCTTTAAGAACAATTATCGTCTCTTCTTAATCTTTCTACTATTCATTTTAGTTATAGAACTAAGCGTTTGTGATTTAGTAGCGTGACTAGAGTGCGATTACGAGCCAAGATAAGGCTGTACGAGGCTCGTATAACCCTGTCCGAACACGAGGCACTAGCCAGTTTGACCAGTTTCTACGGTAGTCGGTAGTACTGCCTGGCATTCTTTAGACTAGGACTAGAGTACACTCCTGAGACCTTTTTCAGCTTATTTTTTCATATATCAGGGCATGATAGGATATTCGCGCGTACGGCGTACAGTACGATTATTTAGAATGATAAAATGATCATTGGCCAGGGCCGGAGAATTACTCGTACTGGGTATCTTACCATACCGTAATGACGAAGCGACGAGAGCTCTCCCCTGCACAACGGGCATCACCCGAACAACCTCTGCTGGAATCCCATTCCAGGAATTATTGCTTCTCCATTATGAAGGCATGGATAGCTGCTCCAGCAATTGCTGCTCTTGTCTATAGAGCTTACTCGCGCAATTCTCTTACTCCTCTTGGAATTCTAGTTGCAACCCTGACTGCCATCATCCATGCTCTCCACCCTTTCAGCGCCCCCTTTGCTCTGCTTGTAGTCTTCTTCCTCGCTGGGACCACTGTGACGAAGGTACTATACTTTTAAACGAGTAAATCTGTACATCTCATGCTAACGCCTGCAACAGATAAAGCATGATGTCAAAGCCCGCCTCACACACTCATCCTCTGGTTCACCAGGCGGCGAAGGACCACGATCCCATATACAGGTTCTGGCAAACTCGGGAGTAGCTTCTGTCCTGATTCTTTTACATGCGTGGAGCCTGCGCAAAGACAACGGAGATTTTGACGACCAATGCTTCAAGAGAGGCGCCTGGCCCCGAACCAGCGATGTCTTGCTTGCTGGAATCGTTGCGTATGTATACCCCCGGACGAATAGTCTCCTACTTGAATACTTGAACACCCTCTTATTCCAGAGTCTCCCAGTAACTATGCCGCTGTCGCTGCGGATACCTTTTCATCCGAACTCGGCATTCTGGCAAAGTCCAAACCCCGCCTCATCACAGCTCCATGGAAAATCGTACCACCAGGAACCAATGGCGGCGTGACAGCCACAGGAGTCAATGCGGGTCTACTTGGATCCTTCATACTGTCTGCTACAGCAACGATCCTCCTTCCATTTTGCCCCAAATCCACCTTCGGCCTCACCGGCACTCTTGGTGGGGGAGTGACCACGGTGGGCTGGTCATTGAAGTCCAGACTCAACTTTCTCTTGGCCATGACAGTCATAGGCACAGCTGGATCTCTACTCGATTCTCTACTCGGAGCCCTACTTCAGGCAAGCGTGGTGGACACAAGAACCGGAAAGATCATTGAAGGAGATGGCGGCAAGAAAGTCATCGTAACTAGCGCAGGATCTTTACACCTCAAACAAAGGGCCATCGTCAGAGAAAAGGTTGGCAGTGGCGAAAGTTCTGGCGCTGTACCAGCCAACCCCAACGAGCTCAGGAAGAGGAGTTCAAACGCACCACAGGATGGCAGTGACGGACAACAAGTGGAGAGTCGCAAAGTGGCTGTAGGATCGGATATTTTGAGCAACAACGGAGTCAACGTCCTCATGGCAGCCACCATGAGCGCAGCAGGCGTGCTTGGAGCTGCCTGGTTGTGGGGTGTGCCTGTGAACATGTTTCTAGGTTAAGCTTGACAGCAGCCAGCTTGATTACTTCAAGTGCCGTCCTTCAGCTATCAGATCATCGTGGTGAGTTGAATAATCCCGCCATGCCTTTGATCCCGTCTTTCTTATCCAGTCTGGCCCTTGTTTGTTGTTGGTCAATTGACAATCCCCTACAGCACAAACAGCACTTCGAGGCAAAGTTCACGGCGATAAACATCTGACGACTTTCGGCATTTAGATCACAGAAATTCATCGATACTGAGCTCGATATGAAGATGTTGAAGTGGCGCTCACTTATCCTCCTTCCTCCCGCTTATAGCCCACTTCTCCCACCTGCTTAACATCACAACACACAGAAATCGTCACTCTCCCACAATGAAAACAGACCCTCCTATCAACATGGGAAAAACAAGGGTTCCCGTCAAGCTTCCTTCACCACCTCTCACCGTTGCCTCAATCGAACCCGGCATGGCTCCACGAAACGTAGCACCGGAACCTTCCTCAATCGTCGTCAAATGGCATGGCGTCAGCTCCTCGATATGTGCCTCACGGTGGTCCATGCTGCCGGGTCGCTGGAGCATCGTCAATAATGACCACATGGTCGACCTCAAAGCCATGATTGCAGATGCCTTCGCTTTCCGTCAAGTCGTTGATGACGCCTCAGCCTACGCAGACGAATCGACCCACACACGAGCGGCGGCTGATGCTCTGCGAATTCTTCTCATGAACCCGCTGCTACACACCCTCTATTCCGATATATTCAAGAAAGTGGCCAAGTCGCCAATGAAGACGAAGGTCAAAGACTGGCAGGATAAAAGGCATAGCGAGCTGGGTGAGTTCCGCCCGTCGTTGTTGAGATTTGACAAGGCACCTGGAAATTCAGACTGCTATTGATCAAGCCCTGGAAATATCGGAAATGACAATTTCCAGACATTGATCAATATCAATTTGGATTCCAAGGAACCATTCATTACGTAGCTCGCCAAAGATGGCCCAAGAACTTTACTAAGCTTCGACCAGTACCCATCATAGAAAATTTCACCACCCAAGTCGGCCATCCTTGTGCCCCTCTGTCAACCTTTGCCGCTCATGGCTTCTCCTTCTCGTCATCATCAGCGGACCACTTTCTGGCTGCGCGTGTCCGCTTCTTGGCCGCCTACGAACGCGTTTACTCCACTGACCAACCAATGAGCGAGAAACAACGTAAAATTCGGCTACCAAAACCTCTATTCACCACACTGGAACATCTTCAGCACACACATTACCAAAGGCAGGGATGGATAGTCAAGAATCCTGATGCAGAAGGTGGGGAAGATTTGAGGCACAGCAGTTTTGCAGTCACTCTCTGGGCCAATCAGATGGTTACGCAGGCAGACACCGACGAGAAAATGGACTACAAATCTACATTCCGAAGAAAGGATCCTTGGGCGAAGCGATGGTCGACAGAGCGAAAATACAATTGGTGGATTCCGCTCACCTCCACGAAATCCGATATACGAATTGCACACGACATGATGGTTTCCCACGGCATTACGCTTTTCTCAGCTGTCCTAGCCCATGGAAGTGACCCCATCGAGCTCAATGAGGCGGCGAGACAAATCGAGCATACTGCCAATCTCTGCATGGCGCACATCGAGACGTTTTGGGAACTTACACTAGCGGGCATCGCGGAGAAAATGTGGGATGAGAAAAAGAAGCACAAGGAGAGACAGATGAGGATGGCAGATGTACAATACAGCATGGCCATTTGCGAGCAGATCAAGCGAGATTTGGATAAGGCGAGGATGATCGCGCCAGAGAGGGTAACCAGGGGACTAAGGCGGGTCAGTGAGGGCGTCATAAGTGGTTGATCCCTTGCTTTGAGATGGAGAGGTTGAGGTTGAGATTAGTGTTGATGGTTTCTTAGCGAGCTCTGTTTCTGGACGGAAAATAATAATGAAGTAATGATTGTGAATGAGGATACTGAGATTCATAGGGTGACTGGTGGATCCTGAGGAATCTGGGAGAGTTGAAGCAGTTTATCCTTCAGCCCGGCTGGCCGTTATAAGTGGTGGTGATGAGATTCATCGTCGTCGACAACACTGCCTAGATTCATCATGTCACCCTGTTAGGGATTTCATTTAGACGGAAAATCTGGGACCTGGGGCATAAATACCTTGTTATGTGTGTGTGGAAATAGCGAGGAGAGGGGATGGAGAGGCTCAATCTCACCACGCATTCATTGAGGCTTTTCTGCCTGGTGTTGTATAGGTGAGAGAAGAACAGCTGTGCAGAGGAATAAATAGCAAGGAATCAAGACCCGGGGAAGAGGACAAACCTAGCTTGTGTTGGATGTTGTATGCTGCTTGATACCTAACTCCAGGGGACGGGGACTTTTTTACACAAAAGTCAATCCATTTCATACCCCTCTTCACCAACACTCTCTTAATCTTACCAGTCAACGAAACATACCCCCAATTCAAGCCACTGAGTTATTGGATTGTCGCGAGATATAGGCTGACAAACTAACAATGGAATGTTTCTAAAGCGCGTCCCCAATCAGCGCCAAATTCTGAATAGCAGCCAGTCCATACTGCGCAACATCATTCGTAGCAAACCAAGTCGCTTCATCAACAGCCACCAACGCATCAGCACCACTGACACTTGTCAAATTCCACGGCGCAGTAGCTCTCAGTCCGTCACTTCCAAAAAAGTCTCTCCAAGCCCTCTTCGCCAAAGAAGAATTGCCAGTCTCGAAGGCATTGTATGCGGCTAATCGTGTATGCCCTTGGAACAGATTCAGATTTCCGAACGAAGAGCCATAGCGCGCCTTCTGCTCTGCACGAGAGGCGTTGAAGTAGTAACAATAATCTAACCATGCCTGTTTGAATCCTTTGGGAAGATCTGGACCTAGGTATTGGATAGCTTCTGAGACGACCTCGACCAGTCCAAAAACGGCGCTCAGGTGAGATACTGCGACGATGCCAGTATTGTTGGGGTCAAGGGGTGGCGGCGAAAGAGTGCTGTTGGTAAGACTGTAGAGTCCAGAACCTGTGACAAATCCATTTTTCAACCCAGCGATGGAGGTGAGAGTGGAGAGGAGTTTGGTTTTTGCTTCCACCCAACGCGCACCACGGCGTTCGTAGGCGATCAGCCAAGCTGCGGCGAGGGAGGAATAATCTGTGCCGAGACCGACTGCGACGTTCGATGAAGGCGTCGGCACCCAACCATCTGTCCGCACTTTTCGATTGGGATCAAGGAAACCATATGTCTTATCGACGTCTAGCAGTTCCTCCAACAGTTCTCCGATGCGTTCGTCACCACCGGTGAGGTAGTAAAATGGCTTCCGATACATAGGTTGTGATATGCGTGCTTGCTTTGCTGAGTCGCCCCAGTGTTGGATGCCATGGCGAGTACCCAGGCCCTTCCAATCACCAAGGTGATAAACATCTACTTCACCTGTATGGCGTGTGAGAGCTTCCGCAAATCGGTAGACATCTGCGCGTCCAGTACGGAGGAAGTATTGCCAGAGCCAGAGATCGGGGGATAGTTCACTATTATCCCATGCATAGCCTCCAATATCGTAGCGCCAGGTGTGTCGGTCGTTGTCGTATGTGTGCATGAAGTCTCCATAATCGAGGAAGCCGTACCATTTTCTTTGTTCAACTTGTTTTTCGTAAAACCCGAAAAGGAAGTCCAGGTGCTTTTCTATCTCTGCTGCTTTGGCGCTACTGTTGTTTGGAGGGGACCAGTATGTTCCTAAAGCTTTGGTTTCATGAATTCGCTCCGGTGTTGGCACCAGGACTGGTGGCTGATTGGCATATTTCGTGAGATCTGACAATTTCTCCTTGGTTGGAGTCTTCTCAAAGCCGAAGATGTAGACTTCGCTAGTTCTGGCGATCCCATAAGGTGTGTTAAAGCCGCCCTCCCAGTCTTCGTAAGTGATCTCGAGTGCATCAAGTTGGTTAGTGTAGTTCTTTGCTCCTAGGCCGAGGCCGTCGTGGTAAGGACGGAGATCGAGCGGCTCCGCAGCAGGACTGTAGAGCCAAAGGGTGAGTTCTCCTAAGTCCGACGCCGCGTTGGATATATCGAGGCCGCTTGGGTAGCGTTTCCAGAAGTCGCGGAGTCCTATCGCAAGGCCCCCTACTGTGGAGCCGCCTACCATCCTTATCAGTTCATGTGTCTATGTTCCCTAAGGACCCAATGCCAAAAAGAGGAAGAAGCTTACCGAGATACGCAAGCCCGCCAGCACGAGTTCCGCCTGAAATTTTGATCCAGCCTTGCCCAGCTTTGGTCCTTTTCTTAAGAGTAAAGCCGTCCGACGACAACTGACTGAGGCTATAGTCACCCCAGGTCGGGACCCACCGAATTCTAGACGAAACCGTTGTAGCCCAAGTCGAAATATTCGGAAGCGTTTTACCCTGTTGCCGCGATCAGCTCAGCTCACCAAATCCTCCAGGGTTCATCGTCGGCAAGCCAGAGCGCGTCGCTTTTGCACGCTCCCTTGATCATCCAGTACTCCAGTGGCGTGCCGTCGCATCCCAACAATGTGCAAATTTTCGAAGGAGACTCACGTACCTTGACTTGAGCCAACTTGACCGCGGCCCCAGGATCTCTCCTTAGCCCTGTGATTCCTTGGACAGCCTCACTCAAAAGCCCACCATCAACACCAGCTATTCTTACATGGCGATTATACACCTCCTCACCAGCCAGTGGAACACCGAATCTGATACCGACACCAGTAATGAAATTCTTCTCAGCAGGGGCGTCGAAAACCAAACTGTGGACTACGCGAATAGATTCAGAGTTGCCATATAAGTAGAACCGAATGACGAAGGGCAGCCAATCTTCATGTGCTCCTGCGATCGTGGATTGGTGAATTCCATTCACAGTGACAAGGGCGCGAACGGTGTTACTGTTAACAGTAATGTTTTGGATTTTGCTTGCGAAGTTAAAGTATTGGATCGAGGCATTTCCACGGTCTTCGAAGTGCTCGGGGACGCCTGACTGAGATTTCAGGACGAGGCGGCCATTTTCGCCTATGGTTTTCCCGCTTGAGGCTTGTATTTTGCTGATGAGATTGCTACCCGATTTTGGGAAGGAGACAGTGAGTTTACCAGTGTTCACCGTGATAAGAGTAGACGTGTTAGTGACGGACAAAGATCCAGATTGGGTGCTGTTGGTGGTGTCTCTTTTGGTCAAGGCGGACATGGGTTGTGCGGTGATGGTATATGTATCAGAGCCGTTGTTAGGAGCGCCAATCGCGTGTGAACTCCATTTTACAGTGCCGTCTGCCCATTGACCCGTGATCTAGCGTACGAATTAGTCCTATAATGTCTTGCCACGCTGTCCGTATTGTGTGACAGGGCAGCTGTAAGGGGAAATCTTAACGTACCCAAGAACTGAGACCAATCTTCTCATTAGAACTCGTCTTTATGCTGAAGGTCGTGGTGTTGGAAGGAAATTTTCCGGCCGGCCAGGGCAGCCCAAATGTAGTTCCAAAGTTGTAAGCTGGTTTGCCTTCAAGCCAATGTACGGTAGCTGACGCATCAGAGGTTGTGTTCGCGAGCTCGACTCCGTTGCCTAGGCTGAACAAGCTGCAAAGTGCGATAACAAAAACATGATTGAACATGACTATCCTTGGTGATAGTCTGCAAAAAGACCGACACGCAGAGGAGCAAGTTGAGGTGCAGTGAATGCCGAACTGGAGTGAAGGTTTCCTGCGAAGAAGCTTGCCGTCTAATAGCTACATGGATGAATCTATTACGCGACCATATTTCTCGGCTGAGAGGCAGATTCGATGGCCATCAAGATTTCCATTTGAAGGAGTTGAGCCGTAATGACGGCTCGAGAATGAGGAGTTGTCCTCCGGGTCGCAGAGCCTCGACACGGACCTCTATTTTACACAAGGCTCTATAATAATAGAAACTCCTATTATAGTCTATACTCTATAGCACTAGCCAGTAATGGAACAGAGCGTGAAGCGAAACGATGGACCAACGACAACCCTTGTCTCTGCCACGATGCGATTGGCCAAAAATAGAGGCGGCAGGGCTCGATACTGGATCCATAGAGTACCGTGTATTAGTCATTCCCACATTGGCGGCGGATCAGGCCGCAGGTCGGCGGATGATGTTTGTTGCCGAGCATTACTTTCGGTGATTTCGGCGCCATGTTGTCCCGACATCTGACTTCCACTATGTTACCACGACATCTGACTTCCGCCATGGCATCACGACATCTGACTTTGGCCATGGTATCACGACATCTGACTTCGGCCATGGTATCACGACATCTGACTTCGGCCATGTTATCACCACATCTGACTTCCACCATGGTATCACGACATCTGACTTCCACTGTGTTATCACGACATCTGACTTCCACTATGTATTTTGTCTAGTAGTCGATGGTTCAATTCGGAAGCAAAGCCGTGTGACTTTGGAACTATTGTACTGCCATCGTTTTTGCGGGGGATCGCGTAGTCGCGTTCGTCGAAATGAAGAGAACACATGCTCCCACGATTGCAGTAGCGACAATTGTGAAGACCTTGGGGGATTCTATTAGCAAAACCTTGCCGGCGCTCACTTGACGGCAGTGGAGACGCTATAATGCAGACGGCAATGCACTCACCACCTCAGTCTTCCACCCACTCTGCACTAGAGCGGCTCTTCGACTGTATCTCGTCACGGTCCGACAATAGCTTGCCACGCCAGAAATCATGCAAGCCATGGCAAGACTCCAAAAAAGGATGCCGAGAGGCAAAGCCATCTTTCTTTCAATCCTAGTTGGTTGCTTCTTGAGGTGGAAGGAACACATTATGGCTACTGAGACGACAGCCATGTAGACGGACAGGCGAAGCCAGGAGAGGAACGCTTGGAGACGTCAGCGATCAAAGGAAAGTGATGAAGCCGGGCGATGAAAGATCAAAGGAGAGTGATGAAGCCGAGCGATGAAAGATCAAAGGAAAGTGATGAAGCTGGGCGATGAAAGATCAAAGGAAACTGATGAAAAAGACATACTTCTCTCATTCGCACAATGATCTCTGGCATCTGAAGAGCTATTGTCGAACAACAAGGGACCTAACCAAGGTCTTTCCGTGAAGACATCACGATCGTAGCTTATAGACCTTTGATATGGAAGGTCAGATGGTGCGCACCAACTGGATCCGACTCTTGATCTTACTGATTGACAAGCACCGGCTTGGTGTTGAAGGGATTATAGATGGGCTTGTACGGCTCGTTTATGAATTCTGAGACGGTCTGAGTCTCGGTAGCCATGGTTTGTAGATGAATAGAATAAGATGTCCTCGGAATTTTGATACTCCTAGAACTACACTCGTTTGGCAATTATTGATGAAGAATTATTGATGAACTCCTCCGGCTCTTGGCAACCTCTCGAACCTTGAACCTCGATTCCTGACACCATCAATTGTCCCTCTCCCTCCACCGATTCCTGACACCATCAATTGTCCCTCTCCCTCCACCCCGATTCCTGACACCATCAATTGTCCCTCTCCCTCCACCTCGATCCCTGACACCATCAATTGTCTCTCTCCCTCCACAACTCCCTCCACAACGGCCTCCAGAATGAGACTGGCTAGGAAATTCTGGGGACGACGGCCAGATACCGTCGCAGGTCTTTTTACCAAAGGCCATCAGGAGATCTACTTGTGCCGCTCTCCCCCACCGTCCACAAACACCTGTCTAACCTATCTACAACAGACCAAACTTTACCGTGACCTTCGTTCGATCACCCGCTCTTCCACCCAACTTCGCCAAATTCATTGTTCCCCTCAATCTCAACAAGTTTGACATCAGAGACTACCTGTTCCACGCCTACAACGTTCGCGTCCTCAAGGTCCGATCCTTTATTACTCAATCAAAAGTAGAGACCAACGAGAAGGGACAAAAGTACAGGAAACGAGCGACAAAGACAATGACTGTGGAAATGACTGAACCCTTCGTTTGGCCTAAGGAGCCGGAAGACTTTGAGCTGTACGCTTCCCTCGCCTCCGACATTTTGAAATTTTCGGGTACTGACAATTTAATAGGTGGAGCAAAGACACCCACGATGCAGCTGCAGAATACAACGAGAAATACAGCCGTCACCTCAACCTTACCGACTTCGCCATCAAACTCGACGCGCCGCCTAGAGAGCACAGGAAAACGCTCAAAGAGCAGGCGCGGGCGTTATTGTCTGGGAAAGAGAAATGGGAGCCGACGTGGCAGGCTATGAGAGGGAAGAGAGACAGTGTTGTTGATTCATTAGGTTCTGGGAGGTATTATAACAGGTAGAAACGAGAAAGAAAGTGCATATCTGGATGCGACCAAGAATTATCTTGGGTACAGAATCCGAGATATTGATTCGAGAGACAGGCATACGCAGAGAAGCTGCCTAAAGTCAATATGGCACAGTATAAAGATGTGTGCTGCAATCAACGAGATCAAAGCACAATAGCTTCCAACGGTATCTGCGCCACTCCCGTCTGACTTGTTTTGTTTGCCCTTTTTGGTCTGTGACGAGAAGTGAATGCTGACAAGAGGTGCTTTTATACTAACTTGGTCACTGATATCTGACAGATACCATGTCAATCTGTGGCTGCATGAATGATGCATTCGACTCGTGGCCAAGGACAGCTGCACATGTCGACATCCGCAGGTAGCCTTCTGCGGATTCGATTGTCTGTATATTGTCACAGGATAACAGAAAGGGTCAAGGGAATTCAAGGGCCGGGAGACGGTGCTTGCGCTCACCGATATGGTATTATTCGTCCCACAACAACCATGGCGAAGGCGCCCATCACCAAAATAACATCCCCAAAAACCTCGGCCACAAGTTCTAGGTCACAGAACCACATAGTCTTGAAATCAACCCTCGACCAGCAATCCCACCTACACCCCACCGTGGTCGGGATATCGTTGATGCTGGTCTACTGATACCCAAAACCCTCGTAGCAATTCTGTAATTTACATCATACCAACTTATTTTGCGAATAACAAAAATCAGCCGTACATACCCCTTTCCATACGTCATTAAGTTTTAAGCTCTCAATATAAATTCTAGTAGTAACCGCCAAAAAGCCTAAAAAACAAGTCGCTCCAAGTAAACCTCCTTTATACTCCGTCCTACAACGCCGTATATACCCAATCCCCAATTCCATACCCCCAATTCTTACTATATAGTCTCTCTCTCAACCAGCAATCCAAGGTTCCCGTATCAGTCTCCTATTATCCCCAATCCTTCAAGTAAAATAAATAATTAATTAAACAATAAGCTCGAATATCCCGCCACTACTGCTCCTAGGCGTATCAACTATCCGCGCCGGGGACGAGTAAAGCCAGGACGAGTAGGCGAGAAGCGAATAATCCGGTAGTAGACGGGTAAAGCATATTCCCCTACATATCCGCCCTATAGCCCGGTAGTATAGGCGGGAAAGAATAATTTCTATATAATTATCAAGGTAGGGTTCGAAAAGAAGTCATCCCTGTGTCCGTGATTGATTTGACGATGGATTTCACCATTACCGTTACTACCTAGTATAGACGAATATTAGGTGTATTACCTGCACTACCCCAAGTGAGAAAACTGAACCGTCACTGAAAAGTTTATTGTGCGGAGGAGTCTAGAAACAAAACATCAAGATATTACGACAAGGAGAAGTTCCACAGTATAAGGCATGACGGGGATAAGCGAGAGACATTTCGAGAAAGTCGGTCGTGTCAACGATATACATATTCTACATATTTTACAAGAGCGGAGGGGAGGGGGTAACATGCTTTGACCACTTTTCAGGTCATCTGAACCCTCGACACTACGAGGTGGATCCCGTCCCGTCCAAGAAATGCTAACAAACGACCCCAGACATGCTGAACTCCATCTTTTATAGCGCCCTCCAATTGATGCATGTCAAACGCCGTTCCCTGTCCTCGCAATGCCCACCCCTCTCTCTTGAGCCGGAAGTGTTCCTACCTGCTATTCTGTGTCTTCAGCATGTCTTCCTCAGCTCTCAACGCCATCAATCGTTCCAATAAACTGACACGCTCAAGCAAATGTTCGTGAGACAAGGTCGGCGCATGCGAGGGCGCGGGTTGCTGCTGAACAGGGGCTGGCGGCGGCGGCGGCGGCGGTGCTTCATACTTCTTAGCCCCCTCAGCTGAATTACTAGGTGCTTGACTTTCTACTGTGGCAGCATTCTGGGCGGGGCTTTGCGAAGAATTCTTGC
This sequence comes from Venturia nashicola, assembly GCA_004522665.1. Lineage (NCBI taxonomy): Eukaryota > Fungi > Ascomycota > Dothideomycetes > Venturiales > Venturiaceae > Venturia > Venturia nashicola. Next base: position 67,019 of record SNSD01000009.1, read on the forward strand.
GCTGTTCAATCATGCGCAAGAGACGCTCCACTGCGTCGTTATATACGTGCTTCGTGGTGCCATTGTGCTGCACTACGGGTTGGTTGAGCAGCCTTGTGAATCTTTCTTCTTCACGTTGTTTGTAAGAAATTTCTCGGGTGATCGGGCTGACCTCTCTCATCCTCGCCTGGTTGGGGGAATTTGAAGGGAAGAAACGCCTATAACCGGAAAGGAACTCGCTTCGAGGTGAACTAAATGCTGCCAGCCGACACTTTCCGAAATCTAGAGCTTGTCAACTGTGGCACAAAGAATACAACATGGAGAACATTCTTACGGTATTTGGAACATACCCGGCACCAAGGCTTGGCAGGCTTCTCACCTTGCGAGATGAAATCAGTCTCAAACTCGGCTGCGGCGAATAGTTCCTCTTGGAGACTCATTCCTTTCGTCAGCAACGGGGTTGGCTCCATCACTGTGGTGGCGTTCTCCTTTCCTCGAAATATCGTAAAAGATTCACCATCCTTCCTCTTGTCTGAGCTGTCATTCGATTCGGCCTTTGACTCCCCGCCGGTCAACTCGTCCTGTGTAAGGTCTTCAAGAGCAGCAGTCGTAAGACGCCAGGGTTTTCTATGCCCGGCAACCCTTGGCGTCACTTCATTCAGAATATCACGCAATGAAGTGCACAATGCATCAGAATTAACGGTCAATTGTGATGAGCGTCGACATTGAATCTCGTACTTTCCAGATTGTTTGAAAGACTTACCGACGACTATGATGACAGGATAGCCAGTCAGGTCGGCATCTTTGAGTTTCCAAGGTAGTGGTTTATCTCGATCGTCAAATACCATGGAAATAGATGGCACGGCGCCACTTCCCCAAGGACCCTGATAAGCGATAAGGCCAATATGACGAGCGAAATGTCGATAATCGTTCGTAATCTGAGGAAAATCGGGATTGACGGGAGGTACCGAGCCATCAAAAACGACGGCGACTTGGTAAGGCGCCATCACGGGGGGCCAGGAAAGCCCTTTCTCATCAGCAGTCATGGCAGCTACTGCACCTATGAGTCTCGACACACCAATGCCATAGCATCCCATTTGTAGCGGGACTCGACTAGTACTATTACTTTGGGTCGTTGCATCGCTTGCTTGAATATTTGGTTCGGTGTTCGACGTTGAAGGTGGTTTCGCCGGCGTCGGTAAAGTAGTCGAGACACGCAGCGGTTCTGTGTAGCGTGTACCAAGATGAAATGTGTGACCTACCTCGATAGCGCGATGAGTAGAGATTTTGTTGCCAGTGCATCTCGGACAATGGTGCTGGTCTTCGCTTTTGGCCTTCTTTGGAAGGATCTCTTCATTTGCCGCAAAGCCACACGACTCGCAGACGAACACGGTATCTTCTCCTAGCGGGGAAAGGAAGTGGTACTCGTGACTCAAAGACCCGCCCATGTTCCCAGATGATGCCTCTACCTCGACATAGGGTACACCGAGAGCGTCGAAAAACTTCCTGTATTCAGCGCGGACCAACTGGTAGGTAGCCAGAGCAGCCTTTTCAGTGGTGTCGAAAGTGTACAAATCTTTCATCATGAACTCCTTGGTACGGAGCAAGCCTTGGCGAGGTCTCAGCTCGTCACGATATTTACGAGCTGACAATGTTATGAGCTTGGCCATGATCCGGTTTGAAGCTTGACGTACACGTTTGAAATAATCGAAGTGGAAAGTCTTTGTAAGAATTGGTCATTTCAGACACCAACTGGGTGATCTCTTCCTCGTGGGTAGGAGACAAGATGAAGCCGGACCTTCTTCGATCCTGGATGGTCATGAACTGGATGGTGGATGTTAGTGTGGAAAAGGCGAGCACATATGAACAAGTCAAACCTCATGCTGGCCATCTTTCAGAGGTTGATCAATCCGTCCACTTCGTTTCCACAGAGTCTCGGAAGAAATTGATGATAAGGAAACCTCGCTTGCACCTCGAGACGGTCAGTATGGAGAGCAAAACAAGGCCAGTGATATATTCAATACCTATATTGTGCATTATCGCCTGCAAACCAGCTTCTACTCGTCTCTGCACCTTGAGAGCTAGTGGGAGAAGATGGAACACGCCGGCGTGGGCCTGTCGAATGTAGCCAGCACGCACAAGAAGTGCGTGGGGATCATCTGTCGAGGATTTGTGAGGATGTTGCAACACAGGCAGGCAGGATCATGTTACCTTTTGATGCTGTGGTTGGGGAAATGCCTCCAGCAGACGGGGCGACAAACTCTCGTTGCAATACGGCATCACAAAGTCTGACCTTGGTTGAAGCAGGAGTGTCCGCCTCGACTGAATTGGGGCCGTCGTTTACAGAAAGTCTCTCTTTGATTCGAGTATTTGACGAAATGCTGAAAGATTTTAGTGATGATGGCGAGGTGCGAGCAGTCCATGCTGGTGAATTGCGAGTAGTCCATGCTGGCGAGGTGTGAGTAGTCCATACTGGCGAAGGCCAAGTAGATGTTCGTCTCCGTGGACGCACCCAAGCCAGGGAGCGACGAAACATGGGACAATTGAGGATATCGAATGGCTATATCATCTGTCTAATAGACGTGGTTCTATCTTTTTGTCGCGTATGAGATGTGATTCTATCATATAAAAAGAGAGATGTGATGGATGATATTGATACTCGTACGCCTCCATCCAAACTTTTCTCGTCGCGCTCAAGCCACACCTTGAGCCACACCTGGAGCCACACCTTGAGCCACTCCTCAAGCCACCTCAAGCCACATCTTGAGCCACATCTTGAGCCACACCTCCAGCCACCTCAAGCCACCTCAAGCCACTCCTCAAGCCACTCCTCGAAACGATCCAGGGTCCATCTCGAGCACCCTCCATCGAAATTTCTGCCATTCTTCATAACATACAATCGACATCCCCATATCACCAGGCCAATTACTGGAAATCATGGGCAAGAAACGACCAGCTGTCTCGAGTCGCGATGAGCCTGCAAAAAGGCCCAAACAGAATGGCAGCGACACCAAAAAAAAGGCTTCGACTGATACCAAGAAGCAGAAGACGAGCTTGGTACTGGCATCTATATCCACCACCACCACCACCACTATACCAATTACTAACAACCGAATCAGACATTCGACCCGCGCCCAGATTGGCATGCCGCTCAGCTTCCGACCTTTCTTCCTCCACACGACGACCCCGCGACTCCTCGTCAATCCGTCCTACAAGCCTTGCTCAAATATGCAACCACTCTCCTCGAAGCTGAAAATGCTCGCTACTCAGCCTCGAACCTCTCGCAGACCTCCTCGCACAAATTCTTGAAAGATATCATGGCTTCGGGTACGCTGGAAGATAAGGTCTCCGCCTTGACTTTGGTCATTCAAGAGTCTCCCCTGCATACCGTAAAGGCCTTCGAGAATTTACTAGGCTTAGCCAGGAAGAAGAGCAGGAATCAAGCCGTCATGGCTTTGGGCGCCTTGAAAGATTTGCTGGGCTCTGGTGTGGTGCTGCCTCCAGAGCGGAAATTACGCGCTTTTGGACGACAGACCGCGCTTGTCTCTGCTCTACAAGGCGACGGTGCTGACTGGAAAGAAGGTGACAAGCTACCGAATGGCCTGAAAGAAGTGCATTTAATCTCATGGGCATACGAGGATTGGCTGAAACGCACCTACTTTGACCTTCTCAAGGTACTCGAAGGCTGGTGCAATGACGAGGTCGAGTACGCGCGCAATCGAGCTGTCACTTTCGTCTGGGAATTGCTTAAAGAGAAGCCAGAGCAGGAAGAGAATTTGCTGCGATTATTGGTCAACAAGTTGGGAGACACGGATCGCAAGGTCGCATCGCGGGCATCCTACTTGCTCTTGCAACTGCAAGTCACGCATCCTCTTATGAAGAAAATCATTGTTGATGCTATCGAGTCCGAACTGCTCTTCCGACCTGGACAGAGCTCGCACGCAAAATACTACGCCATCATCACACTGAATCAGACAGTCTTGACCCCGAAGGAACCAGATGTCGCTGGAAAGCTACTCGACATTTACTTCAGCATGTTCGTCGTGCTTCTGAAGGGTGGCAAGCACATGAGGAATAGGAAAGAGGCTGAAGTCGTCCCGCCCGAAAAACAACAAGGAGGGGGCGGTATTCCTGGCAAACGCGCAAAACAAAAGGCAAAATTGCAGGAGGCTGTCGTAGACCAAGAGGACCAGTTTAAAGAACGCATCATCGCCCAAATTCTCACCGGAATCAACCGCGCATATCCATTTGCCGACGCCACCGACGGCGTCGTCGAAACTCATCTAGATACACTTTTCCGCATCACGCATTCCTCAAACTTCAACACCAGTATGCAGGCACTCATTTTGATCCAACAAATTTCGGCGAGCAAACAGCACACGGCAGATCGATACTACAGGACTCTCTACGAATCATTGTTGGATCCACGTCTCATGACTTCTTCGAAACAAATCATGTATCTCAACCTCCTTTACCGCTCTCTTAAAGCGGATATCAATCTTAAGCGCGCCAAAGCCTTCATCAAGCGTCTGCTACAGATTATCACGATGCACGAGCCGCCATTTGCGTGCGGAGTCCTCTTTCTTATCAATGAATTGGCTAAACAATTTCCAAGTATTGAGTCCATGTTTACGAGCCCAGAAATTAATGATGAGGAAGACGAGGAGGAAAACATCAAAGATGTGCCCGAAGAGGGCGTTCCCCTATCCGAAGTCAAGGCGCCGAATCGACAACCAGAGGAGATTAGGAATGCTTACAACGGACGAAAACGCGAACCTGAATATGCGAATGCTGAGAAGAGTTGTGTTTGGGATATTATGCCGCTGGTGGCACATTTTCATCCTTCGGTTTCTCTTTTCAGTGAACGCGTGTTGGAAGGTCAGAAGATGGAAACGAAACCTGACCCAACGACTTTTACATTGATCCATTTCTTGGATCGCTTCATCTACCGAAATGCCCGCTCCAAGGCGTCCGGCTTACGGGGTTCATCCATTATGCAACCGCTTGCCGGTGCCGCGAGTGTGGATATTCTCATTCACGATCGCTTTGGTGGCAGAGACGAGGAACCACTCAACTCTGAATCTTTCTGGCAGAAGAAAGCAGAGGATGTTAAACCGGATGAAGTCTTCTTTCATAAATACTTTGAGACTGCTGGGAAGCGGAAGTCGAGAGCAGAAAAGAGGAGGGAGGGGAAGAAAGATAAAGATGATATGGATGTGGATGATGTTGAAGGGAGTGAAGGGAGCGACGACAATGATGAGGAGAAGGAGATTTGGAAAGCGCTTGTTGGATCGAGACCCGAAATCGAAGGCGATGATGGCGCCTTCGACGACGACGAAGACCTGGACATGGGCGAATTCATGGATGATGACGACGATGATGAACTCGCTGAAATTGAGGGTCTCGACGGGGAAGAAGCGGACGAGGAAGAGGAAGGCGTCATCTTCCGTGGCTTTGACTCTGACGATGAAGTCGCCGACGCCGAACCTGAAATCGACGACGGCGATTTGTCCGATGCTGGCGGTGTTGGTCTTGGCGAACTCGAGTCCGAAGACGAAGATGCGTTCGTTGGCAGTGACGACGAACTTCCTGATCACTTGCCTGTTCCTGAAGCAGAACAGGAAACAGAGATCGATATCAAGGCGGCGAGGAAAAAGGGGAGGGATGAGAAGAAGAAAAAGAAGAGAACTATGAAGAGTTTACCTACTTTTGCGTCAGCGGAGGATTATGCTAGACTCATTGGAGGGGATAGTGATGAGGAGGGGATGTAAAAGGATGGGGGTTGTATTTACCGAAGTATTGATTCAGGACGTGACTTGGCGAGAGAATACTATGCTCTTTTGACCTCTTCCCTGTCGCACTCGATGACGTGGATACGCTTGTCCCTGATGCCGATTCCCATCGTGTTTACCATATCCATTAACTTGGTGCCGTATGCTTTTCCTTGCTTATTCCTTTATAGACGCGTCATCTATGTCTATCTACTATACTTGTCCATCGCTCGCTCTTCAAATGTACAACCCCCAAAATAAAATCCTCCACCTTTCCAACATCTCTCTAAAATCCCAAAATCTCATGACCTACTCCTGCCAGATAACGCGATACCTCCACTCTCATATTTTCATTTTTTAAAATAATTTCATCCAGGCGTTTTATTGGGTAGCTAGAAATATGTTTCCTAGAGTTAATTAAGATTATGACGCGTATATCTCTCTATTCATTTTATTGAATTATAGGTTTACAGGTTTAGTAGATTTATACCAAGGTTTATTAGATTTTTACCTAGGTTTTTAGGTTTGTTATTCTATTTCTTGCTTAGAGTATATTTTGGATATTAGTATATCTTTTTCCCCCCTCGCCCGAGGTAAGTCAAGTTAGTATAGTATAGGGAATTGTTTTTTGTATATTTCTCTCGTTGAGTTACGTAGAAATTACTACTAGTAGCTACCATATATATAGATACTAAGATAGGTATTCTTCACAAAACTAGAATTCCTATCGTTACTTCGTTAGGCTAGCTATGATAATAGTATAGATAATATGTATCTTCTTTATTAATTTTATCTTCTTGTAGGATTTGATTGTTTGGGTTTTATCTCTATTATCAACTACTTTCTATAGAGGTTTCAGTCACCTGGATATAATTAGATTTAGATAAAATTATAAATTATAAGAGGATACTTATCACGGCCGGGAGTACTAGTAAGAAGGAGTACGATTAATTATTAAAAATAAAGATAATATTTCGGTAATAAGTTATCCTCTTCTATATATCTGGGAAAGGAATAATACCTATAGAGAATTATAATTAGCTAACTCTTAATTAAGAGGATAATTCTATTTAGATATCCGGAAATAGTATCTAAGCAAGAAGGCAATAGATTGTTTGCGCTAGTTCTCCATTTTCAGTATATATCAAGATTCAAGAACGTCTATTTGATATCGGCTTTCTTGCTCGTCCAATCTCTAAGAATGGGTCGGCAGTCTAATGAAGAGACAAGAGTTGTTGGAGATGATTGGATGTTAAGCATTTCTCTAGTGATGGTATCAGACCTTCCGAATCAGCGCAACTTTCTCTCCAGCCCTAATACTATCCCCAGGCCTGACCAAAACCATCTCAACCCTCGCGCCCTTTTCCAACTCCTCCCTTGCACAAACATTAATCTCCAACTTCATGGCCTCAAGAATAACAACCACCTTTCCAGCTTCAATCTTATCTCCATCTTTAACCTCCACCTTCCAAACATTGGCATCAACCGGCGCTTCGATAGCCTCTATATTTTCATCTTGAAGCAATGTCTCCACCACATTAACATCAATCTGCTCCTGTGATTTCTCCGCTTGCCATTTAGCGATACTCGCAGCTTCGGCTTGAGTCATTTTCTCCTGCGCAATGGCTTGTTTCTTTCTCCTCTCGTCAACGTCCGACTTGGTATTTTCAACAAGTTCATTATGCTCAGCCATATCGAACTCAATATCTTCAAATTCAAACGTGTATTTCCCAGCTTTGAAGTCCTGGAGCATAACATCCAGTTCGTCCTCACTAACCTGATAATACGTCAAGATATCAAAATCTTGGAATAACCAAGGTCTCTCGGGCGAGAAACCTTTTTTGTATCCAAACATATCCCAGCAGGGCACTGTTCGGCCGGTCATTTGATAGCCTCCGGGACTGTCAACGGGGTAGATGGACATGCAACTCCCGCCCCAACTTACGGTACCTTCCGGTGTGAAGACACGGGAGGGATTTTGCTTCGGACAATTGAGGCGTTGACGTGGATCAACGGGCAGGGAACAAGTATTGCCACAGAAGAATCCAACTTCGACCACCATCATTTGTCCTGTGAGGTATATCTTCTTCAGCTCTTCGGCCGTCAAAGCATTGTTTTGGGCGACAAAGTCGAGGTTGGAAGGAAGGTAGGGTGCATAAGGTCGTTGTGTCTCGATGTAACGTTGTATAGCCTGATCTTGGGATTCACTCTCAAAAGAGATGGGAAGGCGGAAGAGTCGAGATGGAACCTTGATCTTGGAAAGGTCTCCGAGTTGTTCTTCAAGAGCTTGAAGATGGGCGAGCAACCTGGCACGAGGCAAGTGGAGACCATTGTAAAACAGGGTGATAGAGTTGCAACAGCTCACTGTGTTGATCAGATCTTTTCTCAGCCATTCGGGGGCTTGTTCGGAAGTGAGCAATTTTTCCAGGGCGGTGACGCGGCAACGATGATTGAGGTCGAAAGATTCTTCCCCATATTCAACCAGCACGTGGTCATCTCCGCCTTGTCTATACATAACCATTGGTTGGTTTCCTTGAGCTGCTCGTTGCCAGAGTACTGCTTTCTGCTCAGGGTGGTATTGGTTCCGGAGACGATCGCTCGTTCTGAACAGCGTCGTACCACCATAGTCGCCTTCTCTGTGAATGATAGCTTCCTCGACCTGTAACAAATATCTCTCGACACTCTGACGCATCTCGAGTGCCTGTTCAAGGTCAATACGCTTATACTGCATAGTATCGCCAGCTTTGATCTGACCAAGCTTCCACCAGTCGGCACGAACGACTGTTGTAGAACATATGAAGCCTCCGAAATTCGGGCAGTCGACAGGGAAGATGCAAGGGTCATCTCCTGTCCAGTTTAGTCCACCGATTGGATATCCATACTCGATCAAGTTGCTAGGATGTGCACCTCCCTCGCCGCCATCTTTGCGCGCCCATTTTGGTTTAGGGCCAACAAGACGAATTCCGCTTCGACTGGCGTTGTGCGAAATCTTCCAATGCGTGTCGTAAAGCATGTTAATATCCTCATTTGTAAGAAAGCCCTCATCGTGAGGACCAACCATCGCTGCAATCTCCCAATGCTTTGAATAAGGAGGTCGGAGCTCTTCGGGTAACGAGATTTCCTTGTCTGCTGGTTTGTACAGATCGGTTGTGATTGTAAGAAGGTCCCCAGGAGCGAGAGCACGACCTTGGTTACCACCGATGGCTACAAGTGGAGAAGTGCTTTTCGATCCAAAATAATCCGCTATGTCAGGGAAGCCTCCATATATCGCTAGGTATGACCGACATCCAGCTGCTGTTGTCTTCCCAATCTTGACCTTCTGACCCGCCTCAACATGTATTCTTGTCCACATTGGCATCGGCTTGCCATCGATAGTCGCGTCCATGGTAGCACCGGTCAAAGCTATGACGGCCGAGCTAAGAAATCGTAGCTCAGGGCCGCTCAAGGTAATCTCAAGGCCTTCCTGCTCCTTGGAGTTTCCGACCAACATATTCGCTATCTGGAAAGCGACTGGATCCATCGGGCCAGAGTGTGGAATGCCACGGCCCACTGCAGGTCTTGCGGGCAAATCCTGGATCAAGGTATACGCTCCCGCAGAGATGACATCTATAGCCGATGGGTGGTACTTAAAGTGAGCCAGGAAGCTGGTCAACGTGTTGCCTTTCTGGAACTCAGGATCGCTCATGATTTCAGCCAGGAAAGCTAGATTGGTGGGAGGTCCACATATCCGCGATTCTGTCAACAGTCGAGTCATACCTTCAATGGCGCCTAAGCGAGTCTCATTATGGAACATGACTTTTGCAATCAAAGGATCATAATTGGGCGATATTCGGGCGCCTGTGAACACCCAGGTATCGATGCGAGCCGATGGATGTGACGGCCATTCGACTTTCTGTAGCAGACCCGGAGATGGAGCGTAGTCACGAAGCGGGTTTTCGGCGTAGACGCGGACTTCAATTGCGCATCCCTTGGGGCCGGATGGCTGCAATGAAGCAAGCTCTTCGTCTTTGAGACCCTTCTTCCCAGCAAGTTGTAGATCTGCTTGATGGAGCATGAGTTCGACGAGATCGACATTGTAACACAGCTCTGTGATTCTGTGATTGTTAGACGAAAGCATGATGAAATAAAGAGGTGACATACTTACCCATGTTCGACCTGCAACCTGGTGTTCATCTCGAGAAAGAAGTAGTCGCCAGTCTTGTCGTCCACCAAGAATTCAACAGTTCCAGCAGAACCGTACTTGATGCTCTCTGCAAGACTGACGGCTGCAGACCCCAGTTGTTGTCGGAGCGCCAAATGGTGTTCAACAAAAGGACTCGGACATTCTTCGATTACTTTCTGATGTCGCCGCTGAATTGAACACTCTCTTTCTCCGAGATGTATCGCCTTACCCTGACCATTGCCAAAGACTTGAACCTCGATATGTCGGCTAGCAGGATAGTATCGTTCAATGAAAACACCAGGGTTCTTGAACAACGCCGCTCCTCTCGATGTGACCCTCTGGAAGCCTTCTCGAACCTGATCCGCATTATTGGCAGTAATCAACCCCATTCCCCCGCCACCACCTGTAGCTTTGAGCATGACTGGGAATCCCAGATTCTCCGCAGCCCTCGCAGCATCCTCTTCATCTTTTACCAGACCTTTGGTTCCCGGTACAATGGGCACACCAGCCTTCTCAGCCAATTCTCTAGCCACATGCTTGACACCAAACTCCTCAATCGATTCCGGCGAAGGACCCACCCACACTATTCCAGCAGCAGCAACCTGTCGAGCAAAATCGGCATTTTCGGATAGAAACCCATAGCCTGGAATGATGGCATCTACCCCTTTTTCCTTGGCAAGTTTAATGATCTGGTCGCCGTCTGTGTAGGCTGTTGAAGGTGTGCCGGAGAGGAGATATGCTTCGTCTGCATCGGAAACATGCTTTGATGCGGCGTCGGGCTCTGTGTAGATTGATATGGTTTTGATGCCGAGTTTCTTTGCTGTTTTGATGATGCGGACCTGTTGATGGAGGTCAGATGAGATGAAGGAGAGATGAGGTTGAAAAGCTTCGGGCGTACCGTGATCTCACCACGATTGGCGATTAGTAACGTCTTGATCTTTTCCATTATCGCGTCTTCTCACAACATTGATCAATGTTGGAAGGAATCTTTCGCCAGAGAGGATGCACGAGATATACGAGAGATCTCGAAGTCCACGGAACGTCTTGATTCCACGCTGGTGATAGCACGGAGACAAGATGCAAATCCTCCATGATATGATAGGGATACCCTCATGATAGGACCTCCGCTCCCCTATCTATCGCTCTTCCCAATAGGGCTCACGGATGCTTATTTGCGGGGTGGAGGTATGTACATGCTAACGGAGATAAGCGTAGATTGCCCGTTACCTTTCGGATAGACCTCGGGAGCAACTCTCGGACGAGCATTCGTATATCTTTGATCCCCTTCTTTCACGGGAGCAAATAGTTTCGCTATTCTTTTCCGACTCAAGATGGCACCAATCAAGCATAAAGTCATGATTAATGCTGATCTCGGAGAAGGATATGGGAATTTCAAATGCGGTCCAGACGAAGAATTGATACCATTGATTGACCATGCGAATATTGCTTGCGGGTTTCACGCTGGGTAAGATACTTCTCTACTTCCATGAGCTCGCCCATAGTCTCTACACTCGTTTTCATCCACCAAATCACTCTCGAAATAGCCTACCGAAATGAACATCTAATGCTAATGACATGAACCAGCGACCCCCTAATAATGCACCAAACAGTCCTCCTCTGCAAAGCCCACAACATAAAAGCAGGTGCCCACCCCGGCCTCCCCGACATCCAAGGCTTTGGTCGCCGCGAAATCACAATGTCGCCCGAAGAACTAACAGCAATGACACGCTACCAAGTCGGCGCCTTGAAAGCTTTCCTCGATGCCGAAGGCGTGCCGCTAAACCACGTGAAACCACACGGAGTTCTTTATGGGATGATGTATCGTAGCAGAGATGTTTGTAGAGCAGTCTACGAAGGCGTGCCAAAGGGAACGCGGGTTTTTGGATTGGCGGGGACGTTTCATGAGGAAGTTGCCAAGGAGATGGGACTACCGTTCACGGCGGAGTTGTATGGGGATGTCAAGTATAATTCGAATGGGACACTGGTGATTGATCGGAAGAAGAAGTGTGTCCTTCACCCTTCCCTCCCAAATCACACTAACATGATTATAGGGCCTGGACACCAGAGGAGACAAAGAAGCACATTCGCGAGCAGGTGGAGACTTCGTCAGTAACAGCTGTGACGGGAGAATCTGTCCAATTACCAATCGGTGACCATGAAGTTTCGATGTGCTGTCATTCTGATTCTCCGGGAGCTGTTGATATTGTCAAAGCTGCGCGGGAGATTGTCGATGATTTCAACAGGAAGAATTTTCCGTAGAATCTACACCTCGCAGATATCAAGATCAGATCGCGCCACCCAAGTATGCCCGTCTCTGCCGTGATCAGACCCCAAGAAACCCATCATCTCAGCCTGGTCACGTGCTCGGTGTGGCAGTACGTTGGTCACGTGCTCGGTATGGCAGTACTTTGGTCACGTGCTCGGTATGGCAGTACTTTGATCTCGGGTGCAGTGACCTGGCGATTCGGGAACTCTGAATGCGCATAGAACAAACGAGTCAACCTCACAATCTATCTTACATCTGCATCGAGCCTTGTGATGTTTTCATCTCACTCTTCGCTTACTGGTAGAACAGCACCGTGCCGGAGCATATGCGTAACGGCTGCCTTACTAGCATACTATGTACGACTCAAAAGAATCGCTCTGGCTTCAAGCTCGCCGAAAGAGACGTCCCGTACGCGTCCATACTCCGAAGGCAAATAGAATCGTGCAAGGAAATCATGATGTCGACAATACAGAACGAATTGACCTGTTCCAAAGGGTAGGCCAAGATTAAACTGGAGTCTAGTCACGGCATGGGGCGGGACATAACACCGTCTAGAAGCTAACCACTAGATCTTCGTAAGCCGTCGTGTTTACTTACTATACTCGATTGCAGTTCAGAACTTCCTCGAACACTTGAAGTATGCCGGGCCTCCACGACGACGACGAAGAAGACTATTCAAGCTACGCCTTGAGCGACCTGGAGAATGGACAGCATGAACGGCTACTGAACACAGGGGGCGACTCTGATACGGACAACTACTCTAGCTCGGATCCTGGGGAGAAAAGTGTACCATCCGGAAGTCCTCTGACGGAGAAGATACTTGGGATTCGTCTGTCAGCTTGGATCAATGGCCCGCAACCACCTCGTCCCCACAAAATCAACCCGATTGGTGGTCCTATACAAACTGTATTCGCGGACAGTTTGAAGAGATGGGTACCTGGAACTCTGCAGAGAGCTTTGTTGGCACTGGCATTCATTCTGATCTGGTTCTTATCATTCATCCTCGTCATTCACATCGGCTATTCAAGGGACGGAGCTCGTGTGAGACTTGACTGCACCTCAAGTCTGTGGTACGTTTTTCATTTCTCGAAACATTCGAGCAACAGCTCATTCGTATAGGCCTGATACCCAGACTTGCGGACTGGATGGCGCCCAGTGTCTGCCATTCGACAACCATACCATACCTTTCCGATGTCCAGCATACTGTCGCGATGTCCCAGTCCTAGAACCCTATACAATCGGAGCCGAGGAGATAAACTACCGGAGCCTAGTAATAGGCGGCCAAGCAGAAGGAAAAGATGCATCCTCCAGCATTTATCGAGGTGACTCGTTCATATGCGCGGCTGCCATTCACGCAGGGGTTATCAGTGAAGAATCTGGTGGCTGCGGCTCGGTCTCGCTCATTGGCGCACAAGAAGAGTTTGTTGGTTCCGAGAGCAATGGCATAATGAGTATGGGATTCAATGCCAGCTTCCCGATGTCGTACCAATTCATTGCGAATGAATCTTCTACCTGCACAGATCCGCAGTGGCAAGCATTTGGTGTCTCCCTCACTTTCACCACAGTATTATCCCTCTTTACCACTTCTTCCGCCCTCTTCTTTGGCAGCGTCTTCAGCAGTGTCTTTTTCCAGACCGCGCTCGCCTCGGACACACCTGATTTTGCGTCTTACGACGACGTTATCTCATCAGCCTTGGGCCGTTTCTTGCCTGCAGCTTTCGTTGGTCTATGCATTTATCTATACTGCGTCCGCTACACTTTTCGAAACCTGCAGGCTCATTTCGAAAAAACTGTTTTGTGGCTCGGCGGCTGCTGGTTCAGTGCCGTTGGCCAGGAGCTTTTTGACAAGATCCCAATATCTCGTCTCACACCGCATGATCTACAGCAGCAGCCAGGAGCGATTCCAGCCTTGAGTATCATTTTGTCTTTGATTGTTGTAATAGCCATCACTCAGATCCTAGCGTTCAGGACCGAGGGCCGACTACCTCGTTACTTGGCACTGTATGCCGTTTTTATTTTTGGCTTGGCCGTATTGGTTTCTATTCCACGTCTACGCCTTCGACTTCATCACTACGTCTTCGCTCTTCTTCTGCTGCCAGGCACTACGATGCAAACACGACCAAGCCTTCTATATCAGGGGTTTCTTGTCGGCCTCTTTATCAACGGCATCGCTCGCTGGGGCTTCGACAGTATTGCACAGACGGACTTGGCATTGCGCGGAAACGCGAAACTCGGCAGCGCTCTGCCTGTCGTTCCAGCCCCCATAATAGAGGGGAATAATATCACGTTCTCGCTCGGCTTGGACAAGGGTTACGACGGTTTTAGCGTGGTAGTAAACGATGTAGAACGATTCCGTGCGTTGGGCGATGAAGAAGCGAGATTTGTATGGACTAAGGCTCAGGAAGCAGACGTGGAGTACTTCCGGTTCGGCTTTGTCAAGTACGGACGGCTTGGTGGAGTGGAGCTGCAGGATTATACGAATGCAGGTATCTGGTCGGTGGGGGACAAGACATATACGGAGGCTGGCACGAGCGAATTCAAACTAGAATGAAAGTAGCTTCTGTTCTTTCAGAGGGAAAAGCGAGACTTCTTTAATTCAAACTTATTGATATGATCGAGGCAAGGCATGACCAAGTGAATCAAAAAGCCCCTTGCAGATCTCGCCTGATGCTCGCCTTCACCTCTTCTCTCTCAGCTTCAAGTTCATCTTCCCAACTCCACCTCATCTTCCCAACTCCACCTCATCTGCACATGTCTGCCATCCATCTCCTGGGGAATAATACCCTTGCGATGCTTATCGCGCAGGATTCCGCTGCAAGGCGCTGATCTGACTTGATGCGCCACATTCTGACCGCGTGCCGTCGGGTGCGTCTCAGCGCGTATGCTGTGACAGGACGCGCTCTCACCATTGTCTCGCATTTCCAGACTCTATCAAATCGAAATACTGACAATGGTTATAGAGTCTTCAATTCATCATGAGCTATCTCAACAAAGTTAGGAACGCCGTTTGGGGAGCATCCAACCACAACGACATCGAGAGCTTGAATCATGGCAAATACATGCTCAAGGTCACAGCTGGACCGGCATACCATCTCTCGACCCAGAAGCCTGTCGTGGTGAACGGAGATGAGGCCCTACAATTTGAGAACGATTTCATGACTGCTAGCATCAAAGTACGGATCCGAGGATATCAAGGCCTGCCGAAACATTCCCCGACACACTCGGCCTACTTCGATCACCCGGACCACATCAAGGACCAGTATTCTGTAGGCTTCTCATTCGTGCCGAAGAGGGATATTCCGGCCATCGATGCGGTATTTGGCCACGATTTCGATAGACCCGTGAGAGACCGATTACCTCCTGGCTTCACCTATGCCTTCGCCATTGTGAAGGAGTTTATCGATCCAGGAATCGAAGCCGATCCCTATTCGGATAAACCATGGCTCTTCGCCCCGGCCCTCGATTGCTGGTTTATTCTGCACATCGGCGATATACTGCCCAAAGACTTCCTGCGAGGGGGGACAAAACTACCTCATGTCCACGAGCACGAGCCGCTCCAAGAAGGCGGCGATGCGAGTGGTCTCAAATACCGTGAAGACAACAACATACCCACTGAGGCGCACAAGCGGAGGAAGCATTTCATACCAGCAGTGAATCGAAAGTCCATTGTCTTTGAGAAGAATCGTCTTTACCAGGGCGACTTCTTTAATCCCTACATCGACTTCAACAATTTCCGCTTGAAACTGCCTGGATTTTCGATCAGAGTAATCAAGTATATCGATGATAAAACGCATAACCTGAGATGGGTGTTTAAAGATATGAAAACGGGGGATGTATACTTTGTGGTGAATTTGACGTTGCTGTTTGGAGAGGAGTTGAAGGAGGCACTGCTAGAGGAAGAGACGGAGACGATTGTCATGAAATGAGAACGATGGTCGTATCGGGCGTTAACCTGGATATGTCAGCCATATCTTAGCAAACGACGATTGCTGAAGGGCGTCGGTGTTACAAACTTCCACCAGCTGTAATTCCATAATCGAAAGAAGTGTATTCGTCGTCGTCGCCAACATGGTGAGGTCCTGGGGTTTCTTTGCCAATGGATACACCAAGTCGAACTAGTTATCAACACTCCTGAATCATACCGACCATCAACACTCTTTATCTATGGTCACGCCACCGCGTTCGGAAACACCATCGCCCAATTCCCACACCACCATGTTCGACAATACGCGCTTCTTAGTCCCGGACGAATATCACTTGCAACGCTTCGCCTACGATCCTCGATATATCCACGACCAATCCTGATCGATCATCTTCACCATGTCCATTTTCAGCCTTGGTCCCTTCCTCTTTATAATCCTGGATGCAGAACGCAATACAGAAAGACGTTCGGGACTCCAAGGTAAGTCCTCAGTCCTGTTCTTCTCAGCTTGATTTCCTTCGTCTACAGAACTCCAATAACAATCACTTTTCCAGGCCGTACGAATGGTGCCTCCCAGCTAAACAACAAGCTCCCTCCTCTTGATGGGCGTATCAGCGAGATCGACGACAAAGACGAGCTAGCCGAAGCGGACTTTTCTAAGATTGAAAACAACCTGAAGAAAACCAAGAATGCTGCTGGCTCACCGATCCAGGTCTTGAGGTCCCATGTTGCGGCTGTTCTCTCCAACACGCTGCCAGTCGCCCTCTACCTCGCCACAGCCATGACCGCCTCCATCCACGAGGGAACCTTCGTCGTCAAGTTCAACTCAGAATTGCTCGCGGAGAAGAAACGAGAGTGGGACCAGACCAACATAGACTTCAACAAGACCTGGAAGTCTTCCAAGTTCATAGCGAATCTGATCACAGTCCTCGCAAGCTCCAAGACCAGTGCCCAGCAAGCCACCAAGTTTGTGTCGCAGTTCAGAGGCGTCTCACCTACCTTGAGTATTATACGCAGCACACCTACAGCTTCCTTCCGCGCTGCCTTTGACACTGCGAAGGTTGCCGCGCAGAAGAAAAAACAGACCACTGTCATCGGTGTTTCTCTGGCAGATGTCCACATGATACAGCTCGCTAGCCGCGGTCAATCGGCAGGCCACTTCTCCTTCGCCCATTCCTTCGCCGTTGCCATCGGTCCCGAAGGCTTCGTCATCTGGCAAGCATGGGGCGAGCATGGATATCGACTTGATGAATGGATGGGCCGCGGTGGCGATCGCATCCGTACATGGGATGAAGCTGAGCAATTCGTGAAAGATTTTGAGAAACTCGCTGGTAGCAAGGTAAGCATCAGAAAACGAGACTTGCGAGTTGTTGGGCTTTTGCTGATATAAAGTGTAGGGTCCATGGAATTCTAAGCGGAACAAGCTGTACAAGAAGCTCTTTGAAGTCGATCTCAATTGGATGTGCAGTTCTCAAGGACCAGAGCCGCGCTGTCTCGTCCCGGTGTTTGAAGGTTGGGTTCAGCTTGAGGTCTGTGAAGACGTGAAGGTCGAAGACATCCTCAAATTTAAATTTGAGATCCAACGCGAGGCTCGTTCTTTAGCGAGGCGCTAAACCGGAAGTCAATGACTTTGGTAGGATGGAGCGACTCACTGGACGCGTGAACCTTGGGCTATCCACTTCCAATCGAAAATCGGAAGTTGTCAGCAAGCCGACTGACACATACACTTGATAGCTGGGACTGCTCTGTCTATAGAAGAGGAAGGCAGCCAAAGCAAGCACAATGAAACACACTGAAAACCGCTGTCTTTCCAAAGAATCAATTGAAAATATTTCAATCTCCTATTTTCCAAAACTCAACGACGTTCGAAATGTACAGGTCTTACCACTTCAAGTCCCCATTCATAAAGCGTTCACCCATCACGAAAGACTACCCCTTTAAATCAATAAAAAATCACGTCAAAGCAACCTTACTATAAGATTTAATCCAATAAATCCATCCAAAACCTATCATCTACGCCATATATATAAATTCCCATCTCCGAAATAAATATATCCCCGCTCCCTTTTTTTTAAAAAAAAAACTAATCCTCCCAAAACTATACAAAACCACCCATTAAGCCTATCAATCCCCTAGTAAGTCTCAATAACACCTTCTCCCCAGCCCAGGAATAAAAGTCTGCCTCCTACTACAATACTATTCTTCAAAAAACCCCAGCTCATCACTGTCGATAAAAACAAGCAACCGATCCTTCATAAACATATCCCAACGACACATCACCATATTTGCTTGCACCAAAAACTAAGGAGAATGCACCCAGATTCCATCAAGAACTTGCCTCAGGAACCTGCAACAAAGAGAGGACAAAAACATCACAACATGGACATGGATAGGGAAAGCTCAGATTTTTTTATATACATCATCATCCGAGCAGATCCACCTTTCCCAGTGCCGAAGAATGCAAGACTTTTTGTTCCCATTCTATAGAGGTAGCAAAACGCCAGCCAGAAACGCCAAAGATGCCAATGTACATACAGCAACTTCCAAATCCAATCCGTATCACCCCGTACATAAAATCGTCAGCTCAAAAAAAATAAAAATAAAATTCTCGTCAGGCTGCTGACGTTCTTAGCTCCATTTTTCGCCCTGCGAGATGGTATCTATGCTGTGGCCGTCTCCGTGTCCGCTTCCTTCTCCCCTTCCAAGAACTCCTTCATCTGCTCAGTCGGCGGCGGCACCTTGGCGTGTCCATTGCCGTTTGCGTTCCCGTTAGTCTTGCCATTCGAGACGCCGTTCAGGTCAAGGTTTTCAAGTTCCTTGATAGAATCCTCAATGTTCCCGTTCTTGATTGGCATAGGAGAGTCGCTGTTGACCATCTTGTGGAACGATCGAATGACAGCATCCGTGTCGTCCAAGCTCATCTTCTTGACATCGGCCAATGCCTTGACCTTGACCGTGCACTGCTTGTATTCCTCATCCGTCATCTCGTATCCTAGTTGCTCGGCTCGCGACTTGATGGCATTCCAACCGGTCAAGCGCGAAGAGAAATGTACATATCGGGTCAGACCAAAGTCAGAAGGGCTGAGGATTTCATACGTTGACGGGTTGTTGAGGATGGCTTTGGCGTGGATACCGGCCTTGTGGGTGAAGGCGCAAAAGCCAGTGATGGGGTTGTTGAATGGGATGTTGATCTCGACGACATCAGCCACTAGCTGTTCCAGATCCTTGAGAGCGGCAAGGTTGTATTTGTTCTTGACGTAGTCACGGTCAGCAACAATCATGCGAGCCATTAGACCGCCGAGGCTGGTGATTCCGTTTCTCTCTCCAATTCCAATCACGCTCGTGTCGATGTGAGTAGCACCTGCTTCGAGGGCACAGTATGCGTTCGCTATTGCGCAGCCCGTGTCATCGTGGAAATGGCATTCGATGTCGCAGGAAACAACACCTCGGAGGGTTCGCACCTGTGTGTGAAGGTCAGACATTGTGCTGAATCGTTGATCAAAGCACTTACCAGGTCGTAGACTTGACGTGGGTTAGCACAACCCACGGTGTCTGCAATGCCAACGCGATTTACGCCAATCTTGTCAACGGCACTGTAGATGGAGAGCACATCGACAAGGTTTGATCGGAAAGAGTCCTCTGTCGAGAATCTCACTTCGAGGCCAGCCTCCTTGATAAATGCTGGAAAGCTGTCAGCATTTGTTGCCGCACATTGGTTGTCCCAACCTACTGATGACTTCAACCGCTGCCTTCTGAATGTATGCAATATCTTTGCCGTGGCTGTGCTCCATTAAGAATGAGGAAGTGCCGATAACGACATCTACTCCAGTTAAGCCAGGTATCGAGCAGGCGATACGGGCATCGTCCATGTGGCATCGAATGTGGGTTAGAATCTTGCTCTTGAGCCCTGTTCTATGTAAGCTGCTGTCCTCTTTCTCTTGTCCATGTATGTCCAGGGCTCTTAAACTCACCCAGTGCGCATATCTTTTCGCAGTCCGATCTTGATTGTGGCGACGAGGCGGGATTGCTGAGCTCAATGAAGTCTACTCCGAAGTCTATCGTGGGTCAGCGAGCGTTTTTGCTCTTTGCACGGGCGAACTGACTGTCCAAGGCTTTTGCGATTTTGATCTTGGTTGGGGTGTCGAAATAGGCGTTGGCAAATTGTTCACCCTCTCGAAGACTGTATGCATTATTAGCACTTGCATTGTTGGCTCCGAGAGTATATTTCGTGCTGTACTCGTCGAAGGAAAGGTTTTATCGTTGTGACTCTTACGTGGATTCAATGATCTTGAAGCGGCCGACATTGGAGAGAAAGTCCCCAGCCTGTTGAGTGTGAGCATTCTGGAGAATCAAGAGAGAATACTCAGGGGTTCGTACGTGAGACGAATACGGATTGGACATAATAGTCATGGTTGCGGTTGTGTGCTGGAGTGGATTTGAGTGTGGGAGGTATGCGGAGGTGGCTCTCAGACTGATATCTGATATGGTGGTTGCAGCAGGACTATGAGGTGGAAGTGAAGGGTGATATTCAATTGTGAATTGGGAGGGAGTGAGTTAAGGTGTAGTGGTGGAAGAAGTGAATCAGATGTAGAGGAAGAAGAAGAAAGTGGGAGTCTGCCGAAGTTCGGACCCACCGTAGAGAGGCACGATTTTTACCCCAGAAAATGCAACAGTGGCTGATGAATGAAAATTTTGCCTCCAGTCATAGGCTGCCTCTATGCAATGATCCCCTGCCCTACCTATAATAGTACATTACTCCCCTGCCCTATCGATAACAGTACCATACAATCTATTCTACAATGATACTAGTGATACAATCTACACTATACCTTGATAACACCAAGAATACAATCTACTCTATAATAACATCATCCTCGGCTTCCTTCCCTGGCCGTCGCGTTGGAAATCTTCTCATCCATTCACTCCTGTGACTACTACTCTAACCTCATGAGCGAATTACCCACCCAAATAATCATGCCAATACTGTAACTGCCCAACGTCCCATCTTCTCGACTATAGGCTCGCCAATCACCATCTTGTAAAATCACGAAGGGTTGCGCCGTTTGCTTTCTCTGCCGCTGTCAATCACATGAAAATCACGTCGACTGTCGTGCACGACTAATCTCTCAGATCCCAACCTCCCTCTACAGCCTTTAACAACGGACTCTCAAAAACACAAACGAGTTTACTCGACCTCTCCTCTCCAAGGACCTCTTCCCATTTCCTGCCCTGCATCATGACAACACCACAAACACAGATCTCGCTGCATAATTCCTCCAGTAAATTCCACACTGCAGATAGTGTCGACCCAGAACTAACAGCATCATCTACGATAGCAACACGCTTTCCGCGAACCAAAGGGAGGAGATGTGGATCAAGATACACCCTCTTCTCGCCTATCCCTGGTGAAGTTATCGATGAGACGGCAGTGGAAAGGTCCTCCATGTACCAGAACTTCTTGGAATAACCCATGGGTATATAACGCGTGTGCCCCAAGTACTTGGCCACGGTTGGAGCCAGCGACAATCCGAGAGTGGGAAGACCGATTATGATGTCCGGTTTGTAGGGACGAATGAGGTTTGCTAGGAATGTTCCGAGCTCTTCGACCACCTGCATGGAGGCATGGTTCACTAGGAGTGATGCTACAGCTTTTGTTGGCTCATTGGGTAGTTGGCGGATGGGGAGCTCAAGAATGCGGGTGTCTGGGAGGTTTACTTGGACAGAGTATTGATATGGTGGTGCTTTGATGATGCTTGTAGAGGGGAGAGTTTCTTGCCAGTAGTTTGTGGTCGGTTCTGTGAAGTGAGGAGGGTTGGGGAGAGACATCGTTTCTTGTGAGTAAGGGGGATGGGAACGAGGAGAGGTTTGGTGGTGTGTCTGCCAAAGTTCAGCATTCCATTGTCAAAATTTATCTGCAGATGAGTTGTGATACACACTCCTGTGGAATGTGTGAGGTACGCGGTCTGCCGTGTGTCATGCCTACACTTAAACCATGTAACAGTTTGCCTTTCTTATCTTTCTTGCTCAGATTCCGGGAGTAGATCTTTGAATATGTCGGTTAACGAGGATTCTAACGAAAGATATTGAAAGTTTATGGTTCCGAAATCGTGAGCAGGAGATATCGTTTTAGGGCCGTGGAGTTCAAGTATGATTGAAACAGATCGGGTGCGCCATGTGTTCCTATAGCATCCGGTCTAATGTCTAAGAACTAGGTGAGAAATGGACGGGAAGTCATGGTTTATGTGCCAATGCCATCTATACGCAGAATACAGAGACAATGGAATGGGAAGAGATGCGTGATGGACACGAAGATGAGTTCACTGCCTCAGGCATGACAGGTGCCCCACTTTATCTCCCGACGACAACCACACTCCCAGACACAAGAAACTTCATCTTCAGTTCCTCCGATTGGAAGGTATGTACTCCTATCAGCTTCTTCTCGAGGAATCTCTCCGTGCGCTTGAAATCCTCCTCGGAAAGTTAGAAGATGTTCTGGTCATATACCTTGGAAATGAACGACTTGACCCTACAGTAAAATCCCCAAACGTTCCAGAATATGAGGGAGGCTCTTTCATATGCCTGGGGCTCAAACGACGATGCGGTGGAGATCCGCGAGCAACCGAACGGATTGCTTCCAATCACCAGAAATCTCAGCTTCGCAATGAGACATCTTCGATATCTCGATCGGTCACCAACGCTGTGGATCGATGCGATTTGTATCAATCAGCAGACTCTGACGAAAGGAGCTCGCAAGTTTCTACAATAGGCAGCAGTTACCTATTGGCCGAACGTGCGATGCCATGGCTCAATATCCTCATCACTTCAAACACGAAAAGTAATCAGATCAAGTCGAAGAGTACAAGAGTAAAACCTTCAAGGCGTAGATTCGCGGCTTATCCATGGTAGAAGCACGCCACCATGTTAACAGAAGATTGATGATCAGGAAATGAGAACAGGATTTCCAAGCACAGGCGAGATGCTTTCCAGACGGCTTTCATTCTTGAACGATACGAGTACACATCAGGATTGCGCACCAGTATATTAGATCGGGCCGCGAGTGAAATCAAGACGGCAGGAATTGAGAGCCATGATGTTAAGTACAATCAATGTCGATCTGTGCTTGAGAACATCGACTTTAGGCAACACGAGAAGAAAAGAGAGCACCGTCATACATAATGTACATCTAAATTCATTCCGCTAATCCAACAAAATAAGACTACTATACAACAGCAGAGAGCCCCATCCATGGCGCCACGCTCAAGACCCCGCCATCATACAAAGCAAGAGGCATCTCAAAGCTGTACAAATGCCCGCGCTGCAGCTGCTACTCAATATGGTACCCAGCCCAATTCTATGTAAAAAAACGCCGTGTGCTGTTGCCAGAAAAGTGTGTATTACATAACGCCCATGCCATGCTCTCGCCACGGAAGACTGGTACCGCCTTCGGATGCAGATAAAAGAATGAACCAAAAATTCAAACTCTTTTCCACCCAAGCCAGATCAACTTGGATGTCGCTCATTCCCATACATAATCTCAATGAAGCTCGTTCGTTTGCTACTACTATTTGATCCCTGTCTCTTGCGAAGTCTTCGAGAATGTCTGCGCGATCGTTCGGAACTCCTCTCTTTGATAGATGGTGCTGGCTCAACGATCGAAGCCTCGGATGGTGTAAAAGTTCCTGGTTGCATGACTTGAAAATTTGAATTGATATTTCGCAGGATCTTAGAATTTCTGTCCGTCTGAAAAGATCGTCGCTCACCCGAAGACGTCCGTCTCTCCATCTTACTGCCTGGAGATGGACAGCGCGGTCGTGGTTCGTCAAGATACCTGGTGCGTATGACGTCCTGTATGACTCCAAGATCGAGCTCTGAGGAATAGTCGCTCATGCTGTCAAGATGAGGTGGCAATGGCGTCTCGAACAGACCTCTGGGTACAGGTGCTGGAAATGTTGAGCCTGAGGTCTCGAAGTGGAGATCGACCTGTGATAGTGTCGGCAAAGTCGTATCCAGTCCAGGTAGCTCGGGCTCGGAATCCGACTCCAGCTCTGCTTCGGGCTTTACTGTAGGTGGCTCTAGATCAACTGGACTCGTCCGTCCATTGCTTGCATTGCCAACACGGCGAGTACGTTTTCCAAGTTGACCGGTTTCTGCCACATGTGACATGCGGTGGCTTTGTAAGAGACCAAGATCCGCACCAGGTTCTAACATTCTGCCCTTGCCTTTATATTTCCTAGACCATGCCAATAGCTGGCGCTCATTCTCCGAGCTTGCTTCCGTATAAGTGTATTGCGAAGCACGACGGTATGATCGAGAACTGCTACCGCTCGAATTGAGAGAGGTTGAAGGATCGGTGGAGGGTCGCGGTTCCGAGGAGGGTCTCTGGCTGCCTTGATCACCGTCCGTCAAAGAACCTGATGATTCTGTCCTGGGTTAGCATGTGGATTGTACGTGGAGGCTCATCTCAGCTTTACCTCTGTTGTAGTCCGGTTGAGGGGACAAAGTCATTGACTCTCGCAACCGGCTCATGACAGGCATGGAAGCATGTCTGGAACGACTCGAACCGGCGTATGGCAACCTCGACCTTGAAGACTCAGGAACAAGCCGCTCAGTTGAGCGATCTCGTTCCAGCACAAGTGGTACTTCTTTATGGCTCGCCCAAGAAGGTTTTATCAACGAGTGACGTTTCGATTTGTCACTCTGTGAAGAGGCGGAGTCTGGTTTCGGGACTGTGCCTTCATTAAGGAAAATGGACGAAGCAACGCTGGCGCGGGCAGAAGTTGCGGGACTGTTATTCAAGCTGTTGCACCCGCTGGGTACTGGTGTATTTGACCGCGATATCCAGACGCCTTCGACTTCGACCCCTCTCTCAATTGCTTTGATCCCGAAAGGTATCTCGTCTGTTGTCTGTGCTTCGACCATGTTCGGGGTGGGATGTTTGATGCTGACAGAGGTATATTGGCGAAGTCTCCAGCGAGTGTACATGTTCCTGCACCCTCCAAGAGCCATAGCCATCACCTGCGATGTTAGCTTTGCCCAATTGTCACCATATCAATCCATTCTTACGATGCAAAGAGCGAGGACCTGTACATGGCTGTCAGCTCACTTGAGTCATGTGGTCATTCGAGAACAAACTCACGAAGGTCATCTTTTCCCACAGAGCCCATCCTGTAAAGAAATCGGACATGCTGAAGTTCTAATCGAGGAACAGAGGAATAGTTGTGGAGCTTGTAGGGATAGCGAAATGAGTGTTGAATTCGAACTTTGACAAGGCGGCGATCATGAGGTCGCCATTCCGTCGTGAGTGAGAGACATGGATTCCCATGAGACGTTGATTCGAGTAAATGGTGAGTTTGAGCGAATGCTGGTGTTGCAGATGGAGAGAGGGAAGTCGCGACGGGCAGAGTAGGTAGCAGGGAGGCGCTATTGAGCTCTCAAAGTCAAAGTGTCGTATGAAGAACACTGTTGAAATTGGTTGAGATTCTTCGCTGGACTGGCATATGTTGATGGGAGGGCTTGAACTTAATCAAACACCAGATGTCATTGCGGCAAGGCACGGCTGGTGTAACAGTAACAGAAGGCAACGACGAGTGACGGAGGTCGAACCTCTCGTCCTGCGAATCGTGTTCCTGCATGATATGCGCGTGTTAGCGGATCGCAAGGAACAGAGGAAGCTGCGGAATGGGGATAAGTTGAGATATGGCTTCGATGAGTAGTAAATGGCAGCATGACTTGAGTAGCATGAGCTGGCAGAGCACCGTCAACCAAGAGGCCTGCCAAAGACGAAGATAATGGCTTCCATCCAGCGATTGTCGAAGACAAGCTCATTCTTACTTGTTCGTAAAGCCCAAGCCATGGAGATTCACTCTTACTTGTTCATAAAGCCCAAGCCATGGAGATTCATTCTTACTTGTTCATAAAGCCCAAGCCATGGAGATTCATTCTTACTTGTTCATAAAGCCCAAGCCATGGAGATAAACTTCCTTTACGGCAGCAAACCCGTCGAAATGCAAATGAATATCTACCTCGCCTGTTCAGAGACATTCTCAGGCTCTGGATCGCTGGAGCCTGTGGTGGCATTCAATTTCACAAAGCACAAGGAAAGAGGTTTGACAGCCGTCGGGTGGCATGCCAATCTATCAGTCTAGCCTGTTGTGAGCAGCCAGCAGTGTTGTGCGACGTCCTTGTCAAGATGAAGGTGTTGGAATGAGGTTGAGGAGATGGACATGGACATGGGACAAGGACGGAACCCACAAGACGCGAGCGTGACACCGGCAGGAGATTTGAAGTTAGATCGGAACGTGTATTGTATTAATAAGACAATCGCTAGAGACCCGTAGGATCTTAGCGAGTGTTCTCTATGTAATAATACGTGTTCGCTTAATGGTCATGTGACAGATTCCTGACAGTCCTCTGCCGAAGCTGGAGCGGATCCTTGTTCTCAATCGCTTCCATACAGTATCTACAACCACATTTGGTTATACATACATGTTGACAGCGCAGATTTTGTACTACTTTGTGTTGCGAGTGTAACATTCCTGGTGCAACGCTCAAATTTTTCGCCGCATTTTCTTGCCTTCCAATTTCTACCGTAGTATGCGACGTATGCCGGATGCAGATGGTTGGACATGAGCAGTGTATTTCCTTCGCACAGCCGAATAGACGATGTCATGAAGCGCAGATTCCTCCCCAAATGGCAAAGATGCGAGTCAGCACTATTTTCTCTCAGAACAAGAGTATCCCGCAAGTCATGAAGGAGAAGAATTAGTTGATCCAATCCTAGGTATCAACCGTGATTCACTTCCAAGCAGTCGAACTCCCTTCAATAAGCAGCCCTTACTCTCTTCAATAAGCAGTCGAACTCTCTTCAATAAGCAGTCGAACTCTCTTCAATAAGCAGCCGAACTCTCTTCAATAAGCAGTCGAACTCTCTTCAATAAGCAGTCGAACTCTCTTTAATAAGCAGCCCTTACTCTCTTCAATAAGCAGTCGAACTCTCTTCAATTAGCAGTCAAACTCTCTTCAATAAGCTATTCTAATGAAGAGTCTCGACCTCCTCCGGGATTCTCTCCTCTCTCCGGGATTCTGTCCATGCGCCAGCCTCGCTCGCCTCGGAACGCGAAGATCCCACGATCCGACGTCATATTATCCCACACGCCGCGCCGGCAATTCGCACACCGCAGAAGCGCGAGTCTGCGATGCGATTCCCGTTTTACTTGCCGTCTTTGGGTCAAGAGGTACCGAGTAAGACCCAATCGGATAGTTGTAAAGGTCAGACGAATGTCTCACCCGACTGGTACCAGCGAGTAAGAACTATCCCCAGAGTCCCAGACCTCGCATCGCAGCGCATCGCATCGTTCCTGACACCAAGCGCTGCACGACTGACATCTTTGATTTCTGCACTGCGCCTCACTCCTTCCAACAACCCATATATTTTGACTCTTCCACTCTTCTTGTTTTTCTCGTAAGCCAGTATCTGTTCTGATCGCAATACCGAATTCTTCTCTATCCCATACTTATACAGGACATATCTTTGAAGATGCCCATTCGCAATCCGTTCAAGAAGTCGATTACCGCGGAGCAGCTACATGAGCAGAACTTGAGGGACAATGCTGCGAATGAGTTCCAGACTGTGGATGTTAGCGGGAAGGGAATTGAGATTAAGGAGCCTACGGAGTACCAGTTGAGTGGTAAGTGATGACTTTATTCCGACGGCGCGATCGCGACAAGCGCCGATGCTTACAGGAACTATGCTGACAATATTGCAGAGATCAACGACAGTGGAGTCTATATACCGGTATGCGACCACCAACGACCTAATATTGCTTGTGAACCATTGCGCTGACATGCAATAGCCTTCGCCACCACCAAAGGAACGCAGCTTCTTCAGCCGGTCATCTACTTCCACTTCGTACTCGACGACGCATAGAGGGACTTCTAGTGAGAATACCGAACCCTTCAACATCTCCCGAGAGTCCTTCGATTCATATAGGCGATCATTCGTACGTCCTTTTATCAGCGGCTCAAAGTCTCCAGCGATCTAATTGCCTGTATAGGATATCTCCGCCCGCTCTCCAATTCCCAGCTTCGACGAACGACCCCGCCAATCTCTCGATTCAAGAAGAGTCCTCCACTCCTCCGCATCACGTCCCTCCTTCCAAGGACGCCATATCGATCGTCCACACGAGCCCGTAGAAGAAGGTTTCGAAGAAGTCGGACTGAACGACGAAGCCAAGCCCAAGAAGCGGGGTCTCTTTTCGAGATTCGGCGATACGTTAGCAGACGCGCCTGTATACGTTGATGCGAGACCAGCATCAAGTCACCACAACTTCTTACAATTTCCTGGAAGGAAACGCGGACAGAGTGGGCAGGGAGCCGAGTTGAGCGCCATTGGCAGGTCCAATGGTGGGAACGCTGTCGAGGTTGGTGGACAATGATTGAGGCTGGAGATACGATGTCGATTTGCAACGAATAATGGATGGGTAGGATGGTCACGCTGGAAATGATCTGGGGTATTGAAAGGGTCACACGGGTGTTTTCGATACGCGTTAGCGCGATGTGGCTCGTAGACGCATTAGGATACGCCGACGCAAGTCTGCCAGACTTCGTAATGTTTACTATCTAGTATTTAAATATTGGTAAAGAGTAATACCTTATGAACTGATCCTTTGTGAAATGTCAAAACTTGAATATTTAGACCCTTGTAAACTCTTGGCGCGAAATGAAGCTAGCAGGGCGGCCCGGAGAAAAAAGTTCGTGACAGAGCTTCACCTGTGCAACCTTTGCGCAATTTGCTATCAACGACTCTTCTACCTTTGCGATATGGCCGGACTCAAGCGCCCTCAGTCGGAAGATACCGATAAAACCCAATCGAAAAAATTGAAGACCGATTCGACGACTAAATCAGACAAGAAACATGCACTCAAGATGGCGAGGAAGGACTCGAAGTCCACGAAAACACCTAAGCTTGAGGGAAGGGGAGATTTAACAATACAATCGAAGGAAAGGAAGGGCAAATCTGGAAAGGAAAAGAAAGAGAAGAAGATTAAGAAAGCGCCGGTGGAGGGGTCTGAAGATGAACTCGACGAGATGGAGGTCGATGAAGTGAACGAGGACGAGTTTCAGGGATTATCTACAGAGCCTGCTGAGACGCCTGCATTCAGACCTTTGTCGGATGATGAGCATAGTGAGGAAGAGGGGGATGACGAGGTAGTGGAGGAGAAACCTGCAAAGAAGAGTAAGAAGGGAGAGGAGAAGGCGGAGGTGAATCCCAATAACCCCAATGGTTTGTTCACATCTCTCCTGCTGGTCTGAGGCTGCTGAAAACTCTGGCTAACACAAATTAAAGGCACCAACTCGAGAGAAGCACATGCGAAACAAAAAGAGGAGAAGAAAGCTCGTAAAGCCGCGAAACCCAACGCGGACGAAGTACAACGCGCAAAGAAGCTGTGGGAGCGTCTACGGAGAAAGTCACACGTACCTAAAGAGGAGCGCACGAAATTGGTTGCCGAGCTGTTTGAGATTATCTCTGGCAGGGTCAAGGATTTTGTCTTCAAGCATGATTCGGTCAGGACGATTCAGACAGCGCTCAAATACGCGTCAATGCCGCAGCGACATATGATTGCGGATGAGTTGAAGGGCAATTACAAGAGTTTGGCCGAGAGTAGATATGCGAAATTTTTGATTGGCAAATTACTTGTCGAGGGGTGGGTCTGGATAGTCATTGCTGGTATCGCGATATGCTGACAGCCTGTAGTGATGTTTATATTCGCGATTTGATCCTCCCAGAGTTCTACGGCAATGTTCGACGTCTCATCAACCACGCTGAAGCATCTTGGATCCTGGACGATGTCTATCGACAAGTCGCTTCGAAAGAGCAGAAAGCTATTCTAATCCGCGAATGGTACGGACCGGAATTCGCCATTTTCAAATCCGACAAGTCTGAGTTGACCGGCACCCTCTCCGAAATACTGGCTAAAAACCCAGAAAAGCGAAAGCCCATCATGAGCTACCTCCAAGGCTTGATCAACCAGCTTATTCAGAAGAAGCTCACTGGCTTCACTATGTTACACGATGCTATGCTACAATATTTTCTCAACATTACACCCGGGACAGAGGAGATGAAGGACTTCCTGCGTCTCATCATTGGTGATGCAAAGGAAGAGGAGGTGGATTTGCTGAAGAATTTGGCATTCACAAAGCCTGGCTCAAAAATTGTGTGCCTCGCTTTGGCATACACTGGCGCCAAAGACCGAAAGCAGATTCTGAGATCTTATAAGGATACCATTGTAATGCTTGCTGCGGATGCCAATGCTCAACACGTTCTGCTCACTGCGTACGATGTTGTTGATGATACTCGAGAGATTACACAGCGTGTTTTCAGCGAATTGCTCCTTACCAAGAGCGAAGATGCTGAAGCACGACACGAACAAATTCTTGGGATGGCCAACGAGATGACGAGCCGCGTCCCTTTGTTATATCCCTTCGCGGGCACGGCGAAGTGGCTCGTTAATAAACCGGAGACTGTGGAGTTGGTCAAAGAGGTCCACGACATTCGAACGACGACGTCGAAGAAGGATCCCGAGGTCAGACGAGCGGAACTTATCACTGCACTTTCACCAACTCTACTCGCCACCATAGCTGAACGCGCTGCAGAACTTGTTCTAACGCCATACGGCTGCCAGTTCATCTCCGAGATTATTCTCTCGTCCCTTGGCGACAAGTCCGCTGCACTGGATGCTGTTGCGATTCTGGCCTCTGGTGACCCAAGTGAGGAAGGGCACATTTCAAGCTCTGCGGCTGGAAGTCGCATGCTCAAGACTCTCATTGCAGGTGGCCAATTCTCCCCCAAAGAGCAAAAAATTGTCATCCGTGATGCAACCCTCGGTTTCGCAGATCGGCTCTACAAACAGATTTCTGACCATGCAGTCGCATGGGCTACGGGTGAAAGTTCCTTCGTCATTGTGGGTTTGATCGAGGCTGAGGGTTTCAAGGCAAAGAAGGCATTGGAGAAAACGCTAAAGGCAAGTAAGAAGGAATTGAAGATTGCTAGTGTTACAGATATTGTGAGGGCGTCGAAGGTTGTTGAAGACGGTGCTGTGGAGAAGAAGGTTGTCAAGAAGAGGAAGGGTGGGGAGGAAGGACCGAAGGGAAATGTCGGGGCTAGGATATTACTTGAAAAATTGGGACTTTGAGTTTATGGGGATTAGGGACGTTTGGCGTGAATAGATGATGACGAGATGAGGCCGTTTCAATAGAGTCGGCTGGAATCCAGAGACGGGACTGATTGCTGAAGGTGTGATTTTGTTGTAACAAGGCTGAATGAAATATGTCTCTTCTTGCTGAACACAATGCCCATCTCCGCAGTGATTGGGGGACACGCATATCTTGGAGCTGTGGATATACTCTTAGTGACATGCTCGTGTGGTAGAGATAGTTGAAGTTCTAGGGTGTCTATACATGATACCTGTATGTGAAAATGGAGTGCAGTGTGCCAAGACGGTACAATTCATACAATACCCGATATGGAAATGCACTACCCCATGACTTCATCACTCTGGGCTTCTCCTTCCACCAAGACGCGACGCGCATCATGAAACAGGCACTTCTATCGACCATCACTGCCTCCACGTCTGTCCTTCCAAGATGCCGAGAGCAACGAGATCATCCAAGACCGCAGCTTCAATGGCTCTAGCAGTGAAGCAAGAAGACGAGAAGCCAGACATCAAACACGAAGATAATGACAATACACCCCAAAAATCATCCAGAAATACCAGGAAACGCCAATCTTCAGTCAAGGATGAACGTCCAAAGAAGAAGATAGCACTGCCCAGCCCATCGGAGTCTGATGAGCATCTTTCGCCACCACCTCCGACTCCAAAGGCGAAGAAAGGAACATCCAAGAAGTCCACAACGAAGGATCTCCAAGCTAAGAAGTTGAAATCGTATAGCCAGTACGCCAAAACATCTCCATTTCCAGACTTCGCACATCCCACTCCCGAAGAATGCAAGTTGGCACATAAGATTCTCATACAGATGCATGGCGCCAGGACTCGACCAAAGGAAGTGGTAGCATCGACAACTCGCGCAGGATGTGGTGATTCTCCTTCTGTGCTCGATGCTCTTGTTCGAACAATTCTTTCCCAAAACACCAGCGACACAAATTCCACCAGGGCGAAATTGAGCATGGACGATGTGTATGGCGGCAGCGACAAATGGGACGCTATCGTGGAAGGGGGAGCCGCCAAGCTACAAGAAGCCATTAAATGCGGCGGCCTGAGCCAAATCAAAAGCAAAGTCATTATCAGCATCCTCCAGCAAACACATGGAAAGTATGGAAAATACTCCCTTGATCATCTTCATGATGCAACCAATGAGGTCGCAATGCAAGAAATGCTTGCTTTTCAAGGCGTTGGCCCTAAAACTGCATCGTGCGTTCTGCTTTTCTGCCTCCAAAGGGAGGACTTCGCAGTCGATACGCACGTCCACCGGATTACTGGATTGCTTGGGTGGAGGCCTAAGACTGCAAACCGTGAAGAGACGTACGCGCATCTCAACATCAGAATCCCAGATGAAGACAAATACGGTCTGCATATTTTGATCGTTGGTCATGGAAAGAAATGCCCCGAGTGTCGCGCAGGCGGCCGCAATTCTGGGAAGTGCGAGCTAAGGAAGGCTTTTAGGAAGGGTAAATTGGAAGGAGACGCGGGTGAGGGCGTGAAAGAAGAAGAGGAAGAGAAGGTGAAAAGCGAGGAGTAAGCATGTCGGAACTGTTCTGCAGGATGAGGATAAAACGCTTGGAGAAGCCACTACGAAATGTCACTCAACATATTCCACGTCTTCACTGGTTGTCAAAGTTCAACATCACGCCGTTTTATCATCTCATGGTCTTAGGGATCACGATTGGAGCACAACGATCGTAGAGTTTTATATGGATGGTGTCAGATGTGATTGACTCTGGGTCCAGCGGCCATGTGAACCATGGTTGGGTGGTTCTGCCTTGGACCACTTCGCTTTGTCGCTTTGTCGCTTTGTCGCTTTGTCTAGAGCTCATCTTGTTCTCCTCTTGATTTCAAAATTTCGACACGCTTCAACATATTCGACACGCTTCAACATATTCGACACGCTTCAACATATTCCCCTCGCTTCAACATATTCCCCTCTTGATTGCTACGATGGCTGGAGGGCCACACGATACGGTGTCCGCTTACCATAATACTGAGTTGGATCGACTAGATGGCGAGTCAAAGATGCGAGAACTCCGAGAACAATTTGAGGCTTTGAAGGCTTTGAGAAATAGTAGAGGCCAATCCAACCGAGGGCAGCAACTGATGGCTGCGTCTCAAGTCGGCGCAACTCAAGAGTCTCAAGTCGGTCGTCGAAGCCTTCCTGCCATGCTGGACAGTGACGTGGATTGGAACGTTCGCGCTCGCCTTGTGCGGGAAGAAATTGAGCGACTCAGCAGAAATGCGACTGCTCGAATGACTAGTCCTCCCAAATCCATGGCAACCTCGAATTTCATACCAACCTCAAGTTCCAGATGCAGCTCGCTATGTTCTCAATATACAGAGCCTCCTCCTTATTCGTCTTTAGATACAGGCACCAAGGCAGAGATGGCCTCATCAAGCAATCTATCGCCACTTAGCCCCATCCAGCAGCTACAGCAACTCGAAAGTCAATACCCGGAGCAAATCCTCTGCCCTGCATGTGTCGAATTTCATCCGATCCATGGACGCATCGCCAGGTTCTGCCGCAGTTTGCTAAACGTACTGCCTCTTATTTCTAGTCGGCGCATGTCTTGCAGTGCATTCAAATGTGCCTTGTACTGTGGCGGTGGCATCAAGGTACATCTCATGACCTTACATCTTGTCATGAGATCACACCGTCTCGGACCTGGATTCGGTCTTCCCGTGTCGGCACTATTTTTGTCAAACAGCTGCACGGTCGACAGGCATTTTTACAAAGCCATCCTAACATCTCAATCAGCCGCCCGAATCGTGGATAACCGCCTGATCTTGAGAATCACAACTCGCTTTCGTCTCACACAACCATATATCGATCAGCCTTTTTCCTCCGGAAAACTCACCTCTTATGGTTGCACCGAGTTCGTGAAATCCGCCATTTGTCCCCATGCCTTCCTGGAGGACTTTGGGATAGGCAAGATATTGAAGAATTTCGTCGACTCACAGAACACTATTTCTTCCTTGCAGGAAAAAGTTTTGTCGATCCAAAGCTGCCAGCACTGCAGTAGTCAATACGAGGTTCTAGATCGTCGCACAAAGAAAGGGGAGGAAAGCACTATCGAAGGAAGAGACAGGGTATTTCAGATCGACCGATACATTGATTTTGGAGAATGTCTCGCAGAGGACACTTCGGAATGGAACGCCCTCGCAACTGAAGGCACAGGACTCGACTACACACGAACGACAAGCCCGGTTTATTTGTGGAGGAGGGCATGATCGATCGCTCATCATCAAGACTCGTCTATAGTCACTCATACATAGCCTTTACTCAAGTGAGCTGCACACACTTAATATCACGAAGTTGTCACATCTTGGACATTTTCTTTCTCAACCTTACCAAATTTCAACCATTTTGCTCCGAGTCATGCTCAATCGAGTTGGGCACGAGCTGGATGGAGAAACGCTCTCGATCATGTACCGTGGGCCCGTTGGGATCTGTAAGCCATTCGCTTCGTAAGGGTTGCCATGGCTCGTAGAACTCTGACGACAAAAGCGTGCTGAGAGGACTCTTCAAGCAGTTCATTTTTCAACTGCCTCTCGTCTTCGCACAGGTCTTTGCTTTCAAATCAACAATCTTCATGGGTAGAAGAATCTGAATGGCGCCTTTCGCTGGAGATTCTTTTGTTGAATGGTTACGAAAAGGTTATTCGGTCTTGACAGGTCACGCCGTGTCGCTTTGGCTTTTGCAGGACCACGGGTAACGACTATCAGACGATTCCCACATTAATCTCTCACTTTTCTCCCATCATCTCTCATCTAACCTTCCTGCAAACTTCACACACCACCGTCACCATGGCTGAACCTACAGATGATCTGCCCACTAACGATAGCGATTTCATCAACACGGCGAAGCTTGCAACACTTCCAAAATGGCTCCAAGAGGGGCTCCCTACGCTGGACAAGCTCCAGCTGAAAAGGCTCGGTGCTGTCATCTCAAGGTAACCTCCGTTCACGTTAGTAATTTCATGTCTAGATGACTAATGCGTCGTTCTGATAGACATTTTGAATTCCTCAGCCTGCCATTAGAGCTTAGAGCGAACATTTATGAGATGATCTTTTGCGCCGAGAAGCGCAGCCCGATCGTTCAGTTCGCTGTACATCACTGCCCGACGAGCAGCCTTGACACGTCCATTCTTTCGACGTGCAAGCAAATTCGAGAGGAAGCCAGAAACGTTCTTGGGCGAGTTCGCACCGTCAAACTCTATGCAACAGCATTCCCTGACGGAAGTCAGCGGACCTCTCTGTACTCGAACGCATCTCATTTTAGGGACTCGGCGGACGATGGCGTGGAACACTGTCTCAGCCCCCAGGTTATGGGCGCGCTTATTCACTTCCGGAAAGTCGAGATTGATGTCACGCTTTTTTCGAGCATGCTCCTCTTCGATTATGGTCAGGCCCCGAAATGGACAGTGGGCTCCATTCTTTTTAATTGGGTACAATTGTTAAAACAGCAGCTGGCGGACGTGGATCTCAATGTCGCCAATGAGATATCTCTGACGTTCAACCTGGACGGTGACCCCATGCTGAGACAACAATTATGGTCAGGTTTCCCACACCCAAAAAGGGTTGGCCACATGCCAGTTCCCTTGTACTTTGGTCGCTATCTCGACCCCAACGAGCCACTTTGGCACCGAGTGCATCTTGCAGAGATGGTGAAATCGATGAGAGAAGACTTGCTACAGCAAGGTCTAGGCTCAAAAGTCATTGTTTCTTCGAATGTGGACTCGGATCTGAAAACAGAATTGCCGCACCTTGAGATTGTCCGCCAGAGTTCCAAGCGAATACGTTTCCATGATGCCAGGACTGGCATGAAGGGGGCCATGGTGCTGCGAATTGGTCGTCCAGAAGATCTTGGGTTTGGCTTGTATTCGTCGCCTTTCAGTGCTATGGATGTTGAGCTGAAATTTGACGAATGATGAATGTTGGCTGGTGTTGCTTAATTTTTTGTGATAAGCATACACAACGGAGAACATGCCTCATGCTGATATCGAATTCTTGTGATTCCATGACCTTCTCTGACCTTCTTCCAGGTTTTAACAGTGTTGAGTGTTGACGTGTTTTGTCGAGTCAACTTTTAACAGGAAGTTTTCAACCCATCAACAACCTATCAACTACCCATTCGCAGCTTCACAAGACCTATCTGAACCAAGCTCGGCACTGGCTTCCATCACCGTCTAGCATGGCGCCACTCATTCCAGATACTACGTCTGCGCCTGCTGTGGTCGCCATCAGCACCATGGCTGAACCGAAGGTCGCGCTATCCATGGACAATCTTGACCTCATCGACGCGACCATGTTTCCTCGTTTGCCTTCTCAGAAATTCAGCAATAATAATCTTCAGCGATAATAATCTTGGGCAATGCGAAGTACCCTGTTTTAAGTTACACGTCAGATAGACATCATGTAAGCTTGCCTACGAGATTATCACCCACGGCCAGGTATGTGACCTGCCATGAACGATATCACAATCAACAGGTAGCTCACCCAGCCGACTAAGCCTCATTCAATTCCTAAAAAGCTCCACCATTTACCTTCCTATTACTTTAAACCCTTCTCAATCATCATCTTCTCACAACATACCTTCTTCAAACTCATTCCTCTCACCTCAAACAACGACCTCACAATCACGACCACCACAATGGCAAAACCACCCGCTCTAATCCCAGAAGAAACCGCGGACCTTATTAAAAATCCAGATAAACTAGCAGACCTCCTATAATCACTCCGTCATGTAATTCTAACACTTCCAGGTAAAGCAATTACGTGGTTTATTCGAAAGGTAAGTTCTCTTCTAACCTTTCTGGCACCCTTGCCAATCTAAAGCAATATGCAGTTTTAGATAATATTGAACTAACTCTATTCTCAGCAAATTCGACTTCCTCTCCCTCCCCCTCGAACTCCGCAAATCAATCTACGAAAATTATCTCAGCGGAAGCGGAACCTTTATAGCTATTATACGTATAAATTAGAAATAGAAAAAGGACCTTACTAAACGCCGATAAAATAAATCGTCCTCGGTTTTAAGTCCTAATATAGCCTTGCTATCGGGTACCACCAATAAAGAACTCACTCTCCCCTCCGCCCTTGCCAAAACCTGTCGACAAATTAGGCAAGAAATTCAAAACGTGCTTTACCGAAACTACACAGCAAGACTCCACGTAACAGCATACAAGAAACGCAGCGAAACAAAAAACAAGATCTCCAAACGAATCGGCGGTTCAATAATGCGTACCCTCATCTTCGGCGACTCGCCGACAAAAGAAAACCAAGGAGGCAGCGAGAACCCCCGAGTGAAGAATTCAGATCATGGATACCGTCTCAAATCCTACGATATACACGCCTTCCTCGGTTTCTGAAAAGTGCACGTCGTGATATAGACGCACTGTCCACTTTAAGCATTCGAATAGGGCGAAAAGCAGAGAGGGAGGGTTTTCCCGGGCCTAGGAATAGAGGGTGGAAAGCTGACAATTCACAGGTCCATTTTCTAAATTTCAACAATAAGATGCAGAAGATGGGACACTGAATGTGAATAAGTAGGTTCGGTAGTTGGTATCTCAATCGATCTCCACGGGTTTGGCGAAAGGGTCGGGCCGGCATTGAGGATTTCTGGAACAAGCTTATGATACTACTACGGTATCCAGATCTTCTCGAGGGAACTACCTCCCATGAACGAGATGAGTTAGCAGAAATTGGCCTCAAAATATCAGAGTCAGGAGGAAAAGCATGACCACCAGATAGGAGAACTCGATATCAACCACTCAGGTACACTGGGCGAACCCAAAAATGGTGCAACGGGTTAAGAAAATCTGAAGTATTCCTAGGTCCAGAGAAATGTTCGATTAGTTGAAGAACAATAAGAGAATAACGAACTTGCTTCTAGGCAGGAAACACTTTCGGCATGCTCTTCTCTTCATCTCGCTACCGTCGACCTACGCTGATTTTGAGCTAACGCTATCGGGTAATCTTGGCAAATTGATGTTTTCTCAAAGACTGGCGAGCTTAGCGAGATCTTCGCTGCTGCTTATGGATATACACTTGTGATTAGCGAGAGGCATATTTGACTAGAGAGTTATGACTTACACGAACACTGAAGGAAGTATTTCAGAATGACTATCAAGGATAATACGTACCCTTAGGCTCCATGACTGCCATAAGGATAATTCTAGGAATTCTTGACAACATGTCTCCAACTGATCCTTCGAGTTAAGCTCCGACGAGAGCAGCAGCACCGAATACGGGTTGTGAGATTATATGTCGAATCAAGTATTCTTTGGACCAATTCTTGACGTTCATACATGAACATCGGTCTTCCGCAATGTCTCATCAGGATGGAACCTGGTAAAAGATGATTTAGAATGGACAACAGAGGAAACTAATGGCAGGTAAATACGACGTAAAGCCTTGACCTCAAAGCTGAAGGAAGCTGCGATTATACTACGATGGTTCGCTGAGAGTTTTTGGCAAGCTTTTCGCATTAAGAAGTCTCTTCCCGACCGCGTTGCCTGTTAGCATACTTGCAGAACAATTCACGGAGCGTGTCGGCCTCGAGATTTGTCAAGGTTAGGAGTCCATGAGTGAGCCACCCCGGAAGGTCCCTCAATTGTTCAGGGTTCATGCAGAGAAGGGCCTCCGAAGGCAATCCAATCTCTCGTTCTGACTGCATGTTCGCAGAATACTGCAATGAAGAAAGGGAGGCTATTTTGCGGTGGAACCTCTTATCACCGAATGCGAAAACGTTAGGCTTCTGAGAAATTGATTAGTCACTGTAGAGGCAGGAAAGAGTGAAGTTTCTGTAACGTATCACCATATCCACATTCTCGCAAAGCTGCTATAAGGGCCGAAAGTTGATGGCTGTCAATTAGCAAGTGATAGCCTCGTGGTGACCACGAAAGGGTTCATTTTCCAGCCAGCCAACTACAACGGCTCTACAAATTAAGATATACTCTGAGCAGATCATCGCTCTCGAACCGAGACTTAAACCGAATACGTCTCTTTGATTTCGCTGATTTTCTCACCGTCTTGAAGACTAGTCTGAGAGATGCTTCTAACCTCAAGCCAGGAACTTGTTACTACACAATCGTCAAAAACGCTAAAGATGAATATTCCCACGTCCCTGCGTTGATTCTCATCCTCGATCTGAGTGAATTGCATCAGTTAAAAACACCACCATCATCAGTATCAAGTCCTCGCTCATCTATGACAAGATCCACCCTTCCCGGTAGAAATAACACAGCAATCATCCCCATCACAACTAGGCGTAACAGCCCCGTGCGCCGCATCCGTTTTGAAATTCGAGCATAAGTTTGAGTGAAGGGTGCAGACGCCAATGGAGCCACGCTGGTTACGACATCCGTCGTAGTTATTGAAGCAGCAATCGTTTTCGACACCGTTGCAGTGGGCCTGTAGGGGTCTTTAGTTTGTTGTTTGCAAGTGCTACAATGGTTGAAGGACGGCTTACTTTAAGGTGACGTGTGGGCCCTCTCCATTTGGGCGATGCGGCTGCGAGGGTTGTGGTTGCTAGGACGGTGGCGATGAAAAGGTTAGTGAGTTGCATTGTGGTGATTCTTTGGGAGAGGCTTAGTGGGTGGCGGATTTGGAGGAGGCTGTTGTTGGTATTGATAAGCTGATGATGATGTTGATGATATTGATTCGAGCCTCTATGGGATCGATATAAGTACTCCAAGTTCGTCCGTCAGATTGTGTTTGTGATCTAAGTCTGTCGACCTATATGGTCGGGATTCTGAGCGGGAAAAGTAAGTGAAAATAACCTCTCTTTGGGCCGCACAGACTCATATATCGACCTAAATTTATGTTCTGAGAGCACTTGAGGTTCAATGTTTGTTGCCGTGCGTTCAACTTCTGCTTCCATCCTTCCAAAACATCGGGAACCCATTTGTGCTGTGGGGCGTTAAATGGACCAGAGCGATCAGCAACGTGAACTGATCCAAACGCACTGTGAACTTATACCTTGGCACGGCTACCTCGCCTATCTAGTGCATTCTTGCAGCATTGGTGAATTTGATAGCAATCGCAAGAATAACGATGAGGCACATAAGCCTTCTCTACGAGGTAGAAGATAACAAGACATCCTCCAGATCGCGATTGCCCCTGCGTACTATTGGTCTTTTTGACCTGAATGTGTACAATCGCCGCCCTAGCTCTTGCTACGAGTTCTGAGTAGCCATTCTGACCCGATCGAGATGATTGGATAGAGAAACAACTGTTCAGAAGCATTGGCCAAGAACGCAAGCTTTTCCTGAGTGCTGGCTTGGCTTGGAAACATGCGACCCCACTGCAACATAGTATTTGCACTCAACGATGCAACCTTGTGTCCCCTGACTTTGAAAACGCTTGCTCGAACGCCGCGTTGTTCTGAGTCGTAGCAACCGCCTATTGAGTGAATTCGGGGAGTTTGGTGACCAGCACACCGAGGCGAGGAAGAATTTGAAACGTCTTCGCCCAATTCGGCATTTTGCTTCATGAAATCTCTGCTTAATCCTTCCATTCGGCATCGGGCTTGGTAACCCTTCGGCTATCACCATTGCAATACATGGAGCGGCCGATGATAGTTGGCCGTGGAAGAAAATGGGCCAGTGAGGTCTAGGATGTGGGGGTGTAGAAATTGTGTTGATGTGATGTGGATGTCTTTGCTCGGAGGTTGGTGCACAGTGGAGTAGTGAAACAGCTGGAGGGAGGGAGCTTTGATACCGATGCCAGGAGCTATGCCTGTTCGGGCAATCCTGTCCACCACCTGCACCACCTTGCGCGGTTTGCATTCGCGACTTTATCAACCTTTATCTCCGATTACATGAAATGAACCACGCTGTTTTTTTGCTTTTAATCTAGTATAAACCAGAGTTCTCTCCTGTATACGTAGATTCTTTGCGAAATTTGAATAGCTTCGTCTATCGACAGCGATAGGGAGTAACTCCTTACCCTTTCTTGTTCCCGAATAAACCATCAATTGGTATAGTCTGTAACGTCTCGGATCTTTTCTGGCTATGAAATAGACGTGATGCTCGATGTTTAGAATTACGGGATTGGACCCATA
Organism: Venturia nashicola; assembly: GCA_004522665.1. Taxonomy (NCBI): domain Eukaryota; kingdom Fungi; phylum Ascomycota; class Dothideomycetes; order Venturiales; family Venturiaceae; genus Venturia; species Venturia nashicola. The sequence goes on from SNSD01000009.1 coordinate 108,409, forward strand.
CTTATAGAATACCTATAGGTGTTACATCCGCATCATAATTAATTCCTTCACCCATAGAAAAGAATGTTCTTAGAATGTCAGGTCTTCTGGCCAAGCGGTGGGCCAAGAAGGCTGTCGATATCCGGACAGCTACTGGTACGATGGATGTGAGATTATGCCCATGCTGAATAGAGACGCAACCAAGTTTACGGGAGAGATAACTGGCAGGATTAGTGAGTCTTTTTGGCACACTCCAGCGTTATACCGGCCACCAATTTCATGTAGTAGGCTATCTGGTTAGCTATAGTATTGTGTTCAAGGCCGGAAGCACTCATAACCTGTGATTCCTTTTCAGCGATTTGGACAGATGATAGCATTCCTGAGTACTGGGTATACCTGTCTCCCAAGACTTCCTGCTATCAAGTTCTGCATTGTCGGAACAGGTAAGCGCCCCCGAATTTGGCTGATTACAGGGGATGGCCAGTGAAAGAGAAGACGGAAATGATTGAGGCGAGTTCCCGTCATCCCTTGTCTGGTGACGGTTCTCGCCTAAGAACGGAATACTACTCGAACATCCCGTCGTGCTCCTTCCATGCTCAACCTAAGCGAGATTTTTGCTTACTAGTAGCGACCTGCCCACCGATGCCTAAGCATGACCTGCACACTGATGCCTAAGCATGCCTAAGCATGCCTAGGCATGGCCTACACACTGAAGCTCGGCCGACCTGCACACTGTCCAAGGTCATCCGGACTCTTATCTAAGGTCCGCCGACCTGCACACTGCCATGCTGCAAGCTGCCAGTCTTCTCTCCATCCCCAGAAGTGAGGCTTTCTACTTCCTGCGCGAACAAACCGGTTGAACTCGATTGTCTAGGTCGGCCAACTCTTTCCCTTCGTATATTGGATGCTGCTAATTCTGGAAGATGGTCATGCCTGCAGCACAGTCTTGCTTGCCTTTCGACGACAGCAAGATGAAGATGAAGATTTCAGACCTCAAGGGCTATCAGACGAGTCCCTCTTCAACCACATGCGAAGCTATTTCCTCGTGGACCATCAAGGAGCCGACGGATGAAGATCTCCTTGTGGTTTGTGTGAGTTTTCCACCATACCCTTCAAACCCAACATTAACATGTCCAGTGCTGCTGTGGATCTGGGCCGCGGGCACAAAGTCTTGACCCGGCGTGTCTTAATTGTGGTCACGAAGCATGCGGTTGCTGTGATCTCAGCGAAGCCATCTGAATCGCCACTGTGGCAGGGTCTGATCTGCCTACCTAGATACCGTTGGTGCTGTTAAACAAATGATAAGAAGTTTGGCAGAGGTCATTCTGGGAGACAAATGATAGCACAGAACGCGGAGCGAAAGACTCCAGGATATCCCTAAAAACGATCAAGCTGGCTTTTGAAGTAGCCATGCAACCAGATGTTTGCAGGTGATGACTAAGTAGATGTCCGTGTCATTCAGATTGCAATGTTTCTACTCATGCTTGTCACGTTTTCTTTCAGCCATGACTCGAGCCCGAGCTGACCTTTTTTTCCTTTGCGGTGCAGTTGAAGCTCAACACCACCTCAACTTTCCATCAACATAAGCTTGTAAGTTATACGCTCTCCTATCACCTCCTCATATGATGAACAACAAAAGAGTTCTGCAAATCCAACGGTTCTTCCGCACTTGTTGCGGCGAAGCCGAATGGCGACTTCTTAATTACACTTGATCTGATTTACAACTACCACCTCACTACTTGACAATGGACAATCTCGGTGTTCCTCGCTAATCATGACACTCATAGATGACCTCTATCTGCCTTTTCTCGTCCTTAACCCTCCATCAGCTTCGCAGCTGGCCCTCCGTACCGACCACCTACTGGCGTAAAATTACGGAGAATATCATTGAGCTCCTCGAGCTCGGCTTCAGTCAAAGTGACGTCCTTCGAGTTCTCCTCTACTCTCGCCGCTGTCGAAGAACCTGGTATGGGAATGATCAAAGGGAGGCCATCTCTGCCGCTATGTGCCCGTACCCATGCTATAGCAACCTGGCCGGGCTTCGCACCCTTCTTGACAGCCACCTTTTCAATCTCCTTTACAAGCTTGATGTTCTCGTAGAATGCTTCTCCTTGGAAGCGCGGCATAGTCTTTCGCATATCGTCATCACCGAGATCTTCTGGTTTCTTGATATCTCCCGTCTGATAACGTTAGCTTACAGCTGCGTGAATTTACATGGATTTTCACACACCAGGAATCCTCTTCCTATGGGCGAATACGCCACAATGGGAATATTCAGCTCTGAGCAAGCTTTAGCAACGCCGTTGGTAAGAATGTCAGTGGACCAAAGTGAAAATTCGACCTCCACCGCAGAGATTTTTGCAACCTGGGCGGCTTTTCGAATCGTCTGCTCTGACACTTCAGACAACGATATACCGCCAAGTTTGCCAGCCTGAACGTAGTTATCGATAGCTGCGATTGTCGTCTCAATAGGCGTATTGGGGTCGACTCGAGCACACTCGAACAAGTCCAGGAATTTCTTGCCATCCAGGACCCGTAGGCACTCGTCAATGCTCCGTTGAATATTGGCTTCGCTCCCATCTGGTGCATGCTCCCCTGGTTTCAGGCCACCCTTGATGGATAGGACCACCTTCTCGGCGTCTTCAGGATACTTCGTGAAATAATCGTTCAACAGATGCAGTGAGTTTCTTTCTCGTGTGCCGTAAAGCTCGCCACCATTCCAAAAATTGGCTCCGACCCTCAATGAAGCTCGCATCGCGTCCAAAGACTGCTCACTTGAAGGCGGTTTGGCCCGCCATGTAAGTCCTGGCACATTTTAGCTTGCCGCTTGTCTACTGTGTGCGAAATCACTTACCCATCAAGCCATAGCCGATGGGACCGATTGGTCTGTTGACCAGTTTCACGACGCCTGTCGCATGGCCAGTGGTAGTAGGCTCCGAGCTCGAATGCGCAACTTTGTCCTTGACTTTGTCGACTAGGTTTGACATATTGAGATGCTTGGTTTCCAGAGATTGGTTATGAACGTCCTGGTTCACTGGTTCACAAGTTCAGGTCTGGCAACAATCAACGGATTGTTCTTTGAAGAAGACGGGTATGCACTAGGCTTTCAATCAAGGAAATGGCTAAATGCGTTTGGCTTGGGCCCCACATCCCTCAAATGACATCAAAATTCGTGAGCGCGACCGTATCGAACATCCCGAAGGAGCTAGCCTTGACCCGTTCTTTTCCGCATCTGCCGAGGATAGGCCGAATTCCTGGAAGTTTTTTTTAATATGGTGATGATGAAGAAGAGGAGGAACAATTTTATATTGATAAAATTAAGCTGCAATAACTAAATACACCTAGAACGTATACGGCAGCATGAGATACCGAGCTATAAGCTATTGGTTCTTTAATGTCTACCGTTCTAAGCGTACTAAAACTTGCATAGACGATAGTGATCACACCTATAAGATACACTATGAATGTATACTGACGGACTCTGTTGTACCTGCGTCTCTTGAAGGCCCGGGAGGCTCTCCAGGCAGATCTGGTAGTTATCCACCATCTCTTCATCACTTTTACAATATCTTGAGCAAGCATGACTCATTCCAGGTTGTTGTATGATACCTATGCTCGGCTTTTGTTCCACATCCATAGTGTTTTCGAGTAAAGAAAATGCATAGGTTATGCAAAGACGGACGAAGTTGGGACGAAAGCTTCCTCGAATGGTTTGCTACCACACTCAAGTTTTGTTGACAAACACTCCCAGATGTTAGGTAGCACATGGGCGTGTTTGCATTGTGTTCGAGTCGCATATCGTGAAACGAGTGGTATGTAGGAGCCAGAAGTGTCGTCGGACGAGAAAAACACTTTGTGAGGACAGGGCTACGAGTACAGGCTCCCTAGAATAGCTCCACAGCCGTCTCTGGCAGGGCAACGGCAATAAGAAGGCCAACTATGAGATTTGCTTCTCCCAGAGTCTCTCTAATGCACAGAAATCACAGCGAGATCTCAGCGAAACCACAGCGATTTCACAGCGATATCAATTCCCACGCAGTCTCGCCGGCCAATTTCATCCAGGCACGTGAATCTCGGGTCGTTCGAGGTACGTGAACTTCTGGTGTTCAGACGCGAAAATAAGTGGGTCGGCTGGCCCTTACCTCAGCTTTCTCAACTCGAACCCAAACAAACTCGCTTTCCTTCCACCAGCACACTCCCACCCAACTCCCACTCCCACAACCACCCATCTCCACACCTGTCCCTTCCGCTCCAATTGACATTGTTAATACAGGCAAGCGTGCTCAGCGTGTACTCTACAGCTCCCACCATTGTTACCCACCGCATCCCGACTACTTCCATTAACCGCGACATTGGTACACGGCATACTAGCTAAACAGTACCATATCGCAATTCACGTCGTCTTCTCACGCAAACACCCACTGCCATAACCTCCGCACTGGATAACACGTCGCTGTTGTCACCTTCAACCTCCTTATAATGCCGCCTGTAAGTTTTCCCCATCAAAACAACATTGCCACTACGTGACGACGTCCCAATCTGCACTGCTCCAAACATGACTAGTTCTAATCCAATCCCGCAGAAGGTGACCTCGAGAAAGGTCTCGAACGAGAATGACGAGAACGCAGCCACGACGACGCGAGTGACGCGTGCCAAAGCTGCCGCGCTCGAGACGGATGCTCCCAAGGGTATCATCAAGAAGACTTTGCAACGAAGCAAGTCTACCACGGCTGCAAACGCGCAAGGAAAGAAGCGCTCCGCTCTTGGCGACGTCTCCAATGTCACCAAGCACGATGTCCAGGGCGAGAAGGATGCAAAGGCCGGAAAGAAGACGACGTCAACAAAGACAGGTTTCGTGTCGAAAACTGCTCAAGCAACTGGTCCAACCGGCGTACAGAAGCTCAGCCGGAGCCAGTCGACGCGTTCTATCTTAGGACCAAAGGACAAGAACAACTCTGCGTCGTCTGAACTCAAGCGCCCTCTCAGTGGATCCGGGATTACTGGCCCAGCCAAGAAGAAGCGGGATACTGGTTCGTCTACCAAGTCGATTGCAGAAGAGGAGGAATCCATTGAGAACGTTGCACCTAATGGACAGACGCTGGTTGTTGAGAGCAAGAAGGTCACCGTGACGAAGGAGATTTGTGCGGAGCCCATCACCCAAGCTTCCGTCTCAACTACTCCAAAAGAAGAGCTGCCTGTTGACTGGCAAGACCTAGATGCCGAAGATATCGACGACCCATTGATGGTTTCCGAGTACGTCCAAGAGATCTTCGAGTACCTTGCAGAGCTTGAGATCAAGACGATGGCCAACCCAAATTACATGGACAATCAGACTGAACTTGAGTGGAAGATGCGAGGAATCTTGGTTGATTGGTTGTTGGAAGTCCACACGCGTTTCCGTCTTCTACCCGAAACCCTCTTCCTCGCTGTCAACATCATTGATCGCTTCCTCACCGCCAAAGTCGTCCAGCTTGACCGTCTTCAGCTCGTTGGCGTCACTGCCATGTTCATTGCCTCCAAGTACGAGGAAGTTTTGTCACCGCATGTGCAAAACTTCCGACACGTCGCTGACGATGGTTTCACTGAGGAGGAGATCCTCAGTGCCGAGCGATTTGTTTTACAGGCTCTTAACTACGATCTCAGCTACCCGAACCCAATGAACTTCCTTCGTCGCATTTCCAAGGCCGACCACTACGACATTCAGACGCGTACTCTTGGCAAGTACCTGCTCGAGATTAGCTGCCTCGACCATCGCTTTTTGGAATACCCACCAAGCCATGTCGCTGCCTGCTCCATGTTCCTTGCGCGCCTCGTTTTGGACCGTGGCGAATGGGTATGTCGATGGATTCTTCTCTCATGGTACATTGACTGATATTTGTAGGACGCGACCTTGGCTCACTACGCCGGCTACACAGAAGAGGAGATTGAACCTGTCCTTCTTCTCATGATCGATTACCTCCTCGGCCCAGTGCAACACGACGCGTTCTTCAAGAAGTACGCCAGCAAGAAGTTTCTCAAGGGTGTGTCAAAACTGCTCGTTTGTCTAATGGAAAATACTAACACGCTGCAGCTTCAATGGTGGTCCGCGCATGGGTCAAGCTACACGGCCCCGGATATCTTAGTGGTCTCCCTCGATCACACCCATTGAGCTTGAAGAACAAGCCACGATGATCGTGTCGCCTAACATCAACTTCCGTTCAAAATGTTCACACACCCTGACGCATTCTTCCGATGAATGCCATCCAAATATTTCATCCTTACTCATACACCGGCGTTTTTTGGTATACGGGACTAGAGACCAGAGTCCTCGTCTGTTTTCTCATACTTCCCTTCCTCACGATTCTGCTGGTCAGCACGCTGGCCTGGACAATGTTCGACAGATGTGTCCTGCAGAAAGTCACGATGCATATTGGAGTGCTTTAATGTTGGACGGGAATGAGCGCTCGCTGAGCCTTTGACGATATGGCAGGTGTTAGAACGGGCAAAGCTTTTTCAATACGTTCTTTGGTACTGTACAGTCTTGCAATGCCTCTGAGCGCGGTTATATACAATTTTGGCGTTATTGGCAAGCGGGTATGGGGTTGCGTGTATCTGCATAGTTGTTGTTTCCCTTGTTGTTTATGCTAGTGCTGCTGCTCTTTTCCAATGGGTTTGGATGGAACTGTTGACATCTACCAAGACAATGAACGGACTTTAATCCATCCTAGGCTTCGAGTAGGAGTGACCCGTACCTTCTGTACTCTACGCCTTTCGTCTCGTCTTGGTCGGGCTAGATTCTCATCGTCTCAATCCATTATGAATGACTTCATCAAAAAAATCCCACGTCGCGTAAAAATGCCAGACTGAACGCGACGCGATGCCACTAAAATTCACCCCCTCCAGAAGTAGCCGCCTCCCCACCCAACTTCCGTCGATCGAAACTTTTTTGCCTTTGTCGCCAAATCAAGCCATTACCTCGATTGATTCACAACCACGCTTAACAAGACAAGACGAACGACCCTCGCTTGTGCTTTTACATTCAATGCCCCTCCCCCGCCCTCTCCCCTTTACCCTCCGCTTCACCGCTCTCCCCGGTACCAAAGTAAGCGCTGTTCGTCAACCGGATCATTTCAAGTGGAAGTTTGTTAAGAATGAACGGCCTGTTTTTTTTGAGAGGGGCCAGTTTAAGGATGAGATTGGGGCGGTGGGGAGATGGTTTGGTTGTGTTAAAAAGGATGAAGGGGCGAGCGAGTCGAGAGAGGAGGTGGTAAGAAGGGAAGAAGCGAGGGATGGGACGAAGAAGGCTAGGGAGATGGCGGCGTTGAGCGAGGAGGCTTGGATGAAAGTTGTCGAGGAGAGTGTGAGTTATCAAAGAGAGAGGGGTGTGGTGACGGTGGGGAAGGGGGGGAAGGTGAAGATGGGGATAAAGAAGAAAGATTTGATGAAGGATGCGTTGATTAGGAAGGCGACGAAGATTAGGGAGGAGAATCAGATTAGGAAGGGGATGGCCGAGTTGGAAGGGGATGTTCCTGAGTTGATCGAGAAGAAGGCAGGAGAGATACAAATGCCAGTGGTGAAGAAAGAGGTGAACAAAGAGGTGGAGAAAGAGGAGGATGACTACGACCACGCTAAATATAAAAAGGAGAAGCCGGTTTCTCGTCTTCTCCAAAAAAAGAGTCGTGGAATGGTTCTCAGCTTGAAAACTGAATGGCTTAAAAAAGCCAAAGAGGTGGATGAGGCGTACTGGGAGCCGTTTGGTGGTCAAACCGTTCCTCTGGAAAAAGTCACTCGAATACCCAATGGAGAAGGAGAAGGCAAAGACACTGTCAAGTTTGAACGCTTCGAGGCACCGCTGTTTGTCTTTTTAGCTTGGAATAAAAGGAAATTGCAGGAACCTGAGACATATCAGCCCAACATCGATCTGTATCTGGCACAATATTCGCTCAGTAATCTACCGAAAGAGTTGCGGGCGGATTTACCGACGCCATATTTACTTGCGGAGGGTGGATTGGGTCTGACTTCGAGCAGTTTATGGATGGGTGTTCCGCCTACTGATACACCTCTGCATAAAGATCCGAATGCGAATTTCTTTGTGCAATTGGCAGGGCGGAAAAAGATTCGCATGATCAGACCCGAAGATGGAGATTTGGTGTACTCGACTATTCGAAATATTGTTGCGGACGAGACGGGGCGGGCGCCTTTTGCTGGGGACTTCCAAAATGGCAAGTTTGGGGGTTTGGGGGCCAAGATGAGGGGGGACGAGATGATGAGTGGGTTGGAGAAGAAGCTCATGGATTCTCTGATTTGGGGAGATGATCATGGGGTCTGGTCGGGGCAAAATAAGAAGGTAGCTAAATGGTATAAGACTGGCCGGGGGAGGTTCGAGTATATCCCAGAGGAGCAAATCATCAGCGAGACAAGTGCAGAAGCTGATAGGGACGAAGAAGCCAGCACTACTGGACAATCCAGCGCCAGCGAGGTAGCCCACTCAAACGAGGAAACCAGCACCATTGAGGGCAAGAAGATAATGCCCTCCAAAAGAGGACATTTCGTCCCACCCAATGATAAGGGACTCCCACTCTTCAAAGGCTTCGAGGCAGAATTGGGACCAGGAGACGGCTGTCACATTCCCACGGGCTGGTGGCACAGTCTTCGCGGCATTCCCGAAACACCTCTCGGCATCAACGCCAGCGCAAATTGGTGGTTCCGGGCTGGCAAAGTCAAGAAGTCAATTCGAGATCGGAGGGAGAGAGAAAACCAAGATCACACCGAATCGAACGCTGAGGAGAGCGAGAGAATAATTCAACGCACTTTCGGTGATGCATGGGAAGAAGGAAAGGCCAGGGTTGATTCTGTTGAGAGAGCACGGCGAAAGAAGGAAGAGAAAAAACCGTCTTGGGATGGTTCTGGTAGAGGTTCAAGCGTTCGAGGAGATGCACTTTGGAGACCTAAGTTCCTTGGACAACAATTACAAGGGGAACGAGAGGAGATGCAGCCGGAACCGAAACGTCTCATCAGAAAGTACGAAAGCGAACCCCCGATAGTGCTAGGACGAAAAGAGCTCTCATTTCCTGATTTGACAATGGATGGTGGGACTAAGACGTATTGGCACGATGTAGTTGAAGGAGGTGAAGAGCAAGGCCCACCCATTCGCAAGTATGGTATTCAAAGGAATGACGATAGGTATCATCGTTTTGGAGTTGGGACATACAGAGAGGGTGAAGGTGTCATTCCTATCCGGAAATCAATAGCAAAGGATGGGAAGGTTAGGATGGTAAAGGGAGATAGAGATTAAGATGGGGTTTAGGGTTTCTCGAGCGCTGGAGAGCTAGTACCTCACTCGTCTTTGTAGGATAGTGTCTTGATAATTGTGGAATGGATGATATCTTTCTCTACTTGTTTTGGTCGTGCGGTCGACTACTACTACTACTACTAAAGATATATCTACTTACTATATACATCTTTATGACAAGAGTGGAGATATTTTATAGTTGACCGATACAAACACCAAGTATTTTCCCTATACGGACAATATATTTACCGTCCTCACCATCACCAGATCGAGTCCTCAAGTGCTTATAATAACAATTCACAAACAATCTCCCATTTCCAAACATCAATCCATCCTTACCCAATCTCTCAAATTTCTACATATATCAACCCGGCAAACACAAACAAAATCCATCTTATTCTTCCTATAAATACAAACAAAACCGCAACTGTATCTCCTCAAGCTATCCCTTTTAGAGTACGGAGAAACACCCCGCTATACACTAAAATGCGCTCAATAAAGAAAAACAATACATTCATAAAATCACATCTTCAACTCTATAAGAGCGGAAACACAGGAAATAGTATCTTGGAATAAATACACTGCTGGAGACTGATAATAAAAATACATCATTTACCATCTATATCTCCAACCCCCCCCCCCCCGAAAAATTCCGATATATATGTTCTTATTCTTGATAGAAGATAAATCGTACTATCAATCACTCGTCTTCTATCCCAACTCGCCTTACCGTCAAGAACCTCATATTCAAAACCGTCAAGGATTTGTATTCTCTTATTATCTTTAAATCCACCCTTACCGAGATCACATCGGTGAACCCCCGGATATCTGGTGCGAATGCGTGTTAAACCACATAGATGGGAGATATGACTTGCTTACGAAAGTGCCAATGTCTATAGATCGGCATATTATAACGGTGGGAGGAAGGGTGAGTTTTATCATGTATCAGGACCACAAAAAAAGGAACATCGAAATAATCATTTATCAACGATCCGAGTTTGCTTAAAAGATTCCGCGGCCGATTCTAGATCCATATCGCCGCAATGCGTAAAACACGTATTCACTGCACTTTGGTCAATGAACGATTCACACAAGCAAAGCCGCACTTCTGATATCTTCCATGTTATAGGATTAGATATACTCCACACCCATCCGTAGCTGTTGCCCCAAAAGACGAGATGCACAGTTGAAAATACATCTCCACGACCTTCAAAGGAAAAGGAATCAATCACTTCGGTCAACCATAACCTCATCTCCATCCTCGTCGTCCACAAGGCCTTGTCTTCGCTTAGGAGTGACGAGTCTACTACCACCTCTATCAACTCCCGGGCCAATCTCTCGCTTCTTCTTCCTGTATTCATCCTCTGCTTCTCGTGCCAATTGTTCCGCCGTCTTCTTCTTTTGTTTGCCGAATGAGAACGGTGTTTCGGATGGGGGAGGTTCGGAAATACGTGGTGTTACGCGGCGACCTTTGGCGTCACTAAGATATGCCTCCGAGTCGGTCGCATTAGCGTCTAGAGGATATCTATCAGTGAAGGTCAGAAACAAGAGAGAGGATCAAGTACCTGAAAACCCATCTGGAGGGCCATCGCCCAATTTCCAGGCTATCGGTCCAACGTGTGCTTTGTCCACATGCTCCAACATCAACCCTTGGTTAGGAAAGTGGTGGTATAGCGGCATCTCCCGAACCTTACCAGTCTCCTTGTCGGCAACCTGAATCATCTCAGGACAGCCTTCCCATTTGCAGGTGAAGCGGCCTTTTGGATCTATCTTGCCATGCACTTTTGTAACGTGTTTCTTCAATGTCGCCAGGTTGTGTAGCCGTGCTCGACAACCATCCCACTTGCAAGCGTACTCGGCGTAATTGACAGGCGGCGGAGGCACAGACACATCAGTAGCTTTTTTCTTGCCCATCTTTGGGTCTCCGGAGCCACCAGCAAGTAGACCGACTCCAGCTTGGTGTAGATTCTTTCTCCAACCGACTGGTCGACCCTTCTTTTTGACTGGGTTGCCATTCTGGTCAACTTGTCGAAGAGCTGCGTATCCAATGCCACCACTTCCTCTTGCAGGCGCTGATAAAGGCGTCGAGAATTGGCGGTTGCTGTTTGCCGGAGTTCCTGACCCGCTCGCGAGGGTGCTTTGATTGCTTGGTTGTGCAGCGGCCGATCGCCTTCTATTCGCATCATCACCACGCTGGTAAGGCTGTCCTGAACGGGCTTGCGATGTCTCGCCGTTTTCAAACCCAAATGGTCGCTGTCGGAATCCTTCGAAACCGGCGAACCCAGCATAGGCTGACTTCGGTGGCCGGCCGCGTTTGCGACGTGGGTTGGGTGTCAAGGCGCCAAAGGTGCCTTTGATGGGTGCACGAGGGTGAGCAGAGGCCATCATCTCACCTGAATCTCCACCGACTCCAACCGTTGCACGTACGACAGCTGGACGAGGAATTGCAGGCCCATGGTCGCTCTCGTCATCAGCGTCGCCATCTGCGATGACAGAATCCTTATCATCACTGTCGAGTAACACGGGCTCACCCGGATCCAGGATGTCCCATCGAATTGTTGTCAGGTCGGACAAATGGTCTATCTGCCTCGGGTAGACGTTCTTCAAAGGCTCGAGATGTCCATTCAAAGGCAGCATATCAGGGTGTTTTCCAGTCGCGAGGAGAACATCACGGGCAATGGTCTTGACGTCGTAGCTGATCACCTTCTTAGCTTTCTTGGAATTCAACGGCTGAGCGAGCTCTACATTTCGGTGCCTCTCATTGATGACTGGGGCAGGGCGATGCACTGGTGGATATTGAGGCGCAAATGGAGCAGTGTGGCCGTTTTGACTTATCCAATGCGACGCTCCTCGCTGCAAATAAGGTGTCACGATTGACTGAGGGTCGAAGTCGCCCATGAAGTTTGGGATTGGCTGGTATGCTTGACCGGGAAGAGTGACAGGTGGCGGGCCTTGGTATAGTCGCTTGTTCGCTGGCATGTCGTCGTCTGACAGGCTTGTCAGATCGACAAGGTCATTGAAATTTCGTTTGCGGGCAGCATCCTTCTTAGTCGCTGGCTCGGCCGGAACTTCCTTGACTTCTTCGGACGCAGCTTTCTTCGCTTCGGCAGTTTTGCTTGCCTTTGAGCTCTTCTTCGCCTTCTCAGTTGACGGTTTCTCGGCTGTTGGACCTGACACAGGCGTCGGTGGTCTCATCTCTGTCGGAAGCGACTCTCCTGTCCCGTTGAAATACGGGCTGCGATACGCGCTGCGATACGGGTCCGGTGTGTTTGGATTTCCGTTGGGTTGCGTGTTGGGAAGACCTGGACTAGGAAGACCGTTTGGCATCATGGTCGCGGTTGGAGCGTAGGAATATTGGTCAAAAGTATTTGGCTGTGCCGGTGGTGGCTGTGGTGGATAATGTGTTCTGTTAACGGCTTCCTTCATGGGCCCGGCGCGTGGTGGCGGAGGTGCTGCACTGCTTGGTCTCGACGGAGTAGGCACAATGGTTCCTGGTTGCTTCGAATTGACGTCGGGCACACTCTGTAACAAGCCGCGAGCAAAAGTCGCTCTTTCGACTTTTAGACCTAACGCCTCGAGCATCTCGCAGAGCTCAATATATGTAGGGTTTCTGTCAAGCATGTCACTGACGGCTTCCGGCGCGATCGTGCAGCCCGCATTTTCGGGAATCGCATTAAGTAAACTTGCAGCTGTTTTGGCAAGTTGTCCTTTTTTCTCCTTTGGCCAGACTGTTGTGCCTGTGGTCGGTTTCAATCCTCCCGGTTTACTCTGCGCACTCATCGGCCGAGACGGCGTGCTGACGGAACCATTTGCATTGCCCTTCTTGGAAGACTGTCTCTGGCCTGACGGTGGCTTCTGACTTGGAGACTGCTTTTGTCCCGAGAGTGGAGGTTGTTGAGTCGCTGCAGGCTGCTGAGCTTGAGGTGGAGGTGGTGACATAGCATCAGCCTGAGGAGATTGAGAGGTCTCAATATGCTGCTGTCTTTCTTGCTCCCAGATTTTTGCTAGCAAAGTCGGGTGCTTATCATTCATGGCTTTCACTTGCGCCATTAATTGTCTGATTTGCTCCTCAGCATTTTCTTTCTCGGGGTCATTAGACTGAGAAGCTGCTGTGGAACTTTCTCTTGCAGTCCAACTTTCTGCCACCGTCGAGCCGGCATTCTTCTTCGCCTTTGCTTCAGCTTGTCTTCGTGCAGCATCCGCCTTCTTCCTGGCCATATCAGCGGTTTGTTTCTCCTCGTCAGCCTTCTTCTTTGCCTCTTCCTCTTCTTCTGCGCGCTTTCGATCCTCATCCGCTTTCGCAGCTTCTTCCGCCTTTTTCTTCTCTGCGGCCGCAGTTCTGGCGTCTTCAAGAGCCTTCGCAGCCCTTATGGCCTCAAGTCGCTTCTGATGCTCTGGCCATGCATCATAAACTGCGCTAGGGTCAATAGTTGTAGGTTGATCGTAGTGATCATTCTTCTGGGCGTTGGCGTTGTTATGGGTGCCAGCATTTTGAGCGTAATTGTAAGCAGGAGCTTTTGGCTGTGCGTTTAGCTGTACATTTGGCTGAGCTGGCTGGGCCACATTGGGCAAAACTCGATTACTCGGAGGAGGGTATGGGCCACTCGCGGCCACTGCTGCAACAGCTCTTTGGTCAGCTTGGAGACTTTGCAAGTGACGTGATGCCTGAATTTGAGCTGGACTAGCAGATCGATGGTGTGCCATCTGGACACGCTGCTGAGCTCCTGGTGCTTGATATTGTCCTGAAAGATTCATGTTCTCCATGACAGGAGATCTTTGGGTGACCATTCCTGCAGACCGAACTGAATTAACACTGCTAGGTCTTGCTTGTGCTGGGACTTGTTGTTTCAGGCCATACGGTGACCCAGCGTAACTTTGCTGCGTTTGATTCTGCACAGCAGCAGACGGATATTGAACGGTCGGAGTAACGGAGGGCTGGATATGATTTGATCCGGCCTGCCCATATCCCCCCGTAGATGTGCCGTTTCCTGAATAAGCCTGTCCAGCTGTAGCACTGGTAGATCTTGTCTGCTCGGTGGTTGATCCTAAGCGACTCAACGCTTCTGCTGCCCTTTGACTCCCATAGTTTCCTGTCGCGCCGCCATACCAACTGTTCTGTTCAGGATATGATTGCGCTGTTTGTTGCTTTTGTTGGTAGTCCTGGTAATTATGTTGCTGCGCGTTGCCTGTGGCGGTACTGGCAGAATTTGCTCGCGCGTGCTGCTGATTATACTGTGTGGCGGGGACCTGCTGCGTCGAAGACGGACGCGCTTGGTATGCCGAATAGTTCGATTGCGCGTGTGTATTTGCCTGATCTGTATTGTTGTAGTAGTAAGGATATTGATCGTTTGGACCCATCTTGGTAACCGTTCGTTCTCACAGCAGGTTAATGCAAGTCGTGAAGATGCGATTTCATGTCGAAGTTGCGCGTTCGAAGATGAAATCGAATGGTGAAAATTGAAGGTCTTGGAGGCAATGATAGTTCGGATTCTCTTTTCCTCCGCTTGATTGCGCGGTGTATTGGGTCTGTATCACGAAGATGGCGCGCTCATCAGCATGTCGTCGGGGGGTTTCATGGGCACTCTCAGGCAAATATATAATGACAGCCTTAGGCTTAAGGCCAGTAATCCAAGCAGCTAATCTAGAAATGGGATGTCCCCACTTTAATTGGCACACGAATCCCATCGCGAAGCGAATATTCAACGACGACTTCGACAAATTTAACCCAACGGACCATCCAACACACACTTCGACACAATGGCCAAAGTCAATTCCGGTATGCTCGAACGGCTAACGAGAAGTTGTCATTTCTAACAATAGACAGCCCTCGCGTCGTCGCGACGAAAGAGCCGCAAGACTCACTTCAGTGCTCCATCCAGCGTCCGCCGCAACATCATGAGCGCTCCTCTCAGCAAAGTACGCCAATGACGAACCTATGCCGCTTTTCAATTTCTAATCAAATCCTCCAGGAACTCCGCGCCCAATACAACGTTCGCTCCATCCCTATTCGCAAGGACGACGAGGTCACAGTTGTTCGTGGTTCCAACAAGGGTCGTGAGGGCAAGGTCACATCTGTGTACCGATTGAAGTGTAGGCAATATCAGCCATGGTATGGTTCGTGGAGAATTGAGGCTTACTGAATGAACAGACATCATCCACGTCGAGCGTCTCGTCCGCGAAAAATCCAACGGACAATCCATCCCACTCGGCGTCGACCCATCCAAGGTTGTCGTTACCAAGCTAAAGCTCGACAAGGACCGAGAGAACATTCTGGAGAGAATAAAGACGGGTCGTGAGGCAAGGGAGAAGAACAAGGCATAGATGGCATAAGAATCGGTTGCTTATGGAGTTTATGATCATCGAGTTTTGGGTTCTTCGGATACGGTACGCCGGATGTATTCAACGGCGATACGAATGAAAAGCTGAACCTGGCACTTCTCACCAAATTTCGACATTCGGCGCGTCGTGGAATCGTTTGGGTGCGGGCTAGGACCATCAGTAAATGAGGACTAAATTCGCGAATCCGAATCATTGTCCATCTGTCCCACCTTGATCTCTTCGACACTCTTTGTCTTCCGGATCTGTAAGTTCTGTGAGCCGATGACGTTGGGTGACCCGAACCCGCTATAATTATCAACTCATCAATCCTTTCCATATGGTTGCTTGAGTTAAACGAATAGCGGAGAGTAAATACAAGGGCTTCACGGCTTATCTCGCCATGCAGACTGAGCTCCGATCATGCACGATGAGGAGAGCGGTTTGATGGTGAGAAACATGATTCATTTTGCACTCCATGTAACTCTCAATGCTAATGTCGCCAACGACAATCAATTCTGTTTATTCCGAAGATACCCTCAGACTGGCTCAACACACGCCCTGCATTTTCCATTGTCATCAGCAGACAAGCTCTCGACTGAAGATTTTTATTACTCAAAACTTTGATCATTTTTACAGTATCTTCTGACCGTGGAACATTCTTCTCATCACCAACAACCAACAACCAATCACCCATCTACCATTTCTCAACAAAGGGTCTAATATCCAACTCCCAAGTGAAGGTACTCCGCGGCTGACTATGCAAATACCAATAACTATCCGCGATTCCTTCGGCACTAATCTTTGCCTCAGCACCAGCAGGATGGTCTTTCAACCACTCCTTCGTCCTCGGAATATCAATGACGCCATCAATAATGGCATGACTAACATGTACACCTTGAGGTCCAAATTCCTTTGCTAGACTGGAAGAAAGGGCGCGGAGGGCATACTTTCCTGTGTTGAAGGAAGACATGAGTGCATTTGCTTTCACGCTTGCGGTGGCGCCGGTGAAGATGAGAGTTGGTGGGTATTCTGCTGCTGGTGACGCTGTAAGGGTGGAGAGGAGGAGTGGCAGGACAGCGCGGGAGAAGAGGAAGGCGCCTCGTGCGGAAACGTCGAGACCAGCGAAGAATTCTTCTTCTGAGAGTTCGAGGAATGGCTTTCGGACGAAGCGGCCTGATGCGTTGAAAATCGCTGCCTATAGTGACTCCTATCAGCATAGGGATATGCTTCATAGCTAGATAAATTCAAGAATTGATCAGACGTGGTGGAAACCTACAGCAGCTTTCACATCTTCACCAAATTCCTTCTTGATTTCGCTCAAAGCATTGGCTACACTCTTTGCATCCGCGACATCTGTACTGATTCCAACCGCTTTTCCGCCTGAACCATTGATTTCTTTGGCGAGATCGGTGTAGCTCTCTGGTGTTCGAGCCAGCAGGACGACTGGGTATGCTTTTGCGAAGCGACGAGCTACGGCAGCACCTGTCCCTGCGCCTACACCGGCGACGATTGTTATCAATTTCGAGGACATGGTCAGGTGAGAGTTGAAGTTGAAGCTGGAATTGACGGTCGAGGAGAAGCTGGAATTGACGTTCGAGGAGAAGCTGGAATTGACGTTCGAGGAGAAGCCGGAGGTGTGATGGGAGAAAGCGAGGAGTTTAGTAGAGGTCCATTGCTTCGATTATATACTGCATGGAAGATCTACCAAGGGCGTGAGAGCTCGAGCTATTGCGACATCCAATGTTTTATGAAGGTTGATTACCAACTCGGATTCTCTTCCCCGCCCCCAATGCATCCATTGATCCTGGATGTAGAGTAATCCAGCATTGGACTGCAGTGGACAACACGAGATCCAAGCGATCACGAAGCATCGCGGCTCTTTCGTGAAGGCGACGATGGAGGTATAAGTTCCATGGGCCACAAATCTCCTCGCGAAGATTCGCTATCAATGGAGGTTCCCTCTCCCTATTATCTCTCTTTGGTCCTCGCTATACCACTTGTCCTGATCATCATGGCGTTGTTCTCCAAGATCCAGTTTGTGGTTGAAGGCCGAGTAAGTACCTATCAAAAGCAGAGACGGGACGAGGCCATCTTTAACATGATGAATAGACAGTCCTCCTCACAGGTGCTTCGCAAGGAATGGGACGAGGAGTTGCAAAGCTTCTTGCCTCCAAGGGCGCCAATGTCATAATCGTAGCTCGCGACCAGAAGAAGCTTGACGATGCGATCGCATACATATCTGTACCTCTGCCTTTGATGCCACTTCCAATATCAACATCTAATTAGCTGTAGGCCGCCGCCAAATCACCCTCATCCCAACGCTTCCACGCCATCAGTGCCGACCTCTCCTCTGCCTCCGAAAACGAACGAGTCCTAGCTGAAGCAACAGCATGGAACAATGGCCAAACCCCAGACATAGTATGGTCCTGCGTCGGAGTCTCGCGACCAGCACTATTCCTAGACACACCTCTCGAATCCCACCGCATGCACATGGAAGTAAACTACTGGTCAACATGCTACCTAGCCCACACGGTCTTAAACTCCTGGCTCAAGCCCGCAACAAAAGTCTCTGCACCGACTGAACCAAAGACAAAACTACCAAGGCATTTCATAATGACCTCCTCCGTAGCAGCCTTCGTCGGCGTAGCCGGTTATGGCCCTTACTCGCCCTCAAAAGCCGCTATACGTTCTCTAGCAGACACCCTCCGCTCAGAAATAAACCTCTACAACGGTTCCCGCCTCCATCCCACCTCCCCCCTCTACAACCACCCCGAAACGAAAATCCACATAGTCCTGCCTGGTACAATTACAAGCCCAGGCAACATCGAAGAAAACAAGACAAAACATCCCGTAACGCACATCCTCGAAGCAGACGATCCCGTCTCCACAGAAGACGAAGTCGCCATTGCGAGCGTAAAGGCATTGGAGAAGGGCGATTACATGATTACAACGCAATTCCTGAGTCACGCCATGCGTGCGAGTACTTTGGGAGGCAGTCCCAGGAATGGGCTGTGGGGTGTCAGGGATATGTTGTTTTCGTGGGCTACGGCTGTTGCTTGGTTGTTTATCGGTCCGGATATGGAGAGTAAGGTGTACCAGTATGGGAAGAAAAACGGGGTCATGGAAGGGGCTACTAAACAATAGAGTGAGAGGTTGTCCTTTTTGAAGAGAAATTACTGTCCTGTGAGCACTGTTCACTGAGATAGTCATGTATATGGAGAAGCATTTCTGCTTTCTCACTCATGTGCTTGTACAGGTACGACTTTCATTTCGAAATAAGCGGTCTTCTGTCCCCATCCCCTTCCTAAACATAGACAACGGCAAGTTAAGAAAAGAACCCTGCCATTTGACTCGTTGTTACAACCCAAATTGTCCCGATGAAAATCTAGTAAACATAGTAGCCCTCTATTCCATCATACGTACTCAGCATGCAGGGCCTTCCCAATCCTCGTGTCCTCAATACTAGACTGAAGGAAGATATGTAACACAATATATATATATACGTGTATATCCTCTATTCATTCATTATCTAGTATCTATCATAAGCAGTACAGTCGAAATCAAAAATGATTAACTGATAGGTACCCAAAAGATGTGGGATTTAGGAGAGGAGAAAAGAAGAGGAGATAAAGGATAAATAACTCCGAGGCAGGATACTTTCATATAATCGTTGATTTTTCGGGTGAGTGATTAGTTTGTGAGTATCAATCTGTAGTGAGTTCACGTATTTCAAATTGTATGTGGTAAAAGTGGTGCTCAGAAAATAGCCCATACCCTGTTTCAAGAGCGAGAAACGGGGAGAGAAATCAGCGTCGAAAAAGAGAGCAAATTCAGTACCTGCGACAAAGAGGACTCCTATATCGTATCAAAAAACTTCGAGATTAAACATCGAATCGCGTACACACAACACCTTCGCTACACCTACCAAAATCCCTATACACACCAAATCCCATCCCCACTAAATCCACCCCTTGGGCGGAACCGTATTCGGCGGCAATCCCCCCGTTACGACCGGAACATGTTCCCTCCCACTAGCAGTCCCAGGTCTATTGACAGTGTCCTCCGAAAACCGCCTATACTCGATACTACTACCCGCACTCCTCCTCGGCAGACCCTGACCCTGACCATGCCCATCTATACCGTTCTGACTCCTCAACCCCTCCACCACCCTCCTATCAACCGGCGGCGGAGGGGGAGGCGGTAGCATACTTCTCATCGGATTGCCAACATCAAGCATACTAGTACTCGCCGGCGCATGCTTGATCTCTTTTCTTCCATTGGCTTTGTAGAAGAGGAGGACGTCGCCGCCGCCTCGCCAAATGTGGGCGCGGATGGTGGCGAGGGTCATGGTGGGTGGGACGATTTTGTCTTGGCAGTAGAGGTCGAGGTATTCTTCTGGTTTGAGAGGTGGCGTTGTTGGTTCTTTGCCTGGTTGTGGGGCTGGTTCTATGCGTTCGGCGACGTAGGCTAGGATTTTGCGGGCACGAAGCATGCGGTTGGCGTTTAGACGTGTGTTGCTACGTGCTCTGGTTAGTATCGATGATGAGAATTTGAAGAGACCAGGAGACTAACCCGTCCGATGCTATGCCGGGAAGGAGGTTCTCGAAGGGCTCTAGAATGAAGGATACTTTGACGATTTCCTTGGGTGGAATTTGGCCCTGCGATTCTGTCAGTGACATCGCTTAGCCAAGAGGTTAGAGAATTTTCTACCTTCAAGAGAACATCCGCGACCCACATGGGCATGACTTTCTCTATCCGATCAGTGTGAAAACCTGAATTACCCACAGTCCCCTCAAACAAATCCGCAACACCACCAGAATCCACTCGATCCTCTTGGATCAAGATCGTGACATTCCCAGGAGGCTTCAGCACAGGCGTATCATTCGGCAGACTAGGCGTGATCAGAGTCTCCAACTTCGGCAACGATAGATCGCCATTAACATCTCCCTTCCGATCATTCTTTTCCCTGTCGAACTTCTGCATCTGTGCATCGTACTCTATTCGTATCCTTTGGATTGCGCCCTCAAGGTTGTCCTCAATGACCTTGTCTTCCTGTTTCGATGAGTGAGAGTCAGAATCCTCGAACTTTTCTTCCACCGGTGACGGTTTATCTTTGCTATCAAGTGTCTGGGTTTTCTTCAGGGACTTCATGCCAAAGTTCTTCCACATTTTTTTTTTGCCAAACATGCCACCTTTCTCCTGGCTGGGCGTTCCAGGTACGCGTGAATCATCTGGTGAAGTTGGAACTTGATCAACACCCGGCTCTGATGAATTGCCGTTGGCTGTGCCACCAGGTGAAGTTGCCGTTCCAGCTGTGGCATTTGATTGTGAGCCAAAGTAATCTCCACTCAGCTTCTCGGAGGGAGTCCTTGTGTGCCCATGTGACTGATCCAGCGAGGTCCTTGTGGTCGAGGCAGTCAATGCAGACAAGTTATTGTGTGGAAAAGAAGGACCAGGTGTGGCGAAGCCAATTGCCATGCCTGGTGTATTCATCGGAAAGTGAAAACCGTTCGCTGCCTTGAGTGTCGAAGCAGAGGCCGGACCTGATTCGGTGTCGAGCCAACTCGTGGATTCTGTATTTCCTGGCATTTGAATACTCCCTGGCGCATTCGGCCTATTCATTCGCTGCGTCCTGTCCATCAAAGCACGACGAAATTGTTCATCCCGCCTTATCTCTTCGTCAATCAGGTTGCCGAACAAATAACGCAGTATCCATTTTCCGAGGTTAATTCTTTGATCTTCTCGGAACTCGATTTTTTCCTCAATATCCAGCTCATCGGCGTACATCTCGGCATCAAAAGCAGTGTTCTCTTCCAACACACACGTCAAAGTGCCGGTCCGCGTGTCAACCGCACACCAATGAGCAACTGCTTCCAGTGTATTGACTTCCGTCAGCACGTCATCCAGATGTCTTTTTCCAAATGACCTGACAGGTTCACACCGCAGAAGATCCCACATCACGACTTCACTCGCGGTGTCCAATGTGAGGACTCGCCGACGATCATTCAAGGTGACGTGTTTAACCAGTCCATGCTGACCTTCTATGGTGTACTCAGGGAGATGTCTGATGGGTACAATTGCTCCAGTATCTGGGTCTAACATTGGGATTGATTCTGATGGCTTCCTGATACTTGCAGCCGAGTATATCGTCGACGTTTCCTCGCGATTTCGGACGTAAAAGGGAGCTGCGTTCGACAGCCGTAGAACAGCTTTGTGTGGTATCTGTTTCTGTGATGATGTGGCAGGAGCGGGACTGGGAGCAGCTGGAGGTGAGGGTATCCTCGATCGTGTGGTCGCTATACTTGCTCGATGAAATGTGTATGGCTCTGGTACCTGGATGTCAGCCTCCGTGTCGACATCGCTCCAACGGTTAATGCTTGAGCTCGATGTCGCAGTCCAGACGTAGTCGCCAGCATTCACAACCTTATGTACGCCCTCATGCTCTTGACAGATTGCCACAGACAATCCCTCGTCCAGCTCCGCACATCCTCTCGTGTCAGTTTTGGCCACCAGTCCAGAACGATCGCTGGAGTAAAAGACGGATAACCGTGGATGATCCGAATATAACGACCAGACACTGTCGTTGTGCATAGTAAGGGTGTACATGCAACGTCCCGCGATCATGGACCAGATCTTGACTGTTTGATCCGACGAGGCTGTCATGACCGTATCCCCATCCTGCGCAATTAGCACATCTCTTATATTGTCCGTATGTCCCACAAATTTCGTGATGCGCTTTCCAGATCTAGGATCCCAAACCCTTACTACGCTTTCTGGACCTCCACTGGCTACCAGAGTTGGCGTCACAGCGAGCGCATATACTGAGCCTTTTGCCGTATTCTCCTCCTCCCCGACATTGATTTGTAATTGTTCTCCTGCTCCACCCAAGTCCCAAAGGTATATCCTCCTGTCCAGACCGCCAGAAGCCACCCAATTTGCGCCTCTGCCCGGTGATGCCAGCGTTTTCACATAGTCGCTATGTAGCCCTATTGTTTGAGGGGGCAGTAGGTCTTCTGCCGCTGGTCGCCATAACTTGACTGTTATATCGGAGGATGCGGAAACGAGGGCCTCGTTGTTCTGCGCTAGAACAAGATCGTTGATCCAATGTGTATGCGCCTGAACCTGTTGCCTGAACCTCGTCGGCGGCAGATCTTTCGTATTCACGTTTCCGGAACTGCTCGCCAATAAGCCATGACGGCTGGTGGTACAAGGTGAAAGTTTGAGGTTGAGGTCCCAAGCGCATATGACGCCGTCGCGACCGCCAGAATAGCTAGTGAAGGGCTCAGATCAGTGTCCGTAGGAGTGCCGCGTGGAGGTGGCAGGACTGGGGGAGACTGCGCATACAGGATGGAGTTGTGTGAATCTACGGCCAATCCATTGACACCGAGTCTATGTCCACCCGCTGAGTTCGCAAGTGGAAGGACTATATGGGAGGGACATGAATCAGCTTTGGTCATTCAAGGATTCCTGCTGGGTCGACGTACCATAGGAGATGCGCTTCCTTTGCTTACGAACCATTCCACTGGATATTGTGAGCGCTGGCTAGGTTGGACATGTGTCGCAAGCGTTCCTAAAGCCGCGATCATGGAACAGAGTGCTTAGATGCGGGAAAGAGGGCGGAGGACTGGGTATGGTATTATTGTGGCGGAGAAGTGCTCCATGGATTGACGTAGGTTTCAAGAAGCCTTGCGGCGCATGCAGCCAAGGCCGTATCGATCTTCCACTGCAATGGATCAGACACGAAAGGCCGAAGTTTCAAGGGTCCGAGGCTGACAGCAGACTCGGATCACGATGAGTTGCAACGTGGCACAGAGATCTAGCAGAGAAATCGGAATGCAAAGAGAAGGCCATAGACCAGGTTCACGGATAGAATAACTGCATCTTTCACAGCTCCAATACGGCGAGTTGGCCGGTACAAGGCTGTCAACCAATCTATTCTTGCCTCGTTCGCGTTCAGCCTGACGAAGACAGAGCCATGTTATACAAAGGCCAGGAGGGCTAGCTAAAATCCTCAGTGATACCCATTCACCGGTGCTGGCAAATCGCTCAGTTCTTGCTGCGTCCGCCTGTACTCTTCCTGGGCTTCTCGTTCTCTCCGGCTTATAAAAGCAACTTCATCTCTCAAAGCCTCCAATCTCTTAGACGCAGCGGCTTCCTCGCCAACCTGTGCGTTCAAGGAAGTATTGACATCAATCCTGGTCTTCTCCAATTTTTCAGCTGTAGCAAGTATCTTCTGTTGCAGCGTTTTCGACCTTTGCTGGTAACCGCCATGTAATTTTGCAAGCTTCTTCTCAAGTTCCTGCCCCTTCTCCGCTGTCTCCGTGATCTTATCCTCTAGATTGTCGAAAACTTCAACCATCATCTGATGCTCGTCAACTTCATCTTCATAATAACCATCAAGTCCGGGCAGTTTTATCGAGCCGTGTATCCCGTTCCATGCGTCTGTGAAATCCGGCACACCCTCGACCGCACCCTTGACCATCGATCTCGCTTTTTCAAGTAGACCATCATCGAGCGCTTGCAGAGGGTCGGATGAGCCTTTGACCTTTGTACCTCCGAACTTTCGCGCATCGTGTACTATCAGGAGTGCAGCCTCTATAGCAACAGCTCGACGAGTAGGGTCATTTACAGCATGTGCATTCTTGAGCATGGCATCCACATCGATTACGGCAGGTCGAGGTAGCCTTCGTTGCGCGACCTGAGACTGTTGCTTGAATTCGATAAGCTCATTAGCATCTCGCAATTTCTTCTCGCGAGCATCGCGAATCGCTGCGTCTTCTTCACTCAGTGCAATTGTAGTCGTCTCCTGCTCTTCTTCAGGGAGGTTGACTTCGTAGTCGACGGCTTTGGGCTTTGGCAGAGCTGCGAGTTTGTCAAGTAACGCCTGTCTCGTTGCCTTCTCGTGTAACCTGACATCTCGTGGGGTCTGACCCACGAGCTGCATATTATTGACCCTATTAAGGTTGAGAGCGTCGCGGGGAGTCATCATTGGTGTCGCTCCGGGCCCGTTTCGCATGGGCGTCGCTCCCGTACCGTTGACTTGACGAAAGGGTGTTGCCATAGGATTTGGAGTTGCAACGACATGCGGCCGAGGTGTGGCTCCTTCGAATCCAGTACCTAAACCTCCTACAAGTTCAGGTCCGTCCCCTCCAAGAAGCGCGGATTGGGTATTGGTCATCGCTCTCAAATTTCGAACCTCGTTAGCGACTCGATCCTCTTCAGGCGCAGCTCGTGGAGTTCGCATAGGAGTCGCGCCTAGCAAATTGGTATTGTAGTTTCCCACCAGGCCACGAGTCGCTTCGTTGTCGCCGAGACCAGCCATTTCAATAGCTTGTTGGGCGACACGTTGCTCTTTGACCACTTGATCCATTTCCGTCTCCTTGAGTTGAGGCAAAGGAAGAACCAGTGCTCTTCTCTTACTACTTTGTTCTGCTTCCCTGATCTTCTGCTGCTGTGCAGCCTTCATAGCGGCCGCAGAAACGGACTGCCCTCCTTGACTCCCCTTGTCATTTTTGTGTCTCTTGCGATCCTCTGCTTCATCTTGGTCCTCGCCTTTTCTTTTGTTCGCGACCTGTTGTTTTCTGGGGTCGAAAGCCGCAAGTTGGGCCAAGTTACGCTTCTCCTCCTCTTCCGTATTGTAGTATCCTTTTGCAGGCGCGTGCTCAAATGGAATATCCGCGTTGTAGTCCATCTCCCCCTTCTTGGCTGTTTTGATCTTTATATTAATACCACTCATTTTCAACTCCCTCCTCTTCTGTAGCGCAGCCACTCGTCGGGACTGCTCGAGCTGTCTTTCTCGAGCCTTTCGCTTCGCCTTTTTGCCCTGTGTATTTGCCAGTCTGGCACGCGCTTCCGAAAGCATCTCTGTTCCAAGTTAGCACCTGGTTTAACAGACCCCGAGGAGATACGAATATACCTTTCTCGTCTTCGTCCAAATCGACAGTATCCGGGCGAGCTGGTTTCGATTCGGGATCTGGATCCAGCTCACCCGCGCGAAGTTTTCTCACATCGTCCGCGCTCGGTGCAGCAGCTTCTCCTCCAGGGCCTCCAAGGCCCAGATCGCCACTGTCTCGTTGCTCATTTTCGTCCAAGAGTTTCTGATACCGCTCGAGGCATTGCGTGGCCGTTCTTCCAACGATACTGCATAATGGGTTAGCCCTCGGACATATCAACCCTTGCGAAGATACGTACGGTGCAATCGTCCTCCATTGTGTGGGCATCAACTTTGCCAAGTGCAAAAGCTTCTCGTCCTCCTCTTTGCTCCATTCAATCTTCCGGATCTGCGGGTCTAGCCATTCGGACCATCGCGCTTTGCATTGCTTTGGTGTTTTGCGCGCGAGCAGTGACGAGACACGAGCCCATTGATTGAGACCGTATTTACTGATTGCCGCCTTCAAGATCTCATCTTCTATATTCGTCCAGACGCCGCCTTTCACGTTGACCATGGTGAATAATGTATGCCCGTGAGCATAGGAGAGTTCTTTGATGCGCTGTGAGATGAAGAGGGATCGAGAAGATGCGCGCTTGCGGAGGCTGATGGGTAAAGGTGCGGATTTTCAGTGTTAATGAGCGAGGGCGCCTAGAGAAGCTGGGAGGCAGCGTTGTCGACTGTTTAGGATGCTCGAGGGCTTGAAGGCTGTGAGAATGAGATTGGCCGCGCTTAAAGGCGTCAAGCGCGGTTAACATTGGAATGACCATACGGTCTCGTCACTTTTGATTTCTTCACAAACATCAACTAAATCAACATGATCAAACGAGCAATGTCATCGAGTGCCAGAAAGCCTTCTAAGCTCAGGTCACCATGTGTGGCATCTTTGCGACAACCCTCTGTGCAACAAAAGAGATATTCAAGCCAGACAAAGGAGACCAACAAGGAGACGAAAGATGAAATCGATGTAATAACTCCATGAGGTCTTCAACCCATTCAAGAGGCTAAGTATGTATCAGGAAAAGAAGATCTCACACTTTGAGCCCAAGGTCAAGCCAAAGACTCAGGCTGAGCTCGATCGAGAACTGGAGTTGAAGATGGCTGGACTGGCTGGCGATGGTGGCGAAGCTGGACTTGAGCTTGAGGATGGGAAGGCTGTCAGCATGAAGAGATCAGTGAGGGAGAACATGTTTCGATACATCTAAGTTGACGACTGGGTGGATCGGAGGGATGTAAGAGTAAGAGAATAGCGGAAATGGGCTGATGAAGAGCCGGGGATTCTTGAAATGATGTCTTGTTCGCTCACGAAGTATGATTAATGGTATCACAGTTGGTTTGTCAATTCAGTTCCGCTGAGAACTGACTAGTCTTTTCATTCTTTCGTCGGCCAAAGTGACTGAGGGGTGTTTCTTATGACCATCCTTCTTGTTGTCCAACGTTCAAATTGGAAAACATCATTTATTCTATCAGCTTGTGCCCAAGCAGTTATCAATCTGGCTCCGAATTCTATTAATTCCAAAAAACCACCCAAGGACTCCCATCACGCTCAACTAACACCACCCATACTTCTCATTCGCAAGCCAATCAACATACCCCTTCACTGGCCCGTCGTTCGGCCGCTCCCCATACCACATCAAACTGGCAATACTCTCCTGTTCCCTATGCACAATATCCGCGCCAGGATCTAAACTCCTCACCGCCCTCACAGTCGCCTCATTGGGGTTCCAAATCTCAACATCATCCATATTCCACTCGTGCGCTTCCTTCCTCGCTAACTTGAATAAAGCAGCGATAGCCGGAATATAGGTCTCCATATCTTCATGACTCGTCTTCTCCCAAGTAAACGCGCCCTTTTCTTCAACCACTAGTCGAAGGATGTGGAGGGTGTTATCTGTTGTCGATGTTGGATCGGGGTTGTACCATACACGATTGAAATAGCACCAAACTCGTTTTCCAGGCTCGGTTCCAACAATGGCGCCTTTTATTAGCGGTTTGCGCCCATGGAGCTCGAGGCCAACGAAGTCTTCGCGGGCTTGGTGCCAGCTTATTTTTGCGTAATTGGGAGTTAGAGCTATGTATGTTTGGGATGATGGAGCGTGAGTGGCCGTTTGACGGATCAGATGTTCATCGATGGCGCATAATCTTGGCAGGTCGGAAGCGTAGAGTGGTGTTGCCTCCAGTGCGTGGTCATTGGCTGATCCATTTCCATTGGCTGTGCCATTTGAGCTTGAGTTGGAGACCGCTGGGAGCGAGATGTGCGATGAATCAAAAGGTTCCCAGCCATGGTCGGCGTAAAATTTCTATTCAATATCAATGTCGACCAGAAAGTGGCGAAAAGAAAGATGAACATACCTTTCCAATATCGGAGTAGAGAACACTGAAGACACATCTCTGTTCGCTTGATGTCTGCCATGTCCTCAATTTGTCTCCCAACAATGTAATCATTCTCTGAGCATACCCCCTCCTTCTGCATTCTGGAGCACAAAACACAGAACCAATACCGTGCGTGATAACGTCTTCTGTCTTCCCATTTTGAAAGACGAAAGCCTTCTTTCGGAAACTTTCACAAGCGGATAAAATGACTCGTCCTTTGGCTCTCGTGTCAACGAGTATCCACCAGGTGATCCCTCCATCCTTGGTGAACTCCTGGTCTGACAGGTGCTTCTCGCGATGGATATACGCTTCTAAGGAAAGAGCACCTTTCCACATACTCCCATTCTTCGTCCACAGCCCAGTTCTTTCTTCCTCAGTGGGATGATCCAGAAACAGATCTGGCGAATTACTATCAGGAAGGTTCAAGGGATTTCTATTTGTAGTTGTAACAACTCCATTCGGAACTGGTTCTTCGGATCTGGAAATCATAATTGGAGATATGGTTTTGATCAGGTTGATTCTGATTCGAAAAGGGGGCGGCAAAGTATTCTCAGTTGGTGATAAGTTGAATATTTCAGCGGTGTTAATCTAGAGGCTACAAACACTGGATTAGCTAATAGTTCTGATGTGGCGCGTGCTACACGTACACTCTGCTAGCTGAGGTTTGCGACCTCATAGATGCCCGCGTCTAACCGGTCGGGCTGTTCACGCAGGCGCTAGAGAATACTAGGGGATCACTATCTAGGGCGTGACTCAAACCGTTCTGCGCGCGATTCCAGTCATCCTGGTCACTATCAGGATCTCTAAACGCTTTTAGAGTCATTATTACGAGGTGATTCAGTAATATGACTCTCTACGATTTATAAGTCACGTGATAATAAGAAATCGAGTCGAAAATATAGTTTTGAAGGACGGAATAAAATGAATATTTGTAAATACTATGACAGCTGATTATAAATGTCTAGATTTTAGTATATAATCTACTACGCCAAGGATTACGTAGTTAGAAACGCCGATATTACTACCGAAACTAGGGTCCCCAATGGGGCGGGTTGGGGCGGGCTATAGATTAGTAGAGAACCCGCCCCGTTCGCCCCGAACGGGTTTTCCACGTGATATTTAGTAATATATCTATATATTATTCTAAAAAGATTCTCTGTAGCCAAGAGAGTATTCTAGGCTATTGAAAAACTAAAATATGTATAGTAGATCTAAAGTTATTAAGGTTTCTACAAAAAATCTCCGGGTTCCCCCCGTAAAAACCCGCCCCGACCCGCCCCGACCCGCCCCGACCCGCCCCGTTAGGGACCCTAACCGAAATATATAGTAAGAAATGGGGTAGAATTAATCTACTACCCTAGTTATACACCACGCAAGAGACGTCTATTTAGATAAGTTCGGTAGTACTATCGGCGTTTCTAACTACGTATCCTTGGCGTAGTAGAGCCAAAACTGTGCGAATCTACAATCTACACGGTACTATCCGAAGGCCTCTTTACGCAATTTCGAAAACGCCTATTATCTAAGCCTAAAACAGGTTATAAGCGGAGCTAGCCATGGCAACGGGTATCGCCAATTAAGTATTATACTAGCAATATGCAGGAATGTCTTCTGATCCTACTAGTATTTCATGATTTTCATATATGAACCGATATCTAGAAGTTCCGCACGTGTAATTACCAAAATTCTGGCTCGCTTTGAATCACGCCACTACTATAGCTATTTATATTCTACCTCCATGCTTCTCGTGGTAATCAAAAGAAAGGCTACTAGTACGTTATCACAAGGGGAAATCGAGCGGGTGTATACTTAAACGACCTTATTCCCTCAGCCACCAATGTGTTCCAGGTCCGCCCCACCAGCCTTTCTCCCGCCAGCCTTTCTCCCGCCAGCCTTTCTCTCCAAATTTTAGCAACAATGAAAATATTCCATCTCGATCTCGTCCTCGCAGTCCTCCATTTCTCCACCCTCACAGCGGGATACAGATGTCAAAACCCACCAGCTGGATGTGCATACGGAGTCTCAGGCTCGACCTGGGTAGGTGTAAGTATATAGTCCTCATACTACTCCTATACTGATATACTGATATATACCCTTGGTAGTGCCCACTTCAGTTTTTCTCACTCTGCAAAACGGGAGTATGCCCGACTAGGCCGAACCATCATTGTTGTTATGAGTACGATCTATTGCGTCCTTCAAAGCCTCAGCATATTGTCGAGTTTTGTACTGCGTGAGGCTGGGTTGAGTTGGGAACGAGGAATGGTATTTTCGGTAGATGGACTGTGCAGAGAATAGGGGGCCTGCTCCAGATGAAAAGAGGACGGGCGCTAGAGAATAGGGGCCTGCTCCAGATCGATATCATCACTCACAGATTGATCGATGAGGTTGGTGACAGGGTAGAGTCGCACCAGTTCATGTGTCTTCTACTCCCCGTCTTCACCATACTTATCAAGTATCCTCTTTTCACCTCTTTAGATCATGTGCCATTTCTTCATCACTTGAACATGCTGTCATGCTCCCTCCAACATTGCCGAACACGATCAACTCCACTGATTGCCTAGCTTACAGAGAGCGAATGGACGTTGACTATTCTGAAACGAACTCATGATGATCGATGAGCCAAACACGGCTATCAGTAAATATGGTCTGGGTTATCTACAATTGCTGCAATATTTGTGCACGAGAATGTGTTAGGAACACGCTGCGAGGAGTCATTCAAATCTCCTCTGACAAAAAACCTCTACGTGACCATAGCCGTCTGCGTATGATGGCCCTTCAACATCACCTGTGTCCTACTGCAGACATCAATCGACAAAACTGCTGGGAGGCCACATCGCCTTATTTAAATCCATCAGAAGCTGCTTTATAGTTTACCGCTTGTACTAACAACCATATTGCCGAATTCGTGAAACCGGAAACCATGTTCGAGGAAATAGAAAGGGCTCGCAGAAAGGCAGAAGAGAAGCGGTCTCGCCAAAAGAAGGAAGACGAGCGACGAATGATTGATGCCGAAGCCAAAGCAGTGGCTGCCTATGGAGGCAAACTCGTGGAATGCGACATCTGCGCTGAAGATCGTCCAGCGAACCGTATGGCTAGTTGCGACAGGAAGGATAAACATACCTACTGCTTCATGTGTGTGAAGACGCATATCGAGACTATCCTCGGAGAGGCCAAGTACGTAGCAGCGTGTATGGAGTCTGGCTGCAAAGGTCGCTATCCACGACAGGTCTTTGAGCTGCTGCTCGACAAAGCTCTTGTAGCGCGCATGGAGCGTCTCCAGCAAAATGCAGATCTGAAAGGAATCAAAGGCATTGAGGAATGTCCGTTCTGCAATTTCAAGGCAATGTGCGACACGCCTTGGAGATTTGATTGCCAGAATCCTGAGTGCTTGATGAGCTCGTGCCTCAAATGCAAGGCTGAAACACATCCTGGGTTGTCGTGCGCGACTTATGCCAAGAAGAAGAAAGAGGATGGGGGAGGGGACAGAGGTATGCGGCTCCGCCATTTGGTGGAGGAAGCCATGTCCGAAGCTATCATGAGACGATGTCCGTAAGTTTTGATGCTTTGCCCTTCTCGGGACTCTCCGATGCTGACTCCATCTAACAGCCAGTGTGGCACGCCATTCACCAAAGACGAGGGCTGCAACAAGATGATTTGTGCTTGTGGGATGATGTCTTGGTAAGTAGATATCTTGGTAAGAAGATCATGACCAGCAGCTCACCTTCACATCTATAGTTACATCTGCAGTGCTCCTCACATCGATATCATGCACTTTGGACCACGAGGATGTCCTCAATTCGACGCGACAGAAGCTCGCCACGACGCAGAAGGCGAGTCCATCTCCTGTATGGATATTGCTGTTGCTAACAATATGCAGTCAAGCAAGCCGAGAAAAAAGCAAAAGAGAAAGTCAAGCGAGAGAATCCTGGCGTCACCGACGAAGACCTCAAGTTTGCCATGTCAGATAAGGTTAAGCAAGATGACAAAAAACGACTTGCGCGAGAAAACCGCGCCCTTCGAGGAGAAGATTGGCACTTCGGTATGCCTATCGAGCGCGAAGACGACGATTTCGAAGAAGAGGTGTTCGACATGCGGGAATTGGGAGGCATGAGAAATCGAGTTCGGGAGATGAGAGCGAACTTGGACCACGGAGACGAAGAGGACATGGACGATCCATTCAACGAAGGCTTCGATGGCGGCATGTTGGGCCGGAGAAATCTATTCGAGGACGACTTTCCAGTTGACGGCCGATTTCGTCGCCGTCCTTTCATATTGGGCACACCACCAAGACGGCAACGCCGCCGCCGAGAAGAACCAGACCTCGATGGAGTTCAACATGTCCCACTACGAGCTAATGTCATGCGGCAGCAGGAGGCATTATTTAATCGTCATATAAACGAGCGGACGGCAATACCTCTAGAACCCAGGACTAGGAATAGGCCAGCTGCGGAACAACCTAACACGGCGGCAGACAGGGCGGCAGCTCGACCGCGACAACCCACAGGTGGTGCTCAGCGACTGGGTAGGACGCCTGCTGCTGGGGCTGCTAGAGCTCGGCCACGGAGAGGCGCGTAGCTTTGAGTAGAACCAGTGGATATAATAGACGGCTCTTGATCCTGTTGACATTGAAGAGTACTGGCCATTGCAAAGAGCACAATTGTCAAGACTCAACCTTCGATACGTGAGTTGCAAGACCGTGACAAGAAGTTGAGTGCCGAAAGCTAATCGTAATAAGTCACTCATAAGGTTAACCTTTCGCCCCCGCCACTTCCAGGACATACAGGCTACCTCCAGACTGCGATGCTGCCAGCTTCAAATCGATCGATGAGTTTCTGGCAAGATTTCAGAACAGATCTCCACGAAATTATGAATATCAATCTCGAACAAAGAGACTGTCAAAAAAGAGGCTTAGCGATGTTTTTTTCATGCTAACTATTCATCTCCATCACTGCTCACCGTGAGCACTATCCAACCCCCCTTTTTCTCGTCGTTGCCGAACCCTCGCAAGATACACCTCCACGGTTCTTAGCCATTAGACCGCTTCCTGTGTGTTCTGTTCTTCTGCGCCTTGTTCCTCCTCGCGCTCTGGTGTCTTCTCTCCAGGCATCAAAGATTGTGCAGCCCAGCCTTGTGCGTTCCCTTGCTCAAAATCCGTTATGGTTCCGTATTCCTGTGGCCACAAGCTGGGATCAACCGTCATAGACTTCAAGGCCTCTTGTTCTCTCTTCTCCCTAGCCTCATGCTCCTCTTGTAATATTCTCGTTTGTTCTTGTAACGCCATCTGCCGTGTGGCATCGCAAGCTTGACATGGCCCTTCCCTGAATCCGACGATGATGCGAGCGTTTGGCAACGGAGTATCACAATGCCCTCTCCCCCTCGTTTGGCGTATGTAGCACTCAAAACCGCTGCGCTCGGGAATTTCATGCGCTTTCAGAAAACCCTCCCCTTGCCCTGATTGCTCATTAATGATGTCCGAGGGTTCGTCTTGACGTGCTGCTGTTGCCGTGGAACTCACATATTCGCGGTTCCTCAGGGAGGTCAGCCTCATCGATTGGCTGTCCATCGGTGGTGGTAACATGATGGTTGTACAGACTGCAGGACTTTGATCGCCACACTCTCCAGATGCACATGGCTGAGGTATTCTCTTTCTTTTGTTTGTGTGAATATTGTTTTGCTAAGGTAGTGAAGACGTAAGGTGTAAACATAAAACAAACAAGGCATCAACAAGACATCTTTCGTTGACTCGCGACTTCTATAGTCGGTAGGAAGGATTTTCCACGAGGTGTACCATCTCTCCGCGGCCTATCGACACGCCGCTTATCATCCTCGAATCGAGATGGACGTTGATCAAGTTCTGGGAGTTTGGTTTTGGATCTTGCCGGAAAAATCTCCATATTGAGCTTCACTTGTCAGCCTTGCTTTCAATTTCAATGCACGAGCGGCTTAGAAAGGAAGTGAGAGGGTCTTGTGTCGAGCTTTAGAGGGCAGGTAGGTGCGACTGGAAACCATTCGACAATGAGTCCTGACATTGATTCGTGGAAGTGACGTTTGACCCCAACCAGGGATTTCTTCGGCAGCGGTGACCTATCACCTCCAATATTTTGACTTCTGCGCATGGAATTTACTATAAGCAACTCACTAAAGATCAGTCATCGTTGGAAAATATTGTCAATAACAAAATCGCGTTGAAAATCGCGATCGTGAAGTAGCTTGGACAGCCTCATACATCCAGATGCGGTTAGCGCATCAGCCTCACGATATCCAACGCGCACCAAAACTGATCTTCAGAACATCACTGAAAATACTGTCCACGAAGACTTTATTGAAATAGAAGGCGATGGGAATAAAATCATCGCCAACTTCTCCTACCACGATCGCCGGTATCGAAGTCTGAGCGAGTCTGAGCGAGGATTCCGCCAAAGCGAGGATTCCGCCAAAGCGACGGTTTACTCATAAAAAGACCATGATCTGATCTCCTCAATTTCTTCACCGAGAAACATAACTTCCACAGAACTTCAGATATTGTCTTGCAAAGCTACTTTCCAACCATGTCGACCGCATATACAAAGATAAGATTGAGAGCTGATGCTCCCATATTTACACCACAATCCGTAAATACGGACTTCGAAGCCTGCGTCACCAAAGCTAGCACCTCAATCCTATCTGAAGAATACTTCACCGCAGCGAGTTTCAAAGTATCAGAAACCATATCTGAAGACAACTCAAGTTCAGAACCCCCGACGTCCTCAAAATCCAGTAGTCCAAGCACCAGCCCTTCAACCCCATCTGAAGAGTGCTTCACCTCAGCAAATTTCAAACATCCAGAAACCAGCTTTGAATACAAAACCCCGCCTCTAAGCCCATCCGCAAACTTAAGTTCAGATTCCACATCAAACTCAGAATCCAGCACACACTCAACCCCACTCACGAACCCAACAACCACAGCCTCCTACTCTCCACCAACTCTATCAACGACCGAAGAACACATCAACAACACAAACAACGACCTCCACAACCTCCCCTCCCCCGCCTACCACTGGCTAAAAAACGCAACAACCACCCTCCAAGAAGATCTAGAATGGTCCCACGGCCACAACGCCACAGCCCAAATCCCAACCCTCCACTCCCACCTCCAAACCTTCACAACCACCTCCCTAACAAAATCCTGGCACAAAAATCTCGATTGGAAAAACTTCCCACTACCAACATGGTCCTTCCATTCCACCACCCTAACAACCTCCGCCGACGAATTCTTCCACAGGAAGACACACATGGCCATAATCAATGAGCGGGAATTCTGGTTACCCCACCATATCCACGATTGGTTCAAGACGTCAATGATGTATATTTTTTACGATTTGGCTGAGAAACGGGAAAACCCTCTTGAGCCACGGACATTGCCACTTTGTCAGTTTCTGAGTCGTGCCGAGGAGGGAGGGTGGTTTGAGAGAGGGGGGTGGCTAGAGTTTATGGATTGGAGTCGGTTTCCGATGTTGGAGGAGGAGGAGGATGCGGAGGATTTGTATTGGAGGGCGGTTGATATGATGGGGGTGGATGAGGATGGGAAGGGGCAGGAGGAGAGCGTGGGTGAGGATGAGATTGAGTGCATGATGGGGCGCACGCAAGATTGGAACGCTTGTGCAGAACCATAGGCTACTTCACAACCTTCTACGAGCTTCGAGCGAGATACGAAGGGAGTGACGGGGAATGGGCGATCTGGAAAGATTAGAGATGTCGCTTATCCATGAGAGAGTAGAACATCAAATTTCTGGAGAATACTTCAACGTAATTTATTGTGATATCGAGAGCTCATCGCTAATGTGCAAATTCAGGTTATAAGGGAATTTCTATCCTTAAGTAATCAACCACCACCACCTGTTTATAAGTTAGTTCATAGGGTTATGATAGGAATTTTAGGGGCTAAGCACCTCCACATCCCCCTCCACCACCTCCACAGCCACCTAAGAAGAAGTTAGTATGCACATTATGTTTGCAGACCGGATCAACAACTTACCGCCACTACCACAGCCTCCTGATCCACAGCCACCTAAGAAGAAGTTAGTATGTACATTATGTTCGCAGACCGGATCAACATCTTACCGCAACTACCACAGCCTCCTGATCCACCACCGCATGCTCCGCCCGCAGCAGCCATTCCACCGCAAGATCCTGCCGCGCAAGCTCCGTATGATCCAGCGCCAGTATTGACCATACAGGGATCAGCTGGATAGAATCCACCGCCGCCAACTACCGGGACACCGTAGGGATAATACATAGGCATATACATCGGATATCCCCAAGCATAGTAGTAGAAATAGTCATCACGCCTCGGTTCAGGCTTTCCCTTCTTCTTCGCTTTTGCACAGGCCTTGTGATAGGCTTTGTCGAGTTCAGCAGCCTTGACACGGCTATTAGCCTCGCTTTCTAGATCGCGAACAGCGTTGTGCGCGCTGATATGAGGTGAATTGAGGGGATCGGAAGGGAGTTCGGCACTGTGTAATTTCTCCATGGCTTGGACTTTGTTTGGCTTGAAGAATCGATCGAGTTTTGATGTGTGTGATTCGCGGATTGCTTCGCAGTACCAGCAAGTACATTCCGAGTATGGCTCGCCATACTTGTCCGCATATGCTTTGGACGTCCAAGTGAATGCGTCACTGAGCGCGGTCTCCTCAATCTTATCGTCGTGATCAATGTACCTGCCATAACACATCTTGTCGGAGTACGCGTAGTATTCGAGGGGGTTGAGCTGGTGGGTATGCCATGCCAAGTCAATATCGAGAGTCGGAACGGCGACCTTGTGGAGATTTTCAGCCATGAGAGTGAAAAATCTTTGATATTTCTGGATCAATCGTTCCATGGTACTCATGAGAGCTGGAGAATGTAGCCAATCGATGTTGTGCATTTTCTCAACGAAGGAGCCTTGACGGATGACTGCACTGGCCAGATCCAAGGCAAAGGGTGAAGCGTTAAACCAGTAGCGACTCATCATACGGCGAATTGATAGTCGTTCTTTTGGAAGCAGTCTCCTTCGTACACCTTTGGCCTTATGAACGAGATTCTTGTCTGCAATACCTTGCTCCCAGATCGACCGAACGTCAGACATAGATGCATTGGGGTCATCGAGAAGTAGCATGAAACGATCGGCCAGGCCCGCATTCAACAGTGCATTTGGAAAGAAACTTTCGGGAGGGATTCCAAGAATTGTGTGCTTTGCAGGTTGTCCATCTTTGGTGAGAACGGTTCCAGAGAGTGGTGTATCGGATGGACGAGTGAAAGCTTCGACGTCATCCTTAAACTTTGTGACTCGTAGATATTCGTGAGTAATCTTGGTATCGCAAGCACGGCAATTTACCAGGAAGTCTCCATCGG
The DNA here is from genome assembly GCA_004522665.1 of Venturia nashicola. Lineage (NCBI taxonomy): Eukaryota > Fungi > Ascomycota > Dothideomycetes > Venturiales > Venturiaceae > Venturia > Venturia nashicola. Next base: position 145,647 of record SNSD01000009.1, read on the forward strand.
CGTAGCCATTGCCAGGGGCCATCTTGTCACCGGTCGTCCACATGGAGCCCTGTGTCCACGGAACAGAGATAGTGCTGTGGCATCGCGGGCACGAGAGTGCCTTCTCCATCCCATCGTTCAGGTTGGACCAGCAAAGACCAGTCGCGGTCTCAAAGTTCTGAACAGCTTGGGCAGAAGGCTTGAACTCGAAAGTGACGTTGTCAATACATGGATCGATTGCGGGCCAAGGCATTCCAGTCGCAAAGAAGTCGAGTTTACCATAGCGGAAGCAGTCTTCGAAGAAGCAGCGAGGATTGAGCATGTATGAGTGCCATACCATTAGCACATCAAGCGGCGGTACTTGATCCGGGAGCGTCAATTGCTTGATAGGAAGACCATGATATGCCACCTTGTCAAGACCTTTCTTGGTTAAAAGTTGATTGCCAGTGAGCCTATCGCAAGGTGCTCCTCCCATCGTCGCCGGGACGCAAGCGTTATACCACCTCTCAAATCGATCCACAGCTCGTGCAACGTAGACAGACCATCGTTTCTCTGCGATTCGAAGTTTCGCAAGTGCCTGGGGACTTTGGGCATGGTGATAAGGATCCGTGGTTTCGGGTGAGTCGAATTTGGGATCTTTGATTCCAAAGAGACCTTGTGTTTGGCCAATGTCCTCTCTAAGTTGATTGAAGGCTTCGAGGAGCTTTAAGTGAGCCGTACATTGATCGGCGGATATATTGACGCCATTCTGTAGAGCCGTTAGCATATCTGCTTAGGACAGTATTCAAAAGGCTGTATTGTGGAGGATGGCTGAGAAATGTTCATGTCAAGACTGAGCATCTCAAGTTCATGATATTCGTCGTTTGTGACTTCTTAGGTTTCTTGTCCATCACTTCCAAGGTTTGATTAGGACATGGCGCCACCTGAGTTCTGCAGGTCATGTCTATTTCAGAATAACAAAATAATCAAGCTTGTGCTGCAATCGATGACTCCAGGGGATTGCCAGAAGCTCTTCGATATCAATCGCAGGATGAAGCGCCCTTCACCTTGAGCATGTAGATAGAGCGACACGAATCAGGCTCCCAGGTGTTAGCCGCCATGATTTCTCAATCCTGTGCCTTTTCTTTGAACATGTGCTCATTCCTCCCAGCTCTTGCCTGCTCTCTTCTAATACCAAGCCAGAATCATGAAAAGAAGTCACAAGTGCAAAAGTCCTGACAAAAGTGTATGTTACTAACCTTGACCACCGAGCTCAAATCCAAGCTCGCAAGTCTCGCACTCAAATCTTCAGGCGCCTCCTGGCTGGGTGGTTCAACAGAGTAACTCGGCGGATGTACCTCGTCCTCGGCAACAAGCGAATCGCTCCTCAACTCTCTCTTCTCGTCGTTGACAGCCAAAGACATGATGAAGCTTGATGGTTACTTACGTTGTTCTAGAAAGTGGGGAAGCTTAATCTAGAGTCTTATATCCAGGGAGCGATGTTCGTATTGCAAGCCGCCCTGCAGCAGACCCTTGAGGCGGCCCGGGGCTGTGTAGGGATAAGGCGCGCTCCTCACTGGCTGGCGGATGTCCTCTGATCATATTGAGGTGATTGATGACTGGTGACTGGTGACTGGTGACTGGTGAGACTGAGGCAGATCCGTGGGCTGAGTTTGGATGTTGCTTTTACCGCTTTGAGCACGTTTCTTAGGTAATCTGGTGTGGCGCGCTTGAATGCGTTGCTGGTGTGGCGCGCTTGAATGCGTCGCTGGTGTGAGCTGAGCCCTATTCACGGTGCAGCAACAACAACTTCGAATTCCGCGTACAATCTGCCTCGAGTTCGCTTGAAGAAGGGACGAGAATAGGTTTGGTATCACAATGACAATCAATGGATTTATGCAGCTAAAGACACCCGCTACGTATGTGTGCTTCCATGCCTTGGATCCAAGAAAATGCCAATGTACACTCGCTATGCTTTGTCCTTTTCACTGCGTATCTCAATCTTCCTTGGCCCAGCTTTCTTCTTATCTTCACCTCCTTGAGGCTTCGAAGTCTCAGCTATGGCCGCTGCCTTTTCGTTGCCCTGTCCGGCAAAAGGCGCCGTGGCAGTCTTTGTCAAACCTCCAGCAAGTCCTGTCCCTATACCACCAAGACCACTTCCGAGATCGTAGACCTGAAGCAACCGTCAGCAAAGCAGTTTTCGAGACAAAGAGCAGTTCGATCAGGCAACGCAAAGACACTCTGTTGACTGTCTTGTCCGAGCCAGCAATGCCACTGTCTTGTCCGAGCCAGCCATGCCACTGTCTTGTCCGAGCCAGCAATGCCACTGTCTTGTCCGAGCCAGCAATGCCACTGTCTTATCCAAGCCAGCAATGCCACAAGTCCACCAGAAGCCTCCAACTCCATTTATCAAACCCTGGCAGAAAGAAGAACTCACCACATTAGCTCCCGTATCACCAACCCCCTTCAAAACACCCCCAACCGTCCCCGCCAATCCTCCAACAACCTTCCCACTACCATCAACAATAGTCCCAGCAAACCCCCTCGCTTGATTCTTCTCCTCCTCATTCATACTGTCCGGCAGCATCTCCCTCGGAATCTGAACTTGTCCTTTCTCTAATCCTTCACCCTCACCCTCACCCTCAGAGTCGTCTTGATTCTGGTCCGCCGAGCTCCCTTTAGTCGCCTGAGCAAGCTGCCCCGCCGTCACCGTCTTCGCCCCATCCAATTGCTGTCGAAACTGTCGTTGTAGATCAATCTGTGCTTGACCCGGAAGTAGATCAAGATCTATGATCTTGTTTTCGAGGACTTTGACCATTTTTCCAATTTTTCCTTCTCTGCTCTTTCTCTTCCGATTTGTATGAGGTAAACGGGAGGCATAAATGATGAGCCAAAGGATAGGATCGAAGGATTATTTTGCAAGATCCTAAGCTGGAGGCTCCTTGGAGGCAGACAATTGTTTGGAGTATTCTGCTTGTTACGTCATATACAAGGGCCACCACACCATAAACAGGGAAGAAGAGGAGTACAAACCACGAGGCACATCTCGCAGATCTAACTATTTCCTAGGACTTCTTCCTCTATAACCCTCTCTATCCTCAGGACCAAGTAAATTCTCCCTATTAACTCCCCCTCCTATAACCCTCTCTATCCTTCTAATAGGACTAAGTAACTTCTCCCCATCAACTCCCCCTCCTATAACCCTCTCTATCCTCAGGACCAAGTAAATTCTCCCCATCAACTCCCCCTCCTATAACCCTCTCTATCCTTAGGACTAAGTAACTTCTCCCTATTAACTCCCCCTCTATAACCCTCTCTATCCTCAGGACCAAGTAACTTCTCCCTATTAACTCTCCCTCTATAACCCTCTCTATCCTCAGGACCAAGTAAATTCTCCCCATCAACTCCCCCCATCAACTCCCCCCATCATCCCGCTCCCTCATATTCCTCCTCACCTCTCCTAAAAACCCTCTAATAACCCCATCAACATCATCACTAGCAACAACATCCCCCTCTACCCTCCTGACCCCCCTTAATCGTTTCAAAGGCTCCAAAACCCTCCTCCTCGCCTCCAATTCCCACGCCACAATCTCCTCACCCCCCTCCCCCCTCAAAGCCGCACACTCCATCCACCCCACACAAAAAACCCCAATCTCCCCCGCCTTCAAAAGAACGTCAACCAACCTCCCCATCCTCTCAATCCGATTCCTAACCTCATGTTCCCCGGGACAACCCACCCCAACAATACCATCCAGCGCAGAACCAGCACCAGCATCAGCACCAGCATCCCTCCCCAGCGACTGCGCCTGAGGCCGCGGAAGCCACCCCCAAAAAACCTCAACCCTAACCCTCCTCATCCTCTCCAACACCCCCCTCCCCCTCCCCTCCGCAAACATCCCCTCCACCCCCAAAAGCGACCAGGGACTAAACCCATCCACCGCCCTCTCAATCGTAACCACCATCTTCCCAAAATACACATCCCGCACTTCCGCGCATACCTGTTTACTCGCCAGCAGAAGATGGGTGGGAGGGGGAATGTGGCTGATGGTACCGACACCGATACGATCGGCGAGGGCTTTGGAGACTGAGAAGGGGGATGCGGGATTGGCGCTTGGAGTGAGGAAATCGTAGATGAGGTTGCGGAGTTCGGGTGGGAGGATGGAGAGGGTGCCTAGACTTGGATTTGTTGACGAAGGAGTTGAAGACGTCGAGGTGTGGGTGGATGTGGACATGATGGTCGCAGTAGACAAAACCATCACCATTGAGCGTATCGCGCGTTGAGTTCAGTACTTTCGAAGAATCGCGCGTTGAGTCCAGTACTTTCGAAGAATCGCGCGTTGAGTCCAGTACTTTCGAAGAATCGCGCGTTGAGTTCAGTATTTTCGAAGAGAACAGAAACCTTTCCCAAAAGACTTCAACAATCTCAATCTGTGTGTTCTGATCAATCCACTCTCACAAGAGCGTTTCCAAAAGCCGATCGGATAAGCAAAAGAACAACGAACGCCCAAAGATACACTTGGAACAAGCACCGCAGACAGGTCGTCAAGAAAAATAAAGAAAACCAACAAGCTAAGCTGAAAAACAGTACCCAAGGCACCCCTTCCCCTCTATATTACCCAATATATAAACCTACTTATAAAATCTACTTGGAGGAAAAAGGGGAAGGATAAGGTAACGTTAATAATACCGTCGGCACAAAGCTCATACGACCAGCGACCTGCCGAACCAGCAAATACATCTGTAATCATCCCCAGCACCCCGGACACACTTGTTTGCAGACCGGGGGTGCGATGAGCGATTCATCAGGGTCCATCCAGGGTCTCGACCATGCCTCTTTCAAAGCTCGTGCGATCCATGCTGTCAGGTTGGTGAGAATCATTGGAGATCAACCAAACAAAAATTGCCGAGAGCGGGGCTATGAGCGAAGTGTTCGCACTTGGAATAGTTTGAAGGAAAAAAGGAAATGGAATGAGAAGAATAACCTTCAGGTCGAAAACAAAACTCTCCATTCTTGTCGTAAAATCATAAAGAAGCCAATCTGTAAGAGATGTAGGATTACAAAAGCTACTGACCACCTAGCCAGCAATTCGACCGAAGCCATTACAATGAGAAGAATCGGGGGAAGGGGGAATAAAACATGTTGGTATCGTCATCGCATCGCTCATGCCATCAAGATGGACCCAAAGTTGTCCCAGGTAATTCAATCACCGACCAAATCCATAACCTTGTGATTAATCATGCTAATATCGAGCTGGCTGCACACCCATCGGTGGTGGAGGCAGATTGGCTGCATATGGGTTGGCGTCTGCATAAGTAGGACCGCTTGGGTAAGGAGCTGCTGGATAACCGTAAGCTTGTCTGCCATAACCACCACCATTCTGTCTTCGCTCTCTTCGAGCATTCTCGCGGGCCTTTCTCTTTTTCCGCTTCTTGGCCTCGAGTTCATGGAAGCTGTGCCGTGTCTCGTTCATCTCTTTCCACTCGCTAAACGCTGACTTGATACCGAGTGCTGCAATGCCGACTGCGGCTGCATCTTGCAGCATGTTCTTGCTCTTACGTTTGCGAGCCTCTTCAGGAAGCATCTCGCCTTCCATGACAAGCTTGTGTCGCTTCTCGGATGCGACCATGGAGGAATATACACCATGGGCGGCATGAATGGTCGCGACGGTAGCGAGACCGGCTGTAAGAAGTTCCTTACCTCTCGTCTTTTTTCTCTGCTCCTCAAGATCGGTGGTGGAGACAGAGTCGCTGCTACCATCACGTTTTCTGCTAAGCTGCCCCTCTCCTCCCGCTTCTTCGGCGCGACCTCTATCGATATCGCCTTCGTCTGGAGAACCACCTCGGTCAGCACGGTAGCGTGGGCGACGGGCTGGAACATACGAGTCTTCACTGGACACACTTGACGATCTGCGATCACGTCCGCGGGACTTGGATCGAACGCGATCATAGATTGCCTTGCCAGCTGCGGCAATACCACCAAGGGCTGCAACATCCTTTAGGCCTCGACTACGGGATCGTCCACCACGGGCCGGGGATTCGGAGCGGTCACGACCACCTCGGCTGAGGCTTCGTAGGCGGGACCTGGATCGAGAGAGGAATCCTCCGCGAGATCGGGAACGAGAGCGAGACTGAGAGCGGCCACGGGAAGCAGAGCGATCGCGACCACCATTGGCAAGACGATTGGCAGCAAGACCGCCGACAACGGATTCGACGATGTGACGCTTGGTTTTCTTGTTTGGGTTGCGGTCAAGGAAACCATCGATACCACCAGCTGCGAGAGCGGCGGTTGCGATACGCTGACCTTTGGCGCCGGTCCATGGACCTGGCTCATTGCGACTTCGGACAGCTTCGATGACTCCGGTGACAACAGCAGCTTTGGCGGCTTGCTGCCACTTCTTGCGGTTGTCGTCCGCACCACGGCTACGGCTTCGATAATCGCTGCGATCTGAAGAGCTGCCACCTCGGCGACCACGGGATTTGCTTCGCACGGAGTTGGCTTTGCCAGTGACTGCGGCTAGCACACCTCCAAGTCCGACACCTTCAGCAATCTCTTCGACTCTTGACTTGCGTCGCTCGCGGAGTGGTGGTCTGTCATATCCGCCGTCTGAGTAGTAATCATCGTTGCGGGACTTCTTGCTGCGTCGTGATCCTGCGGCATAGCCAGCAGCAGCGGCTGCTGGTGGAGCGTAGTCGGAGTAATAGTCATCGTCATAATCGTCGCTCTTGTAGCGGGAGGATCGAGGGCGTCTTGGTGGGTATTCCTCACGGATTTTTGTTCGTCGGTACTCAGCGTTTGGTGGAGGGAAGTCGCGCGGGATGTCTTCGATGCTCTCCTCTCGTCCACGATAGACTAACTCATTGGATGGTCTGCCGCTGCCTCGCTGAATGTAGGTGGTCTCAGAAACGTATTCCGGCTCTCGGTCCCGATATCGCGTGTTGGTGCCTCGATGTGACCGGCGGTCGTCGTAGTCACGTTCGTAGTCCGACATGGCTCCGTGTGCTCAAAGTGTGGTTGTGCGTGTCCAAGTAGTAGTTGTTGTAGAATCCAGCCTGTCGCGAGTTATGTTAGGAAGAAATGTCAAGTTATCGGAGGGGAAAGGTTACATACAGAAATTGGGGGGTCGATGATAGGTGTTTGCGCTGAGCGCGGGGTCGAGATTGGGCGGGAAGCAACGACTTGGGGAGAATGGGCGCAAAACGAACAACTCGAGAAGTTTGGTTCAGAAGTTGTTGGGATGAGGGCAGTGTGCTGTATTTATTGACGGCGGAGGCAGCAGGGAGGGCTCAGTTCGTTGCTGGGGATTGCTGGATGCTTTGGCCGGGTATGACTGTCACAGCCTTGATCAGAGAGTTGTTTGAGAGGGCGACGGAGAGTGAATGGGGGGGCTGAGGAGAAGTATTTTGCAAGGTCTTGGGGAGAAGTGTTTGCAAGGTCTTGCCTTGCGGTCAATGGTGCCTTGTTTAATTCTGCTGGTGTGGACGTCGAGTCTTGAGACAGGGAAAGTAATACTCGTACGTCATAAGCAATGGGACATGCATAGCCCTGCGTGACTGGATTTCGCCTGAATAAGTAGCTGCCTAAGTAACTACGAAAGCCGTACTCTCTAGCCGGTATTACTAACCTTTGCTTTAAGCGGCTAGCTGCCTAAGTAGCTTAGAAAGCTATACTTTCGCGGCTGGCTGACTAAGCAACTAAGAATGCTATCCTCTCTAGCCGCTATCATCAACCTTCACTTTGAGCGGCTAGCTGACTAAGCAAGTACGAAGACTAGCTGGCTAAGCAAGTACGAAGACTAGCTGGCTAAGCAAGTACGAAGACTAGCTGACTAAGCAAGTACGAAGACTAGCTGACTAAGCAACTAAGAAGGCTAGCTGCCCAGGCAAGTGAGAGCTAGCAGCCCAAGCAAGTGAGAAGGCTAGCTGACACTCTCTGCCCAAGCAACACAGCCCAACCCTTGTCCTCATCTCCCAGCATAAAGTATGCCGTCATATCATGCAGGTAATATGAGTGTTTCGTCGAATCAGTGACAACGCATCGAGTATTTGGGTTTCGCGAGGATCACCATCTGCGGTGGGCAGTGGGCAGTGGTGGGCTGTGGGCTGTGGGCTGTGGGCTGTGGGCACTACCAGAAACTCTCAATTGCCGTCAAATGTCTGCAAACACAAATACAGACATATTGCTGGTATGTGGTTGTCGAATCACTCACTCGAGCCTCACTAACACCATGGCAAGGCTGGAGCAGTCGCAGCCTTCACCGTCGATCTCCTGGTCTATCCATTAGACACCCTCAAAACACGCCTTCAATCGCCAGACTATAAGAAACGATTTACAAATGGCGCTTCGAACACCCTCAACAAGGCCGCCATGTTCCGCGGCCTGTATCAAGGCGTGGGAAGTGTCATAATAGCTACCCTACCTTCCTGTAAACACACCCTGCCTTCTGGTTATGTGATACTATGGACTAACTCTAATCCAGCTGGCGCATTCTTCACGACATATGAAGCTGTCAAGCATAACATGACAGTCTACAACCCGGCATTGAAAGGAGAAAAGAAGCTGCTCCCACAGCCCATCATACACGCACTCGCATCGTCGACAGCAGAACTAGTCTCGTGTGCAATCTTAACACCAGCCGAAGTCATCAAGCAAAATGCCCAGATGGTCGACTCCAGTGTAGCTTCGAAAACAAGCGCCACTGTTCAGACATTGCAGCGATTTCGATCAAATCCTTTAGGACTATGGCGGGGGTACACTGCACTTGCGGGACGAAATCTCCCATTCACAGCTCTTCAGTTTCCGATGTTTGAGAGGCTGAAAGTGTATCTTCGAGACTATCGAGACAGACGAGGGACCAGAACGGGGACTCTGCTGGAAAGCGGATTGATCACAGCAGCGAGTGCTGGCGTGGCGGGCAGCATCTCAGCTGTTGTGACGACGCCAATCGATGTTGTCAAGACCCGAATCATGCTGGCCGCAGCAGAAAATGCTGCGAACGAAGCCCCAGATCCCAGACAGAAGACCATTGGGAAGGCCATCAAGTCTGGTGGTGAAGGTCTCGTCGATGCTGTCGGGCATACGATGAGAAAGAAGATCTCCAAGAAGAGCAGTATGCAAATCGGTCGCGAAATCGTGACCGAACATGGCTGGCGTGGGTTGTGGAGAGGTGGTGCACTTCGTGCTGTCTGGACAATGTTAGGAAGTGGTCTCTACCTAGGCGTCTATGAGTCTGGACGCATCTACCTCGCCAATCGAAGAGGGGCAAAAATTGAAGAAGATGAGTTGCTATGATCTCAAACTACTCTAATGCAAATTGGGTATGAACGCTCGCGTGCAAAGCAAATAGACCTCGCGGTCCAGGTATAAGTCTACCAGTTCCAACATCCATATCCAAACGCTGTACTCAACCATCATCTCTACGCCTCCATCTCAAAGACATCCAAAGGATCAATCTCAACAACGGCAACCGAGATCTCGTCATGTTGCACCTTGGCCTTATCGTCTCCTCCAACCTCACTGATGTTCAAGGACGCATAGCCAGAGTCATTTCTCTGCACATCACCACATCTCGCCTTCCTCCTCGCCTTGTTAGAGGCATCAACAACCATGCCCATCGTCACACCATCCTTGGCTTTGATGGACACTTGCGCATTCACTAAATCCTTGACACTTCCTCCTCCTTTTCCCTCTTCCAAACCAGCGTAGAGCGTCATCTCTTTCACAGGTGGCTGGGTCAAATACATATCCTTCCAACTGGCTGTCTCGCACTCCCAAAATTCCTCACCAATCCTCTCCATCTCGTCTTCTGACAAAGCTTTGATGAACTTCGGTCGCCATTTTGGGTTTCCGGTCAAGAGGTAGGTTCCCAATGTCGGGAAAAAGTTTTTCAAGTATGGGTTGTCGGTTTCTTGGTCTGCCGATTCGACCAATGCTGGTGCTAGGAAGAGTTTTCGTTTTAGGGAGGCTGAGGAGAGGATGATGTCGCGGATTGCGTGCGACGTTCGTTGTACGGGGAGGAGTTCTTGCATGCTCAAATGCGTGAGGATCATTTCTAGGAGTTCGGGTGTGCGAAGGACTGTTGAAGCTGCCGAGGCACTCATCGGCTTCGAAGCTGGTGTTGCACTGCTCGGTCTCGAAGTTGCTGAATCGCTGGTTTGTATCGGTGACGGTAGCGGTAGTGACTGTGATCTTTCAGGATTCGATTCGGAAGTGCATCCATCCTCTTTCGAATGTGATAGACGGCACAGTGCCGATTTGAGGCGCCTTGAACACAAAATTAGCTCAAGGAATAAGCAAAGAGCAAAGACGACGTACCACATGGTGTTGCGCATGGTGTAGGGCTGGAATGAGGGTCCCGTCTGGTCTGTGATGGCGTTGGTGCTGAGGCCGCACTTCTGTTCGCGGCCGAGGTTGGCGCGTGGTAGGTTTGCTTTGGTTGGAGAAAAAGTGTACCACAATAAATCAGGATACGGCAGCCGTCTTATACGCGTCGGGTTTCCAATCTCGGTCAAGGCAGCGTCGTCGGATCACGATTGATGATTTAATCTATGATTCGGGATGTGGAGTGAGATCTCAGATAGGAATTGCAAATGCTGTTGCAAACAACCAGACTCGGACTCGAACAAACGATGTTGTATGATTCAAACAGACCAGAGAGACAGAGGTGGAAAAGTCTTGTATGCCAGAAGTGACCGAAGCAGGCCGGAAATGTCTCCATGTTTATACAACCGACTCGGCGAAGATCAACATGGCATCCTCACAAAACCGTTGGACCCTGAGACAGATTCCAAGGAACAAGCCGTGCAAGACCCAAGAAAAGACGTTATTATGGTCCGTGTCGGTGTCGGTGTCGGTGTCGGTGTCGGTAGGAGCTGACGTGTGCTCAGACACCTGCCCTTCTTATTATTATTACCCGGCGCGACCACCTCGCTCGTCGGCCGTTCATCTCCCCAGCTCAGCGAGAAGCGAGTCGGCTGTCCGGACGAATTGTGTTTTTCGTGTCGGTACGAAATGAATTACGACGGGATACCTAGGTGGGCTGAGTGATCACCACCAACCCATGCAGACCACGCACGAGACACAGGAGTCACAATTGATGATGATGCTGATGCGCTCATCAGTCGGAGTCATCGCGACAAGTCACAATTTCTTTCTTTCCCCCTTCTCCCTGTCTCTCCTCTGCCTGTACTCCTCTACAGCTTGTACGGAAGTGCACCGCGCGACGACGAGGAGAACCCCCCAAACTCGAGGACATGTGTCTCTGTACCCTGGAATTCCTGCAGGGTGAAAACCGTTTCCGTGCAGCATGTCATGATCGGTTTGATCCGGGGTTTCACCTTTTTCAACTTGGTAATAAGGCTGTGCTCTCACCCTGCAAGGTACTGTTTTCGGCTTACGAATGGGTTGGGCTGTGCCCTATCACTTGGAGTCTGGTGTTCTTACATTATCACTCGGTGCCTTGCGGGCGGGATTCGGCTTCGGCTTCTCGGACCTGAGGAGGAATATTATTTTCTGGATGGTGTTTGGGCGTATACGGAGTACCGAGGGAAGCGATGAGCTGTAGGTATAAATTGATATTTTTGTGGGGGTCCATTGGTCGACGAGCTGAGGGAAGGGAATCAGCCGGGAGGATTTGCGAGAAACCACGGTGAGATCAACTGAGAGCTGGAGGGCATCGGGCGTTAAGCAAGGTTGCCAACCCAGATATCCCCAATTCAAATTCCTATTTCCAAATCCCCATGTTGAATTTTGAGGCTGGTGGTAACACTCTCGATAACGAGATGGCAGATTTCTTCAAATCCGTGTCCTATTGACTGTACACCCCTTTCTTGCCATCTCCATCAACCCACCTCCAACCAAACCTCATCCTAACGTCTCCATCCTAATTAATGACGAGCACAACCCCCCGGCCCTCACATCCCCGAGACCCTGACAAGCTCAAGCCTCCCACTAGCCCTTCAACCCGCAATCCGCTCCGCAAAACGAACAGCACACGATCCCATCTCGTCGATCCCCATGCATCCCAGTCCGCAAAAGGCCACCGCCCTCCAACTCCAAGCCTCCACCCCACCAAGCCACACCAAACGGCAGGGACTCTTGAGGCTGGGTACTTTCAGCTGTCGGTTTATGCCGTACTGCCGTACGTGATCCCAGATTATTTCCGCTGCGGTATCGGCTTCGTTGGCCTGCAGGTAGATGTATATTAAAGTGGAAGCGAGGCGAGCTGTGTTTGTCGTTGTCGGTACTATACTGTGAAGAGAGGTCGATCCACATGTCCTTTTGTCGTTGATCTACCGAGTACTCCAGTACTACAGACAGATGATCCAAGACCCCGACACGGGGACCTCGGGAATCTCGTACCTTATCATCTTATTCGTCTTATTATGGCCGCCTCCATGGATGAAGCTATTCGGCATCGGAAGTCCTTGCCATTCGTAACTCGGAATTTCGGAATTTCGTAAAAAAAGGGTTCGGCAGGTTCTGGAAATCACGGCACTGGAAAAGGGAAGAACCATGGCAAAATTTGATTTGACACTGATGACTTGTCAAGCTATCGACCATATCTTCAGGAAACTTTCCCCTTTCGACGTTTCGACGTCGTTGCTACTCGTTGCTGACAAGGTGTGGCTTTCTTCATCTTCCTCTGCGGGTACGACTCGCGCTTCGTTGTTTTCAGGGTCCGAGTCACACTCGGAATCACTATTTTCGTCCTCGGATCTGCTCAACGAAGAGCCTCCACTTGATGAAGAGCTTTCCGAGTCGCTACTGGAAGCCCTGTCACGATATCGCTCCTTGCAAGCCACCGTAGCAACGATACTGCCACTTCCATGTACCAGCGTAGAACAAACCATATCGTTTTCACCATGAACAGACCATTCTTCATCCCAGCTCACCGCTCCACCTCTTTGCTCAGGATTCCTCCACATCCTGATCTTTCCATCTGTACCTCCAGCCCAAATCTCCGACCCTTCTGTCGTAGGGACAACGTCGAATGACAACTTCACGGCCGTTTTTGCTTCTCTGCCCATCAAGCACCCCACACGCTTGCCAGCAACACGAATATCATAAATGTGTATACCAGCACTGTGCCGCTCACCTACGTAGAGATATCGTCCACATGGCGACCATTTGACTTGTGATATGCCTTCTCCAAATCGATTGCTATCGTCCTCAATTTGGTCAGGAGAGAATGTCGTGACGAGCTCGCCTCTACCAGCTCCAGCGTATATAGCGACTTTTCGTCCCCAAGTACCCATGGCGAACATGTCCTCCACGCTCAAATCCATAGTTGAAATGATATCATTCGGTCCAGTGATTTCTCTTGTCCAATCCAGACCTTTCGGGTTGTAGTGTCCACCATTCTTTCGATAGCCGATTTTCTTGCGCTCCGTGGGTCCCTCATTGCAGCGGCTGATATCGAAGATAGCGAATTCGGCAGTTGCGCCAGCGATGAAATGAGTTCCCTCGTGGTTGAAGAGTAAACTGTGGGGTGCTTTCCATACTTCTGTTGTTGGACAGACCAGAGGGTAGACTGCCCAATTTGCCGTATCGAGGGCTAGAGCGTTCTTCAACTTAATGCCATTTTCGCGTGCGGCGTACAAGATGAGAGTCGTATTATGATCTTGAAGGTTGAAGTGTGGGTAGATTGCGGTGGAGAATATAGGGTCTGGAGACGTGAGGGAAGAGTATGGCTTTAGTTTGTGGAAGGAATTTGGTGACAGAAGGTCTTCAGGACTGTTTGCTATTTGTTCGTGAGCGGTTGGAGGGAGTAGAACAGCGGGAGACATACAGGATCATGGTCTCTATCGTGTTGTCTGCGCTCGTCGTGATTAACGAGGTTCCGTCCGGTGTCCTGGTCAGATTAGCTATAAGGTTCGATTCCCAAGTACTCCGAAAAGGCCTACCATTGCGCTGTTCTTGCTGTTTGAACCCAAAACAATCCCGCACCTGAACGTGTAGCTGCTGAAGTTGTATTCCAAGGCTGCTCTGCTATGCAACTGATCTGTGGATGCGCCAGTGTCTCCAACGGTTCAGAGTCCATGATTGATGAGCTGGAATATCGCGGTTAGATATAGGCTCTCTACGCTGCAATTAGCAGAGAAACTTGACCCAAGAAGAGAAGGTTTTTGGTAGTACTCGAAAAGCGTCGGCGGCCTCCGTATAGGTAAGCTTGGGAAGCTATGACCTTTTCGTCTGCTACCCAACTTCGACCTCATCGACTTCCCCCAACTTCGAGTCGTTCATCACATTCATACAGCACGAAAGACCATCCCATGAGCTTTCGCGCGTACCAGACTTCACGGCGGCATATTTTTCAATGTCAGATGAAGAATGGGTCACTTTCGTACTGACTGAATGCCAAGCCCTTTTCGATTGATAAACCGGCTTGACCTGATGGGAAGTTGTACCATCCAGCAGTTAGAGAGAGACGAAAAAAGCGCGACTGACATTGACAAACTGTCCAGCTAAGTGTTCTATCAGCTACTGACTGTCGTTCTGCACATTTTGAGTCTCTCAGCTCCACCTTGGTCATGGACCTCCACAGAGGAGAGAATTAGTAGTAGCTGCCTGGATTTTGTTTCGTCAGATCCCTTGGGCCATGTATCTGCAGGTTCTATTGTCTTGCAGGGGTATTCCACGAGCCTGTTCAGCCCGCCTTGAAGCTGACGGAATATCTGCCGATGTTTTAGAGACATGGTCTAGTCCTTCCACCCTGCAAGTGGCGACCTGGAACACGGACTACTTGCGCTACAACTTCTTCCAATTGCGAGTTTTCGCCCGTCTGCGGGACTTTCTGTCTGCGGGACTTTCTCATATTCATGGACTGAGGTCGAATCCTATGGCTCACTCCGTGCCTGTCTTCAACACCAGGCTCGGATACACTCAATTTTCGCAGAAGTTGTAAATTGAAACGAGATTATTCCAAAGAGAACAGAGAAGCTCATTCACTTCCAGTCTACAAGGTCCTGACCTAGGAAAAATGCGTGACAAACGCCGAATTGAAGTAGAGGCCGAATCATGCAAGTGTCGCTGATCTGGGTTTAGAATTGAGATCGTGGTCGCCTTTTCGAAGCTCCGAGAATGCTCATAGATGTTTGTGGGCATTAGAGTCAGATGTGAGCTCGAGACAAGTGCTTACAGAGCCCCCTTCGACAGAGGAAGATGGTGTTCGTCTCCTGGATTGATAGTCATTGCTGTGTCGAGATTGGGGATATGCCGGTTCTTAGTGTTGAGATTGGGGATATGCCAATTCTTAAAGTCTTTCTCTTCATTGATTAGAAAAGCCAAGTTTTTGGCAATAAGCTTCGAGCCTCTCGACTTTCAGGTGAGGAGTTGATGAATGAGTCTGTAGTAAATCAAGTCATGAAGGAGACCTCAACATACCATAGTGTGCATCTAGAAGCTATGACCTCCTCGATGATCACCTCGATTCTCGCAGTCAATCCTTCCAACGACGATCAACTCACGACAAGATATAATCGCCAATGTCCACCTCCCCATGGACCGACTCTCCATACCTGCGATCCCTTCTGGTAATTGGCCTAAAGATGATTGCACAATGCCCGGACTGACCCCAACACTAGTCCGGAGCTCTCGCAGGCACCACAGTTGATCTCTCCCTCTACCCAATCGATACCCTCAAAACCCGCCTCCAATCCACCGCCGGCTTTCTTCCCTCCGGTGGCTTCACAGGAATTTATCGAGGTGTTGGAAGTGCCATTGTCGGCTCAGCTCCTGGAGCAGCACTATTCTTCGTAACCTACGACTCACTCAAACGGCATTTGACTCCCACGCCAAAAGTCCAATACACTGCCGATGGAAAAGCATACCTCACACCAGGAGGCGTAGCAAAAGAAGAGCAATGGAGAGAACCATTGGTACACATGGCAGCCGCTTCGGCGGGAGAAATTGCAGCATGCGCCGTCAGAGTTCCAACCGAAGTGATCAAGCAAAGGGCACAGGCGATGCAACATCCCACCTCACTCTCAGCCCTCACACATATCCTATACCAATACAAGACTATTGGCTTCCTGGGAGTATGGAAAGAGATGTATCGTGGCTGGTCAATCACAATCATGCGCGAGGTACCATTTACAGTCATACAATTTCCTCTCTGGGAAGGTCTGAAAACATGGAGGAGGGCACAGAAATCTTCGGCTGAGATCTCGGCGTTGGAGTCTGCGCTTTTTGGATCGATGTCGGGGGCTGTTGCAGCGGGAGTTACGACGCCGCTAGATGTGCTTAAGACGCGTTTGATGCTGTCAAGGGAAAAGGTTGGGGCTTTGGAGATGGTCAATCGGATTATCAGGGACTCGGGGCCGAGAGCTTTCTTTGCCGGGATTGGACCTAGGATTTTCTGGATCTCGGCGGGTGGTTCTATCTTCTTGGGGACATATCAATGGGCGAGCAATACACTTGGTGGTGGTAGTAAAAAGTTTGAAGAAATATAGAAGATAGACCGAAAATGGGCATCGCAATGTAAGATACCACTACACTCATAGACGGGACATGGCATTCAATTGTAAAGGTTTCAAGAGTAGGCTCTTGCTTTCCATTAGCCTGACTAGTGCGATGTACAGTATAAAGCATGGCTAGACTGAGAACCAGGACGACACAAGGCAGATCGAAACGTTGGACGGCATGGTCATACCACCAAAGCAAAATTGAGGTCATTGTCTCGATGAATGCCCGTCGAACATGTAAGTGCTCCAACGATCTTCTAATGATAAGTGTAAAGTGCCAAAGCTGTTTAACTTGGTTGGGTCACAGCGAAATCTAGTGGTTAACACCATTGGCGCTCAGCGAACGATAATCTAAATTTGACATTCGGATAGTGAACAGCACACTTTCCAGATTACTATCGGGTGATTTGGTTCTTGTCATTTTTTATTTCTTTGTCCTCTCTATCTTCTCTTTCTTCTTTCTCTCTTTATCGTCTAGAAGAGGATGGATGACTTTGTGAATTGATGGCACAATAGGATTGCCGAACCTCCTGGTTTGTTAAGGAAGTTAAAGTTCAATGCTCGACCTGTCACCCAGATTTGTGCACGATTCTCCCAAACCTTCAGCTCGCCATCAGGTCTTGAATAGTCGATGGGCCATCTTGGTCGATGTGAAGAGACCTGGCAGTGATTTCAAGTCTTAGACGTGATGATGATTATTATTATTGAGGCACATCTCCACAGAAGAGCTTGTAAAAATCTTGGAAAGGTGTGCCATGGGCGACAACAAAGCAGAAGTAAAAAGACATTTATCAATACGTGCGAGTACCCAGGGCTCCCCGTACCATTGCTCTTTTCCACATTGTTGTGCTTGACGAACCCACACTAATGACATTTGTGGCCTTTTATATACCTAAGTCTGTGTGGAGTTGACAGATCCTCAAGATTTGCGACCCCTAATCGAGAGGATATCGAAGCCTGGGTACCCGATCCTGCAATTTCTGAAGGTGTATAAAAGAGTTTCTGCCTGATGGATGAAGATCACAAAGTGTGAGCCAGTTGAAGGAGCGACCTATGGAGCGGTCTCGGTGATCTACTCATGCTTTTTGTGTTCCAACAGAGCAGTGATCTTCAATCCTGCAGCCGGTTCGCTGTTTGTTCATTGTTTCGACTAACTTGAATCAATGAAAGGATTTTGATGATGAGTATCATCACTGATGGTATGAGAAACCTGCGTTCCATGAGGGATTTTCGACTTCTTTCTGAAGGTTCTCCCTAAAAGTTGAAGCATTCGAAGTGGTCGGGGGAACTGGTGGCGAAGTCTCTTTTTCATCCGACGGGGGCTCTAAGTCGTCGAACTCATTAGACATGAATGCGTCAAGATTAAAAGGTTCCGCTGAGTGAGTGTCTTCATTGTCGCTTTCTGCTTGCTGCTACTACTTGGTTTTCGGTCCAGTATTTAAACTGATTGGTATACGCTCTATAAAGCAATCATCATATGAAGACATGGCTAATATGACTCAACGCAAATGGACTTTGACCTGTCCCTACACTTCGCGAATAATCGCTTTTCCGGATACTTCGAGAGTACATAAGGATACCAGAATCAAGAGCTTGAAGATTCAAATGGTACCATTCCAGGCACTATCACTATGCTCCTGATGTCTGTCCTCGTGATACGAAAATTGGAGATATCGAGCGCTGATCATTTGCAAAGTCTTGGTGAGTAATGGAACTATTTTGCTGTTTGTCGATCCACTGATAATCTTTCTGGAGTCTTCAAATGGAGATGTACCCATCGCAGAAAAAATGATTGTCATCGATGACGTCCAAAGACAAGAAACGACGTGTCCGATAATGATATTTTGGTCAAAAGTGAATCTCGTGGATCGTGCTCTCCTTGCATTTCACTCGATAGTCCGTCTTCTTACTGGGTATTAGCTGAGAAGACAAGCACAGCATGCGTCGAGCGTGTAGATGATGTTTCTCGCTTTTCTTGTTCTCATCTCTACATTCATTTATACCGAACTACAACTCCTCCAAGGATCCATGGACTGGTATGATTACGGCTACAAGAGGTCAGTCATTGGACACTAGGATGCGTAATTCATCAATATCCTGCCCTTGATAACCGCACCTTGACCGATCATCAGGTTATATATCCTTTCATCCTCAGGAGACCAGGACTTCAAAGTACTTGGAGTTTTTCCCGAAGTACCGCATGTATACAAGCAGCTCCCGAGAGACGGATGGTGTGACCGCTACTATGCGGCATGCTCTGTGATATGAACTCGCAGGTCTTGCCTTGGTCGACGACAACAAGAGGGGATTTTCTCGGATCTGATAAGAACTCTCGTTGCGCTATATCAAGGGCTTTCTCAAAAGTTTTCTGCTTGATGATGCCCATCATCATCATCATCAATAGCTCCTAAAACTCTGTAGCAACGTTGTCTCCGGTCCTGGTTTCTACCTGTACCAAGTTCCTCGCACCGTTTTTCATGGAGGTTCTTTTGAGCCTGTGAGAAGTACGACCAAAGCATCGTTTCTTTCGCTATCCGCAATTAGTCTTGCAGAAAGACAGAGCTTGGAGATGCTCTTTCATAAAGTGATTTTGGATCACCCGATTTCTTCGCGAGTGTAGCCGATCCGCTTCGGTATGACCCTCGGGATGTATCTTCGTCGAGAATCTTGCAATCACTGAGCCCAGGGATATCGTCGCTATGCTTGACTTGTCTGTCAACAGCAAATCATCAACGTCATGGGAAGTTGTGTCGTTGGAAAATGCGAGGTATTTGCTGTGTACCTAGATTAAGGATTTCACCAAAGATCGTTCCCATCAGTTTTCTCAGATATGAGTATAGTTTTGTTACTTTCCCTCGAGAGGGAAGAAGAGAGTGCCAGTGGGGATCCCCTCGACGGGGATGCAAATTGATGGAAACCCAAAATTCGTCTTTACACTCACCCAAACAACCATAAATTAACCCTTGTACCTATCACTTCCCAAAAAGTATTTGACGCCCGGCCGACTCTCAACCCCATCAACCAACTGCTTCAACCTGGGATAATCCTTCAACCCCGCTCTTTCGTCTTTCGTGAGGCCTTCATCATGAATCACTTGATATACCACAAGGTCAGCATATGTGATACGATCCGAGAGCACAAATGGTCCCTTCTGAGACAGAGGGCTTTGCTTAAGGTGAGATTCGATAGCAGAGAGGTAGCGAACGCGATCGGTTTTGCAGTGTTCGGGATATGCGGTGTCTTTGTTCGGAGAGAGGAAGGCTATCACGAATAAGGTGCGCCCTGGGAGATTTGTTAACGGCTGAGCTGTAGCGAGTAGTAGTAAAAATGGGGTGACGGGAAAACGACAGCCTCGAAATGAAACCATAAGCATCACGAACCAGAAGAGATACTTACAATCCGCACCCAAATCCCCCACGGCATCAACAAAATACTTCTCCTCCTCCGTCTTCCCATCATACTCGCCCAATTGTCTACTCCAACTCCTCAAAATAGCATAACTCTGCGTCAAAATCTTTCCATTCAATTCAACAACCGGGACGGCCTTCAATGGATTCATGTCTCCAAGTTTCCCATCTTTCTGACTAGGAAATTCGTCAAAAGTATATCGAGTATCTGTGTAGGCGATGCCAGCATCTTCGCAGAGAAGACGGATGACTTGGCCGCGGCCGCGGGAGAAGAAGTCGAAGTAGTGGATGTGGGGAGTGCCGCCTAGTTTCTGGTTTGCGGCGCTGGAGGTGCCGACGGTGGTTGTGGTGGGCATTGTGGTAGTAGTGATAGTATTAAGATATCTATGTACGAATCGAGTGATGAAAGAAAGAGAGGGAGACAGACCACAGCATTTATAGAGAAGTCGGAAATAAGATTAGTTCGTGCAAAGAAGGAAAGATCCTTGCCAATGAGGCATAGCTTCACCCCTCCGTTAGTTGCAGAGTAGTAGCACGGAATTCTGCAGCTGTGACAGCATTTCTGGGGAAAGTCTGACGTTGGGTGTGGAGATGGTCCGTCCCTGATGGTTTGTTGGTCTGGACCTGTTGATCGCGACCCTCGATCCGTCCGAGGTGCATCTCTGCACCCTTTTCACCGCGATACCAAAGATTCGAAAGCATCTATTCTCAGTCAGTAAGTATTAACATCTTGTGTAGAAGTGCTCAGTCAGCAGACAAGCTAGACTCGACAAGTTGGGTCGGCAGCAAGGTCAAGTGGAAAATTGCCGATTGCAAGTAGAGGAACTACCAGTAGAATCATAACACTTGAGAACTTTCTCGATAAGCGGAGGTGGAGTGTGGTGGCAAGGTCAGAAGCAATTCCATGATCGACAACTTTCGCTGAGACATGCAGATTATCTACTGCAAATACAATGTGCATTCGTCTAAATGTTGTTCAAGGTTGGTGAGACTTCGACAACCAGTCGAGAAATCAATCATCGTCCTCATCGTCGCTTCCAAAGATAGCGCGGAAAACTGCTTCGCCTGGCCGTTCTGCCTCCAGCGCTGCATTCCTCTCCACGTCAACGACTTTCTCTTCCACATCCGGCAAATGTGTAGGAAAGGCGGGTTGATCAGGCGTTCCTCCTTCTGTACCACCAGATGCGAATCGCCGTTGTGCAGCCTCCTGCAGCATCTGTTCCATGGCCGACTTGGATACGATATCTGGAACAGTCGACTTCCGTTCTTCATTTCCTGCAACATTTGCTCCGGGATCAACTTGAACGCTTGAAGGCGGCTGAACATTGAATCGTTTACACACCAGTCGTGTTGGATAAAAGGATTGCACAGATCGTGTCATCGGGCCATACATCCCGATCTTTGCTGCTGCTTCTGCTGGATCCTCTGGTTTGGCGGTCGGCTTGCTCAATAACGGCGTCGTGGAGTCTTTGCCTCCCGGGTTCATTGAACCTTCGAAAGTGCTTGATGAAGAGGTGAAACGTGATGCCATCATTCCAGTCATCGGTCTGAACACCTGAGCAGCTTGCGAAAATTCGTTGAGTTCATTCCTCCAATCATCAATGGAAAATTTGGGCACTCGTTCAGGAAGTACGTCTCGCAGTCCAGCATGCAGTTCAAGGAATGAACGATATCGAGCTCGTTTGCCTTCGTCTTCGGCATATGGCATCCAACCGCTGATGCCGCGCTGCAGCGCACCGAGAGCAAGGTCTTTGTCCAACGATGGGACCAGACTCCACATGTGCTTCTGCTTGTCCGCTTCAGACTTTCGAAAGCCTTCTGGAGCCGCTTCACCTTTTCCTTGAGGAAGATCCTTTCTTCCAGAAATTGCAGCAAGGCGGTCTCGAGCAGCAGGGGTTAAGAAATCAAAAGCAGATTTCCCCGGTAAGGCGGCCTCGCCAAGCAAAGCAGCACGGGTCTTTGGATCGAGCGGTGAAGCTTTGGCTGTGTCAGCCGTAGATTGCCATTTCGCACCGGCAGCAGAGGTTGGTTTGATTTTGGAGCTCTTCCAGCCTTCAGGAATCTTGGGTGGCGCGTATTTGGTAGTCGTCGAAGACTCTGCGGAGCTTCTTGACAGGATGAAACCGTCAAGAGGCAGTCGTCCATCGTGACATTTTCGAAAACTCGCAGCTGTCTTGCGAGCTATATCCTTCTTCGACATGAAGACTGGACGTGCTGCAAGCAAAGGGTTTGCAGATGGAGTCTTAATGACACCTGTCTTCTTTGCTTTCTTGTCTCCACCTATCGTTCGATTGTAGGATATCTTTGGCCCTATTTCGTACGGGTCTTCGTCGTCTGAGCCAGTGTCGTTCAAAACGCCCATTCCGAACCCGCCCCTCTTTGCCATGGCTTTCCCTTTGAGAAGCTTTGGTTTCCCAAAGGAAAATGTATCATTTTCATCTTCATCTTGATTCGACCCCACCGTGCGATCCGTGAGGCTTGACAATGAAGTCTCGCCTGTGTAGCCAAGACCCTTTTGATCATTCTTCCGGAGAAATCCAATCATCCGGCTGTTTTCGGGTGCAAATAGATGCAACCCTTCAGCGGCTCCACCAGCTTCCTCATCTTCCGAAAGTCGTGCCTTGCGCCGTATTTTTGGGCCTACTCCTTGACCTGGTCGCCATCCCATGCGTTGTAGCAACTTCATGCCCATGGTTTCTCCAGCAGGCAGAGCCAAATCCATGAAGACATCGCGTTTCGATGCCTCCTCAGCGGTAGACCCTAGACCTGAAAATCCGGTCGACGTCTGTAATTTCTGGGCTTCTTCTGCGTCTGCAATGTCCTCCTCGTCCATGAAATCTTCTGCTTTTTGCTGGGCTTTCGCACGATTTGTCCGCGAGGAAACGAATGTCTGTGGTGTCCATCCATCCTTGGATCCTACTGTGTTGAAGTACCTAATCAACTGTCTGTATGAGTGTCCTTTTTCTGCTTGAAGTGGAGAGTAATCTTACCCAGCGCTGAAGCCACCTGTGAATGCTCCGTGCAGCCTTTTCCTTCCTCTCTCATCTCTGACCTCCTGCTGCCAAACCGGGACATAGCTTCCATCGTCCCTCACTTCAGAATCAAGTGGCGGTATTGGCGTTCCGTAAAAAGCGTATGGTGATTCGGCCTTCTGAAGACGCTCTTCAAACGCAGAGCGCGGGCGTTTGTTGGTCATGACTGCTATGCCGGACGCATCTGGCAGCTGTTCAATCGGATCGTGGTGAGACCATGTTCGGCCAGGTATTGGGGTTGTTGTATTTGCTGTCGATGTCGTAGATCTTCGAGGTACCAGGACTACAAGCGCCTGTGACAGTGGCTCTCCAGGCATTCCCGTGCTTTCTCGCCTCTGGCCAACGCGACTAATACTAGCAGCAGACTTAACAAACGATCCCCCGACTTTGCGACTTGCGACATAGCATCACTGAACAGATGCGCAACACCTGCACTCCTTCTACAAGACGAAGCCTGCGCTTTTACGAGCGATCAGGTCGTCAGCAGTCGGTTACCTGGTAGAGTCTCGCCAAACAACAACATAACTTGAGCCAAGCCTGCCCTCCTCCACTACCAACTCGCCAACCTTAAACCTCGAGCCGCACGATTGCCTCCCTTACCTGACCGACACTGCCAATCACCTCTGCCCTTCCCTACAGACGAAGCGCTCCGTTGTTCTTTGAAATCCCGAAGCCGTACCGTTCTGCGGTTGAGTTCTGCGGTTGGCCATTCGGACCTTATATCTACGACGTCCACGATCCACTGCTGGCCCATTAGGTGAGAATCTCTCTTTGTTTATGATTGCTCATATTCGGCATGCCATGTCACGCTGCACTCTACTTTGGATCGTCACAGGCTGTCCGCAAATACTGAAATGCCAGAGCTGTCATAACGAGCACGATATCGGTTATAGGGCGCGCACAAGCGTTACGTTGCTGCCCACCTCCAGAGTTAATGCTAATTTGTTCTTGACGTGTCAGAGTCGCTGCCTGCGGCTCTCGGTCGCCTTCTCTTCGTTGCGCCAACCTCGTCATTCCTTCTCACAGCTTAATTCGGACGTCTCTAATTATTGGCTAACTTGTCCGGCAGCCTGTCCCGCACTCGGCAAGATTGCTACAAGCCTAGAAAGCGACATCTTTATTTCGAATCTGGCTGTTAAGAGGAGGTAGCAGCAAGCAGCGGTAAGCTGAGTTGGACAGCAGCTTCGACACCATGTCAAGCGCAGCTTCAGCTGTACCGGTTGTCCGCAGTTCATCCCATCGTACGCCCCCAGGAGAGAACTCGCAGAGACCGCACCGTTCACAATCTACACGTGTGGGAAGTTCCGGACATAGGTCTACTGGTTCTGGACAGTCGGCAGGGCTTAGCAATGTAGCGCAGCGAGACCTTGAACAAAGCAATCTCGCCCAGCCTTCTCCGGCCGGGCGCCGTAGTATGTCCCACGACCGGGAAAGAGACAGAACTCAACAGTATCCAACTCGTACAGACTCCATGCGTGCTGGCACTCATCGCACAACGAGCTCTCGAGGCACCAATAGCGAACGCTATGCTTCAATTGACGGAACGGCTCAACCTCCACCACCACCATCAAATGGAGCACCCTCGGACCCTACGCAGGCAAGACCTCAACCGTCGCAAGGGCGTCGAAGGACAACAATCGACACACAAACAGGGAAGTGGGGTCTGGGAAAGACTATAGGTGCGGGCAGTATGGGAAAAGTAAAGCTGGCCAAGAATTTGGAGTCTGGCGAACAGGTACGCATACTTCTTGATGAACAGACGCCGTGCCTCGGCCACTAATTCTACATATAGGTCGCCATCAAAATTGTTCCGCGACAATCGACCGATGAACACAGAAGCCAGGCAGACAGAGAACGTGCAGATCACTCCAAAGAGGTCAGGACAGCCCGCGAAGCTGCAATTGTCAGTCTGGTCAATCATCCTTATATTTGTGGGATGAAGGATGTCGTGCGTACGCAACACCATTGGTACATGCTATTCGAATACGTCAATGGAGGTCAGATGCTGGACTACATTATTTCTCATGGTCGACTTAAGGAGAAGCAGGCCAGGAAATTTGCCCGTCAAATCGCGAGCGCTCTGGATTATTGCCATCGGAACAGTATCGTTCATCGAGACCTCAAAATCGAAAACATCCTTATCAGCAAAACAGGGGATATCAAAATCATTGATTTTGGCCTAAGCAATTTATTCGCACCTCATAGCCATCTCAAAACGTTCTGTGGAAGTCTGTACTTTGCAGCACCCGAGCTTCTTCAAGCTAAGCAATACACTGGGCCTGAGGTGGACATATGGAGTTTCGGGATTGTATTGTATGTACTTGTCTGTGGAAAGGTTCCATTCGACGATCAGAGCATGCCCCAGCTCCACGCAAAGATCAAGAAAGGATTTGTCGAATATCCACCATGGCTATCAGCTGGTTAGTATCTCACGTCACAACTTCCTCGACGTTGACTAATAATTCACAGAATGCAAAAATCTGATCTCCCGAATGCTTGTTACAGATCCAAAGCAGCGGGCGACTCTCACTGAAATCATGAACCATACCTGGATGACGAAAGGATCTCTTGGTTCTCCGGAAAACTACCTGCCTCTTCGAGAACCTCTCGCGTTACCTTTAGATCCTGAGGTTATCCATAAAATGCACGGATTTGACTTTGGAACACCAGAGTACATCTCCAATCAGCTTACCAAATTGATTCAATCAGACGACTACTCGAGAGTCGTTCGGAATGCTCAGCGTAGGCATCCCACACACAATGCTGAAGCTGAACGAAAACGAGGCGTGTTTGATTTTTACAAGCGCAGAAATTCCACCACTAGTCGAGACACTCTTACTAACTCGTCGAACGAAGCAGTCCAGCTCGGTGACGATCCTATCAATGCCTACAGTCCGCTCATCTCTATCTACTACTTGGTCAGAGAGAAAATGGACAGGGAGAGACAGGACGCCAACCCAGGCGCACTCGCGATGCCAACAAGCCCCGGCGAGAAACCTCTCAAGATGCCGGATCTGCCTGCACCCGCAGCCGCCTACACTAATTCGAATGCATACGAAATGGCCGGAGAAGCTCCAACTGGTGGTCGCACGAGGCCGAGAGCGCGCACTCATGGCGAGGATGAAGTGACGGATGAACTGAAGAGACTAAAGATGCAGCAGGGTGCAGGTGTCGATGGAGCTCACAGTCCAGCACTACTCTCGCCAGCCGATCAAATACCAGTGCGCAAGGAGAGCGCAGCAGCAGGTCTGCTCCGCCGCTTTAGCACCAGAAAGAGAAGAGATCCTCCTTCGGAGCGAGAGCACGTCTCTCATCCTCCCGTCGTGAACGTTCAAAGCCCCTCGGACGGATCTTCGCCGAATCCACCGCCACGAAAGAGTTTTAGCATCAGAAGAACGCGCCCAGGAGAGACATCTGAGGGACCGCCGTCTTCGGCATCACTTCATCTTAGCGGGAGTCAACGTCACCACCCCGAGCTTCTCACGCCTCCGAGTGCTACCGGAGAAGGCTTCCCGAAACGCTTCATGAGCCTACGAAGATCCTCAAGCGTTGACAGACGTCGACAAGCAAAGCGAGGAGCATCTGAGAGCCATGCGCCACCTGAGCCACCACCGACGAGCGGCTCGGACGGTTCGAGCTACAACAATGGCAAGCAACCAGTACCAGCTGATGGAGCGTCCGATGATAATCGTCCTGTGCGTGGCACAGCTAGTCGTGCCAAATCTCTTGGTCATGCTCGACGTGAGAGCATACAAGCCCGACGTCTTCGCAGAGAGCAAGCCAAGGAGGAGAATGTTCCTGAAGAGACGGACGCCGAAGTCGCCGAAGCTCGTGCTGATCGCAGCGAGGAGACTATGAGACCAGTCTTTTTGAAAGGATTGTTTAGCGTCTCCACAACCAGTAGCAAGCCATTGCCCGTTATCCGAGCAGACATCATTCGTGTGCTCAGGCAACTCGGTGTTGAGTACACTGAGATGAAGAACGGGTTCTCTTGCAAACAAACACCGAGCATTGATCTGAGCAGGCACAACGATGCTTCACCGCACAGCCCGCATCTCACCCCCTCTGCTGGCCATCGACGTAAGATCAGTTTTGGTGGTATTATGGGAGGCAGTAGCAACAACGACAAGGATCGTGACGAGTTTCGCGACAACTTCAGATCATCACCACAAACTCCTCGCACTCCCGCCACCCATCGTAGTCCACGACTCGGAGATGACCACACACCAGAAGACAGTGATGAATCTCTTGAAGAGAGAAGAAGATATCGCAAGAATGGCCGAGCCAGCAACCCTGGTGAGACCTCGACTCACGTTCGTGACGACACAGGATCCAACATGATTCTGAGGTTTGAGATTCTGCTCGTCAAAGTGCCACTATTGAGCCTCCACGGTATCCAATTCAAGAAAGTTGACGGCAACATGATGCATTACAAGAACATGGCGCAAGCAATTTTGAAGGCGCTGAAGCTGTAATGGGAGAGGAAACATTTTGGAGGTCGGTCGACCATTGTACATCATATTCTTATATTCTTTGGTGGAAGTATACTGATGGCGATCAGTGCCACTCGCTTGATTTTGGGTTACTCTTCTTGACTACCGCAAGGTAAATGGCCGCGAGCTTATTTCTTTTGTCATTACTGTTATCGTTTGGCGCTGTATGAGTCTCAACACCTCCTGCGAGTGCAATACAAATTGGAGCGGGTGTTTGATGTAGTAATGTCAGATAGAATAATACCGTGTATAAGACCTACCAACTGTGCTTCCTCGGGTGAGATGAAATCGAGAGTGAAAACATTGCCCCTGGCGTGACTCGCCGTGCAGCCAAAAATAGATGATTGAATCCAAATTTTGGAGCTCCCAGACATCAACATCAACATCGCACCAACAACTCCTCGGCGCCTCGAAGACCATTCCTAAGGTACACAGTTACCATTTCAATTTCTACACCTCGAAATTCGCATCACAATGGCCTCACCACCACCGGGCGCGCAACAAAGTAAACCACCCCTCACTGCCCCTCTAAAGAGCACATCAAAATCCCTAACCAAACGTAACAGTAAAAATCACCGACCTCTCCCTACCCCAACTCAATCAGCTGAAAACGTCACTGAATAGCGATCTTCAGACCCTGACCCAGTCCTTCCAATCCCTACGAGTGGCCCAGTCGAAATTCCGCGATTGTCTTTTGTCGCTTAGGAAGGGTCTTGGGACTCCTACTACCTCGTCTACATCGGGCAACTCGTCGGACACATTGAGCGACTCGACGTCGCCACAGGTTAAGCAGATATTGGTCCCGCTCACATCAAGTCTGTACGTGCCGGGCACGCTGGCGAATTCGGAAAAGGTGATATTGGATATTGGGACAGGATTTTTTGTGGAGAAGAGTGTGAAGGAGGCGGAGGTGTTTTATGAGGGGAAGGTTAAGGAGTTGGGTGGGAATATTAAGGAGGTTGAGGGGTTGGTTGCGGGGAAGGGGGATAATTTGAGGATGGTGGAGGAGGTGCTTAGGGGGAGGATTTTGGAGGGGGAGGGTGCTGGTGCCGGTGCTGGTGCTGGTGACGGGGGACAAGGTGGATAAGGTGGTGGGGAGTAGGTATGGAAGGGAGGGGATTTGATGGTTGGGGGCTAGGAAGAGACAAGCTGGGGAGGGAGAGTATATGGTTATGGTTAGGGGTTGGGGAAGAGATAGCTTGGGTTGTTATGTATAACAAGGGTTTCCAAAACAGAGGGAGTCGGAGGAAATAGACAAGGCAAGGCATAGCAAAATCATGATACCCAAGAGCACATACTCACGAACAAAGCACAAAATCAAACAAACTTCTCAAATACCTAACTCTCAAATAACAACTTTCCTTCACTACCAACAGCAAAACAGCAAAACAGCATTAAAACCCCAATCTCCCATACTCAACCCATCCGCATCATCTTTCAACATCCAAAACAACCTCCAACCCTCAAATCCAAAAAAAATCCTCAACCGCCATCCCACCTCCAAAAACAAGCCAGGATACCCGAATTCCAAAACCCACCTCACCTACACGCAACACCACGAAATCCCATATCTTTTACCCAAGTTGTTGTTGTTATTGGTACTTGGGATGGGATGGAATGGGGTTACACTTTTAGCGAGATACGTAGGGTGAATTGTTTTTCTTTTTTCTTTTTCTTTTTCTATGTTGTTTTCTTGTCTTTTTTCCGAGGTATGAGGTGGGAATGATGGAAGATGGGTTTATAATACCTATATATATACCTACCTACCTACCCACCTACCTACCTATACGGAGGTGGACTTACCTAGAGATACTAGTAAGTAGAGTAACAAAACTTACTTTACTAACCTTTGTATAACTATCACCAAGACTTGACTTTATTTCTCATCACAAGGGGAACATCTATTTCAGTCAAGGCAAAACGGTATTAGATAGATTAGAAGGAGGTAAAAAATTAAAGTAAAGATGCAAATCTACCCTCCAACTCCATCGCTAAAAATGTCAAAGGTATACTTTGGAAGGGGAAGAATATGCAAATGTCTCATCTCCCTTTTTTACCATCCCCTCACCCTCCATCCAAACCCTACCACCGAAAACTCCTCCCACTTTTCGTTTTTTTCAATGAAGTGCCCGTGCTCGACCGACTCGTCGTCCTCTTAAAACTCTCCCTCGTATTCACCCGATCAATATCATAAGGATTAGATTCATACTCCCTCTGTCCCTCCGTCGCCGTTTTGATCCTCTCAAAACGCGGTGGATGCGTCCCTCCGTGTTCGAAATCGGGTTCTTCGTACGAGTAATCAATGGCTTCACGTTCTTCCTCTGCCTCCCTTTCCATCCTCGCCGCTTGGCTCGATTTATGGAGTTTCTCCTTGTCTTCTTGGTCGTCTGCGTCTTTTTCGGGGTCGATGCTTGGTTTTGAGTCGGACGAGGTGGTGTCGTCTTCTTGTTCTCCTCGGATTTTCTTCATGAAGGCTTCACTTTCGGCGGCGTATTTGCATTTCATTCTGATGCTTTTGCCGTATTTGTAGAAGAGAAAGGGGAAGGGTACGCATGCTAATGCGAGGAAGGCTGGGATGGAAGAGGCCCAGTGGATACCGAGGCGGTGGTACATTTGTGTTGTAAAGAGGGGAAAGGCGGCGCCGAAGCAGGAACGGAGGACGGAGTTGGCGGCGAGGACGGAGGCGGCGAAGATGGTGTAGGCGTCTATTAGGTAGTTCTGTTGAAAGGAAATAGAGGTTAGTATGGATCTTTCCGAGGAAGACGGGAGAGATTCAAAGGAGACTCACCAGGATCGCAAGGAATACGAGAACCATTCCGAAACCGAAGGGAATCCCCGCAGCCATTGAAGCAGCCCATGGCAGAGAAGGAGAATTCGTCCACGCGAACCAGAAAAGACCGACTGTCAGAGCTACTCCTCCCAAGATGGCTGGGGGTAAGCGTGCTTCTGGCGATGCGAAACCACCCGACTCATCCACGACCTTTTGATAACGGTGATTGTCATAGGAGCAGGAGTAGGCCACAGCGATGATCATACCGATCAATACACCAATGAAAGCCAGACCGCCAATGCCTTGGCTCCATCCACGGCCTTGTTGGTAGACAATGGGATAGGCGCCGAAAAGCATGTAGAGTGTGCCGTAGATAATGGCCATGTAGATGGAAAGGATGAGGACGATTGGTTCCTTGAAAAGAAGGATCCATGGTCGAGATAGGGCGGTTTTGAATGCGTCGCCAATGGTAACTTTGCCGCGTTCGATATCAAGTTTGGATTCGTAGACCTTGCCAGTTTTCTTGGAGAGAGCTTTGGCTCGTTTACGGAGAAGGACTGGGGAGTAAGTTTCTGGCACGAGGAGCGAACCCATGATCCAACACAAACCCGAAAAGGCAGCCAGAAAACCAGTTAACCAGCGCCATCCTCCTGCTTGACCGAGAAATCCTCCAATGATAGGACCAAGAGCGGGACCAAGGAAGGGCGCCCCAGCAAACACCGAAGTAGCAAGCCCTCGCTGCCTTGCTGGGAAACAATCGGCAATGACACCCCCAGCGTTGGTCAAAGGCGAAGAACCAAAAGATCCAGCGAAAAACCTGAGAATAAGAACCGTCCACATATTCTTCGCGCCAGGTACTCCCGCATTGAACGCCGTAAACGCGGCAAAGGTGCCAAAATAAAGCAACTGCCGTCCAAACAGCTCACTCATGGGCGCCCAAAAAAGCGGACCGACAGCAAAACCCAGCACAAACAAACTCAGGCCTAGAGTGGCGACTTCCTGCGATGAGTGGAATTCGCGGATGAGTTGGGATAGGCCGCCCGAGAAGGCCGAGGAGCAGAGAGAGACGGCGAGGGTGGCAAAGGCCATTGTTATTGTTAGGAGCCATTTGTACCAGATTGGGAAGAGCATTGGATTTCGCGGGTCGTTGTCTAGCCATTCGACGCTGTAGGGGTCTTCTTCTGTGCCAGAGCCGTTGTAGTTGTGTTTTTCAATGGCGGGTGTGAGAACGCCTTGTTGGAGGATCATGCGCCTGGTTGTTTTTAATTAGTTGGCATATGGTGAGGGTATGAGGAGAGTGCTTACCAGTGTGGAATCATTCTTGTGCTGCCGCCGGCAGACTCGGTGTCACCCGAAGGAGTCTTCTCGTCGGGCATTGCGAGAAGTCAGTCTTGGGAGTGATGGTTGAGATAAGTGGGCGTGGGAAAGTAGTTGTGGTGAAGGAGGAAGAGAGGGAGGAGAGAATTAAAAGTGAGGAGAGAAGGGAATGGATGATGTCCATGGTCAAAGGACGGGTACTAGTATCCGTCCTTTGATACTAGTATCAAAGGACGGATACTAGTATCAAAGCAGCCGAGAAGTTTTCTAGCTTCACTCGATAGTCTTCAGTCCCAGAGTAGAAGTCACGAAAAGGCTGAAACGCTGTGGATGGTAATATAACGGTAATGAACAGAAGAGGAGCTCGGGCACCCACTTGTATCCATTGTTATTGGTGGGAAATGCATGACCGTGACCATGACCATCGTCGGGTCGACGTCACAAGGCTCGCAGGTTGCCTCTTGTGGAATCCCGCTTGGGTGCCGACTGCCGCTTAAGCCCAGACAAAGTCCGTGCCGACTCCCGCCTAGCCCCGACTTAGCCGAAGCTTGGGCGGACTGTGGCGCGTCTGTCGGAAGAATGTTCGGCCTGCGCCCTGTACATTCCACTGATGATTCGTGAAGTGGGCCGTGACCCGCTCTTCTGCGCCACCGCTTGCCGATATCGGATGTGCCGAGGTAGACTGCCCCGGACTTGCATCGGGGGAGAACAATGGACGAGATTAGCTTGCAACTTCAAAAGCTACCACAACGACCACAACGGCCACAACGGCCACAACGGCCACAACGACCACAACGACCACAACTACGATAGCGGGATTCCCCGGGCTGTCGAGTGGGGCCTCTGAAGAAAAAAAACCTGGTTTCGATTAATCCCAAGACCCTCGACTATTTTAAGCTTTACCTCGGTACCTTGAATCATTCGATGCATCCTACCGTCTTCCCACTTGATGCTGAAATCGACTCCATCGACAACGAGAACGCTCCATCCTGCGTTCCAAAGAAGCTTCTCATCATGATACTCATTTGCTTGATGCTTGTGGTATTGAGCGGCGGTGCGTCTTCCTTCACTCTGCCTCTGTACGTCGCATTAAACGATTCCCACGGGATAAACAATTCGCCCTTCTTCGTGACGGTGGTATTTTCGGCTATTTGAAAATCGTATTCGTACGATACTGACGCCTGTTCCCGGCCAGTGTCTGGGTCTGGCGGCAGCAGAGAGTCCTTGACATTGAACGTGTAATGTTTGCCTGACCATGTTAGACATTAGTGAAAGGGGGAATCGAGGCAACTCACTGTCTGACTTGGTGACTACCAATTTGATGCCCTTGTACTCGGAGAGATCCCAAACCACATCTTTTCGCGTCCTTTGACTTGCAAAGCCTGCTCCTCCAAGAGTCGTGATGTCGAGGTTGCCATAGAATCTGGCCACCGGATTTGCTGGCGAACACTCCAAGTACGACTGTCAAGGTTCCTACAGTTAGCTCCTGTCTATACCCATGAAGTTATTGCTCCTCTACATACCTGTGACTTTCCTCCGCGGACAGTATCGTCGCTGGATGTCCAATCATCCGCATTCCATTTTCTGCAAACCCAATTAGTGAACCGTCCCTTCTCATCCAGCAGTCGAACTCACTCGGAGCCTCCGAAGAGTGCCAAATCCTTCGTCGATTCCATCGCCATGACTTTGGTGCTTTGTGAACAGAGAAGGAGAGTGACTAAGACGGATGAGACCAATGATGCCTGCATGCGATCCAGTTCTAACCGAGCCCCTCGATCCCAGTTCCACTTCAGCTTTCCACACCAAGCATTCACAAACAATAACAACAAGAAGACCATGGTAAGAGGTTGATGGCGGCCTCATCTATCGCCCTGCCCTCCTGGGGAACGTACTGCTAAATATATTGCGCTGGACTCCCCGACGCCGTTTGTTGACTACGTACGTCGAAGCGCATCCCCTCCTGTCCACCTCCGCACCTTTCTGGGCATGCTTCTTTGACTACACACAACTTCCTGTAGTAGCATCTTTTTCGGTGATGCCACCGACCTGCCAGGAACCATGGGGCTTCTTTTCGACAAAATTCGCCTTTCAAATATCAATAGGAGTCTGTTTTGCCTGGAACTGCGACGAATGTAGGAAGAGAAATGACCAATCCAAAGGAGACAGAAAGACTGTGGGTGGACGGACCGATTCGAGCCAGGAAAATGCAGAAGAACAAGAGCATGGTAGAGTGAGAAGCGAACCGAGGAATATGCGCACAATCTGACGTGGAAGAATAGCATCATCTACTCCGATAAGAAGCTTGACGACAACCTCAATGAGCTGCAATGTCATAAATTCTTCAAAGTTGACGCCAATCTCGAGCTTCTGTTGGCTTCAAGTCTAAGACTATGATTGCCTGGCAGATACCAGAATCGCACGCTCTGTCCGTTCAGCCTTCGCTGTATTCGGTGCCGTAGACACGCCCTCTACTCCCGGAATAGGCATTCTATGTATTGTAGAGGTTGGAGGAGTCGTTCGGCGGACATGTGGCTGATGTCTGCTGGCGGAAACGTCCATCGCCTTGGAGGTGTACTGGGTATATGATGACCTCGCAGTGGAAAGCCTGAATACGTGAGATATGGAGATGGACTGTGCTGTTTTCTCGTGCGCAGTACGCTTCTGCCGGCTTTCTGCTTGAGATTTGGAAAGCTATGGATTGCTTCGAGGAGTCAAACATCAAGCAGTCTTTTGGAGTGATTGAGTACATCTGCATGCTTTAGGTGCTGTAGAAGAAGGATGTCGTTATCGTCAAGGGTATTGCGATAGCTCTATCCGAGAAGATGTGGATGGTAATACTGCTGGGCGGATTACCCTTCGCTGATGTTGTGGTTAGAAGCTAAGCAGTAGGGGTTACTAAAATCTTCAACAACAAGACCCGCTTCGCTTCTTCACCTCATCACCACACGCATTCAAAACTTCGTAAGTTGTGCCCACCTTTGTAGCAGAAGCTCTCTCGCTGTTCGAGACGCAAACAGTTGCTAACAGTATTACAGACCTCTGATCACCATGACTGGTCGTGGACGTGAAGAATGCAAAGGCCCAAGGCCCAAGGCCTTGCAACTGGTGTGAGAAGAAGGGACATGTATGAAATTCCCCCGTACTCTGTTCTCCAAGCATTCGTATTGATGTGCTTCTAGTTGTACCGAAACTGTCCTTTGTACAAAGAGGACAGAAAGAAGGGGATGGTTTGCAGCTGCAGACCAATTCCACACGTATGTAACTATCTTGTCCTCTCCTCTATGAGATTTTTGCTAACCTGTTCGTAGCGCAAGTTCGAGGACAATTCTTGTCCCGAATACCCACGTGACGCGCCTTCGCGCAAATATCAACAACAACGTGAACCTCTCCTTCGCCACCCCACCACCTCCACAAACAATGGCTCCTCCTCGGGCTGGCCCCCCTCTGGCTCGCAAAGCCACCATCAAGACCCAAGAGGTCGAAGAAGACGATACGCTCGTCCACAAGGCCTTCCGCGAGCAGAAGGCGCCCGATGCCACCTTCCGCTTCCCCCACGGCTTTGATGCTTTCAAGACCGCGTGGGACGCCGAAAAGTTCGATGCTATCTCCAAAGCATCGGGCTGCAAGTTGACACCAGAAGCCGTCGGTGACACCATGGGTGTCAAGCTTTATGGAAACAGAAGCCAGTGTGCGGACGCTGCAAGTCAACTGCGAGCATGGTCATTTGCCCGTGATAAGGCCGTACGCAAAAAAACATTCGGCCTTCCCAACGTCCATAGCTACAATCCGACCAAGGATGACAGCACCCTCCGCAAAGCCGCAACCATAGATCGTGGGAAGAAGTTCCTTGGCGACCCTGATGCCATGGCCCTTGAAGGAAAGAAGTTCAAATACGCAATTACCCTCGAATACAAACTCTGCGAATGGATGGTCGATGATAAGATCCTCGGCGTATACATGGAAGCCCTGGATCCCATTCGGATCGAAAGCCAGTGCCACATAGTCTACATGAACAAGCTACCGATACCTGATACCGAAAACGGCGACAAAAATGGGTTCAGGCTCGGCGAGGGCTTCTTTCTTTGCGGAAACGACAGGCAACTCATAGACCTGGCAGTCCAACGACTCATGAATGTGGACATGCAGATCAATGCCCGCAAGATCGACGCACCCCAATTGTTCTTGGTAAAGCCTCTCACGTTACCACTGAATCGTAACGCGCATGCCATCGAGCGCAAGAAATACCTCAGGCCCCAGCTCTTCGGACACAAAGTCTATAGCGATATCGACGAGAAGAACTTCCAGAGCATGCACTTGAGGGACGTCTCGGGCAATAGATCTGATTCCATTTCGATACAGAAAGCCAATGTGCGCTCGATTAAGGACTTGGACACTGGTGCCATCCTCATGGGCAGTAGACATACTACCAGTCTAAACATCCAATACATCGATATGTGGCTTACGGCGATGCTGGAGCGCCTTCATTGCTGGAAAGGATACTTGGAGATGCGCGTTTCGGTTGGAACTTGTGCTTTCAAGACGTTCCCAACAGCACAGCGATACAGCCTTGACGAATTCGAGCACATGGTGGAGGAGCGTAATTCAGACGCAGCCTCCAATGGACTCGAAGCATACATGACCACAGAGTAAGTATCAAATTATTGCTTGAACAGTAGAACCGTGCTAACTTGTTCAAGGCTCGGAGATTGCCAGACCGAATCGGCACTTTTGGAACGTTTTCTTGGTTCTGGTCACAACCTAATCTCCCAAGACCATGTTCCCGACTGCGCTGTCTTTCCTAAATGTACGGCAATCTTCAACATGAAGAGCCCTTGGAACCCAGCAGATATTCTACGCCTTCGAGCGGTGTTTAAAGAGAACGGATTTGGCGAATTTCTTCTTGCCAACCACCATTGGGAAGTCTTAGAGGGCGACAAAGACGACGCGAAACAGATGATTGACATCAAGCTGGTCGATCTAAAGCACAGGTATGTTGAGTTCCCTCACAATCATTACCACAGCACTGACTTCGTTCTAGCCATACTTCCAATGGAATTTCTGTGGTAGCGGGAACCTTTGTCACCGAAGCACAAAAGGCAAAGTTTCCGGGATGGAGCCTGTACGATCGATTCCTTAAAAAGATCTCCGTGATTTCCGAGAACGCCAAGTCTAACGTCAAAGACGGTCTTCTGTTTGACTTTGAAGAGAGCAATGGTAGAGGCGGCGTACATCTTCTCTCTTTGGAACAACGCAAATCGTACTTCTTCGAGATCGCCAAAGGCCCAGGCGGTGGCTACCACGTCGAGCTGTTTTCGTTCCAAATGCCGGGTTTGCGCAACAACACACTCTTTCCTCAGAACGAGCAACGCTGGGGCGTACAGCTCTGGCATCCTAGCTGGGACACCCTGTTCTACGACCAACAGCACTTGAAAATCGGCATGCGAGCCAATTGGGAGCCTGCTGAATGGCAATTCTTCCCTCCCGCCGGAAAACATATCCATGACTGGCAGGACGTGGAGGGCACGGAGTTCG
Source organism: Venturia nashicola (assembly GCA_004522665.1). Classification (NCBI taxonomy): domain Eukaryota; kingdom Fungi; phylum Ascomycota; class Dothideomycetes; order Venturiales; family Venturiaceae; genus Venturia; species Venturia nashicola. The sequence goes on from SNSD01000009.1 coordinate 182,617, forward strand.
AGGTCGGTTCAGGCTATAGAAACATGCTCGATGCTGTCAACGTCGTGGAAAAGATTATTCTTGGCGATGTAACTCCTGATCCACCGGTAGCTACTGAACAACCAGAAACCGAGAAGAAGACACGACAGCCGAAGCAACGTCGTCATGTTGCACGCTCCATCGCAGAGACTCGGGCTATACCTACCGGTAACATTTTCGATCTGGTTGGATTGGAGATTGCTCCGGTTGATAGGAGTACATTGACTGGTGCGGCGTTGGATTTGGCAGATGTTTTCATGTAGATGTAGAGATGGAGGAGCGAGTTTTTTCCCCTACTGGCCGCCAAAGAGCGAGCTTGGGAACTCCTTTTTTTGGGGGGCGCGAGTGTGGTTGATTACTTTTATGTGTTCAATTGAATGCGAATGAGAGAGAGAATGAGAATAACAGAATCAATTTCGATTCAAGTTTTTCGCGCCGTCATTTTCCTTTCTTCTAATACTCAATCTCAATCATACGATATCCCTCCATACCCAAAACAGAAAAATCCATATCCAATCCATTGTTCATTCATATAAATTAAAAAAAAAAGGGTAGAAATCCTTTTCCAGACGTTTGAGACAGAACCAATACGAATATGCGATAAGGCATTAAATAAAAACAAAGATCGGGATAACGAGAATTATCGAAAATTGAGATTTTTATTTCAGGGGGGGAAGGGTTTCTTGCTTCTTGTTTCTATATCGTTTCTGTACATGTATATCGGGATTTTAGTATTGTATCGATGGTATATAAGATGATGTGGTGGGTTGGGGGAGATGGGGAAATGGTAGGTTGGATATAGTGATGGGATGGATATTTTTGGAAAGGACTAAGGGTTGGTTTGGGAGTTGGGTTGGTTGTTTAGATGGGGATTATATTTCGCTGTTTCTATATGGATGTAGGATTTTTTTGAGTGGTTAAATCTAGGAACAAGTATAATGCGGATTCTATATCCCATTCGCCTCTCCGATTTGAAGACTCTTCTTCTCCTTGATAGCATTTTCTTTGAAATTCGGATTTTGAAATTTAGGTTGCATCATCTCCCAACTCTCAGTGTTGTAATCGTCCTGTACTTTCTTACATTTTTTCAATCCCCATTCTGTCACACCGACCATGAGACAACTCTCAAACATGAATGCCATACTGCCCTCGCCTACTTTCTGCGGTTGCAGGTCCACTGTACTCGCTTTATCATATGTATTCGCGTCAGGTCCATGCGCACTCATTACATTATGCAAACTCGCTCCGGCGGGTTGAAATCCCCCACCTGTTTTGGCATCGTAGACGCCGCCGATGAGACCCATGAATTCGGACATGGTGTTGCGGTGGTACCAGGGTGGGCGGAATGTATTCTCGGCGACGAGCCAGCGCGGGGGGAAGATTACGAAATCGGCTACTGCTGTTCCTGCGCGTTCAGAGGGAGCGGTGAGGACGGTGAAGATGGAGGGGTCTGGGTGGTCGAAACTTATACTGCCGATTGTGTTGAAGCGGCCTAGGTCGTATTTGTAGGGGTAGTAGTTTCCGTGCCAGGCGACGATGTCGAAGGGGGTGTGGTTTTGTCTTGCGGCGAAGAGGTGGCCCGAGAATTTGCTTAGGAGGGTGTAGGTGTTTGTTGTGTCTTCGTCAAAGTAGGCGACTGGGGCTTGAAAATCGCGGATGTTGGCTAGACAGTTTGAGCCTATAGGGCCAAGTTCTGGGAGCTGGAAGTGGCCTTGATAGAGTTCTAGGATGTAGCCTCGGACTGGCCCTTCAGGGAGTGTGACTCGATAGCGGATACCGCGGGGGATGACACAGATCTCGTTTGGTCGGACCAGGATTTTACCCAGTTCGGTCTGGATGTCTAGGACACCGTGTTGGAGGACTATCAAAAAGTCGCCGTCTGCCGAGTAGAATGCCTCCCGAGGATCCATATCTTTCCCCGCTGCAAAAATATAGTATCCAACTCCTGTTTTCATGGTGGGATCTCCTGCACCTGCTACCAAGTGGAGGGAATGTACCCAATCTACCGTCTCATCGATGTCGAAGGGATCCCATCGTAGCTGATTTGGGATCTGGTAGATCTTCTCGTGTGGCTTCGATTCGGGATTCGTATTATACGTCGTGGATTCCCGAGCCTCGAAGGGCGAATGTGCTGAGGCAGGTAGGATGCGATATAGCCATGATTGCAAGTTCTCTGCTCGCGGTGCCGTAAAGGCGGTACCAGAAAGCTTCTCGGCGTAGAGACCGTAAGCTGGTTGTTGTGGAGAATTTTGACCCACAGGAAGGGCTCCTTCTATGGCCTCTGTTCTACACAACATGGTTAGTAGATACTAGTCAGACGTATTCACGAGAAAACAACATACTCATGGTAAGTCGCGAATCCATTCTGGTATTGATATTTGTCGTCGGTCTTGAAGCGTGAAGTAGGCATGTTGCTCGCCGATCACAAGCTCAGGATTATACTCGGGATTAAAATACTCAGTAAGGTTCCTTTCTGTCAGTCTCACAGACGTAGGGGCCGGCTTTGTCGTCTTTCCAGAAAGTTTCCTGAAAAGCGTCTTTACTCGACCTGGTGGGTGGTTTGGGGGAATCTTGTTTGGGTCGAGGGGAACGGATTTATTGGACTGTTCGCTTTGATGACCAGCATCGGCTTCGCGGCTCTGCATGGTGTCTTTATTGACTTTTGATGCCATGGGGCCTGACTGGAGAGCGTTGTGCTTGGTGAGGAGAGACGCGGTGGTATTCCGCATGCCGAGTGCGCGTCTTTCCGTTTCTAGCCTTGGGTTTCCGCCTGTAAGGTACAATTCGGGCGGGGGATCTTATCTCATCCGTTACATAATCAAGCTCTCTGATAGGCCGATTAAATCTGGCAGGGATTGAATCTGGCCCCACTGTTACCGACATCTGATTGGCGCTGCCAGCGACAATAGGAAACCGCGCTAAGACGACAATAGGATTTGCGACAATAGAAAACCTCGACAATAGGAAGCGCACCCAGGAAACAATAGGCACATCTGGCGGCTTGGTGCCGAGGATTTGCTATTGTCGACCGTATCTGAGCGAGTTGGAGTTGTTATTGTGACTCAATAGAGGTTTTACTACTATAAATGCGTGTTTTCCCCCAACCATCTGCTCAACTACAGGCTACATTCAGCAGGCTACATTCAGCTATCGCAGGTTGCCTACTTATACTGCACCATTTTGACTCGATAAAGTCAACTTATCGAATCATCTTCTTCTCTCAAACCATCAACACACTTGTTTCGAATACTTGTCACAACCATTTCATCTCCTCTCACTCCAATCATCTACCAAAAATCTATTCCACAACCTACGACATGTCCACTCTCCAAATCCCAATCCCAATCCCAACTCCATTCACAGCCACAACATCGACACCAGAATCAACAGAAGCACCCCCAACAATCCCACCACCCCCCTACACCCCCCCAACAACCCTCCACTGTCTCTTCCCCTCCCTCAACGAATCCCTCCTCCAAAACGAAGACGAACTCGAAGATCAAGATCAAGAACAAGAACAAAACCAAACATCAATCCACCTCTCCGCCCCCATATCTATCCACGGCCACGGAAACATCATTTCCTTCCCCACCCAAGAATTCACCAGAATGGCAGCTTGCATCGTTGCCTCTATTCAAAAATCAACATCAACATCGACATCAACATCGACATCAACATCGACATCAACATCGCCTATCCCTAGTCCTAGTTCTAGAGATGGGGATAGGGATACCAAATACAGAAACATAAACATAAACCTCAACTGCGGAATCACCATCAACGGACAAAGAAACGTGATCGGCACGATGGGGGGAGCAGGAGGTATAACGACGAGAGCGGCAGCGGTGAGGATGCAGGCGCAGACTCAAGCTGGGAGTGCGGCGAGGGCGCAGAATGTTGCTGCTGCGATGAGTGGACCTGTTGCTGGTTCGAAACGGAAAGCGGAGGAAGATGTGGATGTGGATGTGGATGTGGATGTGGATGTCGAGGAGGGACCTGTTTTTAAGAAGGTTGATCTTGGTGTTGATGTTGAGAGTGGGGCGAGTTCCTCGTCGTCGGAGCAGGGGGAGTCGTGATGGTAGGTTTTGGGAATGGTTTGGGTTTGGTTTCTTCCTTGTTATTTATTTTTTTATTTATGAGGTATGATTGATGGATCTTTGGTTTTGGTTGGCTATGTATATATTTTCCTCGCATTACTGTTTCTATCGGGGGAATGGTAAGATACCTACTAGGACCCGACTGAGATGACGGTCGGAGGATAGGATGACTCTCAAGGACTTATCATTAGTCGATGACATGTCTATAATACTGTTAAAAGTTAATAATCTTAATGGCCTAATGGAAGACTATATGTACTCGTATATCTTATCATATTGCTGTGCCCAATTATCTTTAGATTATAACTTACCAATGCCTGGGTATTAGTATCACCATTTGACCAATCATCGCTCGGATCCCACATACGAATCGTATCCTCACAACTCTATATCGTCATCTGCCTTCTCACCGGTGAAACCGCATAATTCGCCAACATGGTCTCCAGCGTCAAAGCATGACTCTGCAAAGCATCCGCCTGTTTGCTCTGCCCCCACGCCTTCCCTTCCGTCGTACTTGATAGCTCCTTTTCAAGAACAGGTTCATCATCCTCCCAGTTATATCCCCTGAATCTCTCGCAAGGGACTTGATTTTGCTCGATAAACGGGGTATCGACTTGCATTCCGACAGCTTTACTCCAAGACATTTCTCCTCCAGGCGCTTGTGTAAAGATCGTAGGCATGATGACGCGAATATTCGCGCTGATAGCTGTGGGTGCATAGGCGCCCGTCGAGAGGGAGGTATTGAACATCCTCACTTGCGCATTGCAGGATTTGCCATTGCCAAAAACGGGTTGATTGAACACCTTTTTTAGGAACAACGCCGGGTGCTGCGCCTCTTTCTGGACGTGCACAGGTGTAAAAACAGCTTTCAGCGATGCATTAGCTGCACTGGCACTGAAGTATGTAGAATCGTCCTTGGTTGAGGGAACGGGTGCGTAAGCGTCGCATGCGGGTTCGAAAGTGGCTGGGTAGACTTCTGTGCCATACTCGCGGGAGGCGTTGATGCCGAGATCATTTGTGGAAGTGAGAAACTGGTCTGGCACCCATCGGAAGGGGGTCTTGTTGTCGGAGAGGAGGTCAAGGAAGGGGAATTCGATGCTTGCGCGCTGTTGGATTGTTAGTGTTGGCCATGATGGTTGAAGAAGTGGACCAACGTACAGAGAAATCAGCAATCTTGTAATCCCCTAGACCAAGATCATGGTCAAATGCTGCTTGAATGACTGCTGGGTACATGTCATCTGGTAGGTGGGGCAGTAATGTTCGATAAGCGGTTGTGAGGATGGTGTATTTGGCTGGAATCATGCTCCTGGCCAGGGCCATTGGTATCGGTAAAATCGCGAGAGTTCCATTCAGAGTTCCAGTGACGTTTTAGAGGATACTGCGAAGCTATTGGGTTCGGTAGTGATTGCGACTTGCATGTCTCTTGTGCTGAAGCGCCGAGAACAACGCAGAGAAGCGGTAGGGAGGTTGGTAGGAGCAGCATCCTGATTAGTATTGAACGGACGACTGGCGGAAGATTGAGTTAGTTTGGACATAGACAATCAAGATATCCATATTAAAGAGAGGCTGCAGCGCCATCCACCCTCTTAATAAGTACCACGGCGGCAACAATGATGACCAGGAAATGGCTGTGTGCTGTGGTAAGACAGGCCTCCGGAATGCAAGGTCCATCACGCAGCCTCTTCCTTGCGGTATAGAGCCAGTCCGAGAAGCTCAAAACGTATTAAGTATTTGGGAGGAGGATGGTTCTAGGTGGTAGAAGGAAACAAAGTTTCGGAAGGGCTGGTAGCCGGCGACGGTGCTAAGGGGGGAGCTCTGTACTATGCGCTGATGATTGGCTAGCCTCAGTCGGAGCTGGAGACACCCGCTCTGCTTTTGCAAATGATGGACGAGTGTGCATTGCTCCCACTTCAAATGGAGTAGATGTATGGAGTAGATGTGTGGAGTAGATGTGTGGAGTAGATGTGTGGAGTAGATGTGTGGAGTAGATGTACTGTGTAGGAGATGATCGGGGAAGGGATTCTTGGTGTTGTTGAGCTGACTATGAATCGGACTATGACTATCTTTGGTTCCAGTCCATCGGACAATCCGAGGCAACGGCTGGTCAGATCAGCACTCGCATGCATCTCACAAGCCACCGGCTATAAAGGGGTGTCGTTCTTAAAAGTACGCATGCACTTGCTTGAGTTCATTCTTCAACGTTTCTGGAAGGGCCTTTCCTGATCTATCGTGAAAGACGAGGGAGGTTCGAGATGGTGGAGAGAGGGAGGTTCGAGATGGTGGAGAGAGGGAGGTTCGAGATGGTGGAGAGAGGGAGGTTCGAGATGGTGGAGAGAGGGAGGTTCGAGATGGTGGAGAGAGGGAGGTTCGAGATGGTGGAGAGAGGGAGGTTCGAGATGGTGGAGAGAGGGAGGTTCGAGATGGTGGAGAGAGGGAGGTTCGAGATATGGAGAGAGGGAGGTTCGAGACAGTGAAGAGAAGGAAGGGCTACTCGTGGGAGAAGTCTGAGCAGGTACAGCAGGTCATGATGATAATTCGCTCATTATTGAGGACCAGATTTATATCGAGACAGCACCAAGGTGCATGTCAGCCTTCGATGTGAATGCCAAGGCTGAAGTAGTTGTGAAGATGCTGAGGGATTCATGCTTGACGACGGTGTTGAGCGTATCCATGTCTTTGAACCTAATAGGCATGATGCTGCCTCCTTGTACTGACTGCCAAGAGATGTATCCCGGGATCCAGGAAATCCTGCGTATGGTAGACCAAAATGGCGTCGGCTGCATCCGGTCGATCATGATTAACGACGCGTGCTTCCAACGGTTTTCATTGTTTCAAACTTTTCAGACGAGGTTGATGCTGAGAGCCTTGACAAGTCTTCTGATGGCGTTCCCACGTCCTAGACTCCACGCCGTCCACGATAGGAGCCGGATAAGCAGTCTCGGCCTTTGACGGGGTCGACCAAGCTTTCTTGCTCGTTTCAATAATCAATGGAAGCCTCCAGCCGTCGTCTTCCAACGTTTCCACAGTGGCGCCACGGATGGAAACAAACATGCGGCATCGGGGTTTTCATACTCGCAGTCTAGACACTGCTTCTGCCGTCCCAGAGACACCCAGGTACAGCTTCTGCCGTCCAGAGATATCCACGTACAGCTTCTGCCGTCCAGAGACATCCACGTACAGCTTCAGATCCTCTCTTGTTGTCTCTTCCCATGGAGAAGTCTGCACCCAACCGGCTCGCAGAAGTTATATCGGCCGTTGCTCAAACAGGTATTGACTGCTGAGTCGCATCTTCAATTCGGTCCTTAAGCCGCCATTACATCACGAAGGTCCTCCTTCCGAGTACTGTGCTAGCTGTTGCACCTGCACCAGCGTTGTTCTCTACTCGGTTAGTTCTTGCCCTTGCTTGCCTCTCCATTGTTTAGTTGCATACCCGCCGCGTCCTCCTTTCATCTTCACGCCATCCATGTTTTGCTCTCTTTAATATTTCACATCTAATAGCGACCACGTCGTGTGCTGCTCTTTCTCTGTCGTTACCATGCATACCTTCGAGAATATGCCCACCATGCTACCCTTCACTCTCGCTCTACTGTCTTTCGCAGCCTCTTCCTACCAGCAAGCCACTGCCACTATCAGTGCTCCCACGAGCGCTGCCTCAGCATCGGGTGTTTCCAATGCCCTCAATCAGGCCTTCGCCGGCTTTGGCATCGAGCCCTCGAATCTCTACTCATTCACAGGGGGTTCCATCACCAACGAACTCTCCGTGAACTTGCTCCAAAATCTCGCCAACTATGCTGGAGTGCCCCCGCATTTACGAATTGGAGGCAATACAGCCGATCAAATGATATACAACCCGAGTTTCACAGGCTACGAAATGATGCTGAAGCAGAACCCGACCGGGCAGGGAGCTGAACACACCGACAAATTCATATTCGGACCAATGTATTGGACGGCGTTGAACAGATTCCCAAAAGGCACGCCCATCACGTTTGGCCTCAGTCTTGCGTATCAAGGCTCGGATTACATCCAAAACATCGTCATGGAAGCAAAGGCATGCTTGAACGGCCTCAAGAATGTGAATCTCTACTCTTTCGAGATCGGTAACGAGCCAGACTTGTACCTCGCAAATCAATTCAGGAGCGCACCGTGGGACGGCAAGGTCTACACGCAGCAATATTTAGAACGAGCATCCGCTGTATACCAACAGGTCCTCAAACCTGCGGGACTTCCTGCACAATTTTTCGAAGCACCGAATACCGCTTCTACTATTGGCACCACATTCGCCGTGGACGATTTGCAACAGGCTGGCATCATGAACGGTGTGAACGGATCTTCGACCTTCTTGGCCGCGTGGAATCAGCATGATTACTACTACTTCGTAGATGTTTCGACTTACACACTCACATTGGAATATTTGCAAGACCTCAAACACACAGAAGAGCAGTTCTCATACTGGGCTCAACAGGTCCAAGCGGCTATCAAAACTGGTGTACCGTACTATCTGCGCGAGATGGCCAATGCCGGCCCCATTGGAGTCCAAGGAGTCAGCGACACTTTCGGCGCAGCTTTGTGGACACTGAACTTCTTCTGCTATGCTGCTTCTGTGGGAGTAGAGTCTGTCCAGATGCACATGACGGACAACTCGTACGCATCTGCCTGGCAGCCAGGTGAGCTGAATGGACAAGGGCCTCACATTCGTCCAAGTTATTACGCTTTCGCAGCTATGGCTCAACTCCTTGGTGCTGGTAATGGAACGACCCAAATCGCTGCAGTCACGCCAAACAACATCCCCTCGAATTACGCCGACTATGTGCGAACATATGCAGCCTATACAAACGGCGAGTTATCAGCAGTCGTGCTGATCAACTCCATGAATTCCCGTGAAGAAGTCACGAGCAAAGGCAGTGTAACATTCAAACTCTCATTTCCCAACGCCAAGGGCGAGACACTGTACATTTCCACCCTCACTGCTGCTGGAGGTGACTCAGTAACCGGAACGACGTGGAACGGCATGTCCTTTCAAGATTCAGGCGACGGAACTGCTTCCGTATCGAACTCGGCTGTACAGACAGTCGTGATTGGAAACGATGGCAGCGCATCTGTCACTGTGCGAGACAGCCAGGCTGTCATTGCCAATGTTGGCTTCCTGCTCGGTAGCCGTGCTGTCAAGGCTGGAACTGCCTCGAGTGGCACGAGCAACAGCAAGAAGAGTGGATCGTCGGGCCCTACGTCGAATTCAGCAACTAGCGTTGCCATCACGTCGGTCTTCACCACTGCAGCCGCTATGGCCACATCTGCTGCGCCCGTAGCTTCTACCACGAGTAGATCTGACGCTGAATCGGGTAGGCGGAGACCTAAGAGGTGGTCCGTGATGTTTATGGTGGCCATGTTCACATTCATCTTCGTTGTCATTGCCGCACGCACTTTTGGCTAGATGAGTTTGCATACTGGGTGGTTTTTTGGGAGGGTTTTTTGGTGTCAGCATGCATGGATGTGGCGTTTTCGGTGAATGTTTCTCTTGAATACTGAATTACCTGTGGAGCATTCTTGGATTGACTGGTAGATGGTTTGATGACACACGTCCCTGGAGTTTCTTCACTCTCGAATGCGATTGGATAGGGACCCTAATGGTAATGATGGGAAAGAGATTTGTTATACCTGCATACCTAGACTTGGAGGGGAAGGAGAACACTACCCTAGAGGAACAGTTCTAATTCTCGAAAACTCTTTATGATGGTTTCGAGGGTGTCATCGCGCAATTTTGCCCTCACGTTCCTGTGTCATGCGATGATGATGATCCACTCCTGAATCCTAGAGTATGTATATATATTTATATATACACACTTGAGTCCATGTACGTAACCGCGAGCTATGCTAGGAGCGTTCCTTTTCCCCCCGGTCTCAGATCTACCTATCGAGGATATGTGGTGCTTTGCCGCCGACATCGCAACAGCGATTAGATTTTAAACAAAGATAAAGAGGTTAACCAAACCCCCTTTTCTAACCGAATGCTGGCTGGCATTAGGAAACGTCCCGGGTGCTTTAGTAGGTATTTATTGAACTTTTTTGAGGCCTTGATTTGATTTGACTCGACTCCACGGAAATTTAAACGGGCTCATTCTTCGCATGGGCGTTGTTGAGTGAGTGGAAGGAATTTTTTATAGAGTTTGTAATGTGTTGCGAATGATTGGAGCGGGGGTATTTTGCGGGGGATTTTTTGTGGCTTTTTGATGCCTCATGTTGTTGTTAGATTGTGGGTTTGATGGTGGTGATGGTTATTATTGTGGTTTAATTCTTTTCCTGGGGATATTGGCATTTCAGGCCTATCACGTCGCGGAGTGCGATGATGTTTTGTGGACTTTTTTGGGGGGATTGGAATGATCTACTCGTAATGCTCTTTGCTGCTTTTCTGCTTCTTTGAGAATTGGTCGATTTTTTGAATATCAGTGACATTTCCTCCTGTTTTGAGATGAAGATCATCATCATCATCACCACCACCACCAGCTGTCCTCGCCCACCTCGAATCGTAAAAGAAAACATACAATATTGATGCATCAAGATATCGCTCCCTGCCACCCCCGCATCCGCATTCACACAATCCAAAACATCCACGACCATGCCATCGTGTTGAGAAGGAAATTGACATTCACCTTCCCTTCCCTACATCTCCCATCAACTCAAAGCAAAGAGATAGAACCGATCTTACCATTGGCCACGTCCGCATCAATACTGTAACCACGATTTGCCGTCGTAAACCGTCGTAGATCAAGAATAAATAGCTTAGCTGAACTCAAATGCTGCTCGACAAGAGATCATCATCACCTTCCCGGGTAGGTGTTTGCCTAGATGAAGTTAGCTATATATTTTCTGTTTGTGTCAAGGACTGCTGAAGTGATGTACTCAATCAGTATTAGACGTAGTTGTATCGTCGTCATGGTTGATATAATAACCAAGGTGAAAATAAAAGGTGAAAACAAAAGGGAAAGATGTTCTTCATCATCACTTCCATCTTTCTGGAATCTGCACCACCCTTTATAAGCGATCAGTCTTACTACATCAAAGCTCCCCCCAATTTTCGTGACATCCAGAGAAAGAACTCGAACTCACGAAAACCATCCTAATCAAGTAATAACCATCTATGCAAATACTCTCTCCACTAAAGACTCTCAAATTAAATCCCATTCCATACCAACCTCCCAAGCCAAAACTCAACCCGCACCCCCCCATCACCCCCCCTAACCCACCTAACAACATCCACACCCCCTCTTCAAAAAACATAACATTATAAATCGAAATCCTCCCAATATCACTCGGTAAAAAGAAGTATCGACAATAGGTCCATATATCAAATCCGCACCATGACTCTCCTCATCACTTTTTTCGATTGCGAAAGGACCAGCCAATGTATCAGCATGTTTAGCCACCAGTTCTCACTCGATATTCGTATCTGTGTCTTGAGCAGGAAGTCTAAAGTCGAGGGTCTAGATGAAGAGACCTGAGTTGTAGGGAAAGGTTGAGATGTCTTCTTTTGTACTGGGGAAAGGGGAGGTTAGCTGCTTCCATCCATGAACGGAGTGAATTTGGGAAAGGTGAGGTGGAATATCATAGCGCTACGAAGCTCATAGATGACCAGCATCTTTCCTTCAACCCGCGACCATTTTCTAGCTTTTCAGACATTGTGTTGCACAAAGGCATGGTAATTGTGCTGTGTATATATGCCACCAATATGAGGCCAAAGTGAAGCAATCGGAATTCCGAAATACGGTCCGGGGCGAGCCGGCGTAATTGCTCTCGATGGTCTTGGTCTGAAGCCATGGGATGGGGATGAGGACGAGTGTAGATGTGCATAGCAGAGGTCGATGCACTGGGAGGTGGCTCGGCAATGGTTGCGGGAATCGAGTGCACGGCCCCCTGTCAGGATTGCGTTCCAAACACCACTGTTGAGACTTGAGACAACAAAGTCGACTTGATATCTCGTCCAGTGCGAGTCGTTGATGCTGCTTGTATGAGAGAGTCTAATGGCCGAGGCCGAGCAATGGAGAGAAGGTATCCCGCGACTCCAACCACCATGACTTCGTGGATCCAAACCACTTACGTCGCCACATCGCCACGACTCACAAGAGACTGACGGACCGTCCTGTCGTGAAGACTGTCTGCCCTGCCGCCATGGCGTTGGGTTGATTGCATACGAAACGGCTGCCTCAGCGTTCAAGTTTGCCGTTGCCTTCCGGACGCGTAGATTTCTCCGCATCCGAGTATCGTACAAGATTGACCCGCCGCCTACTAGGTAGTAACTGAGATCTCACGATAGTTACATTCGATCCGACCACACGACAAGGACATTGCTACTTTCCCGGAAAGTTAATGGCACCTTGCTGGTCAGCAGAGGCAGCACATCGGACAATAACCCTGGAGCTGCCGATATCAGCAGTGCCCGTTCGCAAATCAAGTCTTTCAATTTGAACGACTTATCAGACACAAACTCCCTCGACTTTGCATCCACCGGAACCATTCTCGGCTGGGGGCTTCGTAACTCCGTTGGAGTTGCTGAAGATCCCAATACTGGTGCTATTTTCAGCGTTGAGAACAGTGTAGACAACCTAGAACGTAACGGCCAGGATGTGCATGAAAACAATCCTGGAGAAGAACTCAATTTCCACGGGTATCTCAACGGAACTCGCTATTCTGGCCAGGGCCAGAATTACGGATACCCAACGTGCTTTGCAGCTTGGAACGTTAGCGAGATCCCGGATAATGGTGCTTTGCAAGTTGGCTCTCAGTTTGCAATTGGGAACCAGAACTCGACGGTCAATGACAACATTTGTGCCAGGGATCGCATTGCGCCTCGATTAACTTTTCCTGCCCACTGGGCGCCTTTGGTTAGTGATTACTCTCTGGTGTCTCTTGATATATTTAAGGATTGACAGGTTGTAGGATATCAAGTTTAATGCCAGGGGCGATACTGCTTGCATTACAAGCCATGGTAGCTGGTATTTCCCCTCTCCATACACCCCTTCTTGATCAGATGATTATGTCTCCTTTCTACTCTCTTGTCCCTCGTTCTTTCAGAGTCTCGTTTTGCTCTCAGGATCCAATATTCGTCTCCTTTCCTGTCTTTCCTATAACTTTCCAGAGCCGCAGTATTGCAATAGATTCGTCGTTTCTTTTCCTCCTTCTCGTGGCTATGTCTGTTCAGCAGTGCCAAGTCTCGCATTGAGGGGACGAATTCCCGGCGACCCGAGCACTCTAGGCTGCTAGAAATGGGGTTTCGTCTCCTCTCCAGTGAAGATGCGCGATGAGGGTGCTGTATTTCCTGGCTATGGATGGAGCGAGGAAGTAGAACTGGCAGAACCTTTGTGGTGCGTTCAACTTGGGGGCCCCCTTGTCCAGACCCAATATCGCTTTGATCTGCCTCTCGCCTTTCGATTCCATCTCTTTGGCTCTCCGCTGCTGTAGTCCATGATCTGGAGTCCTCCATCAAGGCTCGCTTTCTGTACTCTTCGCGGTGTACAATGCCCCGATTTTGGTCGTGCAAGGTCGGAGCAGTACTTGCTGTCTGTTTCGGAAGGTCTCTTGGTCCCAGTCTACCGTCCCGAGCACTGCTGCGTGAAGAGCTCCAGTTTTCTCAAGCTTTTCTGCTCCTTTTTGGCAGAAGCTATGCGCTCCCAGTTCTGACGGGTTTGTAGGAATCGTGACGCTCCGGATGGATACCTCTTCACGGTGGGATATAGCAACGGTATGCCAACTGCCGCTTCTAATAGCACCACTGCCGTAATCCCGATTATGCGCAATCAGGATAACTCAAAATTCCCTGACGACTGCTTTCGCCCCGTTGGACTTGCCTGGGATAACACTGGGCGATTGTTCATGACAAGTGGTTCCACGGGAGAGATTTACGTTGTCACTCGGTCTGATGGCAGCTCTGTCAACGGGACTACGCCTGCCACGTCTCCCGCATCTCCGTTTCCTTCTCCTTCTCCGACTCGATCGGCAGCGGTTGTAAGGGCTCGTCCTGGGTTGTGGCTGTTCGTGGGTGCGGTGACGGGCGCGATTGGAAATGTTTTGGGTTAAGTTCAGAGCAGCATTTGGACTTCACGACAAAGACAACAGCAGGCAACAAACTGCATTTGATGGATGTAAAACTATGGAAGCGACGGCTGGGTTACTTGCTGGTAGCCAAAATTCGCTCTTGTTGCAATTCTTGAAACTATCCCTTTTCGTGCTTCCCCTGATCTGACATAGTGATGAAGGCCTCCGATCACACACGGCTGTTGCCTCATGCTGCTTTGAAGCAGAGCCATGTTCGTGCGAGAAAATCAAAGAGACTGGCTACCACCTCATCATCGCCCTGGTGGTGATTCTCCAACCCTGGAGACGAACTCGCCGTCGCTGCCACAAACTACACCACACAGGGGCGGCTCTGAAGAGAGTCAGGCGGCATTGGGTAATGGTAATCAAGACAAGCACTTATATCGAATCATCCCCAGACTCCTACGAAATCAGACCTCACTCTGATCTCACGCGGGATGCTCAAACAACACCATCCCCGCTGGAGTGTGGTTGATTGTGCCCGAGTCCATAACAGCGGCGGCGACAATAGCAGTCCATGAATACGACATGGGGACATCACAGGGACTATGATGCAACTGCTTTCATCCTTATTGGCGGTGAAGACGGGATACAATGGCCGCCGATTGAGATAAATGTGATAAACAAGTGACGACGGAAAGGAGCTAGTCCTGTCTACAATCGTAGCCTTACGATAGCGATTTCATAGACACATGACCCGGACAATAGATCTCACTACTGCTATTGACCGGACTAGCACACTGGTCAGATCTGTCACTCTTTCGACCACTACTTAAGGAGGGGCCTTCTATTCCTCCAATTCTATTCCTCCAATTCTTTTCATCAAACACATCACTTCCCTCATTCGAGCTACATCGATAGCTCTTCCATCAATCCAATCCTTCCTTCTTACACATCCAAAACATTCCATGCAAAAGCCCGCAGCAATGGCTTTCAACAAATGCCCTATCGAGGTCAGTACATCCTTCCCCTCGTTCCTAACCACTCAGCAAGCTAATCCAGTCAAAGGTCAACCAAATGATCGCTCTCCAATTGTCTGACAAGGACATCGCCAGCTACCGCCTGGTCTGCCGCACCGCCAACGATGCTGTGGACAGTGACTACGATCGTTTCTGGTTCCTCCGTTGGCGCCAGCAGTTCGATTATCCGATCAAAGCTCACTCCGGCGGTCATGTCCAGACCAAGCAAGAGTACCAGAATCGCATGGGTAAAATGCCCAAGACGATCAAGTTCAATGGAGGCTTGACCAAGAAGGAGAAGTTGTACCTTGAGTCCATCAAGGCTATCATTATTGGTAATTTTTCTCACGCCCTCACTCTCATTTACACCTTGCTTTCCATTTGTCGAGCAAATTATATCTCCGCACAGCAATCTGGTATCAGCTTATCAGCCTTCTCCGCCTTTCCATATGTTGTCATGTCACTAACTTCTTTATAGAGGCTCAGCCTGAGGTCGGCAATGACTATAAGATATCAGGCCGTAATGTCACGGTATTAGAGCACTTCGTCAAGAGCACCAACATCATGGATGTGATCTTCGTCCGTCAACCAAAGTCCATGCGCTTCGGTGCCACAAAGCCTGGCGACTTACTCATTCGCCTTATCCAGCTTGTGCTTAGCGCCCTCGCTCTGCGCATCGAGCATCGAATTGTCTGGTCGTTTGACATATCTCAGCGTATGTCATACTTGTCCCTCATCAAGGAACCGCTATTCAACGGCCGTTCTGGAACTGAAGTCAACATCGACTGGACACTCCACGTGGTGAACTTCTTCCGCTACCATGCCCTCCGCAGCGAGGAAGGTACTTTACACGCCCCGTGGTTGGACTTGACAGAGGAAAACGATGGTCTTGGACTTCCTCAACTCATGAAGAAGGGTCTCAACAACGTTGGTCACGCTACTGTCGGTCAGAATTGGAAGGGCACCTATGGTGAGTCACTTTGGTTCCTCCTTTTTCTCTTATTACTAACCGCACACTCACAGCCTTCCTCGATCGCGATGAAGTTCGCGAGATCCGTAAGCCCAATGGTGATCAGACCGGCTTGTACCAGGATAAGAACATCGACGGCGGCGAGGGTGCCATCCAGGTATGACATTTTCTCTCATAGTCCTTTTTAAACATCTTGCTAATTCTTTCACAGCGCCTCAAGATTGAATTCCCTGAGAAGCCCCAGTTCGCCTGGCCGCAGTTGTTCGAGAACCATTTAGAGTCGGTCAACTTTCATCGCAATCGCCTCACCAGCCTCAGCCTCAACCCTCCACGCGTCACTCGCCCTCGCGCTCAGCACTCCCAAATGCCAGTTTACGGTCCACAGACCTTCCCGCTACACTACACCCGCCGCTTCGAGGGTACCGGATACGATGATGAAGACTTCTTCGGAGCTGGTTGGATCAACCCGCTCCCAGCTCAGCACGGAATTCCTGGATTCAAGCGCATGACGATGATGAAATTCTTCCGGGACGAGCAGGGCCTTGTGGACGTTAACGCTCTCTGGGCATACGAAGGTGTTGTTCTTCCAGGAGATCAAATCATCGTCGGTCGCTGGTGGGCTCCAGAGGGTCTCGACCGACAGTCCCGCGAAGAAGTGTACAGCGGACCCTTCATCCTCTGGAACGTTGACAGCCTTGAGAAGCACAAGGAGGATCGCAAGGCCGAAGAGCTCGACGCCCCTCTCAGCTTGTAGATGCCTCGATATCTACTTCGAGCTATTCGGTATTGTCTTCTTGACTTACGACACACATGACTGATTGATGGTGGTGGCATTTTCGGCTCTCTGGACAATGTTTTGGGAGGCTGGATTTTTCTTCTGCTGGGTGCTCTTTGCCTTTATTTCTTCACTCACACGACACAACAAACACTATTTGCGACACACCCCATTCTTTCACATTTCCACTCATCATCCACATCATCCACTATAACTTAAACTTGGTCATCACGCTTTCATTCTTCCTCATTTGGGAAGATACCCAAAAGCGACGGGAGCATTTCTCTGCGCTTTTCTTTTGATTGGTTAGGTGTCTGGAAATTGGATGATTATTCATAGTTGGCCCAGGTGTAACAGGGAAGGAGGTAAGGAAGGCAGATAGTACTGCAATATCAAAATACTCCTACTGCTATAGACTTTTCACTACCCTAAAATATCCCAAGCTTGACAACTATACGTACATACTTGAATCGGATTTGCGAAGATATCTAAAAGCGACGGGAGCATTTCTTTACGCTTTTTCTTTTGATTGGTTAGGTACCTGGAACTCAGATAATTATTCATAGATAATAGGGCAATAGATCTAGGTTCGGATATGAAGTATGATACTATGCGAACCCCTCTATACGTTGTACTATGGTTGCATGGCTATTCTTTATATATCCGTTCTCAATTCTACCCGCGACTCTCTGCAGGTAGTACTTATTCTAACACGCGTACTTATCAGAATCCCGATCTGCACAAGGCTTTTCATACTAACAACCTTTTGGCCGGCAACCATATTAGTAGGTAGGTCCTCATCATCCACTTTTTTCCCGAGACCTCCCGGCGGCTCTCGCCTTGCAGTGCCAGGTTAGGCAATATATCTCCACTTGGTTTAAGTGTGGCGACTGAGAATGCATCGCACACTTCCATCCGCTCTTCTTTCCCGTCCGCACCTCAACAATCTCAACGACTCAACACCATGACAAGCTCAATGATCTTCATCGCATGCCCATGTTGGATCGGTCCGACATTACAGTGCAGCCTTCAGCCTTGCGACCAATCCCTATGAGGCGAATTCCATCTGAAATTATATCCTTTCCTTGGGTTACAATTCGGCTGTCCAAGACTCCTCAGCAAGCCTCCCAATATTATCGAAGGAAGAACATACACCCGGCGGGCTAGACCGGGCGTAGTATTAACTCCGAACCAAAAGCGTGATTGGCGCGGATATAGTACTCCGCTTGGACATGCCGCCAGAATATGGAGAACCGTGGATCCGCCCCAGATCATGATGTCTCCACACCCACAGCAACCCCAGCCTTTATCCATCCACTATTCTCGTAGCACTACTGATGCCGCTGGCGACACCCGTTGATCGTCACCAGACATGCCCGTTACCCAACCTATCACGTAGGATGACATGCCCCGGATTTCAACGACTATAGATGTCTCCGCATTCCCACACTGGCGAAATGGTGTGGTCGTGTGCTTCTTCTCCAGCTTTCAACGTCCAACGCAATTGTTGAGAGACGATTTCTTCCTACTGGACCTCCTGGAATAAATCGATTGCTTGAATAGTCATCACCATGGTACTTGACGGCAAAGATGCGGTGGAAACCCACGACGACATGGCGAAGCATCAATCCACCGCCACGGAATTGAAGCCGGATGGCTACTTCAATGCTGCGAGCAATATGG
Source organism: Venturia nashicola (assembly GCA_004522665.1). Taxonomy (NCBI): domain Eukaryota; kingdom Fungi; phylum Ascomycota; class Dothideomycetes; order Venturiales; family Venturiaceae; genus Venturia; species Venturia nashicola. The sequence goes on from SNSD01000009.1 coordinate 201,205, forward strand.
ACCCGGAACGCCGCAAGGTGGTTGAGAAATCGATGCTCCGGAAATTGGATGCTAGATGTTCACTTTTTGTCCTGATCTATATCATGAATTATTTGGATAGGAATAATATCGCTGCTGCGAGATTGAAGGGTCTTCAGGAAGACCTGAGTCTGACTGATACTCAGTATGCTACTTGCTTGAGTATCTTGGTATGTTTGGCTATTGGGCTTTTGTTCTTGGATTGGTTGCTAATTTTGAGACAAGTATGTTGGATACATTTTGATGCAGGTTCCATCGAACATGGTAGTCAATAAAATCCAGAGGCCGTCTTGGTACATCGGTTGTGCTATTGCTCTTTGGGGTACCATTTCTACCCTCTCCGGGGTGGCGAACAATTTTGGGGGCATGGTTGCCGTTCGCTTTTGTCTAGGTTTTGTGGAGGCTGCGTTTCTTCCTGGCGCGCTTTTGATCCAGAGTAAGTCATTTTTAAAGCTTAGAGGCATCATACAGAATTTACCACGAAGCCTTGTCTGCCATCATTAGCCTAGACTACGAGTTCACAATATATAGCTGACATTTCTTGCCCTAGGTAAATGGTATACTCGCCGGGAGTTGACAATGAGAAACGCGATTCTTTTCAGCGGGAATCTCATCTCAAACGCTTTCTCCGCACTGGTCGCGGCTGGCGTGCTTTCGAACATGCAAGGCGTCTTAGGCCACGCTGCATGGCGATGGCTCTTTTGGATTGAAGGTGGATTCACGATTTTCCTCGGCCTCATCGCTATATTCATCCTTCCTGATCTTCCAACCAACTCCCGGGGCTTCAGCGAAGAAGAGCTTCTGGTTGCTCAGCTTCGCATGATGGAGGATGTTGGAGAAGCTGACAAAGACTCAGAGGATCAAGGTCCTTTCGATGGATTGATCATGTGTCTCAAGGATCCCAAGGTCTACATTATGATGCTCACCTTTACGGCATATGTTGTCGGATTATCCTTCAATGCCTTCTTCCCCACGCTCACAAAGACACTTGGATACTCTTACGTCCCGACACTGCTGTTCAGCGCCCCACCTTGGGCTTTCGCTGTTATCGTCTCGCTCTTTGTCAGTTGGCATGCTGACAGGACCCAAGAAAAGGTACATATTATCCACATCATTTCTGTCCTCGAATCAACCTAATTTCCCCAATAGTTCTTCCACATCGTAGGCCCAATCTGTATCGGCCTTGTCGGCTTCATCATCAGCATGTCTACCCTAAACACGGCAGGCCGCTACGTAGCCCTCTTCCTCCAAGCAAGTTCCTACGCCGGCTTCATAGTCTTCTACAGCTGGATCAGTTCTTCCTTCCCCCGCCCACCCGCCAAACGCGCCGTAGCCATCGCTCTCATCAACGCTTTCTCCCAACTCGGCAACATAGCGGGGTCATACGTTTGGGATCTCCCTGCCAATGGCTTCCGATCGAGTTACGGAATCGTTACAGCCATGTTTGGAGTTACGATATTGGGATGCTGGATTTTTAGGGTGTTTATTATGAGGTTGAATCGAGAGTTGGAGCAGAGTGAGTTGACGCAGTTGGAGGGGGAATTTCTGGAGAATGAAGATGAGGCTTTGAGGGTTAGGAAGGGGTTTAGGTATTTAGTGTAGAGCTTTTGAGCGTGTAGAATAAGGATGGCCTAGAATAGGGTAGTAACGCATTTCATGAAGAGAACATGATTTGATGTTACCTTCTTCACTTCCAATTCGTGCTCTTCCTCGCCTCTGTCCTGTGACACTAGTTTTACCAGCCAAATTCCCCCTTGATCCATCGATCCAAAGCAAATTCTGGCATTTGAACGGGAGAAGAAAAGATAGACTGTGATTTCCCATACCGTTTCCGTCGATAGACAGGTTTTCAAGAATTAACCAGCGTATAAGCTCGCTAGACAAGGAACTTGCCTTGTTTTTGTTCCAAGACAAGCCCAATTCCAAGCATCAATTCTCAATTTTGTTGGTGGTCGCAGGATTCTACCTCTGTAACCTTGTTGCCGATTACGAGTACGAGATACGGGTACGAGGATGCGAGTCTCATCTCCTTTCTCGTTGTGCAGGCGCGGGTCTTCCATTGTCAATCAACCCTCACTCATCTCAATACTACCCTTTCGTATTCTTATCTCATCGAACTATTAGCAATTTCACAATCTCTCTCGTGGCATTGTATCAGGCTTCGAAAATCAGCATGTTTCTTGATACCTTAGGTAGATTGGTATCAAGAACTATCGGTCATCATAACGTTATGGCCATCTCAACCATCAATTATCAAAAACCGAGGTAATCTGCCTATCCCACAGCACCCGTACTAATAGGTAGTATTCCGAAGGAAAAAGAAAAGTGTTATTAACTAAAACCGTTGCCAATATCCGATTATGCAATCCCATACGCCAAAGCCGCTGCCAATGCAAATACAGATCCAGTTACATCCCGACGCGTCGCTGCGCCGCTATGTTGGGTAGTTTTGGCGCCAGTCTTCGTTGCGTTCTTTGCTCCAGCTGCTGGGACTGTGGCGCCTGTGATGGCTGCTGCGCCGGTTCCGGTCTTGGTGGCTGTGTGGTTTCCGCTGGTGGAGTTTTGGGTGGAGTTTTGGGTGGAGTTTTGGGTCTGTGGATTTGGTCAGCCGCAAGTCTTGAGTGTGGGAGCAGACCGCATTCTGTCGTCTTGTGAAATTTCTTGTTGGAGGGTGGACTCACGACTGGCACTGGGACAACGACCACGGTCGACGGGACAGTCTCAGTACTGGCATGACCTTCTGTCTTGGACGAATTTCCCGAGTTTGGCTTGAGAGGGGATGTAGGTACCGCCACTGAATCATAAGGCGCCGTGACCGGACCGTGAGGCTCTGGAGACAAGAGTTAGTTCTGATGCACAAGAGAAGGATCGTATGGAGAAGATGGAGATGGGGAAAGGGAGGCCAACCCTGTTGTTGTGATGGTGGGAGAGGCTCAAGAAGTGGTGGTGGGCCATGGCCATCACCATAACCAGGTGCAGAGGGCGGTGCAAGTAGAGCAGGAGGTGGATGCAGCCCATAGCCATATGCAGGTGGTGTTTGTGGTGGCTTATCCGTACTTGGGCACGTCGCGGCATTGTAAGTCGCATCAAACGCTCCCTGATCTAGCGGCGTCATTGCCATTTTACAGGCAAAGGAAAATTCCTTCAGCACAATTTTGGCTGTGGCATCGTCGCCGAATCCATGGTCGCTGCAGCTGTGGCAGGCGCAAGTGTTCGCATTCGCATGAAGACCGTTATTCGCGGCCTTGCAAAGACCTGCAAAGTGGGTCAGAGGTTGTCGCATCAAGTCTGATCCGTTTTCAGCCATATCTTACAAGGGATATCAGCCCATTGACACATGACGCCTGCTTCTCTGGCGCATTTTCTCCAGCACAAGGGCATCATGGTGAGGAAGGTTGACGAAACAACCGAGGCCATATACACAACCGCGAAAGAGCTCTTGAACAACATCCTGATTTAAGTAATGAGCGTGGTAATAAACGAGTGTGATTAAAAGAGAACAACGAAAAGCGAGAGACTTGAGCGCTGCGGCTCGCTAACAATGGCAAGCTGATGTCGTGGAGAAGGTGATGGGCAGGAAGAAGGGAAGCATATTGTTCCAGAAAACAGGCCCCCGGATCGTCGTAAATACTCAATTTCCAAGATGAGGTTTCCATGGTTTGTGCAGGGAGTGATCCAAGGCCCGGTACCTGGCTGGTCGTTAATTTGCGACGTCGTGATGGACAGCTCACCCTGGTCATTCCCCCCGTTATGGACGACGGCAACAAACAGCTCAGATGCTCGTGTCGTGGATTGGACGAGTGTCATCAAGGTTCGCGACCATGCCTCATCGAGCCTGTAAACATTGTCATATATCCTCCTGGAATATCAACTTCACGTCATTCCAACGACGTGCTGTCGAGAGTCGAAGCTTCATGGACAAAACCAAGCTGCCCAGAATTACCTGGATCGTCAAAGTCATGACTGTAGGCTTCCTGGAACAATATCAAGGTCGAGGTTGAATAACTTCATTTGCACCAATAGGCTTCAGCCTGATGATACGTCCGAAACAACAATTTCTTGGACAAATGATGACAGGATAGTATACATGAACTTTTGAAGACTTCTACTCGCAAGTTTAGGACTTGAATCCACGTCACCAGATTCTGACGATGGGGAGCAACGAAAGGTAAATATGCCTGCAGGGAGTATCCAAGACCGATCGAACCAAGCCACTCCACGAATTTCCGAGAGATGAGATAACGTGAGTGTTTCAAGGTATAATAAGAGCAACAACATAATTCAATCCTATATATCAGATTCACGGAGACCTTCTTGAAACAAGAGATCGAATTCCATCGGCTCCGTAGTCTCTGCATGAACCGGAATCTTACGAAAATACAATCTCAAAAATAGAACAAATGCTCCAGAATCTTCCCTTGAATCGTAAAACCGTATATCCATCATGACACTCCAACAAGATTCATCTGACGCTGTGTCCGAGTAGCCAAGCGAACAGAATACTGACACAACAACATAAATTGGAATCTAATCTGGGAGTATCACCAACACCCAAACACCCAGACATTGGCGAGAGGACACCAAATGATCATCAAAGCAAGAGAGATACTGTCCCACACGTCAAAGACATCTTTGCTCAAATGAAACCATGCCATCTGACGTACATTATCCACCAGACCAAGAGGCTCATAAGCTACAAGCCCCATATATACGACAATTGTGGAAGGTTTCTTCACAAATGAGGAGGCCGGTCGGATGGCGTATATAGTGGTCAGCTTGCATCTCTTGATATTCAAGTGTATCGCGCGCACTAGTATAAAAAATCTCTGGAAACCCGTTCATGGCCAGTCTGCACAATCGAGCGTCGCGCGAAGCGATGGCCAGCTGCACCCATGAGGGTCGCGCGCATTACTACCCAGCGGACGAATACCAACAATTCAACCAGGTCACGGACCAACTCTGTCTTGACACCTCAGGCCTCCAGGCTCGCGCATATATTTGTCCGGGTTACCTTCGCTTTAAAGAAGTATTACTACGACGGATAGTACACACAAACTGTCACCAGGGCTCGGCAATTAGTAAGACCGCTAGTTCCCTTACGCAAGTAATCGCAAAGGTCCATCGCATACGTCTCCTTGGAGTGCTTCGATAGCTAGACGTACTTTACGACGAAGTATATCCGCCCCTAAACCTATACTCGAATACTAGTATAGCGTATAGGAGCTTAGGCTCGCCCGACTATACCCTACGAGGATTATTCCACCTAGGCTATTATAACGAGTAGGTCCTAGACCCCGATCCCATCCTTGACAACATAAAAAAAAGGCCAAAAAGGCTCCTCAAACGTAAGATTTATAGTCAACATACGACATGACCAAAACGATCAAAACTGTATAGGAATGCTCAAGAATGGCGTCCGGAGCGGGAAATCTATCCAAACGAAAGCAAAAAAAATTACTGGATCTAGGTATTTCGAAAGGTAGATAAACAGAAAAGCGGATGACGACTATGGAAAACGCGTATAATATTACCCAAGAGTCCACGAGAGCGAGTGACGAGATATAAACGCCAACAACCTCCTATCGAAACAAACCAAGAGCACAAAGAAAGCGAGCAACCACAGACAAAAACTTTTCCAAGAAAAACTACAAAACCTTCCAAATCAGCTCCTTCGCCTCCCTCTCCTCTTCCCTCTCCAAACCCTTATTCACAATTAACAATACACTTCTCACAATCATGATTAATTTTTATAGTAGCCTGTATCGTCGCCCCGGGAGATTGCGTCGTACACTTTCTCTGACTGATTGTAGCCGGTTTGCAGGAATGGGAGAAGACGGTTTCGGTGTGGCCGCAGGTGAAGGTGTAAGCGTAGAAGTGACACATGGTTTGGGATGGGGAGGTTCTGTGGGGGAGGTTAGGTTAGTGGGGGAGGTTAGGTTAGTGGGGAGGGGGTGGGGTGGGGAGGGATAGAGAGGAGAGGAGAGGAGAGGGAAAGGAGTGGACGTACCTGGTGGAATTGGGTGGGTGCTTTTACAGCTGGTAGGGTTACAGAAGGATAGGGGCTTGGTTGGATTCGTGATTGGTTAAGCGATGTTGGCTCTCTGATGATGTTGCTTGTTGATATATTGTGCCTGCGTAAATAGAATGTGTTGTGGAAGCTTCGATATTGAGATGGTTTGAGATGGATAGAGGCAGCTACTGCCTAGAGATCAACAATTGAAGTGACAATGTGCCAAATATGGAGTGAAAATGCGTGAATGCTGCGATGCCAAGGGCGATAGTAAGAAGGATGAGAGCTGCAATGTTGAGTCGACAACCCCGATAATTCGTTCAATCTAGAGCACTTATATACACCTACATAGTCCAGGAAAGATGCAAAAGGAAGTAAGCTGGTGGTGGTAGCCGTGGTCCGGGTTACAATCAAACAATCTTCAGCAATCGCATCAAGTACGCATCCGAGCCTCATATCTCTTAGGCGTCGAAGGCGACATATCTCACACCGTCCCGTTGACACTTCAATCAAATCGGAGCAGTGCCATGTCATTAAGTGGCGTTCGGCAACTATGTAAAGAGCCGTATCACACTGGTTTGTCTAGTTTCAAGAGTAACGTGTTATGGCAAACGGTCCATGACGAGCCTCATATTTTGACCGCTTTAGGACATGCGAAAAGGTGTTTGCCACATCAAACGTGGATAACTGGGGTGAGTGTGGTCGTGCAAAGGCCCATTCGCCGTCACTTTCTCGGCTCGGAGTTCCGGGTCCACGGATGCAGCGAGCCGTTTCCGACGGGTAGGGTAAGATTTGTGTTGCTTTTGATGTTAGAAAATGGTGATAATGGGCAGCAACACCGGAGGGTGGTAGTGTTTGCTCTTCAAAGGATGGTCTTGAGGTACAAATGTAGCATGCTGACCGAGATAGCAGCGAAGATAGATGAAGGGTAAAAGGAGATGGTGCTGGAATGAGATGATCGTGCAGAAATGAGTTTAAAGATAGATCGATTGTCGATACGGTGAAACAAGGATCCGAGGACTCGAAAGGAAGAGCTGATGCGCTGCGCAAACGTGATCGTGGCCTTTCATCGTTTGGAGGTCGAGTTTGTTCCTCAACCGCACAAACGACGCAAACGCGCCTTGGTCGCGGCCCAGGCGACGATCGCTAATGATGTCTTTCTTTCAGTGTCTCCAGATAACTGACCAGCCTTTTCTTGATGATGACACCAACAAGGCGGCCTGTCCCCTCTTCGACAACACAGACATGTCGCAAACCAAGTTTCCCAAAGAACTCAACGGCGTACTCAAGTGGCGCTTTTGCTGACAATGTAACCGGAGTTCTGTCAACAAACATGCTGAGATCAAAGTCTCCCTCATCAGGGTCCCCTAGCAGTCTCACTTCCTTGTCATCATCATAGATCGATCCGATATCCGTCAGGCCGAAGTCAAGTTCGCCCTCAGCGATGTAGCCTTGTAGCATCCCGTCTTGTACAAGTACAAGGCCAGAATCCATCAGTCCTCTGCTTTTGAGTTGTTTCAATTTCGTCGCTAGAGTCTTACGTGCTACTTTGTTGTGTTTTGGGACTGTGACGGTAATCTCGTTCATCGTTTGCTCTGGAGGAATTAGTTCTTCCACAAGCAAGCTTTGTCTGCGAACGAGACGTAGTGAATGTTCCATGTCCAGGAATGGATGTCCTAGCACGTTCTGGGCGAGATCATATACGCCCTCGTCAGAGATGGCATCAGCCACCCACTTTGCTGTCAAGATTGCGATACCGTGAGGGACAACGTATTCGAGCTCACCCGTCAGCTGTTGAAATGTTGGTTAATCTGCGAAAGATTTGGTTACAAATGTCAGCAACAAGGGCTTACTAACCTCGAACATGATGACACAAAGCGAGATGGTCATTCGCGACACGCCAGCGAGGAATGCTCCGGCGCCAACCATGGCAAAAATACCAGGCGAAATCGATGGTACCCACTGTCCAACAACTCTGCCGAAAAGAGCACCTGCATCCAATGCAGGTATAATAACGCCAGAGGGTACCTTGATGCCGAATGTGATGGTCGTGAGAATCAGTTTGACTAAACATCCATAAACAAGCCAGCCAATGTAAGCCCCATCCCCATCTGGATTCGCCTCATTTTGACAGATCCACGTTTGGGAGGCTTTGCCGCCTTTGCAATCGACAAGCAGCATCTTGATGACCATATCCCCAGGTTCTCTAATGACTGGGTTCGGAAACTGAAGCACAGCTGTAGCCAAGACGATGAGAAAGACCTCGAAAACGGGATAGTTCTTGATGATCGGGAATTTCCTGAACCATTTCGACCACATGTAATTGAGCTTGCAAAACACGCCTCCAAAAATGCCTCCCGCAATTCCAAGAAGAATGAAAATTAGGTAATGCTCAGGTCGATACCTGGTGCCGTAATCTGTTTCGAAAAGAACAAGTTTTCCGTCCCCTGTAGGATTGAGAGCCTTCAGAACGACGGCCGCGGTCAGTGAGCAAAGGAAGGCTCTCCATAAGACTGGACGAGGGAAGTAGGTACTGATCTCCTCATAGGAGAAGAGTACTCCTCCGATGGGAGCTCCAAATGCAACACTCAAACCAGAAGCGCATGCTGCTGATAACATCTCGCGCATCTTCCTGCCATTGTCTCTGTACTTTGGAAACTTGTTCGCGACAAGATACCCCACACAGGTGGATATATGCACGAAGGGGCCTTCTTTTCCCAAACACATTCCTGTGGACACGGCGAAGATGGCCCCAAAGGCTTTGACGAGGAGAACCTTGAAGTCGAGGAAGTGAGGAATAACGAAACCAGAAAGAATGGTCTTGATCTCAGGGATTCCAGAACCGGCTGCCATGTATATAGACTTCCCCGCAGCCGGTCCCAAGTTGTCCTCGAGTCCTGTTGAAGCTGTTGGTAGAGAGCCTTTCGTTGTCATAGTGGCGCTAGCACTGATAATTCCGAAAACCAGCGCTACACCTACATAGATGGCAAATGTTGGCCAGTAGCTATTGGACCATGTTGTGAAATCTTCTCCACAAGTACCCTCGTCGATGACATTCTTGCAACATAGCTCTCTACTGAGCAAGGGATTCGACGTGCAATAACCAAATTTCCAATCCGACGCAGTAGCTGCTGCCACGTCCACGATCCAGGCAACAAATGCGGTGCAAACGCCCATGATAGCCACGGCAACCCAGCTTTGACATGAGTCAAAACCTGAGTAGATGTAGTTTCGAAGTCCTTTGCCGACATGAACCGCTCGCCATCTATAAGAGTCCTTGACCTGCGAATTGTCTCATAAGCGACTCGAAGGGAAAAGGGATAGCACGCTGGACCTGTGATAATACTGACCAGATCATGAAGGTAGTCAATTGTGGTGTAATCATTGTATGCCAATCGCTCACCGACAGTGCTAGCTTTCAATTGATCTTCATCCTTCGTGACAGCGGAATTCCTGATGCTCTGAGCCTCAGCATCGAGCTGGATGGCGCTCACACGACCATCAGTGGATGCTTGAGGCAGCAAGTAGGATCGCTCGGTAGCGGCCTCTTGGTCTGACATGATGTACGCAATGAACCTAACAAAAGGAGGATGTGAGATCAGGTCGTCCGAGACCAAGAAGGAGAGAAATCGGGCCCATCTGCGATACAAATGTCCTAACCACGGCGGAAATAGAAATGACGATCTCCTGCAGATGGACTGTCCCAAATTGAACAGACGCGAAGGTCAGTCGGTCTTATCAGAGAGTCATCAAGGCAGCAGGCCATCCCGTCGAATTGGTCCGGGGGTGGGCGAGAGATAAGAGAGACTATGGTCATACTTGTGAGGGACTATAGTTATGCTTATGAGGGACTAGTTATACTTGTGAGGGACTATGGTCATCCTTGTGAGGGACTATGGTCATCCTTGTGAGGGACTATGGTCATCCTTGTGAGGCACTATGGTCATCCTTATAAGGGACTATAGTTATACTTGTGAGGGACTTCGGCGGACCGCGGGAAGAAGCAAATGCTCGTTATTAAAGTGCCGCGTTACCTACTACTACTTAAAAGCACCGAGGGAGCACGAGACCAAGTGTAGTACTCGACAATCGCTGGTGTTTCTTTCCATACTCGAACATCTCGCATACACACCAAGCAGCTTGCTATCTTGATCCTCATACTTCTCGAAACCCCCTAGAACTAAGGCCTAAAGTCGATTGAGGCCTCAGGTTGATTGAGGCCACCGCCCACCACCCAGACAAGACCCTCGAGACCTTCAAGTTGTACCCACCTGGCAATCCATACTTGTGTAACAACAAACACATTCTTGCCTACAACCATGGACTCCATCCGATACATCCCACTCCTCTACGACAATGCAAACTCCCAGGAATCCGCTTTGAACCTCATCCTCACGCTTCGGCCGGAATGGAAAGAGACAAGGGATACCATAGAATTCATACGATTCAAGGACGGCATTACAAACACTGTATGTTGAGTCTTGAGCAACGCGTATCGTACTCTCACTGACCCATATTGCGACAGCTACTCAAAGCCGTCAACAAGAAACATGGCATATCGAACCGTGAGATCGAGCAAGAGGCTGTCTTGCTGCGAGCATATGGCAGCGGTACCCAAGTTCTGATCGATCGCGACCGTAAGTCCTCTTCTCTCCACGACTCCTTTCTCCAGAGAAGACTGTACTGACCGTTACTCGAATAGGCGAGGCCGCTTCACACTCTCTACTCGCCAGATACCAACTTGCACCTACCTTGCTCGCACGATTTGAGAATGGCCTATTATACAAATTCATAGAGGGGACCGTCTGCTCGCCTGAAGACTTACGCCGGCCTGAGATATGGCGAGGAGTGGCTCGCAGGATAGCGGAATGGCATGCTACTCTTCCAATATCTGCCGTCTCTGAAATTGCTTCACACATACAAGTGGCATCTGCTGACACTGCTGGCAAAGTCGAGGCTCTGACTCTCAACATGCCTTCCCCAAATGTATGGACAGTGATGCAGAAGTGGATTTTGGCTCTCCCAACAGACACGGAAGCAAAGAAACAGCGACAAAGCCAATTGCAATCTGAACTGGAATGGCTTACAGAAGAGCTGAGCAACACACCAGGCATAGGAGGAACGCCTCTTATCTTTGGTCACTGTGACTTGTTAAGCGGTAATGTCATCGTGCTACCGACTTCTGACACCTCATCTCAGAGCTCAACTGCCAGCTCTCCAGCTCTTAGCGCAGTCTCCAATGAACAACCTTTTACACCTGTAAACTTTATCGACTACGAATACGCCACTCCCTCGCCAGCCGCCTTTGACATCGCCAATCACTTCGCAGAATGGGGCGGTTTCGACTGCGACTTCACAAAACTCCCTTCCAAGTCGCAACGCCGCGATTTCCTCTCCACCTACTTGAACGCATACAACACACAGCTCGGCCGAGAGTATAGCGAAAAAGAGTTTGACCAACTATACAAAGAGGTCGACATCTTCCGGGGCGCACCAGGCTTTTATTGGGGGATATGGGCCTTGATTCAAGCCACGATATCACAAATCGATTTCGACTACGCGAGCTACGCCGAAATTCGACTTGGCGAGTATTTCGCCTGGAAAGATGCCCTCAAGGGCACATCGGAAGGAGCCGAGATCCCGGTGCGGGAAAGAAGATGGGCGGAAGAAGAGTAATGCATACAGAATTCGTCGTGCTTGCTGGTTCGTTCTTTACGACTCAACTCCGCAGAGATGAGTATTGTGGGAGCGTTGTTGAAAAGGCGGAGCGACTTGCATCTGGCTCTGTTCGTAGAGCCCCGCAGTGTGGGGCATGTTGGCTGCTGATATGCGATATACAAGCCACCTCCATAGGGAATCTTGGAGTGCTAGATTTCATCCTTGAATGCTGACGGACTTCAACAACCGCGATCTTTCATGTTTATATTCAGTGGCGTTTGGAGAGTAAAAGTTTTGACTAGGTGGGCTTGCTCGGACCTTGAGATCGGAGAGCATCTTCCTCTCGCTGGTTGTTTGTCGGAGTAGGCGGCATTGTTGCTGTTCTTGTTTGTTTGCTTGGTCTTCAACGACGATACCCCATATTCTTCATAGCTCTCATTTTTATCACGGAGGGTTTCGTGTATCGGTTCGTGTACAGGAGTGTATATATGGATGTTAACTCACATAGAGATAGATAAGTGAATGCGAAGACACCATCTTTTTTTATCTTGCGGACCATTTCCCTTCCTTCTGCTTTTGTCTTGAGTTTGCACGGATACTTGTCTTTATCTTTTTTATTTATACAGTTAGAAGGAGGGGAGTGCTTATTTGTGTTTGATTTTATTCGGAGTAATTTCTTCCATCATTTTTTCTATTGGCGAGAAAGGGGTTTCTAACATATCGCAGCGTGGCACTGGCAATGCGATGGGCAGGTCGAGGATTCCGGTTCCGAATACTCCAACTCCAACTCCAAATGCTCCAACTACTCCAACCGCACCTCGTGTAACTCGGTGAGCATATTTTCTTCCGCGCGCTTGTGCAAGCTGATGTGCATAGCTCTGAGACTGAGCGAAGAGAGCGTACGCGCCCCATATCGCCCGAAGTTGTGATTCCAGTTCGCAGTAGTCGAACTCGAGGGGAAATGCCTGCTGAGGGATGAGTTAAGAGATAAAACCTTGTGGATAATAATACCAAGTACGGTATATCAAGCTCCTACAACGGCTGCAACCGTACTTGCAAGCAATATCAACTATAATACCCGAAGGAAAGGGAAGGATAGATAGAAGTAGGTCTAAGCTAATAATAATAGTTCCAACAGCTACAATTTCAGCAATAACAACCAGAACCACAGCAATTCTATCGTCAACAACAAGAGCAACCCCAAGGCAATACGGATACCTGTAACGAGTATTCCCCGCACAACAACTTGCAGCGATCGGTTTTACTACCAATTGCAACCCGACTTACAGACCTTGCCAAGTTGTAATGGATCCTTCGCTACTACCTAACGAAGACCTTTCCAGCTAGATAGGGTCTCTGATTGTCCTTGGTAACGAGTACCTAAGTGATTTTGATTTCTCCTACTATTCTCGATCCGTAAATACGTGTATATATTGTAGCTGATTTGTAGATGGATTTTAATACCCCTCCTAAAACCAGTCCTTTCATTTCGTCGTTATTAGAGATATACTATAGAGGGTATTTAGTTAGTAGTTTTATCTACCTAGGTAAAGATAGGTAAAGCTCCTAGTCAGCCTTCTCCTTAGCCAATAGGAACTGGTATTAGAGTAGTAAAAAAATTATATTTAAAACTAGTTAAGTTTATACTTTATAGGATATATTAGATCCTGATTTAGAGCCTAACACGACTTCCGCAAATTCTATACTACCTATACCTACGATTTCTGTACCAGTTGCTAGTGCAAGTTCAGGTGCAAGTAAGGAACGAATTACTAGAACTAATAGCTAAGTCATTATTTAATTAGGAAAGATAAGATCCGCCGGCCGTAAACTTAACAAGTTTTAATTTTTTTTAACTACTCTATTACTAGTTCCTATCGGCTAAGGAGAAGGCCGACTAGGAGCTATACCTATCTTTACATACGTAGATAAAACTACTAACCAAATACCCTCTATAGTATATCTCCAATAACGACAAAACTAAAGGACTAATTCCAGGAGGTATAACAAAATCCATCCAAAACCAGCTCCTAATAAAAGCATTCACCAGATCGAGATGATAAAGCTTATATATATACTCGATTAAGCTCCTAACTACCAATCTACCATAGTATACTCCTCAATCAAATAATTACAAACTTTCAACAAGAGCAATTCACACCAATATATTCCTATTCGTTTATCCGATATAACAGGGTTCCCATATATTCCAAGTATATAGAGCTATAGTTTTCAACTGCTTAGGCCGCCTATTTTCGGGACTTTGTAGTCGAGCTCGAGGGAAATGCTTGTTGAGGGATATGGGGCGGGTAGTGTGCTTTGACGTTTTTTGGGAGTATTGTTATTTAAGTAATAAGGAATTGGGATATTCTTTATGACTTTGTAATGGGAATGATTCCGTTTTGTCCTTGGTTTGGATAGGGGAAGAGGGGGAGGGTTGGTATTGGGTGTATTTCTTGGGTTTGTGGGAATTTTCTGGATTGGGGAATAGGGGGATTGTGCTGGGTTTGTGGTGGGTTTATGGGGATTGTGAGGGGCTTGCTTGCTTACTTGGTGTTGGTGTTGGTGAGGAGGAGAGGAGGAGATGAATTGGAATTTTTTTTTGGGAAGAGATTATTAAATGGATGGATGGGTTAGGGATTAAGGAAAGGGTTTGATGGTAGGTATGCTTGATTCGTATCTCGTTTTAACTACTGATTCGTGTAGTTTTCGTTTATCGTCTATTTAGAACTATCTGTTCAACCCGAATTTGGTATCATGAGGTCTGCTTGCCAATTGGAACGTCGCGATCCGTTGTCTTGCGTTCAGTCCATGTATTCATCCATCCGTGTATCCCGTGTACCCATCCCATATCCCGATACATCTTTGAAATCCAACCGAAGCGCTATGCATCCATCCAGACCCGAAACGTCAATAGAAAAGAAAAGGAAAGATTTAACCCTCGACGGAAACGGCGAATCCGACACTCCTCTTTTCCATTAGTGGGTTCTCCATCTTCTCTAGATCACCCATCTCGTCGTCTTGATTTCCACACTCGTGTTCATCTAGATCAGGGTTATGCGCATGATCACCGTGGGCGAGTCCATTGCCACCGCCTGAATATCCAAACCAATCCATGTCAACCGTAAAGCCATGAACGCCTCCATCATCGAAACTCCATGCGCCCTCTCCCACTTGTCCCACCACCGCATCGAAATTGAGTATAGCATCGAATTCGTTTGGTTCGAAATCAGGCATGACAGCTGTGCTGAAGAGACGGAAATCTTCTTTGGAGTTGGAGTTTTGCATGTCGGGCAGTGTGGCGGGAAGTTCGCCTTTGGTGCTGTGCGTGGGGTCCGAGTCGCGCGGTGTGGACGAGTTATCGTGGTGGTCGGAGGCGTGATCGGAGTCGGGGGGTGTGGAAGCGAGGAACGTTTCTAGGCGTCTTGCAACTTCTTCGTCTGTCACAGCGGCATCGTTTGCATCTAGCTGCAGGCCATTCTGTACATCCGGCGGCGGCGTGAGTGTCGTCCTCGCTGGTGGCGGCATGTTCGCAATATCCATTCTGCGACCTGCATCGACGAGATCTTCCACTGTGTTTACGGGTTGTAGTTTCATATGTGCGGTTGGCATGACTTGCGCACTGGCTCCAACGAAAGGCGCAATGTGAATTCCGGCTTTGCGAATCGCGGCTTCGAGGAAAGCAGTGCTGTAATCTGCGGCTGCGTAGAGGTCACGCAGTTGCCCCATTACTTGCATACATTGACAGAAGCCGCGGAGAGACTCTCGGCGCGTATCTTCTTCGGGCGCTTTGATGTCGAGCAAGTGGATTATTATCGCTGGGAGGAGAACAGTGACACCAGTTGTGGGAAGATATTTCACCAGGTCGGCGCTGTCTAACATTTGAGCGAGCGATGTTATGGCTGTAGCTGCACGACGAACATTTCGTCGCGATGTGTCGAGCAGATCATAAGCACCAGGTGTTGAAGGTGCGGCAGTCACTGCTGATGGCAGAACTTGCGGTCTGTGAAGTGCTGATAAGGTCGTGAAGAAAACCATGTGAAGGAGAGCGCGGTTCAAATCGATGGCAGCATCTCCAGAGAATGTGTCCTGCCTTTGTGCCTCTTCTGGTAGCTCCTCGAGCCATTTCTCGAGCTCGTCGTCGCATGCTTTGACCTCGCACGTTCCGGGATCCAACTTCTTGGGCAAGAGCATCATCGTCGTGCGGTCGTTCACCAGGCCTTGGTGGTTGTTCAGCACGCAGTATTGCTTCGACAGCACATGACTGATACATAGACAAAGCTTTGCCTTTTCGATGCACATAATCGCCAATTGTCGTTGTTTCACCATGTCGCGTGCAATGTAGCAGTCGGCGGGCACGCAGGTCACAGAGTCTGGAATGGCGACAAGGTCGAAGTCGTCAAGGGTCAGCATAGGCACATCATAGTCTTCGGCCTTAATCCGAGTCGGTCGTCGCATGCCCAATGCAATCAATCGGTCGCGCATGTAGGTCGACCACCATATTCTCTTCCACAATTTTGTCTTCTTTTCGCTCATATTCGACCGTTCGGGATTTCGGTGCAAGCCGATCGTGTGAGCCACGGAGGTTGCGACACCCATCCAGTGCCATGTGTCCTTCTGATCGTCCGGAGTCTCGTAATAATACGTCAGGAGCAAGAGAGCTTGCACCAGCGAAACGCGATCTGATTCGTAGTCAAAGTCGTACAACAGCTATAAATCGGGGTCAGCAAATAGTTCAATAGCAGGCTGACAGCGAAGACGTACCCTTGTCTTTTGAAAGAAGTCTTTCCTCGCCTCCTTCCGCGTGAGATAGCCTGCGTTGTGCAAATATTGCATGTCCACGAACGCACATCCAGCAAACATCACAGACTGGAATAGTATCAAGCTGATTCTTCCCAGCACTCCATTTCCACTTTCCACGATCATGACAAATTCATACAGATCAACCAGAGGCATATACGGATGAACAAACTCAATGTAAGCTTTGAGCAGCTCATTGCGAAGGGTGACTCCTGGAACAGTGAGAGCTCCTTTCTTCTCTAAATAAGCTGCCTCGTCTGGACCGATCCGTGCTGGCAGTGGCTTGATATAGTGTGGAATGTTCGGTAGAGAAGAAACCCGCGTGTGTGAGAAAAAGCCGTTCGCGAGGGATTCGGTGGACATAGGACTGTGGTGCATGATTGGGTAAGGCGACACTGGCGGCATAGTTCCAAAAGATGCTCTCCGGTGCATACTTGGCATATTCAGACTCAACCGTTGTCCAGTCGTTTGATCTGGGTTACAATCAGTACGGTCCTTACTTGCTGCCATCTGGCATACTACTAACATATTGAATGCGGTACATGCTCTGCCATAGGAGTATCATGATCATGTGATTTTCGGGAGTTCAAGCTATTGGCATTCGCTGAAGGATAGAGACCGTCTAACGTGCTTCTCGAAGCTAGTTTGCGGGTATGCGCTTTGGCTGCTGAGGATTCGGCTTCTGGTTGAGCTTCGCCATCCTTGCTCCATTTCCTGTGCGTACGTAAGCATCCGGATAAGGGTCTGGTCTGTCATATGCCGATGAACCGCGAAAAGTTCGTCCAAGTCCCAACAACATGACATAGCCAGAACCAGAGATAGCGAACGGGGAGCTTACTTCTTTCTTCGACTCTCTGAAACTACGCACTCGACTTCGTCCAATCTGCAATTGGTGCAAGGGGCTCCATGTTCGGTAACGTTGCATCGAACCTTTCGAGCTCGACAGCACTGGCACGCTTTGGAAGCTCTTCTTTTGACTGCTCGGGTCTGACCAGTAGCGTCTAATCCAGCTTGCGATGCTTTCCGTTTCAAGGCTTGGGCGTGGGCATCCTGGATCTCAGGCGTGGACTCGTCCGACTGGTTAGGCATGTTCGCGAAGTAAGGTATTCCCAGAGGGAGTCGAGGTCCTGGAAAGGTGGAACGGTGCAGTGGTATGAAGATGGATTGATGGAATGTCAGAGGGTCGCGGAGCATCACCGCGCGCATGTCATGGGATGGCGGGATATATGTAGCGAACGACTCCAGAGGCAAATGCGGAGGCTCGTCTTTCTAGTCCAATACACCAAATTGGCTCCACCAGATCGTCAGTGCGTCCGAAGGAGGGTTCCAAGTGCCTCAGAATGAGCGAAGAGCATGCGCAAGGCAGAACCGCTGTGGGTTAGCCCCCGTTGGCCTTTGGTTCTAGCGTCCCCCGCGTCTGCTGTTGATTTCGAACTGCCTTGGCATGTCGGCTGTTCTCTTCCACTGTATACATGGTATTCTCGCCAGCATCTGCGGTTCAGGGGAGGGGATGCTCCGGTCGACTTCGTCAAAACGATTCAGGAACAATATCGAGTAATACCCGTCTTCCACATGCATTTCCATCCTGTCTGCGGGCAAGGTGGACAAAGTCAACATCGACAGGCGGTTGAGAAAGTCTGGAAAGGTTTAGCCGAGCGAGGCCATGGTCACGATCCAAAGAGACGGCAAAGGAGCAGCCGTTTGGCTTTGACCGCCGTATCAGTCGCGTACGTAAGGGGCATTGGGAACAGCGGTCTTATTCGAGCCATTCTAGGCCTTGTCATGCCCCTACCTTCTCGAACACGATGGTGTTCTTCACTAAATTAATTTCCCCACTATCCGTGTGGATAGGCCTTGTAAAGTCTTCACGGGCTGAGTGAAGAAAGGGACAGCTATTGACTCGTTGGACTGGTAGAAAGCCAAACGGCGCGAGTAGGACTCTTGAGCAATACAATCAGCAGATGCATTCGGCCGGGAACTGGATGCGGATGGTCACGCGAGCTCGAAGATTGGAATCACAGGCAGCAAGTGCTATGTTATCGAGGCTCTGATTTATGAGAGAAGTACTATGTAATTATCTTCGGCTGCTGGGCTGTGTTGAAATGCAAACTCCCACATGGTCGGTCAAAGGCGCTTACGATATGATAGATGCACCCGACCTGATGATCTGACGGGATTAACTCGGGCGAGGCTTTGGCTGGGACTCGTCATGGACTCATCAGCCTGGCGCAACACGAAATTCGAGTAATCTCCATCATTTTGCTGCCGTGTGATGTACACAGTATTCCACATAGTACCCACCATCATCCCTTTCTTACCACCCCGGATTCCTACCTCTCACGATGCCCCAGGCGAGTTGTCGACTCGCTTGGCCCACAAATCCAAAGCCTGTATGCAGCCTCTCTGTCTTTCATGCCTCTCCAACATGATCCAAAGAAGCCATTCTTTTGGCGCGTTTTCCATCATCCCACCAGAATCGTGCATCCCAAGAGTTTGGTACTCTCCCTTGTCAAGAATCTCGAAATAATCACTCAGGTTAAGGCTTGCAGACTCTGCAACGAATCAATGCCGCCATAGCTTCCTCAAGGCTTCAGGGGTACCGCGTTTGCATCGGAATTTGGGATGGCTAGTAGTATCTGGCCATGATGGCTAGTCGTATCTGGCCATGATGCTGGTAGTGTCTGGCCATCGCCAGTCGTAGTATGGACTGTGGACTATGGAGGACATTGTTCACCATAAAGCGGCGCTGTTCGGCCCGCAGTCGGTTTGGTAACGTATCTTTGGGCAACCCAGCGCTTTGGATGAACGTGCAGCTCTCTACGCCACAGACTGGCCTTCGATAAGACCAGATCCGCGGAGCGTCAGGCCGCCTGCTACTGTAGAATGTCAGCTTCAGGTTGCCCACAAGTAGTGTAGCCGTGACAGATGAAAATCAAAAAAGGATAGGAATAAAGCCCTCAGTGATGAAGCAAGCGCGCCTTGATGCAAAATCACGCTCGACGGAGTTAACAAAAGTCGCCTCCCAATTTGCGGATGCGCATCGACAAGAGACGTCAATGATTCTTACACGTGAGTAGGCCAAAAGACTCGATTCGATTCCTGATTAAAATGCAACCGCGGGAGCACGGGCTGATGTTCGTTTCTACGAGGGCAGTCCTGATGTTCATCTCTACAAGGGCAGTCCTGATGTCCATCTCTACAAGGGCAGTCCTGATGTTCGTCTCTGCAAGGGCAGTCCTGATGTTCATCTCTACGAGGGCAGTCCTGATGTTCATCTCTACAAGGGCAGTCTTGATGCTCGTTTCTACAAGGGCAGTCTTGATGTTCGTTTCTAGGTACAAGGGCAGTCCTCTTGATCTCACAAATCCTGGATACACCCATCCACCATTCGATTCGCTTAGCTGCCATATCGATTAAGAATCGGATCTCTCAACTGGCCTCGGTAATTTCCAGATTGGAGCTCAGGCCCTATGATTTGCGTTGCCTCACCTGCATGAAGATAATGCACCTTTCATGAGATCCTAAGAATGCTCTGTTTTCCACTGGGTAGTGCGGTTGCGACGATTGTAGATTCCATCACGCGGAAAAGGCGGTGAGGTCGAAATGGAAATTCATGCTCCGTCTTAAGAAAGGCTGAAATTTGCTCACTCGGATCGGCCGAGGCTTGTGAGGCTAGGTATGCACTATGTACTACTCTGAAGATTTTCTGGGAGTAGGGAAAGCTCGGGACACAGAGCCACCTTGGCAGATGGAAGCGCCACTATCGTACCCTATATTCCACGTGTCAGACAAGGCATACTCTTCACTCACTCCAGCCATCTTCCACGTCTTTCATGTGGTATTATTCTTTTTTGTCATCCGATCTCATCCAGCCTCGCTCCTCGGACCACTTTACCTGGAATCTGGATGGCCCATGACGATGCCAACATTTGCAGATGATATCAGTTTCACAAGACGAAGACTGTTGGAGCGGTTACCCCTCACAAGCGGAACCCTAATCACCCCTACCAAGCAGGCTGAAGAAAAATTGGACCTCACTTTTCCAGGATCAAGCATATCCTGCCATGTACAATAATGTAAGATACGTACTCGAGCCTTTTCCACGGTTCATCAAGAGCCTGAGCCTCTTATCGACACAGTACTGTACCACAGTAGTGCGCCATAGATCATATTCTCGATTCTGCAACAAGGGACATCCGTTCTCGGCGATTTTCAACTCCAAAATCGAAACCTACACCTCACTTCATCTCAGTATCCGTCGCAAATCGATCGTGCCGTCACTTTCCAGCCAAGCACTCGCGAGAGAACATCTTGTGTCTGACTATATGCATCTGGATCGAACCGCATGTCCGCGATAAGGCAATTTTCAAGACGCCGTTGAATTTCACATGGTATTTTCAAAGCCCAGGATCTTAGCACCCACCCCCAGGGACGGAAACCAAGAAAAGAACAACCAGGAGAAGAACCAAGAATAGACTTGACGAGGCCTGGCTGGCAGGCAAGCCATCACGTCGATTGCACTGCAGCCAAATATCGATCGATCATCGCGCATTCACTTGCTAGTACCGGAGAATTATTTCCTTCCCAGGAACCGCCCAACAGAAACGGTCTTTCCAAGAGACTCCAGTTTCTTTGTACTTGCAAAGCCATTTGGTTTTCAACTGACTTAAGACATTTACTCCAGCCGATCGATTTTGAAACATATCCCGCGTTACTACATATCCTCTATCTCATCACACAATGATTACATGGTACAACTTCCTCCTCCACTCTTCTTCCCCATAGCCTTGATTGCATCAGTACCCCTGATAGATTCCCGAGAGTCCCTGCCATAAGTTGATTGAGGATTCAAACTTCCCCTGTCCCTACTTAGGAAAGTCACTAACTAATTTATTCCTATTTATAATTATATATATACATACCTCTACATTCCCTACCTCCACTTTCGTTATCTTATCGTATATTCGGAGATAAAAGGGGATAAACTCTACACTACTACTTCGCGACCTACCACGAGAAAGATTATAGATATATTTATTCATACAAATACGTTCCCAGCTACAACAGACCTTTCATCCTATCGAAAAGAAAAAATAAAATAAAATAAAAAAACTTCCTATATACTATATCCCTCCCTCTTTCAATAACTTTCGCTATAAACAATATCTATCTATCAATCTATATAAGAATATACTTAGTTCCAAGGTCCAATCCATCTCATCTCACGAACAGAAGAAGAAAAAGGTTATATAAGATAGGTAAGTACTACTACACTACATCTATTAACTAACCTCCCTTCCCTATCTACCCCTACCAAAACCCTTACTACACTGTCTATATACTACTCCCTACCCCCTATCCCAAAACCGCCTCCTAATAAAATCCCTCTCACCCAAAAATCTAGTATAAAAAACTCATTACAATAAATCTAAACCGAGAATGTCAAGCCCCTATTTCTTTACCTTACCAGATTCATGTTGACGCGGGAGATTATCGGAGGTTTTTATGTCTAGTTTATTTCTGGAGAAGGGGAGTGGATTAATTGCTGTAGCGAGGTACTAACGGATGGAATAGCGTGTTTGTTATGGGATGGGATGGTGTTGCGGATGTTGTGTTTTTCGGTGGTGATTAATTGATAGATAAATGGAGCTGTTGTCCTTGGATTTGACGTCTTTCCATGCTCACCATTTGGTGCCATGGCATGTACGAATTTTCATTTGGAAAGATCTGATATACCAATGGGGTTTCTTGCTTGATAGCTAGCTAGGAACGAGATTACAATTTGGAAGACCCCCTCGGTCTTTCCAAGTCCTTTGTCGCATTTTGGAAATTCTTGACGAGTTGTCGGATAGCGAGATCAAGCATGACATCCTCACTTCCACCTATTCATCAATAAATTAGTACCGCACACATGTATCAAGCACAGGCAAAGGAAAGGGAATCAATAACTTACCGGGAATTCTAATCCCCATGACCTCCCCGTAAGCTTTTTGTACCAATTCCCCCTGCCCACTCTTCGTATACCCATTGCCCCCAAACAGTAAGACAGCAGTCTGCGCACACTCATTCAGAATAATACCCGCTTGGGCTTTACAAAGTGCCGTCAAACCGCCCAATTTTATATCAGCTTCTGCTTTGGACATGTTGGTCATTTGGTAGACGAAGGAGTCTACCCATGCCTGTTGTGATTCGAGCAGAGCGGCGGCTTTGGCGAGACGGTGACGCACTACTGGTTGCTCGATTAGGGGTTTGGAGAAGGCTTCTCGTTTTATCACGTAGGCGAAGGCGGTGGAGAGGGCGACTCGCGCTTGGCGGGTGGCGCCTATGGCTATGGAGAGGCGTTCGTGGTTGAAGTTTGTCTGTACATGCATATATCAGTTGTGGTCTCGTCTTAGGTAGGGTAGGCCAGAAAATATCGAGTGCATTAGTAGACTTACCATGATATACCTCATTCCCATGCCCTCGTCACCAATCAAATTTTCAACCGGGACTTTCACGTCGTCGAGTTCAATATACGTAGTCCCCGCACTAATCTGTCCACCCACCTTCAACCTCCTCATACTAACCCCCTCGGTATTCAAAAGCGGAACAACGAGCATACTCAACCCACCAGCCCCCTCTCCCCCCGTCCTAACAGCCATACTAGCAAAATCACTCCAGATCCCATTCGTAATCCACTTCTTCGCCCCATTCACAACATAAAACTTGCCATCCTTTGTCTTGGTAGCCGTAGTCTTAATATTAGCCACATCGCTGCCGGCATCTGGTTCCGTAATGGCTATACAAAATCTCGTTTTCCCCCTTAATGCATCGGGGAGAAATTTCTCTTGCAACGCCTGGCCTCCAAACTTAATCACAGGCGGAACACCAAAACTCATTCCCGTTGTTAAAGAACCAGCCGGCCCCGCTAATCCATTCCGCGCCATCTCATCCACGTAAATGGCGAAATGTGTGTAATCAAAGTCCTCCACTTTCAAGCCCATTATATCATTGATACCCAGCTTTTTCAACCAAGCGACGGGGAGCGGAGATGGGAGAGAGGGGAGTAGCATGTTTGTTTTCGCGAAGGTTTGGAAGACGTGGGCGGGGAGGGTTTCGGCATTGTCCCATTCTAGGGCGTTGGCGTGGATGTGTTCATCTATAAAGGGGCGGATGGTTTGTTGCCATTTTCGATGGGATTCGGTGTAGAAAGGTGATGGGAGACCGGAGAGCCATGGTGGTTCGCTCAGAGGAGTTTGGGACATTGTTGGTGGTGACTTTTGGGTTAGATGGTTGGAGAGATGGGTAGGAGAGGGTTGGCTATAGCTCGGGAAGTATCATGTAGTGTACTTGAGCTTCAAGAGAGGTCGTTGAGGTTGCAGATGTGAGGATGAGGTTGGTCCTGGTGGATTGCGGGGAGATCAATGGCTGGCCCTCGGGAATGTAAATCAGGAGTGATCCCCAATCCCCCTGTGGAGAGAGGGGAATTGAGCACAGAGCTTTCGCTTCGGCATGGAGGCGACGCGACGTGCAGGACTGTCGAGATCCGGGCTTAAGGTTGTCAGGTGGGTCGAGTAAGAAGCAATGTGGATGTTTTTCGAGAGCAGAAGCGAGCTGTCCAATCACGGCTGTTCTCGGCATCTTCACAATCGTGAGAGTACTAGTACACCACGACTCGAATTACTATCAGAAATTCATCATCTAACCTGGTTTGCTTTGTAGCATTCATGCGTATACAAAAAAAGTCATTACAGGCTTTATCTAGTCTATGATGCAGTAACATCTGCTTCTCAACTCGTGGCCTCAATCTCCTTCTTAATAGTCTCCGCTCCAGTCTTCACTCTCATACCAATCCTGTAGAGTCGCAATTAGTATTGGACTTCTCACATCTTGAATGCAACTTACCGAGCATCCAAATCATAAGTCTCCCAGGCGGCGACCTTATCCAGCCACTTTGAGCTCTCCCTCAGATCCAGCTGTTCCGAAGTCTCACAATAATCATTCCAGTAACTCACAGCAACTTCATAAGTGGCAACTGGACAGGTCCAATTATCTTTATACCCGCCCTTGAACTCGGCCCAAGCATGTGAGAGAACTTGAGTCTGGAGTACATCTCTGGCCTCTTTCGTGCGGCCCAAATTCCTCAAAACAGTGCCTTGAAGGACCGCAAGAAGTGCCTGCTCATCCAAAGCCTCTTGTTTCCAATGAGGATTTGCTTCCGATGTCGACCAAGCTAGTTTGTGGAGAGACCGTTCAAGATGCTCAGGGCGCATTCTCTTGTACCCGTTCCAAAAGTAGATCATCTCCTCAATCGGACTTACTCCGATGGCGTCTATGAAGTTGATTTTCCAGTCCTTAGCACGGTGTTCCCATTTCTGGATTTTCCTGCCAACGAAAGTATCAAATGGTAACTGGCGTCCCATCATCTTCTTTTTGCCAATGTGCTCGGGGACTTTCCTCAATAGCTGTTCCGCAATTTTTGCATGTTCGAGCTAGACGTATCAGTTACGATCGACGATTGGGATTGATGTACTCACAGCAAGTGGTGTTTCTTTGGGCTTGAGCTCTCGGTATAGCTCGACATGGCAGGCTCCAGCGATGTAGTAATATAAGCCATGTGACCAATTATTGAGAGTCACGCACTAACTTGGTCAGT
Organism: Venturia nashicola; assembly: GCA_004522665.1. Classification (NCBI taxonomy): domain Eukaryota; kingdom Fungi; phylum Ascomycota; class Dothideomycetes; order Venturiales; family Venturiaceae; genus Venturia; species Venturia nashicola. Next base: position 226,326 of record SNSD01000009.1, read on the forward strand.
TTCCATTTCACAAAAAGTCTCTGAAGACGTACCTTTTGAAAACCTATCGAGCACTCCTCATAACTATGAAAGTACATGTTGTTGAGACTTCTCTCAAACCATTGCAGAGCCAGCACCTGCCTTAATTTACTATCCTCTGTGTTCTTCAATAGCTCCACGGCCTCCTCCGGTTTTCTGGCCGTAGAAAGCATACGAGCCTCCTCCAAAATCCACAATCGGCTCTTTGAGAAGTCAGCAATCCATCATCAAAAGTATAGAGAGAACGGCCACATACCTTGGGATATCGTGCTCGAAAAGTCTCGAGCAATGAAGTACACCTCTTGACAGGATAGACTCCTGTCCCATGCTGAGGCAATATATCGCAAAATCCAGTGAAGCCATTGTAATATCCCATCAAAACCAAACCAGCAAACGCACCATTGATATTTGGGAACTTGCTAGCCTGCCACAGCATAGCCAGACCTCGTGGTCGATCCCCCTTAAACCCTACAATCCTGACTAACGTGTTGAAAGCCGGAGGTATTAGAGATATCATGATCAAGATTATGCCAAAGCACATATTGGAACCAGAGTGAATGAAGCCATCAATGGGATTATCTCCAAAGACGTCCATTCCCGGTCCTTCTTCCCAGGCTGATGATAACCTCCGCAATTTTGCCGGTTTCTCATCTCTAATGGTCAGTTTGTCCACATCTTCTGCCACATCCACGTCAGTCGAAAGTCGTCCAAGGTATTTCGGTGTCGTTGTTGCACCAGTGGTATTATCAGCCGCATCGAAAAACTCGTCTTCTGAATCTTCCACATTCGAAGAAGATTGCGAACTCTCCTGCAAAGATGAAGTCGAACTTTGCATGGTCGAAGCTGTACCAGGTCCGTGCCCAATCGAAGCAAGATACTTCTTCTCTTCCTGAAGCATAGCATCAAGAGTAATATAAGCCTGTCTCAGCTTGTAAAAGCCCTTAATCGACTCCGTCACACTCTCAGTCAAGACACCCACTACAGCACCCATAATCCTCACTTCAGCGAGGCAAAGCGCATACTCCTGACCAGCCGTGTAGATACTGGAAGCGGAAGTACTGGGGTTCTTCTGGGCCTTGTACATGTGATCTGAGGCCGTGGATTCCGCGTCCGCAAGTCTGGCTTGCGCTTCTTTCATGACTTCGCGTTCAAATCCGAGTGTTGCTCGTAAAAACGTGACGACTCCTTTGCCCAGTTGGTGAAACGCGGAATTCCCCTTTGCGAGCTCCACTTCAGCGGTGTCCATGTCATCGTTGATCATAAACGAGGCGGCGTACATGGCATCTTCCAGTGCTTGAGGTTCGTCTATGGCACTGAGTGAATGCGTGCTGCCGGCATGCCGGTTTCCGAGTAGTCCACGCAACATGGTGTCGAATGCCTTCCCAGACGGATTCGAGTGGAAGAAAGAGCTTGAAGTAAGATATGCAGGGCTTGAAGTGAGATATGTAAGGCTTGAAGTAAGATATGAGGCTCGAAGAAAAGCAGAGAAGAAGCTGGCTGCACTTAGCTCAAAGGTCCCTCAGAAGCTCAAACTGTGATAAACGAGGCTGAAAAGAGACCTTCTGATGTGAAACAGAAAGGAGGAAGAGCTAACTAAATCATCAATTGCGTGGAATGTGGTTGCTGACTACATGGCATAGCTCATGACGAAGGTGGTTCCCGTAGCTCACCGTATACCGTTGCCTTCAGTTGGATCTAACTTGACAAGCGGAATGAGGCGGCTCAAAGGTCACATCTTTGGTGATTGCGTGAATATCTCAGAACGGACCAACTTCTCCGCGTCTATTGCATTGCTCAATAGACATAGCTGCCTTACTACCACCATTCCAAACATACAAACATCCAACAAGACCAAACCTCACCGCACCTCCATCCACCCTCAAATCTCATCCTCCAACCCACCGATAATGTCGTCCGCCGCCAAAGCCCCCGCGACCGACAACACGCCCACGAAAGAGCAGAAGCCCACCGCTGCTCTAGAAGAGGATGACGAGTTCGAGGACTTCCCTGCTGAAGGTACATAATGTCTATCACGGTGGCACTCCAATGACCAGGGGCTGGGCTATCGGGGCACGCTTTGGACAGGGAACTAACATGATTCTTTTCAGACTGGCCAGAGGAAGACACCGAACTACCAAGCGGAAACCAACACTTGTGGGAGGAGAGTTGGGATGATGATGACACGAATGAGGATTTCTCGAAGCAGTTGAAGTAGGTGGTCGTTCAGGCTATATGGTGTGATGGGTTAGGTGCTAATGATTGTGTAGGGATGAGTTGAAGAAGGTGGAAGCGAATAAGGGCAGATGAAAGTCTCGATAACTGCAAGAGAATGAATGTCATATACGTATGGCATTTCGAAGGGACATATGATACATTGGCTTTGAAGAATTGAAGAATGCAAGGCTTGAGTGGTGAATGATGCACGGGAAGTCCACGGTCAATCACAGGTTGAAAGATGGGGATAGATAGCACGCGGCAGCAGCAATCGATGATTAACTCAAATCCCCTGGCATAATATCGACAATCATAAATTCGGAATAGCCACTGCTCCTTTTCCTGCGCATCAGGGTCTTTTATCGTCGTATCGTCAACATGATATCTACTTACTCGAAAGAGCAGATACGCCTGGCAAGTCCTTGCCCTCGAGCAGCTCCAACGAGGCTCCTCCACCGGTTGAGACGTGGCTCAGCTTGTCTTCAACGCCGTATTTTGCGGCAACAGTAGCAGTATCACCACCTCCAATGATTACAATCTTGCCGCTCTGCGCGGCATCGACAGCAGCGTCCATGGTGGATCGGGTACCCTTCTCAAATGCTGTGAACTCGAACACACCTGGTGGACCGTTCCAGAGGATGGTCTTTGCCTCTCCGATTGTCTCCTTGAACAGAGCAATACTCTTGTCACCACAGTCTAGACCCATCCAGCCATCTGGAATACCATCGGCATCAGTAGCATACCCAGTCTTCGCGTCTTTGGCGAACTTGTCGGCGGTGATGTAGTCGTTTGGCAGCACGATCTTGACATTGTTCTTCTTTGCTTTCTCGACCAAGTCCTTGACGGTCTTGCTGCCATCCTCGTCGAACAAACTGTTGCCAATTTTGACGTTCTCGAGGGTCTTCTTGAACGTGAATGCCATGCCACCGCAGATGATTAAGCTGTCGACTTTTCCGAGGAGGTTGTCGATGAGCTGGATTTTGTCTGAGACCTTGGCGCCTCCGAGGATAGCTAGGAATGGTCGCTGTGGGTTCTCGAGGGCTTTTGCAAAGTATTCCAACTCTTTCTTCATCAAGAAACCAGAGGCCTTCTGTGGGAGGTCTACGCCAACCATGGAGCTGTGAGCACGGTGAGCGGTTCCGAAAGCGTCGTCTGGTTGCTGGTTAGTCCTCTCTACTGTATCTCCAGGGCGCTGATGCTCTCTTACTGATGTATACGTCGCCCAATGCAGTGAGTCCTTTTCTGAACGTCTCGACGTCTCCCTTGTCGGCTTTGACCTTCTTGCCCTCAGCATCCTTTGAGCTACCCTCCTCTTCCGCGTGGAATCGTAAGTTCTCTAGTAGTATGACCTGGCCATCTTTGGCTCCATTGACTGTTTCCTCGACCTCCTTGCCCACACAGTCTTCTGTGAAGATAACCTTGCTCCCTAGTAGCTTTTCTAGCTCGGGAACTACTGGTTTGAGGCTGTATTTGGCGGTCTTTTTTCCATCGGGACGTCCCAGGTGAGACATCAAGATGACTGCTTTTGCTCCCTTCTCGACGGCATATTTGATGGTAGGTAGGGCTCCTACAATGCGCTGGTTGTTCGTAATCTTATCTCCATCAAGAGGGACGTTGAAATCGACCTAGATAGTCCATATTAGCCTAGGGACTTCGAGCTCGAGGCGGGAGTTTTGAGCACACTCAATCTTGAAACACCTTCCCGATCTGAGATGGTATACCCAAGCTTTTCTGGCATTCTCAATCAAGAAACTTGCCAGACAATATCGAATATACAATCTCGAGTTGAGGAGGCTGTTTTCGTACACGACTGTCCTAGACCAGCTTCGGACAGCTTCAGATTCAACTTACTCGAATCAGGACGCGCTTGCCCTTCAGATCCACGTCAGTAATTGAAAGCTTGTTTGAGAGAGACATTTTGTAGTAGTGTAAGGAGTTCAATTGAGTGTAGCTGTGAGTTTACGAAGCTTGGAGCTCAGGTGGTTGAGTGTCTTGACTATGGCGGGGCAGAAAACGACGTAAATAGTGGGGGGCAGAAGAAGCATAAAACTCGCGATAGAGGGATTCTCGTCATTTATATTAGGCACAGTGTATCCTCTACAAACTCGTGAGACCGACATCTTCCGTCCAGACAATGTCCGATCCGACATGCGGCGCTTCCTACATACTCGGCAGCCAGATGGCCTCGGAGCTGAATTCTGCCTCCAAGAAAGGCCATCATGGCATTGAAAGTGGACAACAAACTTGGAGTTATTCCATCTGCGTCAGTCTCTTTTTCCGGGCTCGAGGACGACAATCCACGACCATTTCAAACGAAGGCGCGAAGAGACGATCGCTGTAGAAAGGACCAAGCCCTCCATCCCCGTTCCAAGGTTCCAAGAAACCTATCTTCAGTTCAAAAAGACATGCAGACGCATTACCAAAACTCTAGCTATCCTCGGCGGAATTTTAACGCCGTTGCTCTCCTTCTCGCCCATCACAAGCCGCTCCGTCTCGCCGCGCGCAAAACCGGCTCTTTCGTAGAGCTTGACTGCAGCGACGTTGTCTCCATCGACTCTGACCTGGAACTGTATCCCTGATAGCCCTCTGGATCTTGCCCCGCGGATACCTTCATCAATGGCTGCTGCTAGCACCTTCGCGCCTGTGCCCCTTTGTCGATGTCCAGGTGCGACATAAACACCATTCAGGACGAACACGGCGTGTTCTTCCTCAGTCTGGTGGCTGACTGGCGGGACACCATCTGGCGAGCTGCGGTCCCATGGACTTTTTTCCGCAGCGAGCTTTGCGACTTCGTGATTGACCATCTCTATAAGCACCGTCTGAGCGATCCATTTGTTGTCCAGAAGAGCCTCGACCTTTCCAGAATCCGTCGTGACATCTGCCGCATTGGGACAGTCTATAACAAGTATGTGTGTCGCTCGTGGACTGGACAATCGATCTTCCCAAACTTCCCTTGCGAAAGCTTTCTCAACCGCAAGTGTAGACGCAAAAGCTTCTGGCGATTCTCCAAGCGCATAAAGTCGAAAACTTTTGTACTTCTTTACTATCTCATCCCACTTGGTGTGATTTTCGTATTGCTTAGGTAAGACGATGGATTCGATGGTGGATTTCCATGTCGGAGCCTTTGTCTCATTTTCTTGGGATGACATGTCCGGTGATTGGAAAACAAAAACGATCTCTCTCAATACATCACATTGTGTGCTATCCTTGATAGATATAGCCTGCTAGTGAGTCATTTGATAGGCGCGCTCACAGGCTACAGGCAGATATGCGTAACATAACCCGGGCTAAATACCGACCCCGTGACTTTCCGAGACAGACCTATTACGACCACTGGCACGACCGAGACATCTGTGAAGTATGACCAGCAATGCCACATACAAGCGTAATGGACGATACATATTGTTGGATGCCTCTACCCAACATGGCCAACTTGCTCCACTGTCGTTCTTGTCAACCATTTCGACCACATCAATCACGCCATGGCGACAGAAGAGCCTGCGGAGAGTACGGGATCGAGGAAACTTCCTGAGTACTACCAGAACTTGACACCGTTAAGCATCGGGGACTCTATGAGGGACTTTGACAATCCTGCCACCACTGAAGAGCTGAATCGACTAGTGACGAACCCACACTGTCAGAATTTCATTGTGGACTTCAGTGACGACCAGGCTTGGTGTGGATTCGAACTCACTGCGGATGCTTACAGCACACTGTTAAACGCCAAAAGACCTCCAGAGTTGAACACACGATGGATCAATATCTGGAATCCACACGGACAGAAGGACCTCATAGAGACCTTGGCAGCGCATTATGACTTTACACCTCGTCTACGCTCATTCATGCTATCCCCACCTATGAAATTTCCGACTTCCAGCAGCAGTTCTGGGAGTAGTAAAACGTCCTTCTTTCATCGGTCTAGTCACTCTCATTCGAAAACAAATTCCTCTTTGCCCAACTCTTCCAACGAAGATCGACATAGACTCGATGCTGAGAAGTCGAGTCCCGATTCCTCGGTACACGTTTCTTCCCCGCATCATGCCGAAAACCAGATTTGTGTAATGGATCTAGTATATCCTACCAGCTATCGTTCTATGGACGATCTCAACATTTACAATATGGCCAACAATATCTGGCACTTTCAAACCGTTGACTGGGGAAGACTTTGTAAGATAATCTTCATGAACAAAAGACACGCAAGAACTCATATGCCACAGATCTTTCCGTTGGCTACAACAACCTGCACAATACACCGAGGAGGAAGCGTCCTGTTTGGGAAAAGGAGCTGTACAGAGACAAACCTCATGGTCAGCGGGTCTGGAGCTGGATTATACTATGCGAAGACAAAACCGTTATTTCCATCTACGAAGATCCGTTCTGGTATCGACGCCGTTTTCTCACTGAATTTGAGAAAATGTCTCTCGGAGTTGTTCGACGAAACACAACCAATGTTTTCCGTCAGCTTTCGCGAGGCTACGATCATTCTCATGACTCAGCAGGGCAAGAGTTACCTTTGCGCACCAGACTGGGAAACGTAGATGAGGAAACTACTCATCGTCCCTATGATATGCCTGGACTATTGTTTTACTACCTCTTCGATGATTGGGAGAACATCTACAGTTACATTGCGCGTGGTCGTGGATACGCAGAGGAAATCGATCAACTGCGGGAGCGTATGCTTCAAAAAGCTGAGCTAGAGCATGTGGACCGTCTTCATCACATTGGTCGGAAACTTGGTGTCCTCAAACGTCTCTACCAAAGCTATGAGTCGATCATCGAACAAGTGCTGAAGAGACAGGAAGCCACTCTTGCGTCATTGAAGAACTCGCAAGCGTTTCCCAGTGGAATGCAGTCGGTGGAACAATCTTTGGGACAACTGGCCGATCCGAACATAATAGGTGCACCATTGAGCTCTGCAGCTCGTGTGCGCTTCGAAACGCTCAAGGGCAGGATCCGTCTATACGCTTTAAATGAAGTTGAAGAATGTCTTCTCCAGAAAGAATCTCTCACTATGGTCAACTTCAACCTCATCGCCATCAAGGAATCATACTCCGTCGAGCGCCTTACACGAATCACACTTCTCCTTGCCAAAGTCACGATGGTGTTTATGCCTGTCAGTCTAATGACGGGTTACTTCAGTTCCCAGTTTTCGAATGTGGAGTTCACGGTCAAGTCTTACTGGACCTGGTTTGCTGTTATCTTATCAACGACTATATTCAGCTTGGTCGTCTTCGATGTGTTGAGTGCTTCTGAAGAAGGGGAGATGGATTTGAAGTCCTATGGTTTGAAGTTCAAGGAGTACATAAAGAGGCGTTTCACAGGGGAAAGTAGACGGAGAGACAGTCTGGTAGAGTTTTGAATGGCTCAGATGTGCGTTAACAATTGTTGGGATGAAGGTCTGTTTTGATCATGCTACTGATCGAATACTGTAAATCCAGGAGGACGTCGTTCGGGAAGATTGAGGCAAGATCGTCATGCTCAATGTAGAAGAGTGACACGCTCCTGGCCAAGAGCTACCAACAACTCTAGTACCGTATCCTAAGATAACAAATATCACATTCTGTCACATATAATACACACGCATCTAACAAGATAGCTGCCCTGCAGACTGTGATGAGACATCAGACTGAGTCTACTTCATACGAAAGTATCTGCTTCTCACCAATTCCATGGTCTCCTAACATCTGTCTCTATGAGAAGCTCCTCTCCAATAATTTCCCAAGTCAATCCTGCAAGCGCGTCACCTCAACCATGCACACTGGGGGCGCAGCATATATTCAATCTCCTCTTGCCAGTGCTTATCTACCCGTCGTATACTCGATGTGCACCGAGGCTTTCTTTCACCACGGAGAAGCTGCGAATATTGTTTCAGCATATTAAATCCTAATGGACATCAGAGTCTCACGTCTAGCTCACCTTTCTCCTAAGACTGGCGACAAGATCCTTAAACCAGCTACCTCGAATACTGTGGATAGAACAGCAATCCTAGCACTTGTACAGATCCCTCGAATCTCCTGTCATTAAGGTCAGAAAAACACCTCGATTTAGTTCGTGTTTAACATAAGCAAATGCTAGATTTGTTGATGGAGTTAATAGGTAAATCTTTCAGATATATGTTGCCCATCTTGTAGTACAAGGTTTTCAGGCGATGCTTAAGATAGTGGCGGCGACGTGGCCATACGGATATTCGTGTATATCGCAAGCTTTGGCTATGTTTGCCATATCGAGGAGGATTTCAGTGGGCAGTCGCTCGATGGGACTATTGCCTGGAACTTGGCGGACGTAAGATGGTGGCATCGTTGCGGGGTGGTTGTTGAGCTCGCTCCAATTATTTGTAACCTTTAGCAAGTGAAGTCGTGATGGAGTCAGTTGCCACCAGTGTATTGGGGCGATGCGTGGTGTGAAAAGCGACAAAGTAATCGCCGCAAGATAATCTTGCTTATGGTAAGAAGAACGAAAGATTTTTGGTACTGGAAGAGGAGCCACTCAACGTCTCACCCAGTCTTATCAAAAGCGTAAAGAAAGCATGACCCTCCAATCAGAACTTCATTGCAAGTCTACCTTCCACCCGCAACAGAATTTCTGCTCTGCCGCTTCCCAGTGGATGTTGGCTCACACTAACCTGTAACAAGACCGATTTCGACAACTTATGAGATACAGCTACTTTCAGTCGCTCGACATTCAACAAGATTCAGACCAGTAGCATATTACTTGGTCCTAGAACCAAAGCTTGCGAGTTTCAAGTATGTCCGTTCATCGAGACTATAGCCTCCAGGACAAAGGGAGAGTTGTGCTGTTTCAGTTAGTGGTTGACCCTCATGGAAACATGTCACTTACCTAACTTGCCATCTCGTGAACTGCTACGCATTCTTATTATTGGTCTGGAAGTCAACAACAAAGATTTGTCAGAGGTATTGTGGGATGAATCACAGATCGCAGATGCAGGTTCATCTAGCAAGAGTTGTAAGAAACAAAAGTGGTAGAACACATACCTGCGATCAGCGGGGCCATATCTTCATTATCATACATAGGAACATCCATAGTATTTCACCATCAGCTTCCGTGTCTTTCATTCCTCAGAAATTGCCGGTGTTCAGGATAGCCCAGGTATGATCATCGACAGTCGTATAGATTAGACCCTGCTCCAGCAGCTCATCACTGCCCTTGCCCACATCTGCAGTGTTCATGCCTAGTCTCGTCGCGATGTCATGCATGTGTAATCCCTCGTTACTCTGTGGCGTATTAAGGAGGACATTGTAGACCTTTCTTGCCACTGCCGAAGTACCAGGTGGCAGCGCACCATTCGCACCTCCACCAAAATCCGCCGCCCCTCCATTTTGTTGCGCAGCACCGCCTCCATTTTGTGCGGCTCCCTTTCCAGCAGGTGGTCCTTTGGTGAAATGTAAATGGACTGCCGTGGCCTCCAGGAGATGAAATGAGATCTCATTCATATCGGTAATGGGACGTAGAAAATGGCAGCCGACGTGACGTTTGTTGTTGAAGCACTTTAGCTTTCCCCAGCAGCGAACATAGGTATTTTCTGATACAGCAGGGCGCGTGGACTCGTCAGCGTCGGGATCTATCCAGAGTTTGGCTTCGAGGGTCCCCGTTCCGTCGTCGATCCTGTATGTGATGTTTGTGGTTTGCTGGGAGATATTGCGGACTTGACCAACGAATGTGACCTATAGAGATATATTAGAGACGTGTAATCAAGCATACTGTGGAGCAGTATACCTGTGATATGGGCGAGTTGTCTATTGTGAAGTTTGTGTTGTCATGAGTCTCTGAATGGTTCAATTGCTTGATCGTGACTGGTCGTAAGCTGTCGTTCTTAACATCCTAAGCTCATGAGTTAGAAGACTGATCGCGAATCACTGATATAAAGGGACATACAGCTCCACCACTTGGACTGTTCTGGCTTCCGCCAGTCAAGAAGCCACCACCACCAGCTCCTCCGCCGGCGCTGTATGTGGTGTTCGAGTAGTTGCCATAGTTTCCGCCGTAATCTGAGATTGATCAGCCATATCCTTCTCGCGAAGACATATATCATACCAGTCATGTTGAAAATCGTGTGGTGTTTTGGGGGAACTTCCGAGTTACGCGTCTTGATTTTGAACGCGTAGATTGATCAAGTCACGTTTTGGACCCTGACGGAAAGCCGTTCCAAAATTTCCATTTTTATTTCAAGATGGCGGAGACGACGACGAATACTTGATACAACGAATAAATACCATGCGGATACGATCAGTTTCCCCCGCCGCTTCTGAGAACGAATTCGACATAGCCAATGCTCTCTTCGGCGGTAGTGATGCAGAAAGCGACGACGGAAAGAAGGATGGCCGCTTCAAAGAGAACAAGGATCGCATAGTTAAGAGACAGACGAAAGAGATTCTGGGCGGTTTCGACAGTGGAGACTCAGACGATGATATCTTCATTGCGGGCGAGCAGCAGAAGGCGAACAGGAAAAATGACAATCTGAAGGGAAGGACGGTCAAGAAAGGCGGAGGATTCCAAGCCATGGGACTACACAATACTCTGCTCAAGGCCATCACGAGAAAAGGATTCACTGTGCCTACTCCAATTCAGAGGAAAGCGGTGCCCTTGATATTGGACAAACAGGATGTCGTGGGAATGGCTAGGACTGGGTCTGGAAAGACTGCGGCATTCGTTATTCCTATGATACAACTGTTGAAGACGCACAGCGCAAAAGTCGGGGCGAGAGCTGCCATCATGTCGCCGTCGAGAGAGTTGGCACTGCAGACGTTGAAGGTCGTCAAAGAGCTCGGTAAAGGCACAGATTTGCGCACCGTCTTACTCGTCGGTGGTGACAGTCTCGAGGAGCAATTCAAGGCCATGACCTCGAACCCGGACATCATCATTGCTACACCTGGACGTTTCATGCATCTGAAAGTGGAAATGCAGTTGGATTTGTCCTCAGTACAGTATGTCGTATTCGACGAGGCTGATCGATTGTTTGAGATGGGTTTCGCTCCACAGCTTCATGAAATTCTACATGGTCTTCCAACTTCTCGCCAGACACTTTTGTTTTCTGCCACCCTGCCAAAATCGCTTGTTGAGTTTGCCCGAGCAGGTCTGCAAGAACCAAAGCTTGTCCGACTCGACGCGGAACAGAAAATCTCTCCCGATCTGGAGAATGCCTTCTTTGTTGTCAAGAGTGCCGATAAGGAGGGCGCGCTCTTCCACATTATCCAAGACGTCATTGGAATCCCAACTGGGCCGCCCGTACAGAAAGTCACAGAACCAGAGACCACCAACCCAAAGAAGCGCAAAAGACCAGCAAAGGTTGATGCCAACACTGAAGCTCCCACAGCGCATTCCACCATCATTTTCACCGCTACCAAACATCATGTCGAATACCTGTCCTCCCTCCTCCGTGCATCAGGTTATGCCGTGTCGTATGCCTACGGCTCCCTGGACCAGACGGCGCGCGCGATGAACGTCGAAGATTTTCGTCAAGGAAAAACCAACATATTGGTAGTCACAGACGTGGCCGGTCGTGGTATAGATTTGCCGATCCTTTCCAACGTCATCAACTATGACTTCCCCTCGCAGCCAAAAATATTCATTCATCGTGTGGGTAGAACGGCGCGTGCAGGAAGGAAGGGGTGGAGCTACAATATCTGTCGCGATGTGGACGTGCCCTACATGCTTGATCTACAGCTTTTCCTCAGCAGGAGGTTGATCTTGGGCAGGAAAGAAAAAGAAGGTGTGAGCTTTTCAGAGGACTTTGTCGTCGGTACTTTGCCGAGAGAAAAGGTTGAGCGCAGTATCGAGTGGATCAACAAGTTGCTCGAAGAGGATGCGGATTTGGCTGCGCTACAGTCTGTCGCTGCAAAGGGTGAAAAACTCTACAACCGGACACGTAGTTCAGCATCCAGCGAGAGCGCCAAACGAGCGAAGGTGGTACTCGCGACACCCGGCGTCGCTGAACTGAGTCTGCTATTTGGAGAAGGCGAGGATGACACCACCTACAACGCACGCGAAGATATGCTAGCACGAATCCGAGGCTTCAGACCCCAAGAAACGATATTTGAAATAGGCAAGCGAGGCACAGGCAACGAAACAGCCGATCTCGTACGCAATCTTCGCGAAAAAATGGAACCAAGACGTGTCAAGGCGCAAAAGGATACATCGGCTCAGCTGCAGGAGCCCAATTTTCTTCAAAGAAAACAGATCTCCGAAGACGATGGTGACTCGGATGCCGATGCACTTGACGATGCAGACATGAACTCTGTCTCCGAAACGGAGCTTGAAATTACATTTTCTCAACCGTCGGAGAAAGGAGGCAAGGGCGACAAAAGCAAGAACTCGTGGGAGGATTCGGAGCATTTCATCTCGTATACACCGCGTACCTCGGATTTTGTGCAGGAGAGGGGATATGGTGTACATTCAGGCACCAACACGAATTCAGGCACGAAAGCGGATTTCCTTGTGGAAGCGAGGACGGCGACGATGGATCTGGCAAACGATGAGTCGCGGGGTTTTGCTGAACCAGCGAGAGCGAAGGGGATGCGGTGGGATAAGAAGAATAAGAAATATGTTGCGCGTGCTAATGACGAGGATGGGTCTAAAGGTACCAAGTATGTTGTTGGTGAATCTGGACAGAAGATTCATGCTTCCTTCCGTAGTGGAAGATTTGATGCGTGGAGGAAGTCTAATAAGATCGAGCGGATGCCGAGGGTTGGTGAGACGGAGGCACCTGGGGCGAAGCATGCGGTTAGTAGTGGGAAGAGTTACAGGCATAAGGCTGATCGGGCGCCGAAGGAGGCGGATCGGTTTAGAGACGATTATCATGAGAGGAAGAAGAGGGTTAGCGAGGCTAGGGAGAAGAGGGTGGGCAAGTTCAAGAATGGGAGTGGCAAGAGTGAGTTGAGGGGTGTGGATGATGTGAGGAAAGAGAGGAAGTTGAAGGAGAGGAGAAAGGAGAAGAATGCTAGACCGTCTAAGAAGAAGAAGTAGATTTCTTGATTGCAGCAATCGCGTTGCCTATCTGGAATCAAATATTCTCGCTTCGTTTTCTGACTGTTGAAGATGGTTATGATATAGCAATTGCACTGTGCATGACCCTATTACCACACTATTTCCTGAGAATCTTTCACTCACCTTTTGTTTCTTCCAAGACGCTTAATAGATATGCGATTTTCCAGTCCCTCAGAGCGGAAATCCACACTACAACAACACACTTCTTCACCACTCCATTCATGTCAAACAAAATCAGGATATTTCTCTAATAACTCGAAGAGATAAAGTAAGAGATTTAGAGGAACTAAAGGATTTCAGGTATTTATTTAGATTTAGATGTAGAGATAGAAGGATATATTGTTTATAAATAAGCTACGACGTTAATTGTACGAGACTAGGATTCTTTGGATTGGGCTAAGGGATGATTTTGAAAGGGTGGTTGGAGGGGTAGGCGTAAACTAGGAATTTCTCTTTGAAGTAAAAACGCCTTTGAAGGGTTTATTACGATTTTTTGGGGGGGGCGTGGAAGGAGATATTAAATCGAGTTTGGTAAGTAGGTATTGGAAATAGATGTATGGTAAGTATTAAGGAAGTAGTTATAGAACGAAGAAACGAGTTTACGATTGATTTGAGTCTTGGCGATGGGGATGAAGGTTGATATTTCCTTGTTTGTTTACTACCTTTTCAGCTATAAAATTGGAGGGGGTGGATGCGGTTTGAAAGAAGATGGTATGTATAGTAGGTTTATCAATCAAGTACGTTTCCTAGTACCTCGAAAGCGAAGGGAGGTACCGTTGATTTGGTCGCCCTAAAGTCTAGATCGATATCGTTGTATTTTCAGCGATCCTTCTTATTGGTATTGTCAGAAAATCATCGACATCGTTCTAGAGTTGTGGGTATTGGTCTCACTTTAACAGTGTCATACGGGGTACCGGGTCGATAAAGCCACCGTGCCAGCGATGTAGGATAATAGAACGCCTCCCCTGCATAGAGAAAAGAGAGTTCTTGTGTTCTCAGTCTTCTTTATGCTGATTAATGCCTGACTTCCTCGCTTCCTGAGTTCAAAGTCCGACGAGCCGATGCGATGAGAGAGAAACCATGAGGAGAGAGCTGACGAGTAAAAAGGTTCTGCGAGCTGGGAGGTTGGCGATTGTTTGCAAAGCCAGTGAGGAACACTCACGCAAGATCGAAATGGAACTAACGCCGTTAGCGAGCGTAGGATGGGACGTGTAGTACGTGGAGAATTGAAAATGAGCAACCGACTCTACCAGCCTGTACCTGAGCGTTGGGACGTCTGAGAATTGATGATGTGTGCAAGGTCAAGAGATAACGTTGCTAAGCCTCTTGTATTTCGACTCTGGATTGCAAGATCAATAAATCCGATGAGCCTACGTATCTCTCTCGGTATTCCGAGCCAGGAAAGGCAGCGACGCTCCTCAGAGTACCCTCGCAGATGAAAACACCGAATAATTCTCGATGAGTATCAGACAAATGAAGGAATGAGCCGGCGCATGAGGAGAGGTTCACAGCCCAGAGAGATTTGCCATGCTTGCGTGGCGACTTTCGTCTCTAGTAGACAACCAGATTGAAAAACGCACTGTTCTCCCTCCCCTGCTGCATCGATACATTGTTTTGTAATTGCCAGATGGACATCTCTTTTCAGGGTGGCACAGTGGCTTCATTGATGCAGTGCCCTTCCACGTATACGAAATTGAGGCTACCATTATGAAGTTCAAAGTCCCTGGAACTCAGGTCAACATGGATGAATCTTGGACAATCCTCGAAATCAAGGTTGCCCGAAATTTATTATCAACCTTGCCCGTCAATTGACAGTGATGTAAGCATTTTGACATTCTCATCGAGGGCAGGGATTTGATGGAGCCCAATGGCGGCGGAAGCGGCGATAGAAGCCCTGAGTGACATACCATGAAGCGATCGTACGGCTGTCCTGCTAAACAAGAGAACCAAGTAATTGAGAGAACTGAATACCAAATGGTATTAGCATCAAAGAGCCAAGTAGGCGACCGAAAAAAAGAGAGCTGACGATGAAAAAGACGCCAACGGAGAAAGAGCATCGGGATATCTGAAGACATACTAACCCGATATCTGTGGTGGCGGAAGTAAAGGTCCTATCCTCCTAGTCTCCTATCATCCTAGGGCCCATAACAGCTCCTCCATTTTAGGCGATCGACAGCAAGACTTTCTTCCTAACGTCATGCATGCAGCTTGACTGGCTGCTTTCGTTCTGGTTTCTGACAGGTCGCTTATGCCCGAGTGGTCAGCTTGTTGATTGATTCAAGTGCCATGTTGGAACCCTATGAGAGAGCCCTGTCAAACGTATAAGCGGCCTGCCAAATACCTTTTCAAGCTATGGTTAGAGCATGGATAGACGTTCGCGAAGAGTGGTTTGGTGTGGAGGAGGTATTTGGTAGTCGGGAAGATGATTTATGATGCGGGGGACATGGAGTTCAAGATATGCCAGATATGTTTGGGAGGTGCAGGCACAGCAAGTGCAGAATTGGAGTAGGCACACGGCTACAAAGCCGATTATACATTGTATGGCATCGACATGTATAGATGGGTCGCTCGACTGCCGTACCTGTTGAGGTTCAATTGTTGGACATGATCTGACATGGTAAATGTGTGCCACCACAGCAAAGTCGCCGACCAATATAACGCCGATGTCGACTAGAATCGCTGGATTTTGTTGATCAGCTCTCAGTTCGGTTGTGATCATGCATCTATGATCCGACTTTGGACACGCCAGAGGAGATGTTCAACCCGAGTCAATGGCCCCGCGAATTTGTTGCAACGCTACATAGAACGTACATGCAACATACAACTTCGCCTTGGTCCGTCTCAGTGGGGACATGAAGATACCTCACATGCCGCTGTCACAACGTTCTTGCAGCTGCCAAGCGCTTGATGCCGGTGATGAGAGGGCTTAGACCTGCATGCTTGAAGCGTGCGGCTTCTTGGAATTCACGACTTGCTAGATAAGGACTCGACGAAGGTGTGCGTATGTCTGTACCTAGCTACTCAAGTAAGTCATAAGGTGTACCACTCAAGCAAGCCATGAGGTGTACCAGCTATTGGCAGGCCCGTCTTCCGCAACCGGACGTTGATGACGATGGAAGAATGGCCAGAGGATTTGCTTTCGATGGACAGATGGTACGGTGAAGACGGTAATTGCCAGACGCAAGGAATGAGGAGGTGCGTCGCGGATTATTGTATTGGAAATAATGGAGATTTGAGTACTGTTTTTGTCGAGGAATGCCTTTCTGAGAAGCGCCACGATGATGGGGGACAGGGTGGTTGCAGAAACGGTGTATTCAAGGTTGCAGGATGTCTGCCTGTTTCGGCAATCTCCAATAGGAAGAATTGAGGAGGTCGGAGTTCATCATCTGTTACGATTCAATAAATCCGATAGACGCATGGACAGACAATTGGCATATCCCACTAATCTGGTTCGAGAAGATGTGCGAAGATAGATGAATATAAGGCGCGCGCGGACAGATGATGATCCCATTTGATGATGGAGCAATGGCAAAGCACGACAACGCTGGGCTTCTATATACCAGAAACCCAGGTCCATGCCCTCCGATCTATTCTTTGCTACTCCCTTACCTATACCGAGTTCAGAGTCAGGCCTTGTCCGTCTTCCCGCAGTCGGTCCTCTATCGTAGAGTTGGATCTCGGATCGATATCGATTATTACTACTATTGCCCGTGATCTATATCAGGATTTAGAAATAGCTAGGGGTTTGACAGCGTTTTAATCACCGCCAAGGACCGGAGTCTATCGAGTGATCAGATCCGCCATGCAGACGTCGCCTGTCCAAGAAACGCTCAATGTGCAAAACCTACGCGCTCAACTCACCGCGCTGGACCTGCTGGTACCGAGACGGCGAGTTGAAGAAACATGCTTGCCTCCTGGGCACCTCGCGAGCAAAAAGGCCCGCTGTTCTCTCACCATCTCGGCAAATTGACGCGCATCTGCAGGCCTTGTGGGGGTCAGGCCAATGTCGGCTCGCCATTTTCTCGTCTACTGTTTATGGCCCTAAGCGACCACGGTGAAGAGAAAAGCAGGCCTGATGTGTAATACTATTTCTGCGCTGGATGTGCGTGCGTGAAAAAAAAGATAGGGCCAGGATAGTTTGGCCTCGCTGCATGGAGTCTCGATGCTAAACCGGGTCGTGGGAGTGGACGTTGGATCTTGGACTTTGGGTCAAGGTCGTGCAAGGAGTGACCCTGAAGGGCTTTGGAGAAGGCCATGTGTTGTGGCGTTCCCCGACATCCACGCCTCGTCCGGTATCATGAATTCATGATGCTCTTGACTCTGGCCGGCTCTTCACACGTCGTGTCGGCAGTCAGGATGTGACATTCTGTTCAGGGGAGGACGGCAGATAGTCCTGATGCTGGCATGTTTATTCATGTTAATGCCGCTCAATCCTCCGTTCCCTTCAGTTGGTTACGGATCCCTTGTAAATGCCCGCCGTATGGACGGACAGGCGTCCCAAACTGGGCATTTTAAGAAACGGGAGGCCTAACCATAGCGAGATTCGATTCCGGGACGGGAATCCTTTCACCAGTTGGACAGTGACTTCGGCCCGTTATGCGATTGCGAGCTTCCATCGAAGAACGATTGTGGAAAAGCCCTGGACTGTTTTGTCATCTTTCCGTCGTGGCACCCTACATCGTTGCAGCGGACGGGAGGATGTATTCCCACGATCTGGAGCTAAACTGAGGATGTTGGACAAGAGAGCACTGCATGAAGTCTGCAGCTATCCGAAGATGAACGACGGGACATTGAAACGATCAGTCCTGCTGAACACGAACGATCAGTCCTGCTGAACACGAACGATCAGTCCTGCTGAACACGAACGATCAGTACTACTGAACACGAGCACAAGACTTGGCGTTTCGCCCACATCTGGTGACGTTGTTTTGGAAAAGCTTTCAAACTCCACAGTAAGGTATTCCCTGTGGAGGTGTTCCCTGTGGAGGCCACAGTAAGGTCTCCCCTGTGGAGGCGTGCCGTGTATGGTGGCGCCAGTCGGAAAATAAATAAAGAGTCCGTGTCTACTACCCGTCTCCAACACCAACACCGCAGGCTTTATATGTGTGGCGCAGGCAATTAGCTGCACGATCAGGATCAGGATCAGGGTCGGGATCAGGATCGGGTCGGGATCAGGATCTGGTCTGGGGATTATCATCGCCCTGGACTGTGCGAGGGAGGCTACTCCGACAACACGATGTTCATGCCGAGAACAGATTGGACCTTGAAACCCCCATTCAGGACAAGATGCGAACACGATGCGAGCACAGAACAGGATGCTAAATCGAGTACCACCGGTTCGTGTCAAGCCACACTTGCCGCATACGGACTCGGAATCTACAGGCTAACGTCCTTCGGAGCTTATTGTGAATCCCTGACAGCTCCAACCACGGTACAGAGGTGACAGTCGGTGCAGACGGCCACAGATGGTGCGGAATAAGCTCTTCACCAGCGGAACAAGATCTTCACCACAATCGTTCCGCATCACATATTAGCCTTGTGAGATGTTCAGTTGCTGTTACAAACTCCGGCACTCTATTACGCTTGCAAGTCTTGCAGCCAGCCACAGCTGAGATGATTCGACACTTTCCAATCGATGCAAGAATTTCGATAGTGCCTGGTTTCAACGTTGTGCGCACTGGACTCGATTTTATCCTTTACTGGCGATTATTGCAAGTAGCAAGCTCAGGTTATTAGAAGGACCTGAGTTTGATCAATGCAAGGCTAGGCTGCATTGAGCGCCCGGCCTGTCATGCACGTCAGGTTATGTTGGCATCGATGAGACGGTCAAGCGCTGCAGAAGTACGATAGGGTAGATGCGAATAGGTACAGCTATCACAACCATCGTCGTCTTACCGAAGCCAACTTGTGGACTCGGTGCTGCTCTGCGGTAATTCGCAGGAGGGGAGCAGTGTGCAGGAGGCGCGAGCAACACTCTTTGTTCCTTCATCCTGTCTCGCCTGCGCCTGGTTCAGACGGGCACCAGTGTTCCATGGACGAATCAAAACGGCCAAAGGGGGATTACAAAGGTGCAGACAATCCAACGGGGAGAGGAGATGGAACAATTAACGGTCCATGTGGGGGATCGCAAATGATTTCATATTGTTCGTGGTAGCAGGAATTGGTGTTTTATCTTCTCACATGTAGCCACATTTGGGTACTTGGGAGACTACTAAGGCCGTCGGGTACTTGGGAGACTACTAGGCCGTCGGGTACTTGGGAGACTACCAAGGCCGTCGGGTACTTGGGAGACTACTAGGCCGTCGAGTACCATATGCAGATTGCAGATCATAGATGTGCTTCGGGTTCGGGCCTGCTACGCGCAGCATCTCTGGCTTGTACCAGAGAGTTGAGAAACCGGCAAGACCAGTTCGGCAAAGCAAGCACCAGGCTGGCACCTCCATGTCGATCGAGTCCATGTCGAGTCCCTGTCGAGTCCCTGTCGAGTTCCTGTCGAGTCCCTGTCGAGTTCCTGTCGAGTCCATGTCGAGTCCATGTGCATTGTGCAGAGAGGCAGCGGATGGGTTCCCCAATCCAAGGCTTGGCTGACAGCGTTGGCTGTCAAACGCAGCCACATTCGCAATTTCATGCCATCCTTGCAGAATCTTAACCTTATTCGTCTCGCTCGGGTCGTGGAACTATACTGAACTGGAGGCCCCAAAGCACATCCCTTTGGAGCGGGATGCGCTGATTGGTACCCTCCTCCGCCGCAACAGCCTATCGAACGAGGTCTGGTGTGTCTTCTGGACAACCTGGGAGGCATTGACAGGGCTTCGACGAGAAACAGGCTAGCCAGTGGCCACGCACTGCGAACTGTTTGTCCCATGGAAGATGCTGGGGGGCTTGCTTGCTGGGGGGGCCTGCTGGGGGGCTCGCCTGGCTTGCTTGCTGGGGGGCTCGCTGGCTTGCTGGCTTGCTGGCTGGCTTGCTTGCTTGCTTGCTTGCGTCGTTTCGTTGCAAATGCAGAGGGCAAAGGGAATGGGAAGATGCAGAATAGAGGCCCTCTTCCGTGCTGACGAGACAGGACCCATCTCGCAAGCAAGCCATTACAATCCATAATCCATAATCCATACTCCATACTCCATACTCCATACTCCATACTCCATACTCCATACTCCATACTCCATAATCCATGCGCCTTGCTTGCCTTGATACTCTTCCTCCCTATTCCCCTCCACTAACCGTAAATATCGCTATTACTCCTAGTTGTCATATTGATGAGCATCCCTACTCCCCTCGATTGCCCATCAACTAACCGTAAATACCGTTATTACTCCCAGTTGTCATCATATTGATGATATCGATGAGCATCCCCATTCCCCATCCACTAACCGTAAACATCGTTATTCCTCCCAGTTGTCATATTGATGGCATCCCACCCCCGGGCTCTAATAACCCCTAGACCATCTTGTCCCATGCCACACACCCGTTATGCTTGTTTGTGGCCCTTGCCATGGCTGTCTTCTGCGACCTGACCTGCAGCCTCCAACCTCAGCCATGATGGATGGGAGATCTTCCTAACGTACATGCTCCCGCAAATGGTCTTAACGCCTTTCTTTTTATTACGCACTCACTTCCCAGCTGCTCCATTCCCACCTTTCCGCTTCTACATCCTGCCCTCTGCTCATTGGGCTCGAGTCCTCGACGCCCCACCCGTCGACTGGTACCAGAGGTACAAGTGTGATATCTCTGCTCCCTACTCGACAACGAAACTCATTGGTACCCTCACGCGCCGTAAACCTCTTGCGGACCATGCCATGTTTCGGCTGAACCAAACTTCGAAATAAAGGTATTCCTAATCCTTACCTCCTTCGCCTCGTCTCTTTCTTGTGACCACCCACAGGAAAGCTCCATGCATGTTCCGTGCCTCTAAACTCGTGGACTAAACTCCTTGTTCCTGGCGTGCAGACCGTTAACGAAGCCCAGGGTCTATTAAGCCTCATCTTCTCAGTTGTTGTTCAGGCAAGACTGGTATGTTCCCTCTCCAACTCTCCTTTTCACTCCAACAACTTGAAGGTCAACTTACATACTCTTTCCTTTTCAGCCTGGACTTCTAGCTGGGTGTTGAGTCTTTTCAATCCTTCCAACTGCTCCAATCACAACACGCCGATATGTGTGTATTCGACAAGACAATAAATCCAACACTCTCCAATTCGTCGAGTTGGCGACAGAGGAGGCCAGATTTAGTGCTGGCCCAGTCTCCAACAAAGTGGTCATATTCAGCCTACCGGGACCGAGCATATCCGTCCCCTCCTATGTCAGGATCTCCAACCTCACCAGGAAGGTCGACGACACACTATACCGGCGACAGGTCTTCTGGAGCCTTCACCTTTACTGCTGGAACATCAGCGAGTGCACCGGGAAGAGATACTTCTCGTGTCAGCATGGACGGCCCAGTAGCAATCCCAGCAGGCTACCAATCGCACCACCAACAGCACTATGGCCAGTTCCGACCACCGTATCCAGAGCAGCAACGGTATGAGATCCAGTCGAGACCATTGGCTACACATCCAGCTCTGGCGCCTCACTACCAGGTAGGCTACTCGCAGGCTCAACAGCTGCAAGGCCCTCTACCTCTAGTGCCTACTTCAAGAAGTCAAGTTCCTGGAATGGCCACTTTCCAAGGACCAACGTCACTAGGCGGAGCATCGAGCCCCAGAATCGCTCGAACATCGAGAAGGGCGAAGGCTCACGTTGCAAGAGCTTGCCAGAACTGCAAGAAAGCGCATCTGAGTTGTGACGAGGCCCGGCCTTGCGCTCGCTGCGTTTCATCCGGCAAACAGGTGAATCTTACTGGCTCTGCTTATCACGCCCATCACTAATTTTGCTCAGGCCACGTGCATCGATGTAGAACACAAGAAACGAGGCCGCCCACGACTAAGGGACGACCGCGACCAGCGTCTGGAACAAGCGGCGGCCGCTGTCGTAGCGGCGGCAGTGGCCACTTCGCAACATTCCCGAAGATCTAGCGACCTCGCTCTGTCAGGTCGAGTCCATGGACATCGGCGTGGTGAGTCTCTTCGTGTTTTGCGGTCTCAGGCTTCAGGAGGTGAGGGTTTGCAAGGGGAAGCGCAAGGCCAGATGCCTCATCTTATGGCGGATCCTCGATACCAGCAACACTACCAGCCAGGGCCGGAATCATATAGAAACACCGGACCGCCATTGACTGCGTTCTTGAACATGGACTTGCGCATCTTGAAGGCTAGCAACGAGCTCAGAAGACTCTTTGCTGATGGCGGCGACATTCGAAACCGGTCTCTGTCTGACTTCATCGGACCTCAACATCAGCAGGCATTGCAGCGTATCCAGAGCGACCTGCACGACGAGAGAACCAGCCGGGAGCCAACTTTCTTACCAGGCATCTTTCCGGAGCAGCAAGAGCAGGAATCAGTGGCCGGTATGGACGTGGAGGCTGCCGAGTCAGTTAGCCAAGGATACAGTGAGCGACGCGATAGCTTCTCATTCAGGTTGGCGAGTGGGCGAACGGAGTATCTCCATGTCAGACTCCGTCTGGCCAAAACAAGGACCTTCTTCGCTACGTTGATCCTTCAGCGCCAGCACATGCAAGTGCAGCCCATTCCCCAGCAGAGTCCTTATGGAAGACCAGGAGGCTATCTCCCGATGCCACACCCTAGCCCAACTCAATTGGGATTCCCGCAGCATGGTCCCCTGTCCCCTTACAATACTAGTATCAACAACTCTGCTCCTGGATCTCCCTTCTCAACTCTACACACAGCCTTGACCACAACTCTTCCTCCTCCGTCTTGTCATTCCACGTCATACAGCTACGCACCGTCACAGGCTCGCGCTGATCAAGGACTCTTTTCTGCCCGACATGCACCTTCTCCAGCAGTTGGAATGTATCCACCACCTCCACCACCAGCTCTGTCACGTCCTCCTTTAGCTTTCTCAGATTCTCGTCCCAACACTGCTCGTGAGCGACAGCGTCCAGCACCACTGGGCAACCTACAACTGCCCCCCATTGTCAGCAGTGCTCCTACAACACCAATAACAAGCGATTTCTTCCACCATCAGCTCGGCTCTTCTAGCGAGCCCAGACACCATTCTCCTCTGCGAAGATCACCAGGCCAACGACCAAGCCCCGATGATGACGAAGAAGACCAACGCAAACGACGACGCCTCGATATCACCCAGATAATCGAGAGGTAGACGAACCTACCACCAACCACAAATTTGCCCACAGTCACTAGATACGAAAGCCACGCATTTCCTCCTCCTCAGCTATATAATAAACATATCCGATAATTTACAACACACACACACACACACATACACACAACATTCCGTACATATACCCGCCTTCCTCTGCGAGAAAGGACAGGAACATACATTGTACCTCACTTATATAATAACCCCCTCACTAATATCTCTTTCCCCTGTTTTCTTTTCTGTTATCGAAGTTCAAAGATACCATGTCATCATATCCTCAACATTCACTATCTTGTATACATTGGGTTTGGGCATTTACAAAAGCGTGGATATATTTGTTTCAGTTATGATCGGCATGTATGTATGGACAGGGAGGTTATCTGAGGGAGGTCAGCGTTGCTACGATTTTTGCAAGGGGTGGAAACGTGACAAACATACTACCTGTATATCTATTTGGCGTTTTTCTTTTCGTGTTCTGTTAGAGAGTGAAAGACGTTGCGAGGAGGACGATTCGATTCTGGGTTCGGATCGGAGGAGACAACTGGTGATCGCGAGATAACTGAAGATACCCATTTTTGCATTTTTGGCATTGGAAATTTTACGCCTCGTTCTTGTTTTCCTCTTGTACTGGTTCTTGTGTGCGTCTTGTATTGAGTATCCTATGATGGTGTAACGGTCTAGACGAGAGGGAGGTCTAGCCAAGAGGGAGGGAGGGCATGAAAGTATATCGCCATCAAACTCCAGTGATGAGGAGAGATATTAGGGCATCCAAGGAGAGAAAGTCACTAGTAACTCCCGGAGAATTTGGATTTGAATTTGAAATGAAGAAAGGAAACGAAGAGTTGAAGGTATAATAGATCGCTCCAGGATATATAGATGAACTGGTGGTATATCGCATTACATATACAAGCAAACAAGCAAGCACGCAAGCAAGCAAACAAGCAAGCAAAGAAGATAACCTACCATATACATAACATATAATAACTTATCATATAATAACATAACATATACCAACCCAACCCTCCCCCCCGCAGAAAGAAACCCCCCATCAGATATCAAAAGAGGTAAGCATAATAAAAAGCACAAACACCCCATTCCGCCTCCCCTCCCATCTAAAATCCCCTCATTTCCATGGATGTGCGACGTGGATATCGCCCCGCACGCCTGGTACAGCAATGCATGCTTGCATATAAATATATAAATATAAAGTAAGCGATCGACCTCCCTCGCCACGAACGATAATAAAGGTAGTATAATAGGTAAAAGGGAGTGGGACAAGGGTATTCCTCGTTGTCTGGTTTGTTTTATACTTGGATTGATTATGGGCTTTTTTGAGTTTAGGTGAGGGAATTTGAGGGGGAAGTAGTGTTGTAAACCTTTGGTTGATAAGCGGGGTTGTTATTGGTTTGATAGTTTTTTAGGGGTTGGGAGTTATGTCTGAGGCTTCATTGGGATGGATTGGGTTGGGTAGGTAGGTAGGTTTTGAAGCTGTTTGCGTTTCTTTTGACTTGTTTGGCGAGAGGAGACGTGGTTGGGGGAGATGCGGTCGAGGTATTGTTTTCTTTTGGTGTTGTGCAGAGTTAGAGATTGTTAATTGGTAGGTAGGTCTTTTGAAACTCATTCACCAAGAATCGACTTTGTACCTAGGGAACATGTGCCCTGCATTCTTGTTCTCAATTCAGGATGTGAAGCGTACGATTTTGGTAGTTGCAAGTCCTCTTAAATGCTCTGTTTCATGCTTTGGATATAAACATAGTGCCCTGGAAGGCTGGATAGACTCTGTGCATCAATTGCCACTATTTATGTTGTGTGTTACGATGTTGATTTTCATGACTGTGTAGGTATCAAATGCAAATCAACCTCTACGATATCCAAAACGGAGCAATCGTTTAAAGAATAGTGAGGTTGATCAGCCAAACAGACGCCATACGACACGACCTTCACGGTCATATATCATTCCATCGTGTCCCCGATCATCAGACATGCTTTTAGGCAAGAACCTTCATCTTTTTCTTCTTCTTCTTCTCCGGACCTGCTGTTGGCGTTGCTGCTCCATCGCTGTCCTTGCGCTTCTCGCCCTTCTTGAAGTCGCGCCAACTGCCTATCCTATCATCACGAGTAGCTTCCCAGCGCTCCTTCTCGTCACGCTGTGCTCTCCGCCTGGCAATCTCTTCGTCCTCTTTCTTTTGCTGTGCACCTTCTTCGCGCATTTTCGCCACCCTTTGGCGATCTCGTCTTTTTTCCTCGTCGACAATCACCCATACTGTCTTTGCTTTCCACTCCGTCTTGAACTCGTCACTTTGGAGCTCTTCGCCATGTGTATCGATGCTCCAACCTTTGTCCCGGATAAGGAGCATACGGGCATCTGCTATGTATTCATTGAGTCGTTCTCGCTCCTTCTCATCTAGCAGCATTCCATGCGCCTTTTTGAGACGATCGAAGGCATCAGGAGCCCGAGTGTTCTTGGTCTTATCAGGATGTATGAGGAGAGACTTCTTGCGGTAGGTCTTTATAATATCGGCTTCGGGAACACCGGGCTGTAGATCGAGAACATCGTAAGCATTGTGCTTGAAAGCTTTGAGAATCCCTGTCTGGTATTAGTGATATGTAGCTCAATTTCAACCCTTGTAAAGTATGATCGCGGTGCTGAAAGCCATAGTCCCCTCTTTTGTACAACCATAGCGTCGTTCCCCTCCGCACCAGGTATTCCATCTCTTTGCAACCTCTACCTGCTTCTTTCCCGACGACACGAAGCAAAGTGAAATCACGGCCGTGAGAGGATTGATCTGTCGAGGGAAATCGTCGAGGTTATGTGAAATGGTATCGATTCGGACCGCAGAATACACTTTTTGCGCGCTTGCGGTCGTGCTCATAGTACTCTTGTGCAATGACTCCAAATTGGCAAGTCCTAGATGTACCTGAGGGCAAAGAAAACGCGTATGACAGGAGATATAATTGGAACGAAACATACGATCAATTTCGGCATCCTAATAGCAAGTAAGCATATTCCCAGGCGCAAATGGAGTCGCGAATAGTATACCTTTTCTGATTCCTTTGTTTCTTTTTCGAGAACGTCGGTGATTTCTTTATCTAACTTCTCCAGGTCATCGGAAGCCGCCATTGTGGCAGATAATAAGGGGTCGTATACTTTGCCTGAAGATGTTGTAGTTCTAGATGTTGTTGTTGTTGTTGGAGCAGGTTTCAGAAATGCCGTTCAATGACAGTCGCGATAATCTCCTGATCACGTGTCTCTTATCTTAGCGTGTCGCAGGCTCGGACCTCGAAAAAGTTCATCCAAAGTATTCATGCCGAGCATTGACTTCAAGCAAATCACCATGCATCGAAGACCAAACTGAACGCTTCGTAATAATGGCACCCTCAGCAGTACTCAGCGGTAGGACAAAGCCCACCAAATCGAAGAAACAGCAGGGCGCGCAAAAGCGCAAACGAGATGATGTAGATATAGAAAAGCTAGAGCAGGCAGTTGAGAACCTTGTACGTCTACTCCCTTTCTACATTATGGCTTTGATCCAGAAGACCTCTAGAACATGTCTTCTGTACCTCCGATGCCATCTTTATACAATCCTTAAAAGAAGATGCTGATTGAAGACAGGACCCAAAAGCCTCTTACAAGAGTTTCACCGATCTCCCTCTCTCCGACTTCACAAAAGCCGGCCTCAAATCCTCCCATTTTGTCGAGCTCACAGACATCCAAGCAAAAGCTATACCTCTTGCACTGAAGGGCACTGATATCCTTGGAGCTGCGAAGACTGGAAGTGGAAAGACTCTGGCATTTATAATCCCAATCCTCGAGAATCTCTACCGAGCACAATGTATAGGCACCGATGCTGGACTCGGTGCTATGGTCATTGCGCCAACTCGCGAATTGGCCATCCAGATCTTCGAGGTGTTGTACAAGATCGGGCGCAAGGGGCATCTCTTTGCGGCAGGATTGGTAATTGGAGGCAAGAACTTGAAAGAAGAGCAGGATGCCTTGAGCAGGATGAATATTGTAGTCTGCACTCCTGGGCGTATACTACAGCATCTCTCTCAAACTTCGACTTTCAATGCCGATCACTGTAAAATGCTCGTCCTGGATGAGGCAGATCGAATACTGGATATGGGCTTTCAAAAGGATGTGGATGCTATCATTGAATATTTGCCAAAGGAGAGACAGACACTACTCTTCAGCGCAACGCAGACGAAGAAGATCTCTGATCTGGCACGTCTGAGTCTCAAGGACCATGAATATATTTCTGTACACGACACGGCCGCCAAGTCAACACCCTCGAGTTTGCAACAAAACTACTGCCTCACACCACTATCAGAAAAGCTTGACACGCTATGGAGCTTTATTCAAAGCAGCAAAAAGTCAAAGATTCTCGTGTTTCTTTCTTCCGCCAAACAAGTTCGTTATGTCTACGAGGCCTTCCGAAAAATGCAACCGGGTATTCCACTACTACATCTCCACGGACGTCAGAAGCAAACTGCTAGAATGGAAATCACGGCGAAATTCGGCGCTGCGAAGGAGTCCTGTCTGTTTTCCACTGATGTTGCAGCCCGCGGGTTAGATTTTCCAGCCGTGGACTGGGTTGTGCAGGTTGATTGTCCAGAAGACGCTGATACGTACATCCACAGAGTCGGAAGAACAGCACGATACAACCGTGTTGGACGTGCCATCTTGTTCCTTGACCCGAGCGAAGAAGAAGGTATGTTGAAGAAACTCGAACAGAAGAAGACGCCAATCGAAAAGATCAACGTGCGTCAAAAGAAGAAGCAAAGCATCACGACCCAACTCGGCAATTTGTGCTTCAAAGATACGATGATTAAGTATCTTGCGCAAAAATCGTTTACATCTTACGTCAAATCCATATATGTGCAAAAGGACAAGGATATATTTCAGTTGGACAAGCTTCCACTAGAAGCATATGCTACTAGTTTAGGCCTACCTGGAGCTCCGAGAATCAAGTTTTTGAAGGGAGACAATGCACACGCCCTGAAAAACGCACCGCGCCACGGCATGTCATCTGATGAGGAAGACGAGGATGAGGATGCGGGAGGCACAAAAGCGAAACCAAAGAAGCAGGATAATGTTCGCACGAAGTACGACCGCATGTTCGAGCGTGTCAATCAAGATATTCTCACTGATCATTACACGAACCTCATTGCCGACGACAATGAACCGGACGACACGGAGATGAAGGGCAGCAAAGGACTGAATGGCGAGCAAGCGGAAGATGATGGCTTCATGATAGTCAAACGACGCATCGACGTTGATGGCGATCTACCATCCATGGACTCTATACCTGCAGACAAGCGGCCGAAGCAGCTTGTCCACATCGAAGGAGCCAAGGAGCCAATTCTAATCGACTCTAAACGCGCAGAGAAGAGGTTGGGAAGCAAGAAACAACTACTCAAGTTCAAAGATAAGGGAGAACACGTCGTATTTGACGACGAAGGCAAGCCTCGTCCACTTTACGAAATGCAGAACGAAGATGATTTCAAGGGCCAGGGCCTACCCGAAGAGCAGAGGCAGAAGTTCTTGGAAGAAGAGAGGCAAAGGGTTGCCGCTGCTGATTTGGAAGATAAAGATGTGGCCAAGGCGAAGAGGAGGGAGAAGCTTCAAAAGCGGAAGGAAACGAAGAGGAGAGAAAATGCCGAGGTTGAGGCTGCAAAGAGAGGCGAACCCACTGTAGGCGGCCCTGAAGAAGAGGATGGCGAAGATGCGTTTGCCAATTTCCTTGCCGATGCTCAAGGCCTCAGTGATAGTGAAGGGTTGGACAGCGATGTGGAAAGCCAGGAAGAGGCGGTGGAACAACCAAAGAAGAAGAAAGCCAAAAAGTGGTTTGAGGATGACTCTGGTGACGAGGTCGGACCTAGTGGAGACGGCACAAAGAGAAGGGGAAGAGGCAAGAAGGCCGTTCTTGAGGAGCCTGAAACGTTGGAGGACCTTGAGGCATTGGCGACAGGTCTTCTGGGGTAGTAGTATGACAGTGGGTCACTCATTCTCTTCACTTTGGACTTCTATATTGATACCACTCAGCATGAGTAAATTTGCAGAGCATCATTATTGATATGCAGTTAAAAGCCATTTGAGAGTAGCGTGCACAAAGGGAAGTTTGATGAGAAACTTGGGGAGAATTGTGTATGCGAGCTCTTTTCTAAGAGGACGGATCCAGAGTGCTGATGGTTCCTGGCCTGATGGTTTTCTTTGATTTCTGTGTTGTGTCGGCTAATTTATCGAAACCGATTGTTCGCTTCACTTCCACCACATCACCCGACAAGTTTTTGTCACGTCCTCTCTTTCGGGTCACCGCCTGAGATCCTATCAAGAGGTGAGCAAGGCTTTTCGTAGCCGCCGTCGGACCAGCAGCTAAATCTTCTGCCGATAGAGTCCCATTTCCGCTATCACTCTCCACTCATACCAACACCCAATCTTCAATCTTGACACGCGAAACCAGTTCTCGACGAGACGGAAACCACCAGTAAGAACAGACGTTCGCTCTCGGGTAGCGGAGCATATGCTTATTTTGTCGCTTCAGATACTTCGACACCATGTGGGCTGCCATTTCCGAACAGAACATGCCACGGGACACAACCAGTATCAGCAAAGAATGCACTCAGTCGATTATGGAATTCTGTCTTGCGGCGCTCGACCCTCGCATCGGCGTGCTTCTCGGAATCGGCCCAGCGACGCCCTGCACGCTAGCATGCTTTACTGCTGCCAAACTCTTGTATACCATTCGTCAAGAAAAGCTTGTAATCTGCGGACCAACACTAGATGCAATGCTTCGCCAAGCAAACATGTGGGATGACCAGAAAATGAAGGACGACGAATGGGTTATCTTCGACGAGGACAAATTCATCTTCTGGTCTGTAGGCGGGATGAGACACTATCGGAGGCTGGAGGAGCATACTTACGCTTTCAAACTAAAGCGTTTTGCTAAGCAGTGAGCCGAAGACAGTTCACACGAGCAGCACGAGAGTGCCAAGGCTTACCTCGAAGAGCTTCCGATGCAACGTTTCCAAAAAAATCACGCCGACCCAGAGGAGCAATTAAAGCAAGAGCAACCAAGCAAGGAGGAAGCGGCCCTCAAAGACTATTTCTGGAGTCGAATCAAGGTTCTCTTCTGTACCAACACCGGAGCAGGCCACGCTCAGCTCTCAACCCGGAAGTTCAAGCCCGACGCTTTTGTCATGGATCAAGTCAATCGCGTCACAGTTCCAGAATTTCGCATCCTAGCCGGAAGCTGGAAGGGAACCAACCCAAAACTAATCATGGCTGGCGATATCAGAACGCCGAATCCAAATCCCCCAGACCTAAGTGCTCACGCTCACAATGGGTACAGCGGAGTGTTTATAATCGATGTTTTGAGACCGCAAGTAGGAACTCCAGAGAACCTCTACCAGGATTCCGACTACCATGTCGTTGTTCTGCACGACAGATAGTTTGACCTGGTAGTCGACACCTGTTCATGTTTTTCCGCACGTCCATCTCTCTCGCGTAGGTCTCAAAGGCTTCGAAAACCCGTCTCGACGCGCCCGAAATCTATCAAGATCAGGCAGGTGGTTCACGAAGGAATGGTCTGGACCATGGAAAATCCAACACACAAAGAACAGCAATAGGCAGAATCGGTAAGGGCGTAACATAGGACAAAATTGGGATGACTTCCTAGATAACAAATGAGCTCTTCGAATCGCTCATGGGCAAACCTGTACAAGACTTGTCGGATTTCGGTTCCAAACAATCAGATGCTGTGAACTGACCTTGCTTGCAACCTGTGTTGACAAAAATCATGAACACGTCCTAACAGTCTTGGAATTGATGTGTAAGTAAACCTAAATTTCTTCTCCTTTCCTTCATGGGGAAAAAGCGACCGATGCTACATGAATGAACACCCAGGAAATCTGAGACTACTCGTTCTAGTGTTGCCAGAAGTAGTAAATTTGAGTTTACTAAAAAAGAAGCTAACGTGAACACTGCTTCCTAACACAAGTAGTGCGTCATAATGTTGAATAGTGTGTGGTAGAATATTCAAGTGCCTTCTTCTATACTCAAACATCAAACAACATCAACCTACCACGCCTTGCATTGTGCCTCGCTGGTAAGTTCTTTGCTCTAATTCCCGCAGATTGCGCGACCCGAACATTCGACTGACAGCTCAATTTCATAGCGCCAAACACGATGGCAGATCCTGACAAGAAGCCCACGACTTTTCTAAGCCTCCCACGAGAGCTTCGCCAAAACATCCTTATGAGAAACATCGAATATACCCGGTTCATTGAAGACTACAAATTCAATAGAGCCCTCTTGAAGCTCGACAATAATATCATGGCTATCATCTTATCACATACATCCACCACCAATACTTACGTCTCCAACCCGGCCACCGAAAAGAGAGATGAGCACACCTTCGACAACTTCCACACTGCTTCACATCAGCTTGGAGACTATGGTATCATTCCCGTCCACACCGTCAGTCATGCCGAAAATATAGCTGCAGTCCACCCAACCATCAGGGAAGACATGGCCTGGGTCTTACGATGTTGGTTTAGTGTTCTCCTTGCCGCCCTTCTCCGATCCATCAAGCGTGATTCAACACCCTCGCCCATCCCCAGGAAACGCCAGCGTCGACAATCGATCTACGTTCTTGAACCTTTCGGTGGACGGCGACGATTAGACAAATTCACAGAACAGGGTTTCAAGTCTTCCAAGGCATGCCGAATCGCGAAGAGGAAGGCTATTAATAAATTCAATGCCGAGTGGCAGTTGACGAGCTTGAAACAGTTGGATGAAGCGATTCAAAAGCATTCCTTGGGAGTTGAAAATTTCGTTCCTTGATTGGACGGGTAAATGGAGTCTTCTAATGGATGAGACTAATCTCGTTGATAATCATAATTGGTTCCACTGGATTGGTTTTCGAGTGTGATTCTTGGGAGGCGTCTTGAAATACCAATCAAGGAACGGCATCTTCAGGTCCATTTCTTACTACAGGATTTAGCTGTTTTGTGGAAATTTTTCGAGTTGCCCTTTTCCATTTCAATATCGGGCCGGAATAGGTTGTTGACCGTCTTGAGCTCTGCTTCATTCGAATCGTGAGTAAATCGACTTATCTCGGTTCGACATTTCCATTCTGATATCGACATGGTTGAATTCCAGCGACTTCTTCGACATGATTCAAGACTTCCTTTGTCAAGCAGTAAGGATCCACGGACCCGCTGTAACATACCCAACAAGAAGACGAAAACGTGTTACCAATGGATGAGACAAACTAGCACAAGAAGATTAGCCTCCAACCTAACAAATAGTATCAATCTACGATTAGTCTGCACACAACCCGACCGTGAAATAAATAAATAACCACAAACAAAACTGGAAACGATGGCCATGGCAAATTCCAATCCATCAAGAAAAAGCAATCCAGTCCGCATTACCCTCTCGATACATATCGTCTACCCACCCTTTTCACCTCACTCATTCCTCCCCTTCTTCTCCCTCCCCCTCTCCATTCAGAAAAACTCCCCACCCCATCAAACTCCCCTCTCACCAAATCCATTCCCCATCATCCAAAGAAACGCCATCACCTCAACCACACACCACCACCAACTCTCTCACCCCATCTCCAACCCATCACAAAAAAACTCTCGAAAATCCCAAAATCCAACGAGAGAGAGAAACCCAACCCATAAGATTGCAAAAATCTATCAATCGGGTCCCTAGGTGCCTTCCAAGGCTCTTTCAGTCTCCGAATCAGGCTGCCCCCAGTGTGTTAATCATAAGTATTCTCGGGATCATATCCTTTAATTTCTGGAAAACATGGAATTTGTTCACCAGCATACTCTGGCAAATGGTGAAAAAATAGGTGCATGTCTTTTCTATTAGTCAGTCCCCAAGCACAAGGTTCTATCGAGAGCAGAAGGGACAAATCACTCATCAAATCCTCGTTTGTTGGATGTTCTCTTCTCGATTCTGAATCAGCCGTGCTGCAATTCCTTCTCTTCACACAAACGTCGTTCTCGTGTGACGGTCTCTGATCTCGCCAACTCGACACGATCTATCAAGCCTCTCATACAGCACGTCTTTACACCAGCGCCGCCAACGAGCAGACTGTCCTCGCAGCACTCTCTACAAAGGCAAAATCTCTGAAATGAAAAACCAGATCACTGTGACGCCCGTGACCCTCTTTGTACAGCCTCCGATAATCGGCCCACCAGCGGGTAAGAGGTATGATGCTTTTGATGATGATGATGATAATGATGATGATGATGATAACGAAATGTATAATCTTAGGTTCGTTCCGTGAGAGAAAATGTTTGGTGATGTTGATGGTTGAAAAAAGGAAACATGTGTGCCGTGCTGGAGAATATAGGAAATTAAATGTGTAAGCCGGTCTTCTGGGTATCAATCGCTCTCATTATTTAAGGTCCATATGCTTCTTGCAATTCTCGTATACGACCCACGTTATTGAAACTGCTGGGACGACCTTTAGCAGATTTGGTGTGAGACCTTTGAAAAGGCCACGGACTCCTTCGCCCTTCATTGTTTGGTGGAAGACGTCCATTATCCCAGTATAAGTTCGAGGATGTAGGACGGTACCTTGACTTTGAAGCCGGGTTCGAAGGAGATTCAATGGATAGACCATGCTTGCGCCAAGAGCGCCAGAGAATCCACCACAGATCGCAGTTAGGAAGCTTCCTGGCTTTGCATCGTCTTCGTGGCAGCCGCGCTTTTTCGCATTGTGCAGGGCTATTCGTCGTTTGAGGTATTCGAAGGTGCCCATGTCGATGGCTGCGTATGGGAAAATGCCGATCACACCCATTGGCAGGCCGCGGTAGAAAGCTGAGATGCCATTCGCGCGCCACATCTTTTGCGCAGTTGCGTGTATCAATCTAGCACCTTGTAGGCCTCCACTGACGGTTTCGCACTGCATTCGGCTACCGACGGGTTAGCACATCATCCGGAGAAAAATTCTCAAAATGACATTCGCTTACAACTTAAGTGTATCCAGTGGGTAAACAGCGAATCTGGAAATGTTAGAAAGTATGGTTGGGGACAAGCTCACCAGCTCAGACTCACTGTGCAACCATTCCACTTATGCCACCGGCGACAAATTTTGGAGCTGGGTCTTTTGGGTCTATTCCAAGCGAACCGGTGCAGATGCGCTTACAGCTCTTTTTGAATGTTAGTAATACTGCTCGGTATGTCCAGGAATAAGGTGAGAGATACCTCGTAAGTGCCGAATTTGATGGCTGACTCGGGCATAACTTTGACCACGTTCAAGCCATTGCCTATGACATTAGCACGCTACCTCTTTTTTGGAACGAGCTTCTCACTTACCCGCAAATATACTTCGCATACCGCCAGCAGCCCATAGCTCTTTCATTGCATTTGCGGATGTCATGTATGCGCCGCGCACGGCTTGGAGAGGGGCGCCCGACTTGACGGCTTGTAAAGGATTCGGTCCATTGTCGACTTGTGCGATGAGGTAGACTTTCAGCCTATCGAGAGGCGCGGTGGTAGTGCGGGAGATGATGCCGGCGAGGCCTCCTGCCACAAAGTAGCCTGGTGATGGCAGCAGCGATATCAGCAAAGGCTTTACTTCTTCATCCTTTCGTTGTATCCAGTCTGCGATTCCCTGTTCCACAAAAGCAGAAGCAAGCTCAGCCGGCTGAGATGCGAAGCTACCTTCAGACATGACTTGTGCAGAGGGTGTGTTGGTGGGATATTCGGCGGGTAGCAAATGGTGCTGCGGAGTTCGACAAATAGCGACGAGAGCGGTGATGAGGGTCCCAAACAAAGGAGAAAGAAATTTGTATAAAGTACCTATTCCTTGTATAGTCTCGTCACTGAGTTGGACGTCGCCGTCGGATGTGAGTTTTATGGTGGACGAGAAATAGGATAGGACTTCTCGGAGGTTTGGCTCGTTGGAGGGAATAAATAGGAGGAAATCGCTGCGGCAGTGTCAGTAACCGTTCGCATAGTGTGTAAGGTCTTGTTCAAAGTGAAGTGATGTTGGGGGAACTGACGCCCATTCTCTGAACGAAACCGCACCGTCGTTGTTCGAATCGACCTTTTCAAAGAATCGGTCCAGCTTTGCATTCGACACAATTAAGCTAGCCCGCTGACAGGCAGCGCTCAACTCTTGTCTGTCTAATTTGCCATCGTGATTTATGTCGATCTCATCGAATAGAGTCCGAAGCTGACTTTCGGTCTGCTGCACAAACGAGTGGAATTCTTGTCCTCGGTCAGCGCATAGTACTTGGAAGGTCACTTGTGGACCAGTGACTGACCTGAATACGTTATTCGGCCATCGTGATTCGTGTCAATTGCCTTCAGTACGTCCTCCAGAAGGGTATCCGCATATTTAAGAGCTTTCTATCGTGAGCATCTGATTTCTCCTGCCACAAGCATCCAACCACATACGATGGTCCAGCTTCTTCAAACCCTTCTTCAGACCCGCGAGATCCAAATAACCACGTCCGTTCCCATCTAGGGTCTTCCATAGCTCCTCCACGCGAGCATCCTGAGCGCTGGACGACTCGCGATTTCTCATCGTCCCTCGGATGATGCTATGACGCAGTTTTCATTGTAGAGCCCGGGCGTGTTATAGGGATGGATCGGAGTCGTCGGAGGAGCCAAAGGGGGGATGATGAAATGTGAAGGGTAAGCATGTGTCGAGTTGCCGTGAGAACACTGAGGCGTCTCTGCAGTGGCTTGTAGACAACCGGAATGTGACGTTCGTTGCCCGGAGTGCTCCAAACAAGAAGCTAGGCCGAGACGGGCCGTAGCACTATCCGTTGCTTCCTTCGGTTCAAGGCTGTAAGGCTCAGGCTTAAGACACCTTCAAACCAATGGCTTGGGGTTGGTCGAGCTGACTCTAACATATTCATAGGAGCACCTTGAACTGTGTAAAGGCTATTTGAGTTGAGAATCCCACCAACCGCTTTCGCAGTGCACTTTGAGACCACTTCGCATCACGAAGTGCCGAATAACTGGGAACTTGATATTGCCATAATGGCGGCAAATTATTGGAACTCAACCCAAAAGAAGTACTGGACTTTCACAAAAAAAGAGCTGGCGGAAATCCGAAGAAACCTTGAGGCTGAGAGTGGTCAGATCGTCTCTCAGTACCCGCTTCCCGACAGGAGACTACTGAATATATACTTCTCACATCGTAAGATCTACCCTGGAGAGCTTTGTACCAGCAGCACTGACGACGTTGCAGAACTTGCAAAATTAGCAAAGCGAATGGCGGTTCGCCAGCAAGCTCTTGCTACGGCTCAGGTGTACATGCGAAGATTCTACATCAAGAGGGAAATACGAGCGACCAACCCCTATCTTGTTTTGTCCACCGCTTTTTACCTGGCTTGCAAAATGGAGGAGTGTCCCCAGCACATACGGATCGTCGTTGGAGAAGCACGTCAATTTTGGTCAGGTGCGAAATTAACTTGCTTTTAAAAATAACTTGACAGCTAACAAGATGACAGACACTGTATCGTCAGATACCTCGAAGCTGGGCGAGTGCGAGTTTCATTTGATATCAGAGATGAATTCCCAGTTGATCGTTCATCATCCGTATCGCACCTTGACCGACATGCAAACGCAATTCAACCTGAATACAGACGAAATGTCTCTGGCCTGGTCTATAGTAAACGATCACTACTTCACAGACCTGCCCCTGCTTCATCCACCGCACGTCATCGCCATCACTGCTGTCTTCCTTGCAACGGTCTTGAAGCCAAATAATGCAGGTACCACGCAGGCTCAGAACATGCACAATGCCATGCAACAGCTCAATGCAAAGAACGGCGGTGCTGTCGGCGCTCAACCACGAGTGCAAAGTTTGCTCAACTGGTTGGCAGAGAGTGCTATCAGCATTGAAGCCATAGTCGACTGCACGCAGGAGTTGATCTCTCTGTACCAACTTTGGGACGGGTTCAACGAAAAGGCGTGCAAGGAGCAGGTGTCTAGATTCGTCAAGGCTCGAGGTCTCGATAAATAAATGATCCACCCGAGTCTGCCGGAGCAGCCGGACACATCATCAACAGCGATGTTGGGGCACGGAGCGACGGATCAGTCGAGCGCCCAGGAAGTACCTCCGTACCATTGTGCTAACGAGCAAGACGTTAAGACCTGGCGTTTTCATTCGAAAGGATTTCAGCTGTAGACTTCAGACCGCCTAGGAAACTTTGGTACCACCCGGCTAAATAAATCGAGATTTTGATGTTCCTCGCTCGCACAGACTCTGCACAGACCGGACGGTATTCTGCGCATGCATGGATAAGATCTACTGCTAGTATTAACATCTTTCTCGGTGGCACATAATATACAACGATGAGCATGGTCAAGCTACAAGCTACTATATATCGATAAGGAAATCAGGCGCCCAATGCCGCATCCCTGATGGTCGATGATGGAGGAAAGATGGTCATTGCACCATTCAATTTAATCGTGGCTCAAGGACTCGATGGATGGGATTGCCGAAACAGAGTGCTGTGGCATTGTTATTCCACGCAGCGTTTACTTGGTACGACGGACGGCGAATAGCGACGGCTTCAGAGACGGTGCTCTAGGTGGCCCAGGATTATGGGAGATGGGTACGTCCAACAAGGGCGCGTCAATTGTGGGTATGGTGAAGGAGAATAAACCAAACGGGCAATACCACTTTCAAGTAGATGAATATGAGGCAGTGCGCTGAGGGCTAGCCGATGCCAAACGCTCTTTTTAGGTGGTGCAGGCCTTCTCAAACATGAATGACCAGCATCGTCCAGTAAGAACCATGCACGGCACAGAGTGCAGTCGCAAAACGTTTGAGAGGATGGCATGGAAGACAGCTGTGGGATCTGACGTGATCAAGACACCCCTCCACGATCCATCCACAAAGGCGTTGTTTGTCGAAAGGGACTTCCCCACCTGCACGGGACGGGAATCATTGTCGAGGATCGAGGACAGATTCAGCGTCTAGATGTGGGACTTGTGCAGGTTCAAGCCAGGGCTAAGGTGAGGATGTGTGTGAAGAAGGAACGAGAACTGGCGTCTCGACTCTCGAGCGAGTACCATTGTCTACAAGACGCTGAATGGCCAGCAGGTTCAGGCGGTGAGTCCGCATATTTAGCGTGGCAGGAGCCGCCTGTTTCGACGGATGGGAATATCGTCGTCGTCTTGGCTGGAACGGATGTGTGCCTGAGGTCTGCTCCACATACTGCGATGGCTTCTGGGAGATATCATTAGCATTCGGATGGCCGAGTAGGAGTCCCGCTTGCTTGCCATTGCGATGCTCCTGGCGAAAAGGCTTGCTCTTTCGCCTACTGTATACCCTCAGGGACATGGACACCACGCCAAGCAGTGCAAATGATACTCCTAGCGACCTACCACAGTAATCCCAGGCCGTTCTAGCTAGAGGCCAGTGGCAAAGCTACAGCCTCCGTGTGACCCAAGCTTTCCCTCTTCCCAGTCCAATGATCTTGGACAATCTGCTTCCCTCTCCTCGCCCGCCACCTCCCACCCACCTATCTTGCTTCCTCCATCTCACCCACACCAGACTTCTTCAGCATTCAACCAGCCCCATTTCTAACCAGCATACCCTTTATTCCTCACCGACTCGTACTCGA
Organism: Venturia nashicola; assembly: GCA_004522665.1. Lineage (NCBI taxonomy): Eukaryota > Fungi > Ascomycota > Dothideomycetes > Venturiales > Venturiaceae > Venturia > Venturia nashicola. The sequence goes on from SNSD01000009.1 coordinate 265,380, forward strand.
CCAGAACTCCCTCTTCTTCCTCGACGACCCCTTTGTTGTCCAATCCACTGTTGTGTTGTCAGACTAGCGCCCACCCGTTGCAGCTGCCAATCTCCCACCACGATCCTCCAACATCAACATCCCTTTCCTCGACCTTCCTCCAACCTCATCCCACATCAATAATACACACCGAACATCATGTCTACACAGAACTTCTACTACGGCGGCGCCCAGCACCCTAGCCACTCGAATCTGCATTCGACGCACCCGCACCCGCACCATGCTGGCCGCTCCAGGCGCTCCACACGGACCACAGGCTATCATCACCGCAACGAACAAAAACAGTTGCGGGCTCAGCAGCTCAAGAAAGAGGCCGCCATTGAGTCGGCAATGGAGCAGAACTTCCGCAAGGAGTTCGAGGCCGCTCGTTCATTCGACTTGGATGATGATGAGCAGTTTTGCCCCTTCCACCTGTTGACCGAGGACGATGTAAGTTTGCCTTGGCCTTGCCGTGATACGCTGGATGCTCATGCCTTTCGCAGCTACAGTCCATACATTCATCGGGCTCGGATCGGTCTTCGCTGTCTAGTGGCTCGCCTGAAACATCTCCTCTTCAGCACCAGGCACAGCCTTCCTCACACTTTCTCTTGCCACCAACAACTGGCAACTTCTCTTCGAATCTGTATCAACAATCTTCCTCGCCCCAGTCGATGCTACACCAGCCCTCAGCTCAGCGATCCCGCAATGCTATCCCCATCGTTGATCCCAGCACTCGTGCCGTTGCCAGTCCCCCACCTTCTGTCTCGCCTGCTCGTCAAATGCATCAGGCACGGTACGCCGGCAAACACCGATGGCAATAAATGGCTTGTCAGACACCGTCCAACATGCCATCTGGATGAGCGTTGCGGTCTACGCTGCTGAGCAGGTGAGCGTCCTGGGATGAATCTTCTCTATCCTCTTCGAAAACCACTCACGAGGATACGCCTATACTTTTACGATCGATTCTCTGTACAAATGACTCGACATTTCCATTTACGAAGATTTAACTCATGGTGCATTACTTGTCTTTGGGCGACGGCGTTGCAATGTAACTGCATGTTTTATATCAGCGATTTAGAGCGCATATTGGACGGCCTTGTCACGACGGGTCTTTTCATGTCTTGGGTTTCTTGCTTTTCTGCATTGTTGGGTGTCTGGTTCATCATGTGTTACAAGGACATGGGAGTTTCTTCTATCAAGAAAAAAGACTTCCTTGGAAATGTTCATGTTGGAAAAGGCGAGCGATTATGCCGCTGCATGTCTTCGCGTTCTTGGGATTATTACACCTTTTTGATTGGGTCCGGCGGATTGACTGACTGATACGACTGGGAAGCGTGGTGTTGTCTTTGTCGGGCACTTTGAGTGGTACGCATGCGTTGGGCTATTTTTGATCTTTGGATGATTATACCTGGGATCATACGCATGCTGTTATATCAGGGGGGGTGTACTTGGTGTCTTTGATCCCAACTATAGGCTGGGACGACGGCCGAGATATCGCGGCGGTATTTTCTATTATGGTCTTTTGTTTCGTTTGTTGGATCAGATGTATATGTGGGTTGGGTTTGGGGCGTATATCTCTCTGTATGATTTTGCTCGGTGTCTCATATCGAGGCGGCTCTACTCTAGTTCGAAATCAAGAATTTTTTGTCTCTCACTTTTCAGTCAAAGGCTCTTGCCATGTCTGTGAATGTATTAAGCTAATTCTCTCTAAACTCTGGCTTTTTAATCGGGGTTTGGGATCCATTTCCCCACTCTCCAGGCTGTGTCTCTCAAAGCGTGTCCTAGGGTGTGTCTCACCTCCACATTCAACTGTGTTTCTATCCCTCACTACGGAGTACTCTTAGGTAGCTGGTAAGTAAGGCTTAGTCTTCTAGAAGCTTTATTCCGCCCCTCCCTTCTTCAATCAGATACGAGATCGCATGGGTCTGGATCTGGGGTTGACCCCTCCTTTAGGGAATGAGTTCCCCTCCTCCTCCTCCTTTTTTTCTTTCTTCGTGGTATCGGTGGATGAATTATTATGGTTGATTGAGCATTTTTGGAGGTTAAATGTGTATTTTGGGGGGGTTGTTGAGATGTTTGGATACATGAGTCGTCGCTGTAGGGTGAGTTTGGGATGGCTTGTCTGAGCCATGATATCTACGATCTCGAGCTATCTCTTGTACTAGCAGTTGTATTCGAACAGGCCGTTTATAATTGTAAGTATATCCTAGGAAACAAAGGGAGATCCACGGTGGTGTAGTGATCTCCATGATGGGTATTTGCGGGGCATAATTAATATCAGCTTCGGGTGGAAATGCTCGTCTTTTCTTCGCCCCAAGGAAGCTCCTCCTGTAATCATTTTGAAGAGTTTTGACTGAGTAAGACTATCTCACTATTGGTCTGACTGATTATGTCCCAGTTACTCGTGCTGGGTAACGTCCGTTGCATGCACAAAGAGGGAGACACTGACATCATCGAACGTATGCCGAGGGGGAACGGAAATGTATCCATTGACCTACCACAAACGAACGTGGACTGCCTCTATCAGATTCCTTATCTAGAACTACTGTCACTACTCACTGCTAAAGAAGATCGCCAAAACCAACGACACCACCAATCCACAATGTCGATGCGTCTCGTAGCCAAGTCTGCTTCGCGCAGAGTCCTCAGCCCTGCCACGCGCTTCACCACTTCACGGACATTCGCCTCGACAGCTTTCAGGCAAGCTGGAAAGGAAGATGCTTTGCGTAAGTTTGGTCCTTCCAGTCAATGAGACAGATCCACAATAGTCTTTTGGATTGGGCAATTGCTGACTGAAGACCATTCGAATAGACAAGGAAGGCCGCTCTGAGGAGATCGAACACCACAAGCAAGATTCATTGAAGAAGGTCAAGGAAGGATCAGCCGAGTGGAAAGATGCTTTGGCTAGCAACAGCGAGTCCATTGTGCGTCACCTCCATCCACCGTCTCCTCTACTCAGCGGGTATCACTCGTTTCACCTTTAGACTTTTGCCATACAGCGCGGTGAATACTAACGGCGACCTCGTGAACAGGTCAAAGCCGATCGCGGTGAACTGGACGCCTCGAACGAAACAATGGAGAAGCTACAGAAAGAGTCAGAGAAGGTGTTGAAGAACAAGAAATGAGTGTTCCGAGTTCGGGGCAGCGCAGGACACAATGGCGTTCAAGCATTGAAGAGCGGATAGATGGGATACAATGGTCTTCAATTTGAGAAAGCTCGGCAATGAAGTTTAGCTAAGTTGAATGACATCTCTTTTATAAAAAAACAGAGTTAAAATCATGCTCTGAGTTAGCTTCCGTGAATATCCTGCATGAATCAACGATAGCTTGACTTCGAGTCGTATGCTGACATCAAGTTTTCGCTCCTGCTACGGGTCAAGACAAGACGAAAAGCATCTAGGAGGAAAGTACAGTGAGCACAACCTCAACTCTCAACTGCCAGAAATTTTGCACCAACGGGAATCATGTCAACACAACACAAAGACCATGGCCGCCAGAAATGTAACACTAAGCAGCCAGGCCAATGGGTTACCCAAAACATCACCACCCGCACCAGAGCCAGAAGCGCCGGGTATCTGCCGCCTCAAGGAGGAGTTATCTGAGATGCTGAGAAGCAAGATAAGCGATTCTTACGACGCTTTCAGCCTTTGCGATATTGCTGCTAGTGGCGAACCCATTAACATCGCACCTATGCCTATGTCTTCATCGTCCAGTAGTGTCACGGCGCAGAACGAAACCGACGGAGAAAACCCGCCCGGGGAACAGTACAAGGAGGAGCAGTATCGATACAAAGACGACCAACACGAGGTGGGAGAATATGAACATGAGGCACACAGCGGAAAGCAAGGAAATGAAGTGGAAGAGCTTTACTACGTCTCCAATGCGGTTCGCGAGTACCACTCTCTACTCCTTCAAGCCAGTGATGCACTATCTGTGGATGTCAATGCATGTCGGGAACATTGCTACCACTTATTAGCATCAGTACACGTCCGTAAGTCGTTCCGACCCTGACGCTAAAGATACATAGAGCTAACCATAACGCAGCAAAAGGAATAAGATGCGGCGCGTTATACCTCCTCGCAGAACTGTCCAACACCGACGGCCGACGCCAAGAAGCCAAAGGATTCCTCGAACAAGCCCTTATCCTCTGCGACGAAATGGACCGCGTCAACGAAGAACAAGGTGTTGCCATTGGAATGGTGCCCCGGGAACGTGTTCAAGCATTACGAAACCAACTGGGTTCGATAAGTGAGGCGATAAGATGCGCAAGAGTTGTTGTTGTTTCGAAACATACTACACCGAGCTCCTCAAGAGGTAGCTCACAACCTCATACTAATATTGAGAATTGTGTTCGAGTGATGGGATCACACGTCACCATCGAGGATCAAAACATGGGAGAAACGGTTAGTAGCGGTTCGAATACGAGTTACATGATGGCGCAGCAAGAGCAATCACAAAGTAAGGACAGGGAGAACGGTGTACCCAAGACCAGGATTGATAGGTGTCATATTACCGAATTGGAGTTTGCGCTTACCAGGACGAGGGAGGAGGAGGGTAGAGCGAAGGGGAGGCTTCAACAGGTCAAGAAGAAGAGGGAGATGATTGAGGAGAGACTTGTTAAGATGAGAAAGTTGTGGGAATTGCAAAAGGTGTGATACTTGCGTATTTGGGGAATGTGGGGATTGTGATTGGAGGGTGCTGGTATGTAGTCATTTCTGGGGGTTTATGGGAAAACATAGCAGATCCCTCTCGGTGGATGCGCGTGCTCTAGCGACATTTGCTGGTCATCCGCATTGGCTTGTCCAGCTCATTGGATATTGAGGACTGTGTCTAGGATTCTTGATGGAGATACTTGGTGGTGTATCGCCAAGGATCTTACGAATGTTGTATACGCATATCCTTCACCGCTCGATCAAGCTCCAAGATAGTTGATTCCACACAAGCAGTCCAGTCTTCATGATGTCGGCTGTGGCACCAACATGGAACAGGGCATCCTGACCTGTACGAGGACTCCATACGAGTCAACAATACGGGCCGATGCCTGAGCTGATGACGTAGACCAAACTTTCACTTCGACTCCAAGTCAACCTCTGTCAGTTGTCAAGACTCGGATTTTCGTTCCATGGTATCAGCATCGATGTGATACTAGGGTCTCTAATTTTTTATATTAAAACGATATGTTTTATTATAAATAATACCTTAATTTAACTATTTTCCATCCGTTTCTTTCCATGGATCCATCTCCGGACGAAACTTGACCCAGGACTAGTATCTTGGAATGCTTAACACGACGCCTTCGAGCGCATATATCACCCCACATCTCTCCCCACCGGCCGTTTGAAATCATCTCAAATTCGACATCCGAGTTCTTCACTACATTGACGAGGAATACACGACACTTCCCTTAGCATGCCGTGGACAGAAGATATACCAACATGGCAGCTCGTCCTGCTCAGCGTACTTGGCTACGTCTATCTCTGTCGAGTCCTTCGTTACCGCCGTCTCCAGCACAAGGAAGCACTTTATCCTTACAAAACTAGAGAAGACTACGCCAATATGACAAACCAGCACGCCTACGAGATCCAGAAATATCTATTTAGCGTTGAGTTTCCTTTTACGACGCACAAGGCATTGGAGTTTGCTCTTTTCCGGTTGGTGCTATTTCTAGGCATATTATTGATCTAGCTGACTCATGATGTCTAGGACTTATGGGATACCATCGATCAGCAAGCTGCTTGTTAAGACGAACCTCTTGAGTAATAAGGAATTTGCGTCCAGGGTGAGTTGTATAACCATTTCGGATTTTCGATCTCTGCTGACATGAGGCATCAAGCGTTATGCAGATACTACTGTTCTCATAGCAGAATTCATAGCTTGGTCGCCGGAAGCAGAGAGGACCAATGCAGCCATTGCACGCATGAATTATTTCCACTCGTAAGTCTTGCCCCACAATGCAAGGCACAAGGCTGACATCCCGAGCGAAGGATTTATCAAAAGAAAAACCTAATTAGCAATGACGATATGCTATACACTCTCTCCCTCTTCGCCATAGAACCAGTCCGCTGGGTAAAACGCTACGAATGGCGCCAAATGACAGAAATGGAAATCTGTGCCATGTAAACATCCCCCTTCCTCAACCATCCAAACTCCTAACATCCAAAATAGGAGCACCTTCTGGAAATCTATCGGAGACGCAATGAACATCTCCTACGATCCCCTCCCATCCTATCCCAATGGCTGGCGCGACGGTCTAGAATTCTACCAAGAACTCCAGTCATGGTCCCTTCAATACGAAGAAAAATCAATGCTCCCCTCAGCGCACAACAAAAAAACAGCAGATGAAACAACTGCACTCCTCCTTTACGACGTCCCCACTTCCGCCATCCCAACGGGCAGGGCAATAGTAAGCGCTCTAATGGATGATCGTCTCCGAAAAGCAATGATGTACCCCCCTCCTCCCTCCTACATCCAAACGGGCGTAGAAACTGCCCTCACCCTTCGAAAACTAGCACTTCGATATCTCGCACTCCCCCGCCCCCATTTTCTCCGTCATGATGTCATCTCAGAAAAAGCGGATAAAAATGGCCGATACCACCGTGTCGAATACGAATCTGAACCTTGGTACATGGAATCTTCGCTAAGGAATCGGTGGGGACCGCAAGCTTGGTTTAAATGGATAGGAGGAAAACCGATTCCCGGTGCGTCATATAAACCGCAAGGGTACTTGATTCATGAGGTTGGACCGAAGAGTCAGGAGGGGAGGGGACGTGAAGAGTTTGAGGAAGGGAAAGAGAAGTTGATGAGGGAGGCGAGGGGGGGATGTCCATTTTCTTTTGTGAAGTGAACTCTTTTCTGTGCCATTGTTGTGGCGTTGAGTAGATTTGTTCGTCTCCTTCAAAATGGAACGACTCTTTGATCGGGTAGATAGCTTCATATTCCAGGATGGCTGATATTACGCTCTTTATATCTCTACCTGTTGGCTATGAGAGGGGGTTGGTTGGATTTAGGGAGGGAAGGTCAGCTTATTGGACTGTGGTGGGATATTGCTGTAGTTGGGGTTTTTGGGTACGACCTCAACTGAGCGATTGGTCGATTATGAGTCTATCGCTTTGTCTAAACTTCTACGCTGTTGATGACTGGTGGTTCAATACAATGCATATATATTTGAAGATGGTACTCGAATCTTACTCTCTTTGTTCCTTTCCGGGGCGACGGCTGTTCGACGATCGAGTTGAAATCGTGCAAGCCATAGTTGAGCTTGAGGAGCAGCCTAATGATAATAGACTTGGTGATGAGGATCGTGGGTGAAGAAAGTGCGGGATGAGAAAGCCTGAAGCCTGAGGTTTGAGTGTCCCAATTCGAGACAAGGGGTACCCACTAAAATCAGCGACCTCTACGTCGCCGATTATCGTAGTCTTACAACTCTACACCAATATGAACTCTCTATGCAGTGTACCATTCCAACGCCAGATAATGCAAGAGAACCACCCCGATTATCCTAACCACACCATCAACCCCATTACCACGCAAAGCACAATCGCAAGCCAGGACCCAGTCCGCACCAAAGCGGCCTCGTTGACGCCCATCTGCTCGTAGCTGTACCACCCTACCGCCCTTTTCGAGCCATTTGTAGGAACGCAAGAGCTATTTCTCCACGTCCCATTCACATATATTATACCATCTGTCCAGTTGCCTCTGTTTGGGTAGGAACTGTTCACTGGACCATGGATAGGGACGCATGCCGGGCCGATCACACTGGCTGGGCCTTCACCTGGAGGTGTATCTCCCAGACTGGTTGCTTTCGGCCCTGGTGCAAATGTGTAGGCTGTAGTCCACGCATACCATGATGTGGATGTTGTGGGTGGGAATATGCCTGGCGATACCGAAGTGTCTGTCGAGAATGTCCGTGTATTGGCCACAGGCGTCGTCGTGCCAGATGATGTTGGTGAGTTCGTAGTCGTCTTCCTCGTTAAGGGCTTACTTGTCGTCGAGGTCTTCGAGGAGACAGACGGTGTAGAAGTGACGACTGGCTTGCAATTCGTTGTCATGAGATCCACAGCTTCTTGAAAATAAGATGTTGCGCACGATGAACTGACGCAGGATTTCACATCTCCCTGGAAAGAGCTACATGCACAAATGCCTACGGGATATCATCAGTCAAAGTGGGCAGAAATGAGTAAGAGGACAGGCGCTTACACTTGAAGTCTGAGAGCTTGCATTTAGGAGTGCATTGAGCGATGGCTTCGGTCCAGCAAGCTTGCTAATATGGCAATCAGTAAAGTCGACTTTTGGTATTGGTCGTATGCTTACTGCACATATAGGAAGTTTTCCTAAGTCTTCCAAGACATCGGCTGCTGTTATTGAGAAGCAGAGAAAAGAGGAAAGAAAAAGCTGTAGTCTTTGCATGGACATAGTCCGTTTCCGGTCAACCATTGTATCGAGATGAGAACTTTTGATCTGTTCGAAATCGATCAGGCTGGTGATTGGGACCGTTCTCATGCGAACATTCAGACCAGGTTAGTACTTCTGCCCGAGGGTCATTTAAGTTGTGTATTTCGTGTCGCGGCTCGGGACGCACCAGGCAGTGGTTCGCAATGCTTGCACTGCCCTCTCTGAGACTGAGAAGATTTCGCGTCGTTACCTTTGCCGCTGGGGCAAAGAACGGGACACAGTCTGTTGGCAAAAGGCCAAGCCTCAGCCTGATCGAAAGTTCGATTTCCCCTAAACTTCAGCCGTGCTCACAGATATTGAAAACAGCGGCTGCCTGTGTCTGCGGTGAGCAGATAATCTGTCATATCTACAGGACAGGAGTGGGATGGTCAAACCATGTTCACAACTAAGAAGAGGCCAGTGTTGTTGCAGGTAGTCCAATATGCATGGCGTAAGTCCTGGTTCGCCTGGCGCGCGGCAAGAAGCGCCACAAGATATCGCCCGGTTTGGTAGAAGAAATTGACGGAATACAGCCGCACTCATTGACTCTCTCATGAAACAATGCGATGAGGCTCAGACATATTGGGCGCGTAAGATACGCGCCATTTCGGGCGTCAGGCTGGGTTGGCCTGTACTTACTTAGCGTCGAAGCCTTGCGCAGCATACAACTTTGCAAAGCCAGCGGCAAGCATTGAAGACGTTGCAAGATATTCCTGCCACATCAGCTCAGTCAATTCAAAAGTCGACCTGGATGTCATCAGGTTGACCAGCTCTTTTTGCTATCATGAGCACGCAGCACAAATTTCTCCTTATTTTGGGTTCGACGTCCCTCCTTGGTTTTACTCTCGCGCGAGATACGTGTGGCTCTCTTATCACATATCGTCAATACTCGTCTTTATTGCAAAATGCTCCAAGATGTTTCCTGCAAGGCTGTGGCGACGTCGACTCCACCAGCATGTCAGCCGGATGTCCCTCACAAGCTCCATGCTCCGACCTTTGGAAGTCTCTTCAGGCCCAATGGCAAGGCCAAGATTGGTGCCAGAATTGTGGCGATGACACTGCTTGCCGAATCTCTGGATGGCCCGTCCTAAATATTTCAGCCAGTTGCGATACGAGTTCTGGGAAATGGTTATTTGGAGATGGAGGTAAGTGCTGTGCTTCAAGTGATGAGTCGATTCAGCTGGCACACTGGGTTGGAACGATGTGCAATGGATCGGAATGGAGACTGAATTTCAATCGATCTGGAGGAATGGCCAAGGACGATTGGAAGGAATGGATTCTTCCTTGGAACGAAACAGTATCACCAAGAGACGTGGATCCTCACGCCCAAAAACAACCTCCAGGCTGCTCCAAAGCGCGCTTCTACCTGGGAGTGTTCTTCATCGAGAATTTGGTATACCTTCTTGCGGCTATTGCGTTCGGAATCTTCAGACTTTGGTGGATCAAGCGGAAAGAGCAGAAGTTTACAGAAGATGGTTCTTCCGAGAAAGGTATACCACACGTACTCTGGAAGCATGATGATGGTACTCAGGATGCTATCAAGCCATCTTTCGCGACGAGATCATGGTTCGGAGCCTACCTTCCTCTGATTGTCGGAATACTACTGGCTGGATCTCAGATCGGTCTCAATATGGCCTCTGCATATATCATTCAGCGAACACCGGGATATGGCCACGTCAATGTCACTCACTTGGGACTTCTATTCTGCAGTCGCCCTCGTCTGACTTGGCTCACTTGTGTGCTCGGTCTACTCCGGAAATGGCTCCCGAAGAAATTCTTCACTCTGAAGATTTCGCAAACCGCTGCAAAGGCAACGTTGGCTTCGGTTGCTGTCAGCTCCACCATCTCTGAGGGTGTCCTTCAGATTGTCGGAATTTACTACATGGCAATTACAGCCAACAGCGGGCGCGTCAAGGGCTTCTACGCTCCTCATCATCTGCAGCCATATGAACGAGGAATGGATGCATGGCACATGTATGTTGGTGCTCTAATGTGGCTCCTAGTTTGCGTGCCTGTCATAGTCATTTGGCCAGCTTTAGCCATGTTCCACTCCCGCATTTTCTTCCTCTTACACAAAGCTCGTATCAACCTCTGGTCGCTACTTCATGTCCCTCACAACCCAATCAATCCTTACTCTCAACAAGCGGCATCTTTCTCACAACATGGCTGGAATGAGGAGCGAAACTGGCTGTTTGTTCCAACCGATATCAACGACTGGAATCAGGCAGGTCGACCTCCGCCCGAAGAGTTGACTGAGGCATTGATTAACTCAAGTGAGCTTGATGAAGCGAGCCATGGTAGTCATGTGGACTTGATTGAGGCTGGAGGCGGCACGTCCCCACTTCACCCACATGAGATGACTGAGGCTGGCTCTTTGCCACGACCACATCGGCTTACTGGTGGAGGCTCCAGCATGAGCATCCATCCAGAGGAATGGCAAGAAGCTGGTGGCGGACATGGCATGTCAAGCCTAAATACAAGCAGTCATGGCATATCCAGCATAGCTAGCCCCAGCCCAAGCGGCATCATCATCAGACGCAATCTCCCTTCCAGTGGTCTCAGAAGAGGTGACGCTACCAATGAAGAAATAGAAATGTACTCTACCGGCCTGCGAAATGGATCAAGCTACCATCACGCCTATGAGGAATCAACCCCTCTACCACCAAGAAACCGCAGCCTTCCTACAAATCAATCTCGAAACGGAACACCGCCGTTTACATCTCTACGCGGCGGCGCCGGCGATGACATGGATGAATACCGATACTACCAAAAAGCCAAACGCCGTGCCCCTCCAGGCGGCGCACAATACCCAAAATCGAAACAGGTCTCTGGCGAGCAGAGTCTCCAAAGGCACGGTTCCCTGCGAGGAGGAAACGCAGCATGGAATACCGATATGCCAGCCGTCACGAAATTCGACTATTACCACTTCCAAGCGCCCATTATCTGGTTGGGTGTTGTGATTGGATTGATCTCGTATGCGGCGCAGTGGTTGTTTTGGGATGGGTTTGTTAAGGCGTCTGGGGAGAGGTTTTGTCATCCAAAGTTGCTTGGGACGGCTGTTACTTGGGCTGTTGGGTCTGTGTTTGGTAAGTTTGTTCTTTTTGCTGGGGTGCTTGTTGGGTGTTTGCTGATTGATTGGATTTAGCTGGGATTTTACCTTTTGGGGTACAGTGAATTTTTGTGCCCTGGGGTTGAGATGGGGCGTGGTGGTTTTGATGGTGTATCAAGGTTTTGATTGGTGTTACGGTTTGTTTAGTGATTGGCTCTAATTGCCAGATTGAAAAGCTGGAGGTTTCTATCCATTGTGTATAAGATTGTGATCTTTCCGTGCCTAGATATCTCCTCTGCATTACAACAGAACCTTTAAGATGACCCAGCATTACCATGATACCACTTACTCTTCAATTTCTGCACCGCCACTCTCTGCTGCGAACTCTGTCTCCCACCACCATAATGTGCCGCATCACTCCCTCTCCTCCCCCTCCTCGGCTCCCCCCCTGCCTATTCGAAAGCCCACCCAACGGCATAACCACACTCGGAACCAAAACCCTCGGCGCCGAAACAAACCCTTCCCCATCCTTAGATCCACAAACCAATAACATAGGCGACAAAACCAATCCCACAAATCGACATTCGACCGATCCATCCGCCCGAATCATGGCCGTATCCACCTCCATGATGGTGGCATCGAATAGGGCATTTATTAGGTTTTGATTGTGGTCGCGGACGTGAAGGGCTGGCATTTCAATCGTGTAGAAGGCGAATTGTTTGTTCATCTCTTGATCCATTGTTATAGCTTGATAAAAGATTTCGTAGAGTTTCCTTGTGTAGGCGCCATCTGTGTGGGATTTTTGACGGCCGTCGTCGGATCTGATTGCCTTTAGCGCGTTGAGGGTGCTGTCAATGATATCGTCGTCGAATCTTTCGGTGCGAGCGATTTCGGGGTATTTGATTTTGGATTCGAGGAGACGGGCGGTTATGGCTCGCCAGCGGTGGTATTCACGGATCGGTTTTTCGTCTTGGTCTTGTGGGCGGAGTCTTTGGGATTCTGGGGTGGTTTGGTGGTTTAGCTTTTGTGAGAGGATTCGGGTGGGATTTCTTACCGGTGGGTTGGAGGAGGGCAACGAGACCACTGAATTGATTTCGACGGGAATGTGCCCACCAGAATCCAGGGTTGTTCCTCGAGTTGCAAGCGAAGACTTTGGTATTCAGGACCGACCAGACATAAGATTGAACCAGTTTTGGTCTCATGAGTTGTGACTGCAAATACTCATCACAATCGTCCGACATCTCCATCAGTGCAGCACCCGGGCTAGGTAGTGCACTAATGGGTCCTTTGAAATAGTCTACCGACCAGCGTTCGATATCCCTTCGTAACTTGTCATAGCAATCTATAAAATGTTCGTCGTCCAAGTGAGGTCCGAAATCCCCGCGAAGTCGATCAATAGTCTGAAGACATTCTTCTTGCGCGGCCAGTAGATCCAGGCGATCTGCAACCGCGGAATCGTGATCGACTTTGAGGTTCTCATGTTCATCTTTAAGCCATTTATATTCTTCCTGAAGAGTTTCCATAGAGGTCTGTAGCACATTGAAATTACTCTGCGCCTCGGCAAGAGCCTCCTTACTTTGAGCGTGTTGTTGCGACTCAGTTCGTAGGGAGGTGTCTAATTGCTCTAGCTTTTGGCGTGCCACATCCAGCTCTTTCTGCAAAGCCTCCCATTGTCGGCTACCTTGTACCGCAACCAAAGAGTTATTTGTCAACTTTTCTGCTCTTCTATCAGATTCACCCTTGTCTTCCTGAGCTCTCCGCAATGCCTCTTTCAAGCGTTCATTCTCCGCCTGTAAATTATACAAGACGGGAACGGTTGCTTGAGTAGTAGCAGCGCTTCTGGGAATCCTTGTGCTGGGCTCCTCCCAAGTGTTGTTTCGCCGCGGTGTTGCTTGTTCAGGAAGCTGGCCTCCCGCCATGTTGGTGTCGTCTATGATTTCCGTTTGATTGATATTGTTGGCGGCGCTCATGTTCGTGTACGTCCCATTGCCCTGCAAGGACTCACTAGATCTGTTCGGACTTTCAATCTCTTCGCCGTCTGGGTCGAGAAAGAGGCCTCCATTGACATCGACACGAGGTAGAAAGTCTGGTCCAGGCTCCCACCTCTGGGATAAGGCCGAGTTTGTCATTGCGTGTTGACTTCTTCCTTGAGGTGGAACCGGATAAGATGGGCCCGCAGGAGAAACGACCTGTCCACTTGCAATGGTACCATTTCGAACCCTTGTAACCGTTGGAGGGACATAAGGATTTAGCTCTGGGCCACTGATTGATTTTCTCGGGACAGGCAATTTGTTTCCACTACCACCTTGAGGTACACGCTGTGTAGTGGAAGACTGTGGTGCTCGAGCAACTATGGCCCCGTTCATTGAATTCGGTCCAGCACGTCGCAAATCCGATACGGCTTGGATGGGGGGAAGAACTTTGTCTGTGGTCACAGGCGGCATAGCAGCGCTCTGCAAGTCCGGGCTGAACGACCCTGGGGACTTTTTACTGCCCGATTTCCATTGAGTAGGTTTGGCGATCTTTCCCATCTTATGAAGAACTCCTTTTCTGGGCTTGGAAACATCACTAGATGGTATGTTGGTATTGCCATTCTCGTCTCGCATTGTTTCCCTCATGTTCTGGTCCTGTTGGCTCATACTTTAAACCAGCACAATGGTAGCGGTTTTTTCCAGGTCAGACGCTGTGAAGACAAGTTTCACACCTGAGATTGTCGCCCGAGAATGATCTGTCAACTGAACCCAATTCCAGAAGATTCTGCAAATTGAGCAGCGCGTACATGCAGACCGTTGTCAGTGAGTCCTCGATAGCGTCTCTAGATGAGAGGTAGCAGGTGGGGGTCATTTTTGAGAGCAGAGCCTCAAGCGCAAGCCATGAACGAGCTGCCACCCGAGGCATCCTGAAGCATAATCGATGTGCATTACGAAGTGGCGGCAGTGCATGCAAAGTAAACAAATGACTTCCAATACCGACATGCGAGCGCAACATGGAACGATGGGGCGGGTTCTTCATTATCGTATTGGCCGCATCAGGCTGAGCCGCTGACCCAATTATTTTTCTGGGTCTCATTTGGACCGCTACGGCTGGTTAGCGAAAGCATCCTGCAAGTAACCCACCAATGAGGTATAGAATCATCACACCCTTCGCCGACAGCTTGACATATTTTTGTGATGCGGAAAGAGTCCGCTATCATATATTTGATAGTGACTCAGCCCACACCCATGATATGTCAAATGAGGCCGCAAGAGATGGCCTAGCTGCACTGCAGCGAGTTCGCTTCCCGTGCTTGGAGCCTTTCACGAAGCCCCTCTTCTAAGCCCCATGCATAGGCTCTTAGGCAGTGTGCCGTTTGCTGTGAGGCCGGTCCTCGCAAGGAGGCTCTTCGATATTACGAACTATGTCCAATTAGCCTGATTCGAATCTTCTTTTTCACCCATTGATATTGAGTGCTGAACAAGATTTCCATGCTTGTTGTCGTATTGTAATGAACGGCAAGCAATATGGAGGTTGATACCAGAGGCACCTTTCCTGGCCGATCATCAGCTCCTGTGCCTTCATGGACTCCTCGTTCTGAGTCCACAGACCCTGCTCAATCGGCAACTCTTCTTAGCTCTTCTCAATCGGTGCCTTTGCTTGCTTCATGGGTACCTCAGTCTCCTCCTCCATCTTCACGATCTCCTGCATCAATACCGCCAATACCTCGATCTATACCCCCACCTCCTTGGATTGCAAGCCCCCAGATCTCGCACGCTTACAGGTCGTCACCTCGACCAGCTGGTCCGGCCCATACTCGGCCACCATTTCTAATCGGTATTGACTTTGGTACAACGTTTTCTGGGGTTGCGTGGGCAAAGAGTTCGGGAAGAAGTGGAAGTATTGACCCTCAGAACATCAACGTCGTTACGGACTGGCCAGCAGGAGACAACCGAGCGAAGGTCCCGACACGTATTCATTACACAGCTGGTGGTGGATACCAGTGTGGATATGAGATCCCAAATGGGGCGGACCCTCTGAAGTGGTTCAAGCTGTTGCTCATGAAGAACGAAGATATCCCACAGTACATACGCGATTCTGGCCACATCAACAAGTTCAACGAAGCTCTAGCTAGACTGGAAAAGGAAGGGAAGGATGTAGTGCAAGTCATAGCTGACTACCTTAGGTTTCTCTGGAACAACACCATAGCAGCTATTGAGAAGTCGGAAACGAGAGCAGTCGTAGATTCCACCCCTTACGTCGTGGTGTTGACATTTCCAGCACTATGGGAGACAGAAGCCACCCAGAGAATGCAAGATGCGGCCAGACAGGCCGGCATTCTCGACCCACGCAGGCGGACCACGGTGGCCGCAACAACCTTGCACACTGTGGAAGAGCCGGAAGCAGCAGCTTTGGCTACCTATGCAGATCTCAGAGAGAACCACGCAGCATTTTCAGTACGTCGCTGCGTCCTTGGTTAACACTGAGGCTCTAACGTGTATTAGGTTGGCCAATCTTTCGTCGTCGTTGACGCCGGAGGTGGCACCTGTGTAAGTTGGACCTTCTGAGCTTTACAAGTGTTATGCTAACGAGGCTACAGGATGTGGTCACTTACGAGGTTCTGGAGAATAACCCGCTTCAGTTAAAAGAATGGGTAAGGGGCGATGGTAAGTTCGGGTGTGAATTTCGCTCTAGGCCATGTTGACCAAAACGTAGGTAGATTGTGCGGCGCCGTATTTCTTGATGAAGAGTTTGACAGAAAACTCAGAGGTTGGGTGGGCAGGCAAAAAGTGGCTGCAATTGGTGAGGTTGCATATCGGAAGCTGTTGGATGATAACTGGGAGCGTTCTCTCAAGAAGGACTTTGATGGAACCGATCGAGACTGGTCCTTCCCCACACCGCCACAATGGGAAAAGAAGAAGGGGTTCCGCGAGAAGCTCCGTCTCAAAAAGAATTCCAATCATGGCAACATCAGCGAGCTTCATCTGACTCAGTAAGTATAAGAAGACACCTTTCGAAGGTCGGAATGGTAATAGAAAGACAGTGAGAAGCTTCAACAGGTGTACAAACCAATTGTAGGCCAGATCTATGAGCTCACTCTGCTGCAAGTCTCGACTGCTGCCAAAAAAGGTAAAATACCAAATGTAAGCTCTGCACTCTTCCCTTCTGTGTATATAGGTTGACAGAGTCTAGGCAATTCTACTTGCTGGTGGGCTGGGCGGCAATAAATATCTATACAAATTTTTGGCTGAAAAGTTCCCAAGGATAGAAATTGTCCAGCGCCCATATCCTAAGCCCTGGTCAGCAATCTGTCGCGGAGCAGTCATCAGAGCAGACATCGTTACCGCTCCACCGCCAGATATCGATGCAGACCTGACGGAAGCAGCGGGTAGTCCACAAGTTGGTGTTATCTCGAGGAAGTCTCGACATAGCTATGGCATAGTGAAGTTCGAGGATTTCATTCCAGGCTTCCACGACCTGGATGATCGATATGAAATGAATCCTCTGGACCGAGTCGTTGCGCGTAATCAAATGGAGTGGTAAGTACGTCTGATTCCATGCCCGTCTTCTAACCATATTAACTGTCAGAAAAGGTACATTAAAAGGAATGATGACATTCTGGACAGGCAGGGCACTAAAATGGATTGGAAACGTTACTTACCGGAGCATTGTCCCGATCCAGTCATCGGAGTGGACATATGGCAATGCGATCAAACTCGTACGCCTCCTCGTCGAAAGGAATCGTATGTCCGCAAATTGTGCACAATCAACGCACGTCTCCCAGCACTCAGTGAACTGCCAGTTATGACGAACGCTCACGGACAGGCTTCTCACGTTGTACACTTTGATCTCCAAATGACACCGATTGGCACATCTTTGGAGTGGACAGTTTGGATCAATGGCGTCAAGCAAGGGGAGGAAAGAACGAACATCGCGTACGGCTAGAGAGGCCCCTATAGCATTCGAATTGATATATTCAGCTTTGGCGATCTAATCGAGGTCAACCGCTCTACTCTAGCATGAATGTGACACGCACCAAGGATATCGAATGAAAAACAAACCGAAGTGGCCGCCGCCGATATCGTACCAACAACGTTTCTCTAACATATTCATATATCTTACTGGATGACATGACTGCAGGATGTTAGTGTCGCATTTCGGGTAGGGGGGACAGGTTTGAACTCACCTCCACTTGTGCTCCTCGTCGCCGTACATGATGTTCTCCACCCAGTCCTTCATCTGTGTTGCGATTGGACCAGCTTCAACATTGTCCTCAAGACCGCATGACACCAGTTTTCCTTTCCAGCTGATACGTCGCACAGGCGCAACAATAGCTGCCGTGCCAGATCCGAAAATTTCCAGCAATCTTCCGCTGTCCGCAGCATCCGCGATTTCTTGCATTGTGTATTTGCGCTCCTCAACCTTCCATCCCTTTGGTACGAGTCTTTCTCTTGCCAGCGCGAGAACGGAATCTCTGGTTACACCCTCGAGGATAGTGCCATCTAGAGGAGCGGTCAACAGAGTTGGCTGGCCAGTCTCCTTGTCCTTCACCGCCGTAAATAGATTCATTGTTCCAACCTCTGTGACAAATTCTTCCTCGCCGAATAACCACAGGTTTTGGTGGAAACCACGGCTTGCTGCTGCCATTTGCGGCACAATACAAGGCGCATAGTTGGCACCGAGTTTTTTATCCCCAACACCTCCTGGCCATGCGCGCACGGCATAATCTGTGGCCTCCAAGGAGATGGCTTTGAATCCAGTAGGGTAGTATGGGCCGACGGGTGAGCAGATCACGTAGAGAAGAGCAGAGCCTGGTGGTCCGACGCCCAAGGTTCGTTGCGTGCCGATTATCGTAGGGCGTAGGTAGAGCGAGTATCCACGCTCGCTATAGAATAGTCAGCTCGGCTCGATATTCAATTCTGCTTTGCGGAATACTACCTTGGAACAAAGCGCTCGTCAGCCTTAACAAGTTTACCGATAAGGTCAATGAGCGTGTCTCCGTCAAATGTAGGCAATGCTATGCGAGCAGCCGAACCATTGAAACGCTGCATGTTCTTGTCTGGACGGAATAAACGAATCCCCCCGTTCTTGTCCTTGTATGCTTTCATACCTTCGAAAGCAGTGAAGGCATAGTGAAAGACGCATGTTGCAGGATCCAGACTGAGGTTTTGATATGGGACTATCCGCGGGGGCAACCATCCTTCTGAAGCAGTCCATTCAATTGAGAGCATATGATCTACCATGAAAAATTAGCCATAGCTCTTCCAGGCTCAACATTAAGTCCCGTACCAGTGAAAGTATGTCCGAACACTAACTCCTCCTTGGGCAGGATGTCCTTGGGAGTCGTCGTCTTTGTGATGGATAGTTTTGTAGGATCTATCTCATGAGCCTTCGTCTCAGCATGGTCAGCGTGAATACTGTACCATCTCCGACATCGCTGAGTGGCCAAAGATGTGATAGCTGGTGTTGACCGCCTGGGAAGCGCATTGAGGGACGAGAGAAGCGTCCTGGAGCTTCTTTGGAGCATTTTGTAGGGGTTGAGATCAATTGAGGATGTGATTGATTCAATTGATTCAATTGATTCAATTGATTCAATGCGGAGAGGGACTCGGGGGATATAGAGGAGGCCGTGTGCTTGGAGTCACAATTGACTGCGGCAACAAATGGTTGGCGACGGGTCAACGTTTCGAGTGCTAAGTAAGCACCGTTTCTATCACCACTCACGTGTTGACTGCCGCTTTCAGAATCGCTACGGAGGTAGGTGACCTCGAATTATTCCAGCTGTAAACAACAACTCCCCTTATTTCTTGTCGCAATCAACTACCCACTCTCGCTGAAGACCAAATAGCATCCACATCGGTTAGTCCTTGTTCGGCATGAGAGATCGCTCACGATTGCCATTGCGCCGCTGTCTTGAAGTTACCACCTAGGCTGTACCATCACCGGTGAGAATACCACAATGTGGTCTTCCGCCTTGAAGTCCTTTTCCTCGAATATCCACTCGCTCTACAAAGTTTCGGACACTCCCTCGTCGACCTCTGGAACCTGGGCTATCTACGACGCAAAACATAAAACCAGTGGGAAGCTCGCATCAGTATTCGTCTTTGACAAGAAGTCCTTGGAGAATGGGGGTGGTGGTGGACTCGGAGGCCGAAGCAATGCCGCGTCACTAAAAAGGGCCCATGAAGAGGTGGTAGAAAGGCTGAAGAGAGAAGCAAGTTCCCTCGCTCGACTTAGGCATCCAAGCATCTTGGAATTAGTTGAGCCCGTGGAAGTCACTCGAAGTGGAGGTCTTACATTTGCAACAGAGCCTGTGACTGCATCACTAGCTGGGCTGCTTAGAGAGAAAGACGAGCAAGAACGGGCTGGTGGTGTCGGAGGACGGTCGAGTCGCTATGTCGTAGACGACCAAGATGGCAGAGGCAAGCGGAGGAGAGAGATCGAAATCGACGAGCTAGAAATACAGAAGGGATTGCTACAGGTTGGGAAAGGGCTAGAGTTCATGCATGAGAGTGCTGGACTTGTCCATGGCAATCTCACGCCTGATGCTATATTCGTGAATGCAAAAGTAAATTTGAGCCTCTTATTTTTCCACGTCCACAGCTAAATATTGCCAGGGTGATTGGAAGATCTCAGGACTTGGGTTCTCTGGCAAAAGTGAGACCTTCACAGGCGCGACATCTGCACAGCCAATAGCTCTGTCCGAAATTCTTAACTTCGATCCACGATTACCGCGCTTCGTACAATTGGATCTCGACTACTCCTCGCCAGACTTTGTCATGGATGGCAATGCTTCAGCAGCGGCTGATATGTTCTCTCTTGGAATCCTCATAATAGCGCTCTACAACTCACCTCACAAATCTCCTCTGGAGACTAATATGAGCGTCTCAACCTACAAGCGAATTTTCAGCTCATCTGCGTCAGTGCCAACCTCAAGCAATAATTTTCTGTCATCTGTTGCTCTTGCAAGACCCGTCAATGTTCTACTAAGCCGCCTCATCACGCGGAGGCCTGCGCAAAGATTGAACGCCAGAGGGTTTCTACAAGCAGATTACTTCGATAATATTCTGGTCTCAACCATTCGCTTCTTGGAGTCGCTGCCTGAGAAGACACCGAATGAGAAGTCGCAATTCCTCCGAGGTCTACCTCGGATCATAAATCAGTTTCCCAAAACGGTTCTGGAGAAAAAGATCCTGCCAGCGCTGCTAGATGAGATGAAAGACAAAGAGCTGATTGCGTTAATACTTCAAAACGTGTTCAAAATGCTGAAGTTGATGCCTTCTGGCAAGAGAGCTTTCACGGAACGTGTAAGTCCAAGATTGCGTGAGATATTTCTCACGCCCTCGGCGACGAAGAAAGACGCGGCTCCAGAAAGAGACAGTGCCAAAGAAGCTGGTCTGGTGATCATACTGGAGAATATGGACATAATTTCTGGGAATACCAATGGCAAGGAGTTTAAAGACGGTGAGCGATGTGTCAAGAAATTTCCATGCTGTTGCTGACTTTCTACAGATATATGGCCTATCATTCAATTGTCTATGGAATCGCCGACACATTCCCTTGTTGACGCCTCGCTTGGGACTTTGTCTGTAATTTTGTCGGTCCTTGATTTCTCGACCATCAAGAATGAAGTATTTCCCGTGATCGCAGCGGTCTTCACCAAGACTAGCAGTTTGGGTATCAAGATCCGCGGCCTCGAAGCTCTACAAGTTCTTTGTGGCGGTGCGCCTGGACCGGATGGCACAGCCGGCGATGGATTGGACGGGCTAGATCAATCTGATAAGAACAAGAAGAAGCCTCAAAGTGCCATTCTCGACAAATACACCATCCAGGAGAAGGTAGTTCCCTTACTCAAAGGTATCAAGACCAAGGAGCCCGCTGTTATGGTAAGTGATTGCACATTCATCGAGGAAAAATGACTGATCATTTCCAGATGGCCGCCCTTGATGTCTTCAAAGAGGTTGGCAAAATCGCAGACGCGGACTTCCTCGCCATGGATGCTCTGCCAATCCTCTGGGCATTTAGTTTAGGCCCACTGCTTAATCTCCAGCAGTTCCAATCTTTCATGACTTTAATCAAGTCCTTGTCTGTCCGAATAGAACAAGAGCAGACCCGAAAGTTGCAAGAGATGGGATCAACAACCTCTGCATCAGCCAACCGTGCGGACCTCATGTCTGGCATGAGCGCGAACAGAGTAAATGGCCTCGATAGCACAAATGGCGATGAAGGAGATTTTGAGAGTCTCGTTCTCGGGCGTCAGAAGCCCCAAAGCGATTCTTCGGACCCTTGGGCGTCAGCTTCACGACCTGCCGCAGCAAGAACTTCATCAGGACGGATGTCTTCACCATCAGCAACCTTCTCATGGTCTACGCCGCCACCTCAATCTATGCCCAACACCTTAGCACCGAATGGAGCAGCATCTCGCGCCATCACTCCAGATCACTCACTAAGTTCCTTCGCAGCACTACAGCCGGCATCGTCAACCATGACTCCGTCTTTTTCTCAACCTCTTCAACCGTCACGGTCAATGGCCCCAACCTCTTCGAACCCGTCTACCTTCCCGCAGCAAGCCGGCCGAGCCGTCGACTGGTCTGCCGCGGGAAACTCAAATTGGTCCGCCAAACCGACCATGAACCCAGCACCATCAACCACCTCGAATCCTTGGGCCTCGTCACCAATGTCCACACCCTCATACGGACAACCTATGCAACCCACACAGCCCACTGCCTTCTCTATAGCGCCACCCCCTTCTTCTCCTTACTCGACATTTAGCATCGCCCCGCCTCCTGCCGGTGGTGTCTCGCGGCAACCGAGCTATAATGCTGCTCCTGCTCAACAACAAATATTACAACAGCCGGGACAAAAACAGGGGATGGATAAGTATGAAAGTCTGTTATGAGTACGTATACAACCTCTTATATTCTTGTACTTTAGCGATCTGGTTTTCAGGGGTTAGGTGTGATTCAGACTCGACTCTGTATTAGAGAGCGGGACCATAGATTTCGTTTTAATCTAGACTCAATCCATGCGATATCGATTTCACTTACTCATTCCCACTTTTCTCATCGAACTTGCAATCTCGGAAGGCCACTAGAAAGGTATTGAAGCGGTAAGAATCAGATCCATCCAGTTCTTTTCAGTTAGGCAATAGACAAGATTTAGTAAACCGTGTTTCAAGATCCAACTAAAGTTATTACTTAAACCACGACGAATTCGACTCGCTATAGCTATCCCATTTCAATATTCCTTATACCTTCAAATCACGATACCACTTTTATATCTCAACCTCTAAACTTAACTCCAATATCGATTTATTCTTAGTTATACGAACCTATAATAATATCTAGTCTTTACTTCTTTCTCTCCTATGGTAATCGCGGAATAATATTATATCGAATCTCCTTTTCTCCTTCCACAATATCAAGCGAGAGCAACAAAAGTCTCCAAAAACAAAAAAACAAAAAACCTAAAGTAAAAACGATATAATCTAAAACAAACCAAAGATTTCATTTCATTTTATTTTTTATCAGATTACGTAAAATTATTTATTTATAAGGGATTACTAATTATATCAAGAAGAAAACTTCTTATTAAGAAAAACTATAAATAATTATCCTGTTTATTAAGGATGTTTAGATACTACTCGTTCCTTTATTTGTAATATAATCTAAGTTTCAATGAATCGCCATGGATGGTAATTTCTGTACTAGGTTATTAATTGTGTATTATGGAAAGAAAGTCTTCATTGCTTTGTCATGATTGAATATTGCAACAACAAGAAAACAAACATTTAATTCACCATGCACACGTAAACGATCCAGCAGAGAAAAGTTCATCACTCCAGTGAAACGACTCAGCTATAGCTTCGAAGTATTTCATTCAGGGATACGCATCAGCGCCCCAATCTAGAGAGGAGTGTCTACCCAAACATCAAATGCCCCATCCCATCGCCGTCAATTCCTGGGTATTTCTACAATACATGCATGCGTTCCTCCAGCAAACGCCTTTCGTCATCATAGATCCCATCCAACCGCAGGCAAGATATACCATGAGCCCAGTGAAATCTACTAATAACGCCTGCCAGAGAGTATCACCCATATATTTTCGCCTATGTAAACGCCAGTCCGTCGTCTGTTCCCTCACCTCAGATTGTTCCCAATTTCGCTCCAGCAGACGCCGCGCTCCTTTGCAAATGGCGTCGCGAGTGAAAATGAAAACAGAAGGAATATCGCCAGCCAGTATGTTGCGCAACAAACAAGAAGCACGGAGCGAGAACGCTCACGCGACATGATGCAATATGATTATAAAGAAGAGTAAGAATGAGAACCTGAAAGAAGTGCGCAGAGCAGACAAAGAAGTCTGCAACCGTGTTGTAGATAGTCACCGTTCGACTTTGGACGTGATGTGTAGCGATATACAATTGAGAGCGATCGAACTTTTAGTCAAGCTCTTGTGGCTTGCCGCCACCAACAAGGTCAAGAATCTTGTTAGCAACAGCAGTTGGATAGCCACGGGAGAGAGCCTCGTTGACAACAGACATAGCCTTCTCACGATTCTCGAGAGCAATGTAAGCTCGAGTCATAGCCTCGTAAGTGCTTGGCTCGCGCTTCTCGCGAGAAACTTGTTGGTAAGCAGACTCAGCGTGCGTTATATCTTTTGCGTTGGTCCAGCCATGGATGAGAGCGTTCGCGATGTAAGGCGTGACCTCGATGCCACGCGACTTCATCACAGCAAGAATCTCCTCAGTGTCTTCGATCTGTTCGTTGGCCACCATTGATTCAAAGAGAGCTTGGAACAGGCAAGCTTGCAGTCGGATCTGGCGATCAGCGAGGACAGAGTCGAACAACTTCTTCGCACCTTCCATGTCACGAAGGACACAACCCTTGGCGTGAATCAAGGAAGCGAAGTGGACAGCTTCTGGGAGTTCCCCGTGCTGGCGGATCTGCTCAAGAACACCCTCCGCAGCTTCCATATCAATTGGGTCGAGAGTGGCATAAGTATCGACGAGAAGTTTGTATGTATGCGTGGTGGGCTGGATGTTCCTCGATCGCATGCGCTCGTAGTAGTTGAGGACCTTGCTGCGATCGCGCTTGGTGGAGAGGAAGAATTGCATCATTGAATGATAAGGAGCTGGACGTGGCTTGTAGTTTGGCATGCTCTCCATCTCTTCGAACAATTCCTCAGCATACTTCTCATCACTGACCCTACAGAGGGCGTTGACAATGGTGCCGTATGTGACGCTGGTGGGTCGGATGCCAAGGTTGCGCATCTCGCTGAAGTAGAATAGACAGTCATCAATACGACGGGCTTTTCCAAGCTTGCCGATGAGGGCATTGTAGAGGAAAGATGATGGCTCAACGCCTTCAGACTTGGCCTGGAGGAAGATTTTCACAGCCTCACTGGCCTCATCAAAAGTCTTGGTACTTTCCTTCAATGTGGTGATATAAAGACCAAAGGTGTTTGCGGATGGAGCAGCGCCCATGGAAAGCAAGTCCTGATGGAACTGATCAGCCAAATCGCGACGGCCTGTTGTCAAGCACGCAGCAACCATACTGTCAAGGATGGTGACCCAGCCATGACGAACAATGCGATACTCTCCAAGGTAGGGGACATCCTGCTTTGCAAGGGCGAGCATCTCGTGGGCAATCTGAAGCCGATTCTCCTTTGCAGCAGCTGTGATGAGCTTAGCGTACGTGAAGAATCGTGGATGCCTCCCAGCGCGACGCATGTTCTTGAGACGGGCTAGAGCCTCGTTGAATTGAGAGGAGAATCTACCATGTGGCTTTTCGAGAAGGTCTGTAATCGCCGATGATCCCTTGTTGTCAGTAGTTGCTGCGTAAGGATCGTAGGTGTCTTCTATGGTAGGCTGAGTGATAGCGGCAGGGTGAACGAACTGAGCGACTGGCGATGAGTATTGGTTCTGCTGCCACGAAGCGATCATCTCAGGTCGGTTCAGCATGGCTAATGTTCTGTGAATAGAGTCCTGGGTTGGAGCATCAACGGCACCAGTGCTAACGAGTTGGAGTAGGTGCGAGAAGCGAACCTGAGAACCAATGTCAAGATGAGGACCGTTAGTGATCAGACTGCCCTGAACTTGTACCAATAATTGCAAATCGGCCCAGCTCAACTGCGCAATTTCTTCCGGGCCCATGCCGGCGAGCAGATGGCTGGCAACCGCAGGCACAAGGCCACGATTGTCAATCATAGCCCACATCAGCTCCATGGACTGGGTGGCCGGCAGAAAGATGGCATGTTGGGCCATGAAATTGCCTATGACTCCAATAGCTTCATCGATCTGGTCCGGCAGAGATGCGAGGTCTGACTGTGCATCTCGCACGCGTGCGAACATCTGGCGAGCGGTTTGCAAGGCAACATCTGCTTGACCACTACCAATGAGTGCGACTGTTCGCATTGCTGTTGGTTGGATGAAGTCGGCTCTAGGCAAAGCGCGTTCAAGCATATTCCAGAATGGCTCAGAAGCATCAAGATTGCCGTTGCGGATGTGCATGGCAACCATCGCCACAGCAGGGGCAGCGACATCAGCCTTGGCGCTGAGCTGGCTGAACGCCTGCGCTGCGATGTCGAAGCTATCTCTATCCGCCGCCCGTATGCAGACAGCCGTCAAGCCAACATCTCTGGCACGGCCACTAAGCTTCTGGCTGACGTGGTTGAAAGCTTCTTCAAATCGACCCTGCTTGAGCCATTCAGCTAAGAACGCCCTTAGGCCAACAGTGTCGCGAAGGCTGGTCACTTGATCCTCCCTGGCCGCGGCTTCGAGCTTGCTGAAGAAGCGCTCAGCACCATCAAGATTTTTCGCGATCATGTAAGCTTTGACAACCGATGCATATACCTCGTCATCTTTGCGAGCCATAGTGATTTCGCCGTTGTCATGGGCAATTGCAAGCGCCTTGTACTCATCGTAGCACTCAACGGCACTTCGCAAATCCCGAGAGGTGGCGAAAGCGTGAATCATGTTGACAAACATCTCCGGTCTTGGTGTAACATGACGGAACTCCATCTGTTGGTAAACTCTCACCATGTCTTGGATCTTGCCTTGCTCGGCGCAAGCGGATACAAGCAGACGGTAAGTGCGCTCGGAAAATCCCGCCGGATAGATGGAAGTAGCTGCATCAAACATGCGAATAGCCAAGCTCAATGAATCGTCTTCAGCAAGCAACATTGATTCAGCCTCTTCCGATTTGAGCATGAACCTGCCTTTCTCCTCGAGTCCACCAAAACGCGTGCGTTTCTCTTCCAAAGCAACCTTGGTCGATGCGACCTCAAGGGCACGAGCAGAGAGGAGTTCAACCAACACGCTGTACGTCTTTCTGTCAGGGAGTACATTACGCTTGAGCATGTCTGAATACACGTTCAAAGCCCTTGGCACGATATGGTGCCTCGCTTTGGTTAGGTTGATGGCAGCCAAAAGCAGTGCGTTGTATGCAGTTGCGGTAGGAGGGATACCAGAATGAAGCATGGCTTCAAATACCGCTGGAATTTCAGCATAGTGGCGTTTATCCGCGAGCCTCGTCAACTGGTGATCGTACGAATCAGATTCAGACAGAGGACTCGCAGGCGTAGTTTCCGAGGCAGAACTGGGTTCCGGAGTATACTCAACGGTCGAGCCCACGGATTGTGGCGAAGGTTGGCGCGAGATAACGTCTTGCTCAGGTGTGTCGTCAATTGCTGAAGACGCTTCGATATCCTGCTGCGTGATTGTTGCCTGCAAAGCCTCAGCGAGTGCTATCGTTTTGGCGTCCACATTCTTGCGAAGACTTTCTACATCGCTTGTAGAATAAGATCGATCCTGTTTTTGCGGTGGAGCAAGTTCCTGCTCTTGAAGCGCTTCGGCGAGCGCCTCTTTTGCTTCCTTGACCTCGTCTTTGTGTTCAGGCTGGTTCTCTGCGAGGAGAGTCTGAGGTTTCCATTCAATGCGCTTGGCAAACTGATATTGCTGCCACTCTTTGCAGCCTATCTGCTGACCCTTCTGCCATGCTGCGTAGTATGAGGCGAGGCCCGACTCTTGTTGTTGCTTCGCCGAGCGGGGCTGGTTTCGGTCGGTAGAGAAAGCATTGTGGTGTTGGGTGTTGTGCGATTTTCCAAGGCGATTACCTAGGGTTCCAAAGGTATGCTGCTGTGCGGCTTGAGAAGATTGGGATGCGGCGACGACAGATTGAAGATAACCGTTTGTAAGGGCTTTGCTAAAGAGCTGACGCGTAATATATCCGGCTTTGGGAACGACCATTTAGGAGATGGAGGAGCCCTTCAGATTGAAAGGGTGTGTGAGACTGGATATTGTTAGCTGCTGGCATAAAAATGGCCACATTTGCTCGCGCGCGCGCATTGCCATGGGCTCTCCACATACCGGTATTCTCGAGATATAGGTAATTTGCAGGTTCATTTGACAGCTGAGCCGTCAAAGAACGCGCTGATTATGTAAATTACCCAAGTGGAAGTGATGGAGCTGGACGTGAACGAAAGCTGCTCGACTGTCGTGCGCTCAACTGCAGTGCAATGAGAAGGTCGTCGCTGATGTTGAAAGAGGGTGATGAGGAATTTTCAAGACTGGGGAGGAAGAGGTGTGGCCTTTTCCTCGGTGTCGCCTGGATCTTAGGATATCTATGATCCTTAGGCTCGCAGATCAATTGGGGCTAAATTGCTGACTACTGGGAGTCAGAAAGAAATAAAGAAGGCTGAGACAGAGACTGAGAGACTCGGGATGCGCCGGTTCCACACGACATGGCTTCCATCGAGGGTGCACCGCTTCCATCGCCTTCTAAAAGATACGTACGATACGTACGATACGTACGATACGTACGATACGCCGACCTGCACCCTGCGGACGATACGGGCCTCCTCCAACAACAAGCAATGCCCATGGCTAGCTCCAAAGGCTTGCGACGGTCTGCTCTCCGACGTTGGCTTCTGCATGCATCCTTCGCATCCTCCATGCGCCCAGCCAAATTGAAGACATCGACTTGATTGTCTGCTCACCGAAAGATCGAGTCGCTCTGTTGTTCTGCGAATTGAACGAGGCGGTTGTCGCGGTAGGGACTCACCTATCAGTTTTCCGGTTTGTTACCGTCCTGTCACAGGCCGCCCTATCAGGTTTCCGGTTCATTACCGCCCTGCACCCCATAAATCGATTTGGATCGCCAAAGGCTTGCGCGTTTCTTTCCGCTAATCTCAAGTTCCTCAAGGAAGAAGTCATCTGCCCACGCTTCCAACGGCCTGTGAAAACGAGGGCAAGCCCGGTATTGCCTTGCGTGCCAGTGCGTGGCGAATATATTCATCCATGGCGGAGCAATCCCATGCCGTCTCGGCCCCGGGCAAAGTCTTACTTGCAGGAGGGTATCTCGTCTTGGACAGAGAATTTACCGGCCTGGTGTTTGGCATCGATGCGAGAATACATGTCTACATTGAGCCCTTGAAGACAACACCTGGTGTTGTGCTTGAAGAGATTGTCGTGAGGTCTCCGCAATTCAAAGAGGCCATTTGGCAGTATGGATATCGGGTTACTGAAGATTCTGGCGGAGTTGAGGTCACTCAGCTGAGAGCGTAAGTACGATGGCTATTCATGACAACGCTGCGAGACGTGACACTCGATTCTTATTCCACCGTTTGCTCATGTGATTTAGTGCCGCACAGCAGAGTTTGAGTCCGAATCCGTTCGTGGAGACCACTCTCAGCTATGTCCTCACGTACATCACGACAGTTTGCTCGCCAATTATCAAGCCTTCATCGATTTCAATTCTGGCAGACGATTCGTATTACACTCAACCATCTACAGAAGCCCCAGGCCACACCAACGAGGCGTACAAATTTACCAATTTCGGAGTAAGACTTTCTGATGCCCATAAAACAGGCCTTGGTTCTTCGGCTGCTCTTGTAACTGCTCTTACAGCAGCATTGCTTGTGCACTATTTACCAGAGTCGACCTTCTCCATCAAGACCGAGGCCGGCCAAACGAGGCTACACAACCTCGCCCAAGCAGCGCACTGCGCGGCTCAAGGAAAGGTTGGTTCAGGGTTCGATGTAGCTTCAGCCGTGTATGGTTCTTGCTTATATCGAAGATTTTCTCCAGCCGTACTACAAAACCATGGCGAGCCTGGCACCAGTGGATTTTCCAAAAACATCCAGGACCTCGTGGAGGATAAAGACGAACGCGTACGAATCTGGGATACAGAAGTTTTCAAAGATGCAGTCAAGGTACCGAAAGGAATCCGCATGGTCATGTGTGATGTGGACTGTGGATCTCAGACACCAGGAATGGTCAAACAGATGCTAGCTTGGAGGGAAAAGGAGAGTGACGAGGCCAACATGATCTGGAGTCAGCTTGACAAAAGGAACTCAGCTCTTGCAGCTGAGTTGACCAAGCTGACGGATGCAGAGAGCAATGATTACTCTCAGTTGAAGCAGACGATCACGAATATACGAGTGCTCATTCAGGAGATGTCGCGACTTTCTGGGGTGCCTGTTGAGCCCCTCGAGCAGACAAGATTGATCGATGCCTGTTCTGCAATCGACGGGGTCATCGGGGGTGTTGTTCCCGGTGCTGGAGGTTACGATGCGATAGCATTGTTGATAGAAGATAAAGAGGAGGTTATCGCCAGGCTACAGCAGTTTCTCAAGGATTACAAGGTAGAGACGTACAAGGATGTTCAGAGCGGACCCTCAATGGGGAAGGTCAGTATGCTTCCCGTACGAGAAGAAATGGAGGGGATTCGCATGGAAGATATATCAAAGTATGGGGAATGGCTGATTTGACGGGGTTCCATGTCACGCTAAATTGATGATGGAAGCCAAACTTCATGACCAATGACCAATGACACGCAAACATAGCATAGCGATGAACAGCTAGCAAACTGTTCACAACATGTCCAAATCTGTCCATCTACCTCTTGAAACAGGAGTCTGGATTCAGTTGCGAAATTCGGATTGTACGGACGGTGGAGAAGGAGAGGAGAAGAAAGCGAAACGGCGGGTTGTTTGATCGGGGGAGATGAAGTGTACACGCGTGCTTTGGAAACTATAATCAAGATCAAGATACGGTCAGGATGAACTATAGATAGACTTCAACATAGATTTCCGTTCCAACCCAGTCAGTCCGGAAGTCTTGGGAACTGATTCCAAATATAGTATCCATTGTCTTCACAGACAGCGGGAGATGGGCGCAGATGGCGCGTCTGAGTTTCACAGCGAACCCCTTTCTCCCCTGCACGATTGAAGGACTGGCATTCAAGACAAGAACATAGCCAAGCCGTGTGAGTCGTTACAAGTGGACAGCATAGACAGCCGACGTGTAACGACTGGGCTTGCTGGTGCTGGTGCCGGTGCTGGTACGACTCCAAGCTTGCGACTGGAGCTGGTACAACTCCAAGCCTGCGAAGCGCAGTTCTAACCATCCAGACTCTTCAGTGGCCTCTCCCCCATCCGGCGAACCATTCAGACTCGCCCGACTCCAACTCGGATCGCTGTCGCTGTCGCTCGCTGTCCTGTCGCTGTCCTGTCGCTGTCCTGTCGCTGTCCTGTCGCTGTCCTGTCGCTGTCCTGTCGCTGTCCTGTCGCTGTCCTGTCGCTGTCCTGTCACTCCTGCATCACAATTGATATCATCCATATCCTAATTGATAATCGCTTCCAATCCCTCTGCCAGAGAGCGGCTTCTTCGTCGCAGAGCCTCATCCATTCGTTGCTGCTTCCTGGCCTCATCCATTGCTTGCTGCTTCCTGGCCCTCCCTGGCACTCGTATCTTACTTCTAGAATAGACAGACACGTCCGCCTCTGTCATCCGCATCCGCCTGTCATCCGCATCCATCTCTGCTGCTGCCGCTGCTGCATCCACCTCATCTCCATCAGCGACATCTCTGACAATCATCGCTATACTCGCCCGTTGTCCATTGGATCACACGACATCTTCATCCCATCTCCATCCCAGCCCGTCACACCCCTGCCAAACATCACTGGACCGTCAACGTCTTGCGTGCTGAGACAGGCGAGGAGAACGGCCGCCGGGCAACATGTCGGATCCCACTCAACCACCACACGCACCACGTCCAGAACCTGCATCAT
This sequence comes from Venturia nashicola, assembly GCA_004522665.1. Classification (NCBI taxonomy): domain Eukaryota; kingdom Fungi; phylum Ascomycota; class Dothideomycetes; order Venturiales; family Venturiaceae; genus Venturia; species Venturia nashicola. Next base: position 296,920 of record SNSD01000009.1, read on the forward strand.
TACACACAACCACGACGAATGACCTCGTCGAAATGTCACATCTTCCGCCAGCTGCCATTGCAAGGACCGCCTCATCCTCAACTCCGCCTCCAAATACATCTACCGACCCATCCTCTTCACGACCACTCTCTGAAGCAATCACTCCTGCGCGATTACCGCCGACGTTGAGTGAGAGCCTTGAGGCCCCAACCGCCGCGGATTCGTCAACAGCCGCTACCGCCGAACCAGCAATCACCATTACGCTCCTCCTCCCAAGCGGCAAGCGATATCCGTACACACTCAATACAAAGTATCTTCGGAAACGGAAAGAGGTGGTCACTGTACAGGACGATGATCCCTCAAAGATCACGGTTTACTTTATGAAGTTACTGCTCATGCATGATTGGAAAGAGGGTGAGTGTTACACCACTCCTCCGTTGTCATCTCACTGCAAGTCGTACATCTGGCTAACTCATTCGTACAATAGACTGGGCCGACAAACCCCAAACCGCCGATAAGATCCGTCTGATATATTTTGGGCGTATGCTTGAAGACTCCTCCACCCTCAAAGATTGCAAACTCGACGGCACAGCAGGACCAAATGTTGTTCACATGTCCATCCGACCTCCAGACACTATCGAAGAGGACGCAGACCCCAAACATGCATCTCGTGCTGCAGAAGAAGAAGGCAGTCGTGGGTGTTGTGGTGGGTGCATGGTCATCTAAAGCGGTGAGCTGATTCGAGCCAGACACCATCGAACAAGACGCAGGCGTCCACCAAGCATCTCGTGCTGCAAGAGCATCTCGTACTACCGAAGCATTTGTTATTGACGAAGCATTTGACTCTACTGAAGCACTCCAAACTGCTGAAGCACCTCCTACAGCTGAGGCAACCCGGCCTGCTGAAGCAACTTCCCCCGCATCCTGTCCTGCAGAACCAGTCTTTGATGCAAAGGAAGAAAACAGTTGTTTGTGTTGTTGTTCTTGCATGATCATGTAGAAGGGGGGACTATTTTCGTTAGTCGAAGTTCTTTCTCGTGATACCCCAGTTTATGGAAATGGTGGTCATCGTTTCCTGGTTCGCTCATCATTGGAGTAAGAGAAGGAGGATCGCCAGTAGGAGGAGTTGAGACTGGTTTTTTATACCCTCCAGGCAGCTGAAATTATATTGTTCGTTATAGCTGACATTACTTTGTTACTGGCGGTTTGGAGTGTGAGGCTGGCCATTTGATATTGGATATACAGGGGTGGTGGCCTTTCGGAAGTTCTCAGACTCATGAGATACCGGAGCAGCAGGAATCTCCACAGCCGGAGAACCACAGTTCCGTGCTCTGCAAGTTCACATGCATGTCCCTCTCGACACCTCTACATCAGTCTCAACCGCTACGCAGCCTACGATCCCCGAAACTCCGGATGTCCATATTTTCGGATCAGGGGAAAAGTGGTTTGCCCTTGCACTAGGAGGGTTCGCATATTGCTATGTTATTTAGCGTTCTGGCATTGACATTTTTCTTTCGAATTGTACCTTTATCGTTTTCTCGTATTATATTCTACTCCATCCAATTCTATCGTCTATATAAAGTCTCTCTTTGTCTTACTTTGTTGGCTTCTTGTTTGAGGTTTCTATTTGAGGAGAGAATTGAGGAGAGGAGGGATTTGACGAGGGATTTAAGGAGGGGTTTGGGGAGGGATTTGACGAGGGATTTGACGAGGGATTTGAGGAGAGATTTGGGGAGGGATTTATAGGTAAAGTTGAAAATTTTCACCTTTAGGAAATACTCGGGGACTTTTGATTTTTGGGTTTTTGAGATTTTGAGATTTCAAGGGTTTGGGTTTCGAGGTTGAAGTCTTTGAGTTTTGGTGGAGGTGGGAGGAAGGATTTGGAATTTGGATTTTGGATTTTATAGGGAGATTGGGTGGATAGTTTTGGTAGGGGTGGTATGGGATAGAGGTACTTAGGTATTTATCGTCGAAATGGAAATGGACATACCTATTACTGTACTTTTTTAAGGGGTTCTTTGTTTGATGGATAACTTGTTGGGTAGGGTGGTGATGGTTTTGGGGAAGAGGTATTTGAGGTAGTGTTTTTTTTTTAGAAAAGGAGGAGGTTGTTGGAAGTTGAGGGAGAGGGAGAGGGGGGGAGAGAGAGGAGGGGGGGAGAGGGAGAGGGAGAGGGAGAGGGAGAGGGAGAGGGAGAGGGAGAGGGAGAGGGAGAGGGAGAGGGAGAGGGAGAGGGAGAGGGAGAGATATAGAGAATAGGGTTTAGGTACTTTAGTAATTGATACCCCTTTCGATTATATAGAGGAAATTCAGCAGTAATCTATCTATGTTTAGTAATCTTTGTAAATAGGAAAGATATCGTGTGTCGATTTCCATTTCGATATCGTTGATATAAATTACATCATAACCTCAAGCTACAATTGTGCATTACAATCCTACTATCTCAAAGTACATCTCCACCACACCTCCCTCCTTCACCCACGGACATGCAACCCATACTCCCCCGCCAACCTCTCAAAAGCCATTTCCCCAATCTGATACGCAACAGCCATAGTATGACAATTAGGTAAAAACGGCGTCACACTCATATCAGCCACTCTCAACCCCTCAACGCCCCTTACCCTAAACGCCGTATCGGCAACGGCCATTTCGTCGTCGGCATTGCCCATTTTAGCAGTGCAGGACATGTGCCATGTCGTTGCCGCTGTTTCGCGCGCGTAGGTTAGGATATCTTCTTCGCTCATGGATTTTGGGGCGGTGAATGTGCGCATGGTTTGGGCGGCGAGGGAGGGGGAGGTTAGGATGGCGTTTGCTGTTTTTGTGGCTTCGAAGAGGTTTTTTAGGTCGAAGGGGTGGGAGAAGAGGTTTGGGTCGCAGATGGGGGGGTCTTTTGGGTCGGGGGAGGATAGAGTCACTGTTCCGCGGGATTGGGGAGTCATTCCTAGGATGAGGAAGGTGAGGTAGGAATGTTCTGGGTTGGCTAGAGGGGTGAGAGGGGGTGAGTGGGATGTTATTTCAAAGGTTGGGACGGTGGGATGGTTGATGTGTTTTTTTACTTCTGGGGCTAGGTTTTTGAATTCTTCGGTTTGTTGGAGGGTTTGCGAAGGACGCCACCAGCCCATGTTTATGGCGCTGAAGAGGACGGACATCGGACCTGTGCCGTCTTTCTGGAATTGCACTTTGGCGGCTTCTAGAGCTTTTGGGTCGTTTAGAACACTTGGGCGATCGTCACCCCCAGGCTTGAGTTGCACGTTCAGTGGGATGAACCAGTGGTCTTGGAGATTTTCGCCGACGCCAGCGAGATCATGTGTGCATTCTATGCCGTGTTTTTCGAGTTCAGCCTTGGGACCGATTCCCGAGAGTTTGAGTAGTTTGGGCGTGTCCAGGGCTCCTGCGCAGATGATGACTTCTTTGGATGCAAAGTCTACTAACGTAAGCTGCTGTAGGATGTACTTTTACCATGAAGCTTACATTTCTTCCCGCCTGCAATGACACCAGTGACCAAATCCTTGTCCATCAAAATCTTAGTAGTTGGCGAATCCGTAACGATGGTCAAATTCTGCGGTGGATTCTTCAAGAAAGCCATCGCCGACGTCGTCCTCAAGCCCTTGCTCGCTGTGGAAGGACAAATTCCAAATCCAATGGGATCTCCAGAATTGATATCGGTATTGATCGTCTGACCGTTTTCCTTGAACGCATCCATGGCCTCAGAAAGACCTCGTTCCCAAAGTTTTGGATAAGAAACCGAGAGCGGACCCGATTTCCCGTGCTCAGCCTGACTGGGATCGGCATATTTCTTGTACTTCGGATCGATATCCATCTCATACGATTCAATTGCATTGTATCTCCTCCTCGAGTTCTCCCAATTAAAAAATTCATCGCCAACAAGTTCGGCCCAATGATCATAATCGTGCTTTGGTCCAACGGTATAGCACGCGAAGTTGATTCTGGAAGAACCACCGAGGCCACGGCCTCTGGAGTAGTCGATCTGACGTCCATTGAGGTGTTTTTGAGGAGCACTCTTGTATCCCCAATTGTAGTCTGGGAAGGTCATGAAGTTGTTGTACCGATCTGCGAGGATCAAGGCGTTGCCGTCCATGCTGGATCCTCCGGCTTCGAGGAGTAAGACATGAGGGGCTTTTTGGCTGCGAGCAAGCTTTGATGCTATTACAGATCCTGCGGGTCCGCCTATGATTATGGAATTATTAGTTGTTGGAAATGTTTCGGGCATGGGCGTTTGGATTGACAAGTCTGTGGCTTCCAAAGGGTCGAACATGAGATATCGTCGAACAACGTTTAAGACGATATGAAAGGAAACAAGGGGAATGAAGTAACCATATACTTACTCCCAACAACAATGAAGTCGAACTTCGTGCGTGCTTCCTCGGCGTGAGGCATGATAAACGATCAAATCAAGGGAATGACTTCACAGAATATCAACTACAAATCTATGAGTACCTTCGTACTTATAGCGGAACGAAGAGCGATCGGCTCGAAAATCAGGGTCAGCGGAAACCTGGAGAGCGTTAGGGCGAATAGATTAGTCTGGCTGGGTAAGCGGGGTAGATCTCATGAGAGACGCTGAAGTCATGTCAAGTAAGCAGCCTCGAATCTCTAATATTGAGCATAGATTTGGATTATCGGCCAAAGCAGCGGGAAGGTCCATCACAGCGACGGAGTTCTGATTGGGCTTGCTGGAGGTGTTTTTCGTGCTGCAATTGGGGCAGCAAAAGGCGAACGGGGTTTGTCCCATGCTGGATACGATACCAGATGGCTGGAGAAAGTATGGATTTGGAACGCTGTATCTTCGTAATAGACAAGCATTGCTCGCGCGAACGGGGACTAGAAGAGCGAAAGGACGGGTTGTTGATGATAGGAATAGAGTGGCCGGGCCAGATGACGATGGTGGTGGCCTCCCCTTGGTATATAGATTTGGCTGATACCAAATGCGCACCCGATCTTCTTATTTACGCACCCGCCTAAGATAGGGGCCATAACCCGGGCGATAGCCTCCCACTATTATTAGAAGATCCCTACCCTAACGTTATTAGTCAGAACTCCAACACCCGGCCGACCTATGTATCCGCAATTACATCTATTGCAGCATCTGCTGCATAGCATTAACCCTATAACTCTCCCGTCGCTCCATCAGCTCAGAATGTCTTCCAGAATCAACAACTTGTCCACCTTCAAGCACCAAAATCATATCAGCTTCCCGAATAGTGCGCAACCGGTGCGCAATAGCAATAACCGTTGTGTGTTGAGAAGCCTTCTTCAACCCCTGTTGCAGTGCAGCCTCGCTGACGGCATCGAGAGCACTTGTGCTTTCGTCGAGGAGTAGCAAGCGGGGAGCACGTACGAGAGCACGAGCGATGGCAATGCGCTGCTTCTGTCCTCCAGATAGACGGGCGGCACCGGGACCACATTCTGTATCATAGCCTTCCGGTAGAGCTGTTATCATATCATGAAGACCGACCACGCGGCAAGCCTCTTCGATCTCGGCGTCTGTGGCATCGCGATCTGGTGGTGCACCCAGTCCAACATTGAATCGCACGCTACCATCGAATAGTGTGGGATCTTGGGGTACGATCGAGACTGTGTCGCGGAATGATGTCGGCATCGATGAGATATCTTGGTTGTCAATGAGGATGGAGCCTTGGGTTGGAGTATACAGTCGTTGCAGCAGATTCATGATAGTGCTCTTTCCCGCTCCGCTTGGTCCGACCAACCCGATGAATTGATTGGGAGCAGCAGTGAAGGAGACTCTGTCCATGGTGATGGTATCTGGACGATTTGGATATGAGAAAGTGACATTATTGAAGACCACCTTGGCACCACCACGGGCTCGATTGTCAGCAGGATTGCTGCTAGTCTTTGACTCTGCAGTTGACTCAACATCAGCAATCAACGTCGCACCTTCAGGCGTATGCTTGTCAACTTGAGTCTTGGACCCTATGTTGATAGTCCCCACAACTCTCACCAAAGCCAATCTAGCCCGTGAGAATTCTGGAGCAAGCGCGAACATGCCACTCCACAATTGGGCACTTGTGAGCATGGCTACTAAAATGATGAGGAAGTCCGTCTGCGTGTATTCACCTCTCATGACAAGCTGACTGCCCCACCAATAGGCAAGTGCATTGATGAAGATGCCTGTCGAGTAAGAAATGGCGAGCCAGATATTCGTGGTGGCAGATGCTTGAACAACTTGTTTTCGTGGGGGTGCCAGTAGCCGTACGAATGACTCCATGTATTCGCGTTCCAATGACAGTACAGCCACTGTTCGAATGGATTGCACTGCCTCGGTGGCAAGCGATGTCGCGGTCGTGAAAGCGTTTTGATGACGTTCTTCGTAACGAGCCAGCATGCGTAGTTGCATGAAACCTGCGCCCAGGAGGATTGGTAACATGCTCATACACACGAGGGCAATCTTCCACGCGAAGATGTTGGACACGACAATTGCGACGACGATATTGATGAAAATGGCAAATACGGTTCCAAATGTCGATCCACTGAAGCTGCTCACCGACATCGAGTCCTTGGTGATAATGCCCAGTAGGCTCGTTGGCGTCCGCTCTTCCGAGGAGTGCCAGTGAACACTTTGTTCAAGGAGCGAGCCCAACGACAGCACCCGCAGCTTGTACAGAATCTTCTCCGCGATGGTGCCGAAGCTCCACCAAGTAAGGAAGTTGGCTACCAGCTCGACACCAGCAAGAAGAAAGTACATTCCGGCGAAAAAGCGACCTCTCTCTCTGATGTGTGCAACGGTACTTGAACACGGATTCAGTTCACCAACAGTGAAACCAAAAATAATACCAGCGCCAGAGAATGTCGACCCGACAAGCACAGCAGCGCTGATAGCTATAGTGAGTAGGCCGTAGTATGGGCGAATAAGCCAGCGTACGGCTTTGACGACCGAGCTGAACGGCTTGACAGGTTCGTGCAAGATCTCCTTCTCATTCTGATGGGAGCCGTTCTTTTCACGCGACTTCTCAGTTGCACTGCGTTCGAAAGAATCACGCGCACTGTCCTTCTCGTTCAAAGTCTCGCTAGACTGAATAGTAGACACGCCCAGTGAATTTCCTGAGACTGATCCTAAATCGGAAGGGTTGGATAAAGTCTGGAGCCGAGCCATAGAAGCAAATTCGCCATCGACCTTGGCCACCAATTCGTCAAAGGTGCCCTGCTCCACAACCTGTCCGGCCTTCATGACAACAATGTTGTCGGCGTTTCGAATCGTCGAAAGACGATGAGCGACAGAGATGACAGTACGCTGTTCAGCTGCGGCCTTTTCGATGGCAACTTGAACTTTTCTTTCGCTGGCCGAATCGAGCGCAGATGTGGCTTCATCAAGAACAAGTATTTCAGGATCCGACACTAGAGCGCGTGCAAGTGCGATGCGCTGACGCTGGCCCCCACTGATCAAAGTGCCACTCTCACCCGCAGATGTCCCATATCCTTCGTCAAGACGTGCGATGAAACTGGCTGCATCGGCTTGCTCTGCGGCATGTTGTACCAGCTTTGCAAGTTCGGAGAATTCAGAACCCTGTGTTGTGGCGTATGACAGTACGTCTTTCCCTTTGACTGCAACTTTGGCTAGGTCGGTGCCATTGAAAGAGCGCATGAGCTGCCGCATCTCAGGCTTAGATGAATTGAAAAGCCCAAGTGCAATGTTTTCGAAGATCGAGCGGTTGAAAAGGGAAGGTTCCTGTTGGACGAAGCTTATGAAACTCCTTAAAGATCTGACATTCAGCTGACGGATATCGTTGCCATCAAGCTCAACGATCCCTTCAGTAGGATCATAAAGGCGAGCGATGAGTGCTGCAATTGTACTCTTCCCACTGCCACTCAAGCCAACGATGGCTGTATATTTTCCAGCTGGGAATTCCACATTGATATTCTTTAGGACCTTGTCGCCAGGTCTCGAGGCATACTCGAATGATACGTTGCGAAAACTGATGGATTTTGCCTTGCTTGGAGGAAGGATTCGACCTTGATCAGAAGTGCCATCGATGGCTGAGGGTGCTTCTATTTCTTCCTTTAATCGCTCATACGCAGCGATCGCGGCTCCCAGAAAAGGTAAACTAGGTGCAATCCCTCCAAGCATGACGCAAGCGTCAACGATGAGGTAGACAATAGAGTAGACTTCACCAACAGTCGCTCCACCACCGCCACCTGCTGCAGCATCGGCAATACGCAGACTCCCTTGCCAGAACGCCAACGCGTTGCCAGAGTAGGCTATAAAGTAGAGAAGTCCTGTCTGTATTGCAGCAATGAACGCCTTGGTGACGCCGAGTTTCTGTGCGGTAGCCATATGAGCAGAGAACTTGGCTTCCAAACGCGGAGCAGCTCCAAATGCTTGCACCACGGCGATATGCGAGAGAGCCTCGGATGCGATGGACGATGCTTTCGCCACCGCAGCAGCCTGGAGGACGTAGTACTTGCTCAAGTATTTACTACCAATTGTACCTGACAAGAGGAATGCTGGGAGCATGGAGATGAGAATACCAGCGAGACGAGGTTGCTTTGTGAAAGCAATAATGAATACTGTGATGAAGAAACTGATTGTGGTGATGATGTTGCCAACTTTCTCCGACGTTCCAGCTTGGATAGCTGTGATGTCGCCGCTCAATCGGCTTGAGACTTGTCCGGAAGCTTGAAGAGTGTCGAAATGTGACGGTGGCTGACGCAAGAGAGACGAGACGTAGTGAACTCTCATACGGTGCGCTAACCTTTGGCTAATGATGTTCCAGCATGTCAAATGACCGTAAATGAGGGCAAAGGCGATTGCACCAATGTAGGCTGTCTGTATAACTTTGGCGTTGATTGAAGCTTCGTACTGGAAAGGATCGGCGGTCGTATCGACAGCACATGTCGCTGCGTTGAAGTTATCGATGATTTGTCCGAACAGGACTCCCATCAATGGAAAAGGAACGCCAGCACCAACTGCACATATCGTTCCGGTTGCGATGAGGAGGTAGTCGATCCATGTCGGTTGGACAGCGAATAGTAGTTTGAACCAGAGAAATGAACCCTTGGAGGACTACAATCTGAGTTAGTATGAGGTGTTTGGTCAAGTTTGAGCCTTCAATACTCGGTGTACAGTTCATTCTCCGTGCAACAACAGCGCCATAGACTTGTACTCGGTGAAGCAGATGCAGTGACCTTTACAACAATAGCCACCATGTCCGAGGAGGGTGTTCGCAGTTTCCTGGAGCCGAACCGTGGCTCATGAAGGTTGGAGGATATGGAATTGTGACAGTACTTAGCCACAGGTTTGACATACCGATGCTATGCGAGTGAGCAACGTTCCCTTCTCTTCTTCGACTTTTGGATCAAGCTGGTCAGCTTGTGCTGTTGCAGGCTCGGCAGCAGCCATGATTAGCTTCTGGTGTATATTAACTTGACTAGGTGAGAATTCAAAGGGCGATTCTCTCTACATCATCGGACAGGACCAAATGCCAGGCGTGTCCGACATGGCTGTACTTCACAGGAGTCGAGGGCCGGCATCGCACTGGGCCATACGCTGTGAGGCAACACCAACTCGAATCCGGAGGACTAGGTAGCATCACGAATGGGGAAAAACCAACGACGACATCTGGCAAGGTGGGAGAAGTTCCAGCAAACGTTGCTTCGTGATTAATGCCAAGGATGCTAGGCTCGAAGATCATGAGCTTTTATCTTATCAGATCCGCGGTGGATACGATATGCATGAGGCAGGACGGTAAAGCCAGCCGTGGCGTGAGGTGAGAAGCCAATGAGAAGACGGGGACGAGGACGGGAGTAGGAAAGGTGACTCGGAGGTTGATGGACAAGGAAGTCACGACTCACGAATGGCAAGAGCTAGTGGTACCTAGGCGCAAGCACGGCCGCTGAAAATTTTATCTGATCATCAGATTAGATCCGCTTTCCATCTGATAAGGGCAAAAGCCCGAAATACGGACTACACCGTTGGGCTAGACCTCGCGTCGACATCCTCTCCCAATCCTTTGCCAAAGCAATCGAGTGGCGCGACGGTCACGTAAGATCTTCCTAAGCCTCGCAGAAAGACAGTGCCTTCAAGTTAACCGCCTCATGCTGTGAGAACAACGCGGATTCACAATGCCCACCTGCAGCCACCAGATAAGCGACGTGCTTTCTTATTTTGCGGGCAACCACTGTCCCGGTGTCATGGACCAACTTACTTTATTTTAGCCTAGCGGGCATGCTTCCTTTACGGGCTCCGTTCGCATGGCGAAAGAAAATCTAGAGCCTCGGAACCACCTGGTCCACTAATTACTTGAAGTGCAATGGTCAGACTGATCAGCACCGCCATGTACTGTCAATCTTCACATACCTTGGCCCTGTGCCCTGTCACAGTGGGCGCTGTGGAGGATCGGTGAGTACAATCGGCGGGCCTTGTACTACGAGAATACATAAGACGGATGACTCCAAAAAAGACTGGCAAAATCAACCTCAAAACTGCCTACGAACACCATCAACCTCTTTCATCATGGTGCAAAAAACTCTACATACACAGCGACTAACACTGCATCCTCTCGGGCCGGAACACAAGGCTGCGCTTTACGACCTCGATACGAACCAAGAAGTGATGAGGTACATCTTCACAGGCAAGCCACTCACCGAGGAGGAATCAACACAGGTTTTCGGCCATCTACTTCAAATCGCCGAGACTGACGACAGATTCGGATGCTGGGTGGGCTACAGTGGCGACGAGTTCGTCGGCTGGTGGGTACTGGCACCATCAGAGAACAAAAAAACCGAAGGCCAGGATTCCGAAGCAAAGCCAACGACAAACGACAAGAGAGTGGAGATTGGTATGAGAGTAGCACCGAAGGTATGGGGACAGGGTTATGCAAAGGAAGGTCTTCAAGCAATGTTGAAGTATTGCTCGGAAGATTTGGGAGTGGACGAGGTTTATGGGGAGACCATGGCAGTGAACACGGGCTCACGGAAAGCAATGGCGAAATGCGGATTGAAGCATGTTAGGACCTGGCACAACAAATATGAAGAATTCACGCCGGCACCTGGTATCGAGGAAGGGGAGGTTGAATATCGGATAACGCGGGAAGAATGGTTGTCTCTGAACAACAGCACCAAGAGTACCTGAATACGTAGTTGGATCTGAAAACATCATCCTTGGTTGGGCTTTTGTTTTGCTGGACTCGCATGGCGTAAGTGTGTAGCTATTATGGTCCAGACATATGGTCCAGACATATGGCACAGACATATGGCACAGACATATGGCACAGACATATGGTACAGACAAGGTGGAAGATCAACTGAAGCCCCCCACGGCGGGGACCCATGCTTTTATCCAGCAGCTGGTCCCACTTTATTATTATTAGCGCGTCCGGCGTCGCATGGATAGACGAGTTCATTGATCTAATCAATCAATCTTTTCTGTGGGTCCGCTCTCGCTATTCCTGATCATCTGCAGCGTCGCTTGTAACTGCCAGCTGCACACACACACGGCATAGACATCGTCTGTCCGAGAACGGAACCTGTGGTAAATGCATGTTATCCCTGAAAAGCTATAAGATACGATCTGCGCATCGTTGATTGCCATGATGAACAAGCTATTTTCCGTCTCGAGTGTGCATGAGGCTGTAATTGCATCCATCACTTGGCCTTTTTTTTTGATATACTACTTCTTTATATACTTGCTACTTGTTTGATACTACTTGACCTCTATCCATTGCCATCGTTATGGGGATCCTCAACCACATCAGTAGCCTTGGGCCTGGTCATCAACAAACCTATGGTTCTACCGACAACAAGGGACATCATGTCAATCACTCGACTGTCACGGAATCGGGCAAGGAAAACAACACCGCTACAGTCGACAGCGAGGCTGCAAGTGGTGATCTAGCTCTACCGGACCCAGATGCCCAACGCGGCGTCCAAAAGATCGAAGCCGTAACAGCATCATGGACAAAATGGTCTCTAGCTGCTTTGCTAATCAAGTTTGTTTTCTGACCCCATCCATCTTCAATCCCATCTAACACACAATCTCAGCATCTGGATGATTTTCCTGGTCAATGGACTCCGTCTCTCCGTTCTCACCAGTTTAACACCATATGTAACGAGCAGTTTCTCATCTCACTCGCTGTTGACCGTCATCTACATCGTCTCCAATGCCTTGGTTTCAGCCACCTACATCCCAATGGCCAAGCTGCTGGATGTCTGGGGTCGTGCTGAGGGATTCCTCCTTATGGTTGGTTTCGCGACTCTCGGGACAGTTCTTATGGCGACGTCGAAGAATCTGGCTACTTTCTGTGCTGCTGAGGTAAGTCGTGCTCCTGTCCTACTCGGTGTCGACAATGACTGACAAGAATATAGGTCTTCTACTCCATCGGTTTCGCGGGAATCATTTACACAGTAGCCGTCCTCGCAGCTGATGTAACGTCCCTCAGGAACCGAGGATTGGGTTTCGCTTTCACCTCATCTCCATACATGATCACAGCATTTGCTGGATCTAGAGCTGCACAGGGCTTCTTAGAGCATGTGAACTGGCGATGGGGATTTGGCGCCTTTGCTATCATTGTCCCTTTCATCTGCGCACCTCTCTACATCCTGTTGAAGTTCCAATTCTCCAAGGCCAAGGTCCAGGGAATTGTTGCTCCAGTGAGAAGCCCCCACTCACTTCCACGACAATTCTGGGACGGCCTACTCGAATTTGATCGTAAGTGGATCACCTCCATCCGACCATCTGATCCCAACATGCTAATTTCTCGCGTCACAGTACCAGGTGTCTTCCTCTTCGCAGTCGGCCTAACAGTCTTCCTCCTCCCATTCACCCTCGCCTCCACCGCGCCCAAAGGCTGGCACACGGGCTACATAATCGCCATGATCATCGTCGGTTTCCTAACCCTCATCGCCTTCGGCCTCTACGAAACCTACCTAGCCCGCGCCCCCTTCCTAAACTACAAATTCCTCACCGACAGAACCGTCATCGGCGCCTGCCTCTTCAACTTCACCTACCAAATATCCTACTACTGCTGGAACAGCTACTTCACCTCTTTCCTCCAAGTCGTCTGCAACCTCTCCGTCGCCAAAGCCGGCTACGTCAATTCCACATTCTCAGTCGTCTCCGGTGTCTTACTCTTCATCGTGGGCTACTTCATCCGCTTGACAGGTCGCTTCAAATGGTTATTCCTCGCCTGTCTCCCAATCTACATGCTAGGTCTCAGCCTCATGATCCACTTCCGCCAACCAAACCAATACATCGGATACATAGTCATGTGCGAAATCTTCATCTCCGTCGGCGGAAGCGTCTTCATCCTCCTCGTCCAAATCGCCGTCCTCGCCTGCGTAGACCACCAACACGTCGCCGCCGTTCTCGCCCTCCTCTACGTCACAGGCGGCATCGGCGATGCCGTGGGCAACACCGTCTCCGGCGCCATCTGGACGAACACATTCGCCAAGGAATTGGCGCGACGATTGCCCAAAGAAGAGTTACCGCATCTGACGACGATTTATACGAGTTTGACTAAGCAGTTGGCGTATCCTGTGGGCAGTGAGACGAGAACCGCGATTCAGCTTGCGTATGGATATGCGCAGACGCGGATGTTGGCTGCTGGGGTGGGGATTATGACGTTGTGTTTTGTGTGGGCTTTCTTGATTCGGAATTTGAACGTCAAGGTTAACAAGCAGACGAAGGGTGTTGTGTTTTAGGCAGGAGGGAGGGGTGCGTGGGTAATAATAGTAGTTGTTTGGTTTGGTGGGGGGGAGGGTGGCCTTTTAGGACTCGGAGGTGGGGAGGATTGATTGAGGCGGTTGTGTAGAGGTGCTCAGGGAGGAGATTGGTATTGGTAATACATACATACAAAACCTAGGAAATATTTTGTATAATAACACAGTCTCTCTCAGAACAAATACACAAAGTACAACCCCCTCTTTCCTCCCTCTTCTCTGCAAGAAAAGTCACTTAATCCCGTCTAAACCATCGCCCCCATCACCACGAGATGCCCCTTCCTCTTACTTCCAAGACTATCCATCCAACAACCCGTAATAAAACATAAATAAAATAAGAAACATCCAAAATATAGCTCACACCAATACCAAAACCCCGCAATTCGACTCTGTAATTCAAAACTATGGTCAATCTTTTCTGAACGTTAAAATCTACCGTGACGAGGAGGGCCGGGATATCTTCCATCACGAACGCGTGAGGTGAGATTGATCTTGCGGATTGAATTGCTGAAGAAGGATGATGATGGGATACGAGTCAATATAGATATGATTCCATTCGATTACAGGGAATGGGATGGGGAAAAGGTGTAAATATTATTTTTTAATACGATTTTGATATTTTCGGAAAATCAGATCATCAGACCATCTTGAGGATCTGCGGAATCAAAAGGGTATTGAAATTGTAGAGGGGTGTGATAGGGGTGGTTTGGTCTTTAAGAGTCTGGGGGGTATGGGATTCGAGGAAGGACTCTCCACGTTGGCATACGAGTTGCGATCAAAGACGCCCTCGTAGGAATTGCATGATACCCAGTTGAAGACCCGTCACTGCGGCGCTACCATGGTCTTCCTCGGGAAACTCATGCGTCAAGACTTTCGTTAATTGCCCACTTTCGACCAGTCGGGCAGCCATGGCAAGGACGCCCTCTCTCATTGCGTCTACTTCCGCAATACCTAGTCTCTTCTTGAACCTCTCGTCGGTCTCGCCTTCTTGCTGGGTAATGTCTTGTTGACAGTGTCCGTGTGTCATCAATAATGATGGCCGTGGTTCGGGTGATGTCTTCTGTTCGCGGAAAGGAGGCTCCAAATGTGTGACGAGGAAATGTTTGTTCCACCAAACGATGGGACTGGCAGCGATGTATGTGTTGAAGAGCGTTGGGGCCGTGAATAGCGCGTAGAGAACAAAGATTCCACCATAGGAATGTCCATACAGTGCCTTTCGACCGGTCTTCAATTCCGGAAGGGGCAGTAACGTGTTGTAAAGATCCTCCATGACTTTACCTCGGATAAAGTCCAAATGTTCTTTTGCCTGACCAAACGAGATATCCGTCCGCGGTTTTCCATTCCTATTTAACGGCATCTCATAACTGCCATCTGGTGATGCAGGCGTAAGATCCGGTCCTCTCCGAAAATCGTAAACAGCGTGGGTGATGGGGTACCCGATTCCCACCACAACAGTGCGGGTGTTGCTGAGATATTCCATCCGTCGTGCTATCTCCACTGCAGTATAGAAATAGGCGTTTCCATCCACGACAAATCTGAAATGGCACCATCAATAATACTACAACACGCGATGTGATGGCAAGACCAACGTACAAAGTCTGCGGCGTCTCATCGTTGGGAGGAGGAACACCGCTTTCACTCCAATTCAATGGCCAAGCCACCTGGACCAAGAAATGTCCGCGGTCAGTCTCGGTAACGTATTGGCAGGTATTTGGACCTGAGGCGCGTTCGAGACGTTGAAGTAGTGGTTTGGACATGATTTCTCGGCGGGTTGTCATGGTGATGGTTTTGAAAGATCTAATCAATCAATCTACTTGGCGGTTAAGAGTTTTACAGCGGGCTTGGCTGTCGGTATTGTAAGAGACCGATAGCGGAAGTCTGTGAAAGCCTCAGGCATGTCAAATTCGTGGAGTATAGTTCCAGGCAGATGGAAAACGTCAAAGGACTTCACCACAACCATCCCCGAGTCTCAACACTATCGAGAAAGGCATCCACTTGCCCCAGAAACCCCCCAACCGACCATCTTTCTCGACTTCCCTCGTCTGGATATGAATGCGTCAATCTCGGACGAAATAACTCATGAGAACATCCAAGAAAGCAACCTTCAGGAGAACAACTTACGACGAGAGAATTGAAAATGTCACCTGTCAAGCGGCTCAAATCGGATGCCGGAGAGAACAGCGCCATGCTCCACCAAACTACTATGGAACGGCCCGCGAGCATGCCATTTGATATCAATCAAATTTTCGCCATGACAGTCTCCCTCAAGCCTCTCTGTTAGGTCAAATGTTGCGACTGTAGAGCGACCTAAAAGAGGCTGCTCTGTGTAGAACCGCGTTCGCATCCGCCGCTCGAACCACACAACTCGTAGGGAGCATCATAAGCATGACTTTCGCCACACAAAAAGACTGTTGATGTTTTAAAAATCTGTGGTCTTTCAATGGAGCTAGATGAGATCATATGTCGTTCCGAGAGGTCCGCCATGACACCGAGCTTTTCAGGATCCCGTCCCCGGACCTCAGCAGTTTTCATCTTTCGCTGTTCTTTCGGCCCTCAAGGAAACCATCAGGTGTCTTAGTCTTTGATAGTGACTATGGGTCCTCAACCATCATGCCGCTTATGCGATGTGGACCCATTAAGACAGTTCATCTAAGAAGCCGTCGATTTCTTGAAGTATTCGTTTGTGTACACCGTCTCATCCTCTCCATCCTCTCCATCCTCTCCAATCTTTTCTCTATCTCTTTCCGTTGTGCTACCCTAACAAGATGTCGGACCACGAGAAAGACGCTGAGAAAGACTCCCGCCCAGCAACTCTATTTGATGAGACAGACATCGACCACAAGTCGAAAGCAGAAGAAGATGTTGAGATTCCTGGACGGATGGTTGGTGGAAAATATCTCCAGGAGCTCGGCGAATTAGATTCGACCAGTAAAGAGAAGAACGGACAGGTCACAAAAGTCGATATTGATCTTCCATTGACTTTGACGACGAGAAAATACCACAAAGGCGAAGAAATCCTCCTCCTCGAATATGCGGACGGCGACAAGGAGAACCCTTTCAATTGGAGTCTGGCGAGAAAGCGTGTAATCACGGGTCTCCTTTGCTCAATGACACTTTTCATCGGTACTTATCCCCACATGTATGGAACTAGAGTCGAACTAATAAGTCAGGTCTTGCAACAACTGCGTATTCATCTGGAATCGACAGCATGTGCGCCGATTTTGGCGTACCGGTCATCCAAGGACAGTTGGGCCTTTTCACCTTCAACTTTGCCTGCGCTCTTGCACCGCTCTTCCTTGCCCCCTTCACCGAGTTTGTAGGAAGAAAAGTTGTTTATGGAGGAGCCTTCGTTTGCTTTACGTTGTGCTTCATCGGGCTGGCTTTGGGACAAAACATTGCTACCATTATTGTCATGAGGACACTGCTGGGGATAGCTGGCTGCGTTGGAACCATATTGGTTGGCGGAACATTCTCTGACCTTTTCATTCCTGTAAGCAACACCACAACATCGAGCTGCTTGAATGTGGACTAACGATCCCAAAGGAAGAACGCGCCAAACCCATGGCCCTCTTCTCCTATATCGCTATCCTCGGTACCGTAGCTGCACCAATCTATGCCGGCTTCATCAACCACGCAATCGGGTGGAGATGGATCGAGGGTATCCAAGGAATGGCCAATATTCCTCTATGCGTTCTAGTATTACTCTTCCTCGGTGAAACTAGAGGCGGAAAGACACTACAAACACGAGCCAGGATGTTGAGAGAGAGCACCGGAGATGCACGTTACACGAGCGAGATGGATCTGGAGAGCAAGGGTATCAAGGGTCTTCTGCATGACTCCAGCGTCAAGGCCGTCAATATGCTCGTTACCGAGCCCGTCGTATTTGCTTTCGGACTCTGGATCGCCTTCACTTGGTTTGTCGTGTTTTTGTTCCTCTCTGCCATTCCAATCACATTCGCCGAAAAGCGAGGATGGGGAGAAGGTGTCGCCGGCCTCCCTTACATTGCCCTGGTCATCGGTGTGACTCTCGGCTATGTCACGAACTCCTTCGTCCAGATGCAAAAATGGGACCGCATCAACGCCGATCCGAATCAGAAGGTCGTCCCTGAGCATCGTCTCTATGGCGCCATGATCGGATCAGTATTCCTCCCCGTTGGTCTCTTCATCTACAGCTTCACTCAATACGGTTATCTGCCTTGGATCGCACCGACTATCGCCTTGGTCCCCATCAGTTTCGGCATCTTCTTCGTGTTCGAAAGCACTTACAGTTACACAAGCGATTGCTACGGACTGAACAGTGGCAGTGCTATTGCCGGTCAAGGATTAATGGTAAGCTCTATCCTCATCCTCCTAAAAAAAGTTGAAGTCTCAAATACTGCCCTATATTTAGCGAAACACTCTTGGTGCCGTTGCGCCCCTCTTCGCCAGTCCATTCTTCCACAACTTGGGTAGTCAGTGGGCTGGACTCCTCCTGAGTATATTGGCTACTTTACTTACCTTTATCCCATTTGTATTTTTCAAGTATGGACATTTGTTGAGGGCGAGATCAAAGTTGGCCAGGGTGTATGAATGATTATGATATGTCGTGTTGCATTCCCAGCGATTTGGAGTATTGAGATTAATTTGTAATGAACTTGGGTCCGATTATCTTTCTTTGAAACAGGTTATATTTCACTTTCAGGATGCCTTATCGGGTGATGAATTCGATATCATTGTCGAGACTGTCTGGTCGTTCCTGCTCCTTGGATTTGCTGACTTATACCGGGATCAAAGCATTAGCTGAGCTGAGAGGCGGCCAGACTCCTTCCCTTCGACCTCGATGGAAAGAGCATAGGTCTAGCAAGACACAGCTCTTCCTGTTCAATCGGACTGTTGATTTTCCAAATCTTCTTCTCACCAAGCTCACCCAGTCTGGCGCACAGTGTTACAATTGGAACATTATCCGTTATACCCACGACTGCTCACCTCCCAAGATCTAGCAGTCTCCAACGCAATCCCAACACACCGTAGCAACCAAAAGACCAATACAAAACGAATGGTCTAACAAGAATGGCTAACTATAACAGATGTTCGGTCTTCTCGCCTTCTTCGCTATTATAGCCTTTGCCTTCTTCGTCCCCTTACACGCCGTCTACAATGATTTCTGTGATCGGCGCGCGCGTCGGTAACCACCTGACCAAGTCACGCCGACTCAATGCGTATATAAACATCCTCGTCAGTATCGATCGTCAACCCCCTCCATCACCAAAACAACTACCTCCCCTCAGACTTTGGACCTTGAATTCTCCTACCTATTTTCGATCTGGTTACCCATTCGACACTCGACCGCCTTCTAGGATACATTTTCAACGACGGGGATAGTGAGTACTCAATCCCTGTGTACCTTGTTTTTGGCGGGTTAGTGACGGGTGTTTAGATGTTCTTTCTTTGCTTCCTGGCTACTGCGCTTTGGTGCTTCCTCATTCCGTTTACGTGGGTGTTTTGTCCGCGAAATTATTGAAGTAAGTCCTTTGAGCCGGGCGTCACCTCATTTTGCAGACCGTTCACTGACAGTATCGAATCAGCGTCGGGTCACCAAAGATACATTGTTCTACCTTCAGATTGCCGACTAAATTGATACGGTCTGACAGCGACAGTGAGTTTATGCTTCATTGTTAGTGGCTAGCAGTGACTAATGATACGCTATAGATGCTTCCTCTAGGCCTCCTTGTCGTTTGTTTGGTTATGATTTGCGTCCCTGTAAGCGCCAGACGCTCTTACAGGCGTAAGCAAAGCAAAAGATGAAATTGAAATACTCGGTCGGATATGGCATAATTGATAAATTGGCATTGAACAATTTCTATCTCCAAGGCATTTTGGATGGCGTTCTGGGACAAGGAAAAACACATCATGGCAAGGCAGTGACTCGAGGAGATTCCTGGAATTCCGGCTGTGCAATATCTTTTTGGCGGTTGTCTATGGCGGCGAGTCGAGCCTAAAAATTATTCTCTATTGGTTTTTGATTCGGTGATCTGTTTACTGAAGCTTTGCGTGAATTCGAGGAGCGAAATGCCATTTCCTGGATAACTCGGTGCGCCTGCTTTGGACTTTGATCGTGAATCGATCATCAACTGATCAACAGGACGAAAATAATTGCTGTAGCATAAAAGCGGAGTTATCAAAAACCCTGAACGGAGGTTAAAGATATAAAGTCTAAAGGATATCACCAAAGATTTCCCGATAAACTGTAAAGCAGAGCATATCGGAAATTCCATCTTAACATTCCTTGCCCTACAATGTAGAAGGTCAACAAAGTTCCTATTGAGAGTCGTCGCGATGTCTATACTGATTCGGCCTTGCTAGTCAGTAGAACAGGTCGTACAAGTTAGGTAACAAGAAGTATTTACTCTCTTTACCTCCACTTCGAATTGGAATTTCTAACCTTTCTCATCATTGGCATAATATCTCTCCGCACATGTTACCCTAAATCGATATGGCGGATTCAATACTTTATCACCGAGAACAGGGTAGATAGAGGGTCTAGTCAATAGATGATGTCGATGGGATGATGTCGATGGGATGATGTCGATGGGATGATGTCGGCTAGAGCCGGTACCGGGATTTCCCTTACCGCCGGCCTCATGTGAGATAATAGTTTTCACGAGCGGCACATTTCACTCGCATTCTACTGTATTAGATGGGGTTTAGGGACGTTTTGAGGCGGGGGTAGTTTGTTTGCAGTTGTGAAGTGTAAAGGCGGGTTGTTGGTATGATGTATTTTTTATACTTGATGGAAGGCTTGATGGAAGGGATATATTTAAAGGGATATGTTTGACAGTCTCTTTTATCCCTTTTTGGTGAGATAGCGGAAGGGAGGGATGGTAATTTGAGGACTTGACGATATATGTTTAGAGTTTTGGGTGGGTGGGAGAGCGAGTGGTGGGAATGTTGGTGTAGCGGTGTATGAAGTGTGACTGGAATCGGCGATGTCTTGGTTACGGTGAGTACGATGGGTGGGGTTTCGAGGTGATCACGATGGATGGGGTTTCGAGGTGATTACGATGGATGGGGTTTCAGGGTGATCACGATGGATGGAGTTTCTCATCACAATGGATGGAGTTTCTCATCACAAAGGATGGAGTTTCGAGGTGATCACAAAGGATGGAGTTTCAAGATCATCACAAAGGATGGATCAACCCAACGGAAAGGAATGATAATCCCAATCCCAAACCCAAGGAAATTAACACAAGACAGTTTCGAGATCCAAGACATTCCGCTGAGCGCTTCTTCATCCCTGCCTTCCCTTCCTTAACCAGAAGGACTCCTGATCCTTGCCTGAACCTTATTTCTACCACAACTCTGTCCGTCTCCTCCCCCTGCCGGTTGCAGATGGCTTTGTTTCCTGCCCAAGCACGTCGCCCCTTGCTTGCATGCAACGTTGGAATAGGCACATCGTTGTTCCTCTGTGCAAAAAGCAACGGCTTGGATACCTTATTTGACAAGGCCACGTCTGGAAATCTCGCCATCCCTTGCGAAGGCCTGCCCAAAGCTCACGTCACACCCACATTCACGTAGGGATGAAAGAAACGGTGAAGCCTTCTTTGATGGGAATCCGGGGCAAAGTCGGTGACGAGTCCGCCTCCAATTTGTATCGTCGGCAGCCGCCTTGCCATGGTTGTCGCCAGCTAAGTAGCAGCTCGGTGATAAGTAGCTTAAATTGTGTCGGCGGATAAACAGACGGATTGGGGTTTGCCTCTCTTCACAGGTTGAAAGTAATATGTAGGGTGTATGTGTAGTGGTAATGCGGCCTCGATGGATGAGGCTGAATGACACCAGGGAACATCCAAACAACGTGGGATGAACAGAGCGTTTGGAAGCTTTATCGCAGATCTGCCCTATCATGACTTTTGCGTGCAGTAGTAGATGGACTAGAGGAAAGCTGAAACCTAAGGTGCACCCCGGCTGTTCTAGTGGATAGCTCAGAGTGCCAATCGGAAAAGGATGCAACAATCCCAAATTGCCATTGGATGCGACTTTCCCAGTGTAGAAATGCCCATAGACGAAGCGGATTTTGCGCGACGCGTTTTGCCGAGCTTTCATGCCTTTTCGTTCAGACTACCGTCCATGCATAACTGAAGATGCACCCAATCGGGGTATCTATAGAGCACCGCCCCAGCCTGGTCATCCGCCGCATCAGCCACACGGTGAGGCCGCTGCATCCATCTCTTCTTGCGAACCATCGCGTTTCAGAGGTTAGGCACCTCGAATCCTCGTGCGGGCCTCGGACAAAGTTCCTGATGAACTGTCCGCAAAATGTTGTTTTCTTCAACTCGTTTGCAATGTCTCATCATTTGAGCGATCAACAGGGACTGGCTGGCTCCCATCTGGCCCGTTCACAGTGAATTTGCCAGGGTCGCTCCGTGAAATATTCCTTGCCAAGATTTCGGACGAAGAGACGGTCAGGTCAACGTTAAGAAGATTAAATGGTTGAGGCAGCACGATGAAGCCTCCAGGCACGTCCGTTGGACACAGCGGTAAGTCATGTAGCGTGCCGGGGAAGAGGGCCGCAGACGCCGTCGCCCTCATCGTTCTCTTTGGCCAACGCCATCGAAGGATTTCTCGACCCAATTTCAACAACGGGCTGGGATCAATTTTTAAAATGTTGTGTGGGCAGCGCTATTCTAGAAGATTGGCGGCCGGGCCTGACTCCCGTCCGCAGATGCATGCTGCATGTCGGCATCCAACACTCCCACTGCCTTCCATTGCGATGATGTGTTCAAAGTGCTTCACGAATCAGATATTGACTTTGGCTAGGCTGCATGAACGAGGAGAGCCTTGGGCCACATTTCGCCATTGTTTGCGAACAGCATGGCATTACGAGTCGGCACACTCACCTGAAGCCGCGACGTCTTGTTTTTTCTCAAGCCGAAATTGTGAGACCGAGTGCACAGGGCGTGGGAACGCTTGACCCTTCGCTCCAGGACCAGAGGGTGGACGAGGTTGGTGTGAGCGGGCGTCGGGACGCTTAAATAACACGGTAATGTCGCACCGAAACACAAAATAGGGATCCACACCCTTCTGGGCGAGTAGTGGCCTGCGGCTGCGGGTGGGACGCGATGGCTTCGGTGGGAGGTTGGGCTCTGATAAAGGTGAGAGCCGGGTGGCCTGCAGGACGGACGTCTCCCGACCTATGGCTACTACGCAGCTGACAAAAGCATTTCTCCATGGCCCAAGAGAACGTCCCAGAGAATGCCAATGTCCTGTCACGAAGCAGCATTGGGTTGACAGGGGCGAAATGGAATCACATCCGGGAGATTGTTTCGAAAAGCAACGGATTCGTACAGAATCGGAGCAAGAAATTGTAGACTGCCCTGTGGACCAGCACAGCGCATGGCAGAAGCAGGATCCATAAGTTTCTTTCGGGATTCGGGGATGCCCTTTGATTTGCTCGCTGTGCACGCACCTAGATGCTCTGACGCGAGATGACAAGCTAAAAGAAGATTTGGGAGTCATCAGCGTGAACACATGGGAAGGCAGGGAACCCATAGCCATGCGCGATGGGAAGAAAGGGATGGGAAGGGCGTGATGGAAAGTGCGTGATGGAAAGAAAGGCGAACAGCAAGCCCAAGGCTCGTGGAGGTGCACTCTTGGACGTGGGCGAGGCTGAGGTGGACGAGGCTGAGCACAGTGGCACGTAACAGAAGTGGTTGACTTGAGGGTTGACTTGAGGCTTGACTGGAGTGCTGCCTTGAGTGCTGTCTTCGTACAGAACAAAGTCAACAAAGAGGCCGACTGGAAGGGAAGGCTGGCGTTCGACGGGTGAATCATACCCAGCAGTTGGGATTTGCCCAGAAGCAGCTACACCCGCGGCGTAGGCGGGCTACCCCCTGGCGTGGGCGGGCTACCCCCTGGCGTGGGCGGGCTACCCCCTGGCGTGGGCGGGCTATCCCCTGGCGTGGCACGCATCTGTGCGTTAAAAGGAGGCTTGCAATCCCGGTGTCTCCCTTATTTAGCGGATTGGTGTGTGAGTCGGTACAACAAGCCCCCCTTGGCTACTTCCATGGCCCGCCGGGCGAATATAATAGCGGCTTGTCCGCAAGTCCCGTCCTGGCTTCCCCTTCCTGCGTCTCTTGCACAGCCTTCGCAGAACCATATTATCCCACCGCGATCCAGATCTCCATCCAGTGTCCATCGCACACTTCGGACCTCTTCTGACCACTTCGGACCACTTCGGACCTCGTCTTCACCACGGCTTACTCAATCACGTAGCTGTAACCCGCAAGATCCATCAAATGTTTGCAAAAAGCTCCCTCAGCTACTCCTCCTCCTCTCCCTTCTCTGCTACAAACCACAGAGACGACGAACTCCACCCTCAAGGACCGCCCCCCTGACGGGTCAACAACACCACGATAGGCGCTGCGAACTTTTCATATCTCTTTCTTCCTCTTTGTTACCTCTCCCCAACCTCACTCTTGGTGTTTTCGACATCCGACACCACCTCGCGAAATGGCTTCGTACGCCCAATACCCTCCGGGCGCCCAGCCTTTCAGCGATCACTACCGAACACCTCCTCCCGTATCTCCTCCACACGGAGCTGGATACTACTCACCGAGCAACCCACGATACTCGGTGCACATGGCGACCCCCTCACCTCGCGGGTCACCAAAGGTTGCTGCTCACGCACGACGAGCAAGTCATGCTCCAGCTGGCTTCTCCTATGCCAACAGCCCACGTGTGCCCGCGCACTTCTTCGCCGACTCGCACACTTCCTCGTCTCCGCGATACCCATCCTACCAATCAACGCCACTACGCGCCAACTATGACAATGTAAGTGGTTTTGATTACGATTCGCGGGGGGAGACTCGAAGTTACCGAGCACCCGATGGCATCTACACCAAGTTCGCGCAAGCACAAGATCGCCGCAAGTCTCACGATCCAAGACGTCGCTCATCACACTGGCATTATGTCTTTGTTGATGACGGCTACGGGAACTACGATGCGCCTCCACCCTACACCACCACCTATGAGTACTTTGACGCTGGTGCAAGAACTGATCAACGTTATTATCGGCATCAGACGCCATCGTATGAACAGACACAAGAGTCCACGCCGCTCAAAGCAAACCAGTCGCGCCAACGCCGTGCTTCCACCGCCGCCCGACCTCAACCCTTGCCACCCAAGAAAGCAGCAAAGACAGCTGAGAAGCCCCACCGCAAGGCAACAGATGAGGACGCGCGTCGAGCCGGTATACCAGCAGGCTACTCATTCAAGAACTGGGATCCCACCGAAGAGCCAATCACATTGCTAGGCAGTGTTTTTGACGCCAACTCTCTCGGCAAGTGGATCTATGACTGGACAGTTTTCTACCACGGCCCCGCCACCCCCATGTCGGACATGGCCGGTGATCTCTGGCTACTACTCATCCAGCTCGCCGGCAAGGTCAAGCGAGCTGACGAATGCATCAGCAAAATTAGACAGGAAGAGAGCAGAGAATTGGTTGAGGACTTTTTGGATTCCGGTGAGCGCCTCTGGGTGCGATTCAAGAAGTTGCTCAAGATCTGCGAGGAATACATGTGGAAGGCCGCTAAAAAAGAAAATGGGGAGAAGAAGCCCGCGACGATGGGCAAGAACAGTGGTTGCGAGTTTGTTGACTCCCTGTTCGGACGGGACCGCGAGTTGGACAAGACCGAGAAGCTGATGAGCGCGATTCGCCTCTGGAGCATGCGTTTTGATGCTAACTGCGACGAGATTCTCCGGAATCCTGCTGCCTAGACTTTTGTTTTTTTTGTTTCCCCTTTGCCATGCCTTGCTTGGAGTTGATCTCGGGAAGCACAGGGTTTCGGGATCGTTCGGCTCATTATGAGTCACATTTTTAGTTCCTTTGGTCTTTTTGTTACTTTGGCGCTTCTGCTTTCCTTTCAGACCACGGGTCTTTATTTTCCATTTCTCAGGTTGCACCCCTATACCCATCTGATTTCGGTGTAGCCTTTTGCATTGGCATTTTCTCGCGACGGAATTTCCTTCTCTTTTAAAAGGATGTATTGTACAACAGATTTTGTTTTTGTCATTTCCGGATGGTTCATTGCATTGGGCGAGGTTTTGACGAATCTCACGTTCGAGCGGTCTGTCATGCGGCTTTTCTCTCCTACATTGGGTCGGTTTACAAAAAAAGTTTGCCAGTGATTCTTTGAAGGATATACCCCGGTTGCATTTGGCAGGATCAATTTGAGCGATTCACTTCTTTTAGACACTAGTTATTACTAGTACAGCGAAAGCGATTTCTTAACACTCCGTAATTTAGCAACCACTCTCCCACCTCCATCTTGACTTGCATCAATGTGACAATTGAAATTGTGCCCTCCATGTTCCCAGCTCATTTTCCCTTCTCATCACTTCTGATACCCTCCGTCGCTGTTAGCTTCTGGCAGTACTAGCACCATGTCTGACATGAAACTTTCTTCCGACTCAATGCTCACTATCGAGCATGACAATGCAGGTCCAGCTGCATGCA
Organism: Venturia nashicola; assembly: GCA_004522665.1. Lineage (NCBI taxonomy): Eukaryota > Fungi > Ascomycota > Dothideomycetes > Venturiales > Venturiaceae > Venturia > Venturia nashicola. Next base: position 323,081 of record SNSD01000009.1, read on the forward strand.
CACCACGAGTCGACAAACTTCGCTCCATACTACCGTAGGCAGGAAGGAAACTATTGACCACCAGCCCCCCTTTCTTTCAACTCGGTATCACACGATACACCATGGGCGCTTCGGGCCTTCTTTCATTGGTGCCGTCTCAAGTCAGGTCGAGGTCGTGGAAACACAAGACTAATGGCGGCCTCTCCTCAGCCTTATCTAGGTTTTATGTATGCAGTTAACTAGTAGGTATTATGTTTGCATTTACCTAGGTATTATGTATGCATTTACCTAGGTATTATGTATGCATTTACCTAGGTATTATGCGAGGTCTCACCAACCCCCCATTCAGTGCATGTATTGCATGGAACTTTTGAAGCTGTAGGTTGTATTCGTGTATCGGGATATTTGGGCCTGCTTTTGGGTTGGACAGCATTGCTTGTGGCACTTGTTATTCGTGATTATGATGCGTATTCTTGGTGGAACGTTGGCGCGGAGAGCGAGAATTGGAAACGGGGGATCCTTGTTTTGCTGCTTTATTTGGAAGAAAATAGCTGTTGCCTACTATTGTGTTACGGGGATGGGACGTGGTGCTGTTGGAATCGCTTTATGCTTTCGTAATAGGCGATTGGCTATCGATGAGACGGTTTCTTGCGTTGGGTTTGTGTCATCCCCTTTTTGCGATCCCAGTCCTCTCCGGCCTCCCAATCCTCTTCGGCCTTTTGTTTCCTCGTCGTCGATTCGAAAACAGTGTCACCGTTCGGTTGTGTGACTAATCCCCTACTTCCAATTCGATCAGTGTCTCGCCACTCTCCATCTGGGTTTCCCTCGCATCCCAGTGTCAATCCGCTGTCCCGAAGTCCAGTGATTGGTTCGAGATGGGGCTGTACGCACCCAGGGTACCAATCTATTTTCCCGGCACTGGGACCTGTCACTCGTCCTCGTGTAGCAAATCAGGAGCGCCGGTGATATGGCAGCACCCAGTCGGTCTGTTTCCATCGATACACTACTGGCTGCAAACACTCTATATCCAGGTGCCAGTAAGTATCACGCTCACGGTAGGGGGGGATTTCACGAGTCAATGCCTTCCATCCAAGGGACAAGCCGAAGGAAGTTGCCTTTGACGGCATGATAATTGGCCGCTGCGCAAATGAAACGAGTCCCTGCAACTTCTCGTGCAAATGAGCAATCCCAGAATTGGACAGAGGAGACAAGGGAAACGGGCACACCTGGACCTTGCCAGTCCAACATCAAAATGTAGGTTTTGTTTAGGTGAGACAGTAGGTTGCTGATGAGCTAGGCTTCTCCGCTACAAAATTCCATGAGCAACGATAGATGTAAACCCCGACTCCACCCTTCCAACAATTCTACTCTTCTTCCTCCCTCCAAAAGGCCCAAGATGTTGCCGAGTCTTTCGAGTTGATCTAATTAGAGCAGGCGGAAAAGAATGAAGCGCCGTTCCAAAAGGCGTCCCTAGTACATCCGTTTCTCTCTGTATGGCAGCGATGAAGCTAAACCATATCGACCATCAGCTACAGTTAACGAAAGAGGGTTTGAAAAGGGATGGGGATTTGGGGTGGTTGCGTACATGATGGCACTCTTGTCTGTCATCGGTTGGCTGCTGCGTTTTAGGGTCCATTATGGCACACTTGCCCATGCCGCCGTCCATTACGCATTGTGTCTATTCGGTTTGTTAGAATCATCTTGTTCAGCCTACTTTTATTGTCCGACTTCTCGGTTTGTTTAGATAGTCGTGACGAGTTAAGTGTTGCGTGTCTGAGGCTTAGATTCAGATCTTGCCCGTTAATCACGCTGCACAAGAATACTCTTGTCGAACTGAGGGAGTGCGGTGAAATAGTGGTACTCACCCAAGGAGGAGATTTAGGTGGATCGGTAGCAGTACCGAGAGTACCAGCAGTAGCGCTGCTAGTAAGGAAGAGGATGGTAATGACTTCAACCCTCATAATGATGAATCTTGTATAACTGCGGGTAATTGCTGAAACAATATTATCGATTGGGGTTAAGAGACTGAATTGCTGCGGCGGCCACGTCTCTGGTCTAAACGTGCATATATACACTTCACGTCTGATGCGTCGCCAGGATTAACCCACTGTGTATCCCGAATCCTGGGTGCTATACATAGCAACACGTCCGCCTCCTCACAGGAAACGTGTATAGCAACCCATCGCGATTTATGGATCGGATCTGGAGGCAACGGGTTGTCCACAGGGAAAAGTACGATTTACACGTCCGGAGATGCGACGGTCGAGATCGGGTTGGAGGGATAGGTCATGGAAAGCGGTCTGTATTGCGGCTATGGTGGCTATATATATAAGGTATATATCACTATTTAAAATAAACTACATTCTAGATTACTTCCCCTTCACCAAATACGCCTCGCTCCCTCTTCCAATCCAATGCATCTCGCACACCAAACCCCCACTCGCACTCCCTTATCTCCTTCTTCTTCCCCATGTGAGCCTGCGTCCAGCAAACAGGAGACGGCACATTCCTCCATCCACGATATTCGACTTCGACCCCTCTCAATGCCTCCGCCACAATGACATGAGGTCCGGGAAAAAACCCTTGCATCCAGGCCCATTCTCAACACACGAACAGCCACTGTGCTCATTTCAAGATTGGATTTGCCAAACATCAGCGACAACAACCCCAAAAACAATATCATTGGTTATTTGCCAAGAGTCGACATAAAGGTCACCGAGATGAAAAGAAGGTGCGAACGTGATGATAAACGATAGCAATACCGCCAAGGATCAGGATGCAGAAAACCCGCAAAGGCGAGGAAACCTCGTCGGTATCAGCATTTGGAGTCGATTGCTTGTTCTCCAGCTCTCTGCAAATCTCGCGACGTTGACCGCGACACAAATCCTATTGGCTGATGAGAGCCGGTTGCCGTGACCCCGTTCCCCTGGTAGACGGGAGGACGACGGCACAATCCGACTCCGCTTGGAAGGAAGCGAGCGCATCGAGCGCGGTTGAAAAATCTTCTGGCCGTTGTTAGCCGTGAAGATTCTTCAGCCGAGTTGACTCTTGGTTGCTGCATCATCACTGAGCATTAACAAGTGAACGATCCAACCTCGCCTCGTGTTGTTTCCAGCTCGAGGTCCTCACTGAGCATTGATACGATTGAGCGATCCGACGTCGCCGCGTGTTGTTTCCAGGAATTCCCCGAGGTACTACATATCCTAGCAACGAACGTGCTTTGCGGCGGAACCATCCGAGACGCCAATCAAACCTTCGAACGCGCCAGATGAATTGAGTCAGTTTCCTTTGATCTGCAACAGTTGTATCGCTACAATTATTCATACATCGCCCGAGCTTCAACGATATACTGTGCAATCGACTGCTCCTTCAGCAAATTCCTTCAGTTGAGCGCCCCATTCGCTGCTTCGCCTCCAGTTCCTCCCTCGCCAATTGCCCGCCATGGATATTGTCGACAAGGAATTGAGAGTCGCGGAGCGCGATGCCAGTCCCAATCGCTTCCAACAATTCACGCCTTCTGGAGAGGCCATTGAGCGCGTAGCGACTGGATCCTCATCAGCTTCTTCAAATTCCTCGGCAAGTTCCCAATGTGCTCGCGACTCGGCGGACATGTCCCGCCAGGCAACCCAACGCGATAACATCAGTACTTTGGAACGAAGCGGCACCTCCATGAGCCGAATCCAAACACAAAGATCGCAACACTCCGGAACCGTGGGCGCAAGTATAAAAAGCAGAAAATCAACCAAACCTCTTCCAGCATTTGGAGCTGGAAAGCCGTATCCTGCCCCGTTGCCAGACAGAGAAGAATACGTCGTGGAATTCGATGGCGATGACGATCCGCTCCATGCACAAAACTGGCCGTTAAGGAAGAAGATTCTTACTGCAGGGATGCTTGGGTGGACTACCTTCTTGGCTGCGTTCGGTAGCAGTATCTTTTCCGCGGCTACTTCTTCCGTTGCAAAGGTCTTCGGTGTCTCGACAGAAGTGGGAACTTTGGGTGTCTCGTTATACGTGTTGGGCTTCGCATTTGGACCGGTGAGCACTTCTTGAAATGCCTGGATCGAGACTGAGACTGGAGATTTTCTGGCATCTTCGAGTCAAAAATTTGTCCGAAAATCAACGACATCAATCTCGATCTGTAAAAGGCTGAAACGATTGCGAAGTTTTACTGACAATGGTTTTCTGAACAGCTGGTCTGGGCGCCCTTCTCAGAATTGAAGGGTAGACGAATACCACTTGTGATCGCCTCCTTCGCTTTCTCCATCTTCAATATTGCTGTTGCCGTCGCAAAAGACCTTCAAACTGTCATGATATGCAGATTCTTCGCTGGTTTCTTTGGAGCTTGTCCTTTGACCGTCGTGGCCGCGGTCTTTTCTGACATGTTCGATAACAGGAGCAGAGGTCTTGCCATCACCGTCTTCTCACTCATGGTTTTCTGTGGTCCTTTCGTGGCTCCATTCATTGGCGGTTTCATCACCACCTCGTACCTAGGATGGCGGTGGACTGAGTACTTGGTGGCGATCTTGGGATTCTCCGCATTCACGCTCAATCTTATCTTTCTCGAAGAAACCTATCCCCCAATAATCCTAGTCGGAAAGTGGGTAGAAAACAAACTCATACAATGAGCCACAGCTAATCACTCAATAGAGCCGAAGAACTACGACGTAGAACCAAAAACTGGGGGATCCACGCTAAGCAAGAAGAAATCGAAGTCGACATCAGAGAGTTGGTTGAGAAGAATTTCTCTAGACCCATCAGGATGTTGACCTCAGAGCCTATTGTTCTGTTGCTGAGCATATACAATGCGTTCATCTATGGGCTTCTCTACCTCTTCTTGACAGCTTACCCACTGGTCTTTCAGCGTGTTCATGGGTTTAATCCCGGAGTCGGTGGCTTGCCATTCTTTGGAGTGATCTGTGGTCAACTTCTCGCCGGCCTCATGATCTTCATTCGACAGCCCGGGTATAACAAGAAGCTTGCTGCCAACAATAATGTCCCGATTCCTGAATGGAGATGTCCAGAGATTATCGCTGGTGGGATCAGTTTCGGTCTTGGGCTTTTTTGGTTTGGATGGACTGGGTATAGGGCCGACGTTCATTGGATAGTTCCTACTCTCAGCGGCTTATTGACGGGTTTCGGAATCATGTCTATTTTCTTGCAGGCTCTGAATTATCTGGTCGATGCCTATCTTGCGTTTGCCGCGTCAGCCAGTAAGTTCCAAAGGCTCTCCGATCACTCGACACACTTATTGACCTGCCTATAGTTGCCGCAAACACATTCATGCGATCCATCTGCGGAGCAGGATTTCCTCTCTTCGCAACCTACATGTTCAACGGCATGGGAATTCAATGGGCCTCCACCATGCTCGGGATTCTTGCTTTGATTCTAGTCCCTGTGCCCATCTACTTCATGCTCAGAGGAGCGAAGATTCGAGCCAGGAGCAAGTTTGCTCCTACGCATTCGGCGCCTAGAGACGACGGCCCGATGGACGAGGAGAAGAGCATACACAGCGAATGAGTTCACGATTGATGAGGTGAATGTTCGATGTTTGTTCGTATTGGGAGGAAGACGCCTTTGATGGGATGGCGCCAGTGCCCTTCATCTGTAAATACTCAGTAATTGTTGTAATCTGTTATGTATAATGAGAACCTCGCATCGGCTCCGGTCTATCTATCATTGTACCTATGAGAAGATGAGATGAAGCCGCCCGAGTACCAAATGGGCTTAGCTAAATTGACACGTGATACGACTTTGTGAGAGTCCGACGGAGCAATAGATTAACGCGATGAACACAATCAAGTTGACCGCGTTCGCGTAGTACCTCTAAGCCTTGCCCAGGAATTTCTACCTAAAACCTAGACACAGATATACACGTCGCTCTCGAATTGGTCGCATTACCTCTCCACCTCGAAAACTACATCGCGTCCGTCGCCGCAACCTCCGCAGGCACCCCCATCATGGGTTCGAGAAAGCGAGGCAGAGAGCAGATGGAGGCTGTGGAGCCTGTCCCAGAGGTTGCCGAAGAGCCTTCTGCGCTTCAAAAGATACGGGAAATGTGGGAATTTGCCAGCCTTATGCAATATCTGTTCTTCTTCGGCAAGGCAGTGAAGCTGGAAGACCTAGATGTCGAGGTACGTAACGGTAGCTATGCGCCCCGGCACATAGCTCGTACACCAAGCATACGACTAATGCTTTTTGATGGCAGGACTTCGAAGACGAGTGCTTAAAGCCAACTACTTCGGAAAGGCTAAAGCAGATCGGACTTGCGCTGCTCAAATCCGTTTCATCGCATAAAGGCTTAACGTGAGTATGAGTTCCTGGATCAGCCTCATTACATGGCTAAGACATACAGGCTTGAGATGTTCGATGAATATACACGCCGCCAATACGTAGCCAAGGCACCCAAACGCAATCCCTTCGGCGTGGATGACGAGCCTGCACAATTTAACGAATTCGATGTCTGTACCAAGATCCGTGTCTTACAACAGCTCTCAATATGGACATTAAACAACCCCAATCCCATACGCGAGCGACTAGATGAGAGGGAGTCGGAACAAATAAGCTGGGTAGGCAAAGACCAATATCAATCAACACGCAACTAACTGACCTTCTCAGCGCATCGAACCTTTTGGATGGGACAGAGATGATCGAGTCTATTTTGTCCTCGATGACAATCGCCTATACCGACGAACCGACGCTCCTCCACCATCTGAAATCGCAACTCCCAAGCCCAAAGCTAAGGCCAAGAAAGGCGGCAGAAGCACGAGATCGAATAAACGACGTCGGGTATCACGGACAATACCCGAGACCAGTCCAGAAGAAGAAGAAGAAACGGTACGGGGGACTGAGTCGGGCGAGCCGGCTGCTGAGGAGGAGGAGGAGAAAGAAGAGCGACCTGACGATTTCTTTATGCAGAAATGGGAGCTCATCGCTGTCACTTTGGACGAATACAACACTTTCATAGACACCATTCGCAAGAGTAAGGACCCGAATGAAAAGTCTCTTGTGAAGAGCATACATGAGCACGTCTTCCCCATTCTTGCTGAACAAGAAGAAGAACGCCAGAGAAAGGAGGCTCGCCGCATGAAGGAGCTGGAGTTGATGCAAAAGTTGGCTACTTCCAAGCGATCGAGTCGTCTCGCCGGGAAGATGGATAAGATCAAGGAACAACAAGAGGCAGAAGAAGCTGAGCGTAGACGCCGAGAAGAGTTGGAGATGGCACACAAAGAGCAGCGGAAGCAGCAAGAGCTTGAGAACGCTCGGGAGTCTCGACGAGAGACGCGAGAACAACGTCTGAAGGAACGTGAGGTCAAGCGCATCCTGGAAGAGGAGCGACTTCAGCAAGAGGAGGAGCTACTGAAGAAGATCAAAACAAATGACCTCGATGCCGAAGCAGCTCGCGCACGTTTGTCTGAGCGCAAGTTGAAGGCAAACATGGAAAAGCGGAAGAGAGAGTTGGACAATCTCCAACAAGACGACGAATGGTACTTTGATTGCTCCATTTGTGGTGTCCATGGAGATAACCTTGACGATGGCACGCATAGTATCGCCTGCGAGAAATGTAACGTCTGGCAGCACAGCGCTTGTCATGGCATAAGCGTACAGCAGGCTGAGCGTGAAGACTTCCACTTTCTATGTAAGGACTGCAAGAAGAAGGCTGCCAACCCAGGGCCTTCTATTAAGCTCAAGTTCGGCAAGGGGACTCCCACCAAGGGCGACGACGCACATGCTGGGAAGAATGGTGCTCAGCCTAGCCCAGCTCCCCGGCCGTCGGCTGTCGTCAATGGTAATGGACATGGAAATGGAAATGGAAAAGGTCAAGCATTAGTGTACCCTGGGCCTCCACCACCACCTCCAGGTTCATCAACTTTACCTCCCTCAGTCTTAGGAGCAACCGCTAGCCCACGGCCTGGGTCGTCAGCATCGCCATATCAACGGCAGCCTCCAGTACACCATTATACACCAGTCACTGGTCCACCTGCATACAATGGGTATTATCAGCCGCCTCCGCCACAAGGAATGTACAATCCACAGTCTATACAAGTTCGTCCGCCCCCTCCAGCACCTCAGCCGTATCAAGGTGCTCCTCCGACGTCTTATCAGTATCCTCCAGCTGCACAGGCACCTGTAGCACACATGCAGCAGTCCCAATACCCTTCAACACAGTCATCGCCAACGCGTCCATCGCCTCAGATGTATGTGCCTCCAGTATCTGCATCACCTCCACCAATGACAGCATTATCACCCCAAGCTCAATACACGCCGCGGCCGAATCATACACCACAGCCGCAGCATTTCACACCACCTACACAGTACGCGGCACCCTATCAACCAGGATTCTCTCCTGCCAAACACGCTTCTCCAAGAATTACATCGAGTCCTAGTCTGTCGTCCGTTACGGCGCCGATAATTCCTCCGCCGCATCACTCCAACAGTCATTCGCCTGTTCCTGTCAAGCATGCTCCGCCAACTGGGCAGCAGGGTAATGGACTAGGTCTCGAACATCTTGGTGCGACGCCACCACTGCCAGCGCCGTCGATAGGGAATGGAAGTCTCGCCCCGGGTCAAAATGGTACCAATGGCTCGAGTTGAATGTGGCCGTGATTGATTATTAGATGATGTTAATGAATTTTTCAGTTCGAGAACACTCTGCTTTGAAAGGCCAGGAAGTTTGTTATCCAGGTGGTCCTCAACCTCCAGCAGGTTTTGATTTCACATTTACACCCCGGGGGTGAATTTGAATACACTGAGAGTAAGGGACGCTCAGTAATTCTTTCGCGATGCTTTTTTGTACTTTTAGGCATCCAGTAGGGGACGCGGAAAAAAAATTGCGTTTGGCATTATGATCGGCGTCGGCTGGAACGCGTTGTATAACGCATTACGTACTTGGGTATGGCGCGCGTACTTGGTTTCATGATGGGTGGAGAATTGCTATGGGATAGATATTGGAGTCACTATGCTTGATGAAGAGGTGATGTGGTGCACATTGAATGCTGGATCCTTATTATTATCTTATCTCCTTCGTATCTGATTTCTTGCAATTGTGATGTCTGGACGGCGATGATGTTTACTCAGATGAACCTCGTAAGTAGGAGTCTTTGTAGAATGGTTGTTAGCGAGTGTGGTGTAGGTACATGGATGTGAAACGAGGAACATATTTTGGTCACTTGGACCGTCTTGGGTGTCCTTTGTGATTGGCAGGGGAATGGGTGGATGGGATTGTTGGGTAGGTATACTGGATATTCAATACTTTTATGGGGTAAGTCTGAGTTGTAGCTTTAGACAGGTGAAGGGCAAGATGGGACTGGTGACCATGTTTGGAATATACTTCACATGGAGGTTTTGAGTTTGTTTGGGGAGATGGGACACTTGGTCACTGGAAATACTCATTTTGTATATCGCTTTCCGATTGACTTCTTAGTTAACCGTACATTTCCATGCTGATCGAGGATCATTCAACGCCTTGCCTGCATTCTGCCTGAATCGTTTGATAGTTATACACGTATGTTGTATGGTATCCTCTTAACTCCCGGATCTTCCCAAGAAAACATCATCTACCAGTTCATCTTCATCCTGCCCTCCATTTCGGTGTGGAAGTCTGGGACATCTCTGAGCTCGTCGCCTGTGTATTTGTTAGCTTCCATCATTGCCACCAAGCTGCCCATCACATATGGGTAGAATCGTATAAACCTACCAACAAAGACATCTTCCCAGCCAACCTCTTCATCCCGCCCAGCCAGAATATCACTGCTGACACTCGATCCATACCCAAGCATTCTGGGTCTCCACTCACCCTCCCTCGCAATCTTTAGCTCCATACCACGTCTCACGGGCTCAGCGATTCCGAATTGACGACGGAGAAGTTGCATCTTGAGAGCATCTTGAGTAGATCTCCAGGCGGTTAGGCGCTGTTCGAGAGGGTGGGAGGACTGGAGTTGGTGAGCTTGGGCGGAGCCGGTGGAGGAGACGAGAGGGTTTGTGAGGGCGTTATTTGCTCGGAGGGTGTCGTGGATTCCTGGGGCGGATGGAGCGCCGGTGTGTTGGGTTGTGGAGGATGCGGAAGCTTTAGAGGGGACGATTCGGAGGGCCTGTTATTGTTAGGGATGGGTAGGATTGGAGTTGAGGTTGATGGTTATTCACCATGTTTGGTACGGGGCTCGTTGGCGTTGGTGTAGTGTTTGTGGAGAGTTGATGATGGATGCGGATGCTCACAAGGCTCCATTGTAGGAGTACCGGTACGCGCGACCTTGACCTTGCACCTATAACTGGCCGCATTAAGCTACTACCTTAGCTTTCGGTCTTCCGCTCTAATTAAGAATCCGTCGAGCAATCAACGGGAACAACACTGCGACGACCACACGAACCTCGTTATACCACTTTGGGAATTGAATTGCTGTCGTCGCCGAATTATCGCGAAGAGAACCACAGTCGAATCCATCCCATTGCCCTCACCTCCAATCCTTACGAAGCTCCCATCCCTAAGCAGGCGTCATAGCCAGCTCACCCATACAACACATACGGATAGAGCCAGTCCACCTTCTTGCGCCGGTTTGACCGCCATACAACGCGAGGCCGCGGTGCCTCAAAGTACCACTACCACAATTGCCCTCGCCAGATGTCGCTTGAATGCAACCACTAAACCCATTCCTAAGGGCCTTTTTCAGGAGCACTCTCCCCTCCCAGTGTTCTCCTGTGCACCATCATGTACGTATCACAAACTTGAACCCTGAAGCATGGATAATAATAATAAGATAGATCCTCCTGGTCCCGTCTACAGAACTCCTCCTCACTTCCCGCGATCGCGAAACCCACGTTCTTTACTCGGATCTAGCGACCAATGAAGAATTCCTCGCCAGCCATGTTCTTCGTGTCCCAGGTGGTGCTGCGCCCGGCGGCGCCTCAAAGGATGGTCCAGCTATTTTTCGCGAGAATAGAACAAAGGCTAAGCAGTACACCACCTTGAATGGTAGGACTGTGATTGTCAAGGATACATTCCTGTACAGTAACAAAGGTTGGATTAGCGAGCTATGGATGTACAGGCAGGAGTTATGCTAATTGAAGAGAAGGTTTCAAGACGTTGAACCAAGTACAACTAACCAGCGATACTATTTACTATCCAGACTCGGTGGATTCCCAGCCATGGCTCATCTACAATATTTCGAAACCTTTAATCGGGACCGTGGAGACTATCAAGATTACGCCTGCGATATGGGTGGAGAAAGAACAGGTTTCCAACGGTGTCGTTGCGCCCCTTACTCTTGCGACAAATGGAGCTTCTTCGTCAAATACTGGGCCGAAGAAGAAGGACATCAAGTCATTTTCAGATCTGCTCAATAACTTTCCCATGATTGCACGACAGATGCAACCTGGGCTGGATCGACTTTTCAAAGAATTTGCGAAAGAGTTTGAGAAACCATTACCTGCTATACCCGCGTCACGTCCTACAACTCCTCTTTCAATACGGCATCGAAGTGATTCCGCATCTTCGCAGGACAGTGCGTCTAATTCCCTGGCCAGTAACCTTACACATGGGACGAATGGGCAATATGCTTCCAACCTGGAGATTGGTGACGAGGAAGGAATGATACGAACGGCTTTGGAAACAGCCGTGACAGCTGCGATTGATCTTTTCCAGATGGTGGACAAGCAGCAATTATCCCTTCTTGGAGCTACCACAGAACTGACCGGGACTGTTGTCGAACGACTGATTGAAAGATATGTCACTGAACAAGTTCATGATACGATACTGTGGCCCAAGATCTGTATCCTCAGGAAACCGGATGACGTGGAATTGGAAAGTCGAATTCGTCAAATGCAGGATATCGATCTTTCACAAGTTGGCCTGGCTGTGGGTGACAGTTTTCAAGCAAAGAAGGAGCTGGCTATTCGGCTGTCGAAAGGAGTGGACATCTTCAAAAAGATGGCTGTCGCTGGGAGTCCTCAGGAAATGGTTGAGATTTTGCTAGCCACAGAGAAACTCATCACCATGTCCGAACCTGCTACAATGGAGCCCGCAACGAATGGGACCAGCCCAGCTACTCCAAATAGTGCTGCTGAGAAGCGGGACGCCATGCTGACGATCAATGCGGATACATTAGTCTCCCTGCTTCTGATTGTGGTCATTCGAGCGCCTGTACGCCATTTGCAGGCCCGGCTATCCTACATGCGCCACTTCATGTTCATTGATGACGTGGAAACTGGCGAAGCTGGATATGCATTAAGTACTTTCGAAGCCGTCTTATCTTACCTTGTTCGTGATTCTGGAGGCATACGGCGTTCCAGCCGACGGAATCGTAGGCTATGGCATGCAACTAAGACTGGAGATATTGCGGAGATGAAGGCTTGTATAGAGCCCGAAAGCAAGGACGCTTTCATTGATGGCATGCATACTCCTGATCCCGTAATGGAGGCGTTTAAATTTCCAGCTTCAAACTCACCAGATGGCACGACTGTGAACGGGGCGTCGGAATCTGGTAGCGTTTCAAACGAAAACGTTGCCTATGAACCCACAGCTGAAGGTTCTCTAGATCACGTTTTATTTTTCCAGCGACAGGCAACTCCGCCTCCCGAAGTGCGGCCGAAGCTCAAGAAGCGCGTGTCAGTACAGTCGAGAAGTACGTCCAGCTCCTCGGCCTTCTCGCTTCGCTCTTTCGCCGATACCATTGTATCGCAGTCCGGCTTTGTCGAGGGAGACAACTCGATCGATACTCTGACCAAGACCCAAAGCTCTGGTGGTGAGTCCGTTCTCATGATGGCGATCGAAGGTGGCCAGGACAAGTCACTAGAGTACCTGCTCAGTCTGGAAGAGCATTATCCTATCGAATATGTGCTTGAGGACGAGAACAACGAGGGCACCACATTACTCAGCGCCGCGATACAAAGCGGCCACTCTCGACTAACCGAGCGCCTGGTTGATTTCATCTTGGATCACACAGACAGCCAGGACATGCTTAGGGATTATTTGTCTAGACAGGACACGAAAGGACGAAGTGCAGCACATTACTTGTTCCACCATCCACGCCTGATAGCCCGCATCAGTCATCTCGTCCCTTGGAGGCTGAAAGACAAGATTGGGCAAACGCCTCTCTTTGCTCTTTGTCGTTCCTATGACCATGAAGAGTATAGATGGATGGTTGATACCGCTTTGACAGCGGCGGCGATTTCACAAAAGGATGGCAAAACATTACATCTGGATGACCACGTTGACAACAAAGGCAATACGCTTCTTCACATCATCAACGACGCTCAACTCGCAGTCAAGCTACTTTACCAATGCGATTCCGACCCAAATGCTTCAAACGATAGGCAATTCACACCTCTTATGATGGCGAGCAAATACGGTCGTACGGACATGGTGAGAGTGCTGTTCGGTGACTCGCGCACTGATCTTCATGCCAGAGATTTGCGAGGGCTTACTGCCACCGAACTAGCCAAGGATGACGAGGTCCGCAATCGCATTGATGATCTTGTCCTTTTGGCGACCCCACCTGGAGTCTACTCACGGACAACGACTGTCGTGCGCTCATACTTTGTTGAAGATGGCACGATACGATTCATCGTCAAATCTGGAGCACAGAATCCGAACTCCACCATAACGGTAACAACATCCCGGCGTGCGTTGGCCGATTTTGAGAATCTCGCAAAATGGTTGGCGTTGGAGCATCCTGCTTCTTGGCTACCGAACATTTCCAACTTCCAGTCACCCTTCTTGATTCCCTCCAAGCCCTCGAGATCAATATCTCGAGATATGCAGCTCAAGTTCGACACTTTCATCAAGATTCTCCTTTCTCATTCCACCTTTTCCACTCATGAAATGGTTTGGGAATTCTTCCTTGTGCCTGATATGGATCCAGCAATGCTTGCCGAGCGTAGTAGGATCAAGGCAGAAACTCGCGCTGAAAACGTCAAAGATGAGTACACGCCAATCACCGATGTTCGTGAGGTGGAGCTCTTTGTCAGTCATGCCCAAGATTCAGTCCGTCATGTCCACCACTCTACCAGATCTGTTCTACGCCGTGTCAATCGTGTGCGTCTTGGCCAAGCAGACCTCCTTGATGCTGCCACGTTAGCATCGAATGGCCTGGCCACTCTCGCCTTCTTACCTGACGAGCATAAAAAGGCCTTTCAGCGCTACACGAAGACCATATCTCAACCTGAATTCTCACCATATACAAGCTTCTACTACAGTATGCACGCCATCTCAACAACCATTGCTGCGATACTGCAATCTCTCAACCGTCCTACCGCTTTAATAGCACAAATGCAAACTGTTCAGAAAGCCATCGATCGCCACTCGCTAAGTCTACGCCGTTCAGACCGCTGGCCGACCTCTTTGTCTTTGCTCGATGAAACCCGACATCGCATGCAACGCGATGCGCAGGACAAAATGGACAAATCGACCGAGGAGTTGGAAGGATTGGGCAAGGAGCTAAGGTATACACAAGGTGTTGTTGCGGGCGAACTGGCTAGCTGGCAGGACGAACGTATCACATGGGGCAGGAGTGCTTGTAGGGATCTAGCGAGGAGAATGATTGTTGCTGAGAAGGCGAGGCTTGAGAGTATGAGAAGGGCTTTGAGGATGGCGGGGATAGCGGAGAGGGAGACGCCTCCGAAAGTTGTTCCTGCCGTTGGAGATATGAATGGGAATGGGAATGGAGAGGAATCGAGTAGCGCTGCAGGTGCAGATGGAATGAGCAGTAAGTTCGTCCCAGCGAGGGGAAGCAGTCTGCCGAGCTTTGGGCAGGCCACAATTTAATTCATGAGTGTATAATCGCCTTCTCTTTTCCATGTGATATTTTGAAGCTTAGGTAGACCTGAGGGGGTGGTTTATGGGGTTGAGTAAGGCTGAGGCAATGCAGTAAGGCTGAGGCAATAAAATATGGTATGGCTAAGTTGCACCGAGGTTACAAACCACGGCATTTTCAGTACTTTAATTCAACTTCATTACTTGAACATGAGAACACAAACGGACAGCTTCTTCAACTTCTGCTTTCGTCTGCAAGAGTGCAGTCCACGTGACGGTGATGATGTAATCATCCAACCTCCGGTTGTTGAGCGCGTCCCGCGTCCTCTGCCATTTTGCAAGCAGCGATCCATATATCCCCCAGCCTTCACGAGAGATCCTTATTGAGTGCATTCTTATATCTCTATGGATTATCGAACACCCAATGCTCGGCTACCATGAACCCGTCTGGCTTCGAATTTCCTTCAAAGTCGCATATTCCTCAACCCAAACGCGTCCATGATACCCCGACGAAGTCTTCCTCTTCCGGCAAGAGGAAGCTGGAAGATGGTGTAACGCAGGTCTCGCAGTTAGCCTCTTTTACAATACGCGTAAGAAATGTTTCCTAGAGCATGGGGAACGAGACAACTAAACGAAAAGCTAGCCATGTCCTGCATCCATATACGATAAACCTTATACCCTACAACCGCTTCGTCTTCTCAATCGGTCACGACTCCCGCTATCTTTTCTCGATACCTCACCCAACACAGAATCACTACCTACAACTCAATTGTTCTCTGCAAACATTGCTATACTAGAGCCCGAAGATGAAAGTCCCGGGCCACCGAATGTGCTCATTGCCAGTCCAGACTCTGGCATATCACTCTACGCGATTGAGCGAGTGAAATCCCGGGTATATGCCCTTTGCAAGCTGTGTAGATGGGTGAAGATTGGCTATTTGGAGGACGAATCTGCAATTCACTATACCCCTATAGTGCGACAATTGCAGCCAAATCATTCTGGGGAAGCTGTAAAATGGTGGAAAAGAGCGGCGGTGGATGATCAAGATGGTCTGGAGCGCCCTGGAAAACGTCCTCGATTGTCCATGGCGTCTCCAACTTCACCACAACCCCAGGTCGAGCTACCTCCTGCGCAAGCAACACAGAGTCCACCGGAAAAGCGTATTGATACGCAGCAAGACATCATTCCAAGCCAAACAGATCAACCCATATCAAACCAAGAAACACTAGATACCTTCGTCCGCCAATACTTGGACGCCCTATACAAATCTCGAACTTCTCTCGCCTTCTTTGCGAAGGGTCCATTGTCTCGAACGCGGAAGGCCTTCACCGCGTCTCCAGAGGACGGGCTATCAATCAGCGATCTTGCAGTCTTTTTGCGAAGTATGATACTACCACTCAATACCATGGACAAGAAGTACCGCGAAAAGATCCCCAGCCTCATTCGAGCTTTGCCTCCTGGTATGCTTTCAGACTCCGAGCATGAGGATCCCGCGTCGACAAAGAGGAGAAAGTCCAAAAAACTGCCAAAGCTGAGCAAGGATGGCTTTTACTCTTTTGAAGACGAGCCCTGCAAGCGATGGTGGCTGATGAACAGCTCGGATGCGAAGCCTCACCAGAACGAATCAATGGAGCAACTTCTTCGGCGTCGGATTGGACACTTGCGGGTCAGAGAAACGTTGGCACAGATTATCCTCGTTCTTGAGATCATGGCAATGGAGGTATCGTCAGAATTTAAAGCCAGTGTTTCTGCCAATGTGGAAGTCGAAAGTCAAGCCGGAGCTGAAAGCCAGTCGACCAAAAAGAAGCGCAAGTCAAAGAAGGCACTGGATTTGGATGTTCAATTGGACTTGCTATTAGATAAGCTGACTATTTGGCAATCTATTGAGCAAGATGAAAGCAGCAATGCCGATGCACGGAAGGACTCCGATCCTTCTACCCGCGATAATGCAGACAGGTTTGAGGATCGCGACATTTTGGCGACATTTTGCGTGGAGGTCATCATTCCTTTCTTCAAATCCAAGGTCCCAGACAAAGCTGCGATGGTAAACAAGAAGTTTGGTGGTCCTGGTGCAATACCACCGGAGAAGCTTGACAAACCAAAAGTTCGACAGGAACTCGAGAAGAGGCCTCGCCGTCCGCTTCAGAAGACGCCGTCGGATACTACTGGGAATATCAGGGCGCGGCCTCCAACCCTCTCCCGTGCCGCTACGGACTCCGTGATGCCAAGAATAAAACGAGAGACGAGTGACATATCCTTGCTCGAGATACCACAAGCGCGTCCTGCCCAGCGAAACTCATCTGTACAACTGAAGCATCTCAAACATCGTCAGATTGACATGTTCGCCATCAGCGCGGCAACAGAGGCAAAACAGAAACAAAAGGCAAAGATCCAAGAGGATCTCAAGAACGCTGTTGATATTTTGAAGAAGCCTAACCGTGGACAGGCAGTCAAAGATTACGTCGATGCATCCGAACAACGAAGTCTTGGCAGTGCTAGTATGCGAAAGAAGACTGGAACAAACCGCAAGATCTTCCAGAATGTACAAGTGTCGGCTACACCTAGGGCTGGCAGAAAACGAGATGCACTTCGTCCAGCTGTGCCTAGCTGTTCTCAAACAGCGCATGCGTTGGATCTTGATGTACCGCCGATTCCTTCTAGCGATTTCATGATTCCATCGTCTGCAATTCGACCTCTACAGCTTACAGAACATGGGAGTGTATCATCTTCCAGTCGTATCCAAGCTGATGGAATTGCAGAAACACCATCGCGTGGCAAGTCTAAGATGGTAACGTTTGATTCTTCTCCTTTGGAAATGCGTCGGGAAGGTGTAAACGACGACCGGATTGGAGCGACACCAGCGAAGACGAGCTTCACAGACTTTCTTAAACAAAAAGTCGCGCGGGACGGAGCGGCACAAAGTCCTAGTCAGGAGAGGCAACCCGAGAGAAGGATCAGGCCAGAGTTTACGACGCCTCAAAAGCCTAAGCCTGTCTTCGCAACGCCAATCAAGCCCGCGCCTGTATTCGCTACGCCGGTGAAGAGTGTGAGGAGGCCGACTGCAATTGCTCAGACACCGGAAGCGATAAAGGAGAAAGTGGCGGATCCTGAGCCTGAGGTTGAGCCGAATATCTATGATGCATTGGGATGGAATGATGATTATGATGAAATTGCATAGCCTGGTATGGGAGCATTTCCCGTGTAGCATACAATGTACAGCGTGCATGGTCAGCCTCATTGTTTTGGAGCATTTGGAACTTGTCTTCTGCTTTTTCTTGGAGCGAGCATATTGCATTGACGAAGACACGATAGCGAGATAGCAATTACAGTAACAGCAATATAGATTTCGACAACACAGCACCGCTCGTACTGGGCACTCAACATGATGATAAGTGCGATTGAAAGAAGCGATACCGATGGATTAGAGGGGAAATGTGGGAAGACAAGGTATCTATTTACCATTATATTATACTCGTCTCGTCGTTTCACGCTGTGCCACGAGGTAAAATCTCTTATTAGAACGAACAAGGAATTATGAGAGTTGAATACGGGATGTAAATCGAGATTCACGGAGGGATGCTTTGTTGGGAAATGATGAAATGAAGCCATGTCCTGATAGAAAGGGGAAAGTAGTAAGATCTCGTATACGCGGCAGTTCATTGGGGAGAATGATTTCGCACTTGGAGGTCGATTACGTAGATGTAATTCCGCGTTACATGCGGCTGCTTCATTTTAGCCAAAAATTGACAGATGTTTGTGACTCGATGCCAGTTTTTGGGGTCGCCAAAACTCTTGCGGTCGGTTTATATTATAAACAGCATATTCATGATAGCCATGCCGTATATACTATTCCAACGCCTGAGCTGTGCCAAATAGATACACTCTCTACTCGTCGATAGACTTGATCATCGCCCAACCACCACTCAATCTCTCTTTGTAGAGAGAGACTTTGTTATCTCCTGTGCTCACGGCGAGAACGTTACCGCTCAACGACCAGCTCACGCGCCATGCCACAGCGTCGAAGTTGAGTGTTGTCGCCGTCCAATCACCAGCAGCCGGATCCTTGCTAGTCGTAGTCCAAATCTTGACAGTCTTGTCTTGTGAAGCGCTGGCAATGTAGCTTTTCGTGAGAATGGTGGGAGCCCACGAAACATCTCTGACCCAATCGCCATGTCCAGTTAATTCCGAGACGCAATTCCAGCTCCCCGTCTCATTCGAGAAATCCCAGATCTTGACAAGGCAGTCGGAGCCGCCTGTGACTATCCTCCTTAGTGGAGCTGGATTCTGTTGTGGTGCTGCGCTTGTGACTGCGCCTGCAGAGACGGAGGGTGCCCATGAGACGGAGTTGACGCCCATGCCGTGTGCTTGGAAGACTGTAGAAGTCCAAGCATTGTCTTTCAACTCGAGGACCGAGACCTGTCCATCGCTTGAGGCACCAGCGACTATGCAGCCGCACTCATGTGGCGCCCAAGCTACCAGGTTGACACTAGCACCGTGGCCTGCGTAATCGAATGCCTTGCCCCATACTCCTTGTGGCTGTTCTTTCCAGATAACAATTCGGCCGTCGTAACTCGATGAGGCGAGGAGTGTGCCGAATTGAGGGTGAGCCCAAGCGACGCACCAGACGGGACCATCGTGGCCTTTTAGTGTTTCGAGGAGTTTGTGAGATGATTCTTGGGTTGGTTGAGCAGGATCGGTGGAGACTTCGAAGATCTTGATGGTACGATCGGAAGAGCAGGTTGCAAGACGGCGGCCGTAGTAGTCTAGGACTGCGTCGTGCTGTGAGGATTAGGTTAGCTTTTGTGGTTGTACTAGGCGCATCGCTGGTACAATGCGATTCCGATTGGGGGAAGCGTCAAGAAGGCTTTGTTCTTGTTCTTCACGCTGGGAAGTGGGTGTTCGAAGAGGAGAGGGTGAGTATAGAAGGCTTCGCGGTTGGCGTGGAGCAAGGAGACCACCTGGTGGTTCAGGATGAAGGTGAGGGTCCATTTAGTAGTTGTTGTACTTACGATCATATCATCGTGGGAGCTGGTTATTTGAGCCTAAATCATGTCAGCATAGCTCTTCCTCTGCTGAAGAAACAGGACCTACCATTTTTGCTGCGTATTGGTTGCGACTGCTCGAGTTGTGATGTTTACTTGGAATGCGATTTGGACTTTGAGATATCTGGCCTGCCTGTCACATGTGGCTGGAACGCCACAGTTACCCCTTTCGGATCCCTAGAATTCAAGCCATTGTCATACAACTAGTGACGGCGCAGTAGTCGAACGCTGTGGTAACATGTGTTGAGAAACTGCCTCTAGAAGACGCAAGCTTTCTTTTCACAAGCAATTCTCGTCTTTCTTGAGAGCGCTGGGGTTGGATCACGTGTCGTGGGCATCTCCTTAGTGTAATAGGCAGTTCTATACTGGCTGATATCATGGGCATCTCCTTACTGTAATAGTCAGTTCTATACTGGCTGATATCATGGGCATCTCCTTAGTGTAAGAGGCAGTTCTATACTGGCTGATATCATGGGCATCTCCTTACTGCAATAGGCAGTTCTATACTGGCTGATATCACGGCCTCGGCCTCGGCTTTGTCCCGTGAATGTACCAAGTACGAATCTACCACTTGCGCTCTCTGTCTCCCTCACCACTCTCTGTCTCCCTCACCAAGAATCCCTTTCCTTCCTCTATACACTCGCCATGGCCGATGCTCTCTGCGGACCCTCGAACGCCCTCCAGCAGTTCCAAAAGCACTCCTCAGTCGACCGATCTCTCCAACATGACCGCTTAATATCCCGTCCAGGCGCATCACAGGTACTTCTGCCTTGAGATGTCAGAAATCTCTACTTACAATATTCACAGTCCTTTCGATCAAATCTGGGATCCAACCAAGGAGCATTAGACCCTGAATTCGAAGCTTTTCAGCAAGGCCTAACGGCACATGTCCCGCCGCAATTCGACGCACATCCTGTACACCAACGGTTCCCTCAACCTCAGCAGTCCCACTTTCAAGCTCCATCCGCATTACCAGACTGGGCGAATGACTTCCAAAGACTCCATATATCCTCCCCGAGTCCCGTTTCATCACAACAATCAATACGGCAAGCACCCGTAACCAGGCACTCTCCTCAAGCATCATGGCACCAAGACTTCATGTCAAGTCAGGCACCGCATATGCCGCTTTTTCAGCCCATGTCATCTATGTCCCAAGGATATTCGTGGAATAATGGCATGCAAAGTCCGCAATACATACCTAAGCCATCTCAAGTAGCGCAAGGGAAGCAAAAGGTAGAAGATAATACACAGTTCGATGCTGCTGCGTTTGAGGCAGCATTCGACACAGCACAAGCAGACGCTCTTGCAGCAGAGATCCAGGCTGACCGAGAGGAGATGGACGCTCTTATTGCACAGAAAGAAGCTGAGCTCCATGCGCAACGCCATGCGCAACCCCAAGTAAATCACCTTGCGAATTTGGATTTGTCACAGGCCATGGAACGGGATCTGGCCCACGAGGAGCCGTGGCCCGACAATATGGCAACCGAATATCCGCAAGCTCTCATGGACGAACTGGATCAGGAGAATCTGGACCGAAGTTATCAACAGTTACAATCCGACAAAGAAAAGCATGAACCAGAACAAAGGGGCTTTACGGATGAAGAGCTGGCACGAACTGCTGGTGCTTTACTCGACAGCGTATCCCACGACACATCGACCAAATTTCAAGAATCAGTGTTTCTGCGATTAATGCGCAAAATAAGAGATCACGAGGTCAGAGTGGAAGGCGAACATTTTGTCGAGGTCAGTAACGACCTTTCAATGCTCTCTTCGCTCGATGAGCCATTTAGTTCTGAACAACAACCGTTGCCTCCGAGTACGAGAGATGATCATACGCGGGCCTTGTAATTAGCAAAATGCAGCGACAGATTCACACAGGGACTCGCCTCATCACCGTTCTTGTCTTCCCTCGATGCATTAGCCTCACAGGATTGACCTGGTTTATTCCGGGGAAATCATGAAGCAAGCTATTCGTGAAGGCGGCTCTGCGTGAATCATTAACCGGCTCGTACGATATTGACCTCCATATTCCCGAGGCCTCATGCACAAAATCTACCGAAAGTCACGTGAAAATTATGCTAACGGTTGTCGTCTTCCAGAATACTTCCCGATCGGGGTCAGCGTCGATCTTTGCACAAAAAGCGGAATCCCTCCCCTTGACGGAGGCTTGGGCCTTCCCGGAAGAGGATCAGGAGTATGATATTACGCTGAGTCAAGACTGGGGTGCGGAGACGGAATTTATGGGTGACGGTGAGTCGAATTGGCAGTTTCCTTGATTTGTCTGGACCTTGTCATATTCTTAATCAAAACCGCGGGCGGTGTTTGGAGAGATAGATCGAGATTTTGGTCTGAGAGCGAGTCAATCGTGGACATAGAAAGAGCACCACTGGAACGAATTAACCAGGAGCCTTGCAAACTGGAAACGGTGAGCAGGACCCTGATGAATTTCTATTTTATATACGCATACTTCTTGAAATGTGCTCCTGAAATGTCATATGCTGACGCTCAACTCTAGACATGACAGACGTCGAACTCTCCACCCGGATCAACCTCCCATCACGTCCTTTGACGCCTGAAATCGATCCTCCCGCTCCTACCCTTGAAGTCTGGAGGGAAAGACTCGATCTCCCGAACCCCGAGCCCAGCTCATCAGAAACAAATTACTCCAGCATCGGTCGCTGGGGACCAACGCCTCCACCAAACGGTCACCCATTCTCGAGCCCGTTTGAGTAAAGGATGAAAGAAAAAGAGGAGGAAGTCACGACATTTAGCGCTATTCGTTTCTACTAGGACCGCGATCTATCTGCATCTCGATATACCCTGATCTACACCCTGTGCTTTTCTGGATACTAAACGCTGTCTTGTTCTTCTTCACTGTAAATTCACGCATGTATTTTTATTTTCTATGCTGCTGTAACCTCGTCTCGTTGATTCATGTATGACTAACGACCTCCTCTCGGTATAGAATTACCTCAATCTCCACATTCAACATGGCGGTATCGACCTCCTTTGGCCGCGGTGGTGAGGAATGGCGATGAAGATGGTGGGATGGGCGTCGGTGCTGCAGGATGTTTCTTCAGAAGGGATAGACAGATTTTCAACCTCAGTCATGCCTCCACAGATATCTGAAGGACAGAATGAGGTTTGGGTGAAAGCTGAGCCCCAACTATATCTCGATAATCAGCTAAGAGTTTGTAGAAATTCGGATCCCTAACAGTGTGTTGGACGACACACACACCCCGTGGTCTCTCCGATAAGCATACACGTATGGCGAAATACTGTGATGAACAAGCAAAGAGCATCGGGACAGTCGAACAGAGTGAAGGTCAACGATGTGGTTCAGCCTCTTCGGCGTTGTGATCTAAGAGCTATTTGAGGAGATAGTTTGGCACTTCTGGGCTCGCATATCATCTCTCAATCGACCTCTAACTGGAGCATGTTATTATGGAGGCTAAGATTGTCGTTACTACAAGGATAAAACTCCAGTTGCAATATGATTGTCTGGATATCAAGCGCTGCTCGTCCTTTCGTGCTCCGAAGTAAATTTGCAAGTCATGTTTGATCAGAGTAAGGTCCTCGCCCCCTTTCGACGCGCATGCCGAACTCATGGGATCACAGGCTCGTATGAGCAGCGGCAGGAACCGCTAATCTTTAAGCCACGCACAGTTTAGCCTGCATGAGCGGAACGAGTTGAGCAAGGACTGGTGATACATAATGCACGAGCATTTCGCGGTTAGTGACAACCTGGTCAAGAGTGCTTATTGATGTTGCTTGCATGATTCCACTGCATGGTACCGGAATCGCTGCATGTTACTGATGTCCAATAAAGTGATCCTTCATTAGGCTCCACTGCGCTTTCGCAAATCTTCAGTGTCATAACGCAATCATGTAGGACAAAGGCAGGAAACTGCATTGTCATAGCAGCCTTCGAAACCGGTACCCCATCAAAAGAGTTACAATTCTGAATGATGATGGGGTACTGGTTTCGAAGCTGCTATGATAATGTAGTTTCCTCCCTTGGCACTACATGATTGCGTTATGACGCTGGAGGTTGCGAAAGCAGGAAACTGCATTGTCACCCCATCAACATTCAGAATTGTAACTCTTTGATCACACGACACGACCTGCCTAGCGAGGGAACCAAACGAGTCTTATCTAGCAAAAGCTACACGGGAGTATACGTGGCCTTATCTTGCGCGGGCTGCGGGGAAGTTAAGGGAGCGGCTCGCGTAATATTTTGGCGTTTTCTTGGCCACAATTAGTACCAGAACTGCGGCTTGAAGTTATGCAAGTATGCGTTAGCAGGGCGGTTAACTCACATCAATTCTAGGTGTGTTTGTCGTTAGCTTTACTCGAGTCTCAAAGAGGAAGAAAAACTTGAGTTCGATTGGCCCCATAGATGTCCTCAGCTTCAGACCCCTGACTTCTGTAGATGCGTAATACAGCCCGTTATAGGCGACAGTTCACCCGAACAAATTATAGAATAGCTTAAAAGGAGTTCAGAATCTTCTTCCCATGAGGCCTCTCAAGATTCTCATCCGCATTTCACTCCCGATCATCAATTCATTCAAGCGAAGCAAAGCAAAGCTGAACTCTTCTTACTATACTATGTCATCCAAACCATCGAAGGAGCCCGAGAAGGAGCCCGAGATAAGTCTCTACGGTGTCTGCATAAACCATCCGGTCTGTCCTGGGGTTGTCATAAGAAGAGGCACCACCTGTCCGATATGTTCAACTAAAAGAGTGTTCCCGGAAGTATTTCGTCTCTGTTCAATATCACCTGTCGACAGTGACTTACTTTACTCCATTAACGTCATCACCCAGAAACCTCATCCTTTACAATACTCCATGACAAGACCTCTATAACCGAATAAAGAATCTGCTTAGATATTCGCAACGTCCATACGTCAAATTAGAATCATTACGGCTGATGAATCATTACGACTGATGAATTATTACGATTAATGAATTATTACGACTTAGAATCATCAGTCGTAATGATTCTAATTTAGGACGTTATGGACGTTACGAACATCTGAGCAGATTATTTATTTGGTTTTAGAGGATAATTCTTAAAGAGTATTATAAAGGATAAGGTATTTAGGTTATAACGATAATGGGCATTCTTTCATAGGACGAGGAGTTAGAGAATACGATCTTTTACACCATATTACTTGGACAGACTCAGCGAAGAGCCTACGGAACTTTCTTTGATTTTAGATAGATCGTGTTCTGCGACTTCTCGTCCTATTAAAGAATGTCCATTATCGTTATGACCTAGAAACCTCATCCTTAAAGATCTTCTGCGCTATATTAGTTGGACAGACTCAGCGAAGAGCCTACGGAACTTTCTTTGATTTTAGATAGATATAAAACTGAGCAATACTCTATGTTATTCTAGTGCCATTCCCTGCTTGTGATTATCTCATAAATCAGACGCTTCCTTGATGTGTGTTTCTTTCCCGTGACCTTGTTACTAGTCTCTATCGGGTTATCCCGCCAACTCCTATCAACTCCCGGAAATCTTTACCTAAGTAGTTGATCAACGGCTCCGCCGTTGACCTACTATTGACCTGCTTACCTATAGTGCTAACCTAATCCAACTCCTACCAACTCCTTCTACCAATTAAACCTACCTAACCCAGCCACCCAAAAACACACAGAGGCTTGTTCCCGAGACCTGCGTAACAAAGGTGGCCTTCCTTGCAGCAGTGTTTGCTAGTATCGAGCCTTCCATTGGCCAGTGATGCCCAGCCTTGTAGATAGCCTTGCCGTGCTCACTTTGGCGTGTTCCGTGCCTATAATTAGGTGAAACGGCGATTTCTATGGGGCTGCAGCCTACAACAAGGGGTTCCGTAGACTAGGCAGCAGGAAGATGACTAAGCTTTCGTCCTTGGCATAGCAGATAATTAGTAAGTATTCGACACTGCCAACTGCTCCCAGTTTGTTTACATCTGCGACAATGTCAAAACCTTTCGAATTCCTCTGGCATGGCCAATACAATACCGAGCATACGGAATATACTTTTGAAAACACCAACTGGACCGCCCTTCTCGAAAAGGTTCAAAACCTGACTGGCGACCGAAATTGTGCTTTCGATGGACTCTACCACTGTGGAAACCGAAATCTCGTACGCCGCGTTTTGCTTTCCGATGGAGAATCATGGATCGCACGGGTTCCTATTGCCGACTATGGGAGCTTTGAAGGATGTGAAAGGTCAGCATGGTGGACAGCGGATCGAAAATTCATCTTGGACAACGAGATCGCCACGCTGAAATACCTTAAAATCAACACGAGCTTACCTGTACCATCTATCTTTGCACACCAAACGTCGATGGAATCCAACCCCGTCAAGATGCCCTATGTCCTAATGCAATGCATTCAAGGAAATATGCTCTACGATCTTGGTGGTCCCGGTGTTCTTACTGAAGAGCAAAAGGAAAAGGTCAGAAGTTCGATAGCTTCAATTCAGGTGTGTAATATCTATTTGGTTGACATAGTCATAAATGCTAATTAGCTATAGTGTCAAATGTCGACTATTCGTCTCGAAAAAATCGGTTCTCTTATCCTTGGGCCGGGAGATACAATTGAAATCGGCCCTTTACCAGCGTCGTTTGGCTTTCAGGGACCATTTTCTTCACCTATCGACTATTATCTCTCCTGGGCTGCTCACGCGGAGTTCGGAGATACAAATTGGCTCAAAGAACCGACCGATGACCAAACTCTGAAAACACTTAAGCAGGAAGTTGAGTGCTTTCTGGCTGGCCTTGTGAGTGCATTGAAAAAAAGACCCCCTCCAACGTCCAGCTCAGAAGGCTATCCGCTTATTCACAGGGACTTTCTCCCTCACAACATACTTTTCGATGAGCAGTATAATATTGTTGGCCTGCCTGATTGGGAGAAAACATACTCTGCTCCATTCGAAGTGTTTGTCGCAGAAACAAATATGTATTCTCATCTTGATTCAGAGGCAATGCAAATGGTTCCCAATGACGAAGGTGGTGTGGAGTATATGAATGACATTATGCGCGAGGAAGAGAAGATGCAAACACCAAACAGAATTTCCTCTTATGCTGGTAATAGTCTGTGCGCTATTAGTCATTGTATGGGTCTTTTTGATGAAGGTATATGTACGTACTTTAGTCGAGCTCTCAATCGCTACATGGAAAATAAATGACTATAGACGAGATTTGTTGGCGAACTAAATTGTATAAGGCTGATCTTGGAGCTCCTACATTCATTGTGTAGTCTTAATAATACCACTGAGTAATACTGCGGAATATATTCGATGAGGTGCCTGAACAAGATGATTCACTAATGGAATGGACGTCGATGAACATTGAAACTATTCATGCATTCAATTCTTGCGTAGAGGAAAATTTCCTCTAAGCTTTACATATAGTATTGAGTAGCAGTGATCCAGGACAAATCCAATGACAACGCCAAGCATTACGGGGATGCGACGCAAGTACTTACGGATACTCCATGTTTTCCGAATACCGTTACCGTCCATCCTTCCGAGCCGTGACCTCACGGCTTAACACAAACGCTCATGTATGAAAGTCGCGGATCGCCTGTAATGCATAGCTCTGGCTCGTTTGGGGGTGCTTTGTCAAGCAATACGCCAGTCTATGAGACGCTCCCTGATGATGGCGGCGGATCATATACTTCTTCGCGGTGCAGTTCTGTCTTACGTGGCCCTCTTAATCGTCGTCTACTCATCTTCAGGGCTGCCTTGCCTGTCTACTGAACTTGACTTTGATATAGAGTAGTCTAGCACCAGACTGGCTCCCTCTCATCACTATCCAGAAGACCGAGCTCATATTCCACAAACCCGCTCGTGTGCAAGTTTCATCTTTCTCTTTTCTTTCTTACTTTTCTTGCTCTTCTCTTTGTCCTCTCCCCCCTTCGACCTTGACAAGTCTAAGAGCAAACTATCTATCGACCTCGACAAGTCTGAGAGCAAACTGTCAGGACCCGAGAAGTCTCTAAACTTATCCACTTGGACGGTGGTTAAACTCATCCATTTCCCTTTCCTCCTTTTCATTCCTTGCCTCACCTCTGTCTTTTCCTTCGTAAGCGGGCTGCCAATTAATTGAAATTTATTCGGTTTCAGTGGAGGAAGTCGGACGATAAGCTCGCACCTTCTCGCGGTGTCAGACGTCTAGTAGTCCTTCGGGGTGAAGCTAAGACGAGTTCTCTGCGATTTATTTGCCCCAGCCATTTATCCAGCCATTTATCCAGCCATTTATCCAGCTATTTATCTAGCTATTTATTTGCGATTTATACTGCTATTTATACTGCTATTTATACTGCTATTTATACTGCTATTTATTTGCGATCTATCCAGCCATTTATACTGCTATTCATCCTGCTATTCATCCTGCTATTCATCCTGCTATTCATCCTGCTATTCATCCTGCTATTCATCCTGCTATTCATCCTGCTATTCATCCTGCTATTCATCCTGCGATTTATACTGCCATCGATCTATATCAATTTCTCCCGCCATTTCGTAGCAGAGTCACCATGTAATTTATCATTTACCAGTTGTTCGTAGAGGAAGCTGGACGACGATCTCGCACCTTCAAATTGGTGTCCAGCGTGAGTAGCCTTTCGAGGTGAAACCGAAACGAGCCCATTTTGCTATTTATTCGTCATTTATCTGCCATTCATCTATTTTCATCTCTTCAACCATTTCGTACCAGGGTCGCCATGTAGTTTATTTAGGTATATGTGGAGGAAACCGATTGACGAGCTTCAGTACCTTTTTTGGGGAAGCGAAGACGAGCTCACTTATTGTTTTTTCTCTTCTCTACTTCCTTCTGTGTCTGTGGTTGGAAATGGCTTTGGTGGTTGATGGTTAGTTCTAATCGGGAATGATAATTTCTCATCTTTTGTCAGATAAGCGCATGAGTAGCGTAGTGGAGTACGAGCTATCTTGAAGTGTTAGATTGTATGTAGACCGAACAGACTTGTCATAACGTACTATATTCCGCCAACACGTATCGTCCGCGTCTATTGTCTGTCTTGAAATTATAATGAATTGATCAAGCTAGGTGAAAGTAACGCGTAGTAATGCAACATACCGCGGCTTTCAGCTTAATAATGATCTTGAATTGGTAAGAGGGGAGCTCATAACATCCGTTAGCCGTCTATAAATATTCCTCGAGCATACTCAGGTTATTGCTACCAAGACGTCCCAGTCTCGATGGTCGAGCATGTGGTTCGTGTCGCTATCCGTGTGCTTAATGCTTGCGCAAACACTGGGTTGATACGAATTAGTTCTTTCTATGTTGGCAACTTCGCATGTATGGAGTTGACATAGTTGAACCTCGCTGGTATCCATCGTTGACGTTGCAGGAAAAGTCATCGGTGACGGCTTGGGATGGTGATAAGCATCGTTTCGAATCCTTTACTAAAGAGATCGGTAAGATATATTTCTGACGATCGAAGCGCAGTGGATCTGCTACATATGTACTTGAGCGCAAGACTCCATGGTGACATTACCCTTAGGCTTTGTGTCTTGTGTTTTATGCAAGACATGACGTACTTTTAACGCTTCTTTGTACTGTAGTGTCGCTCCAGTCTATTTCATTCCGCTTTAGCTGTTTGAAGCGGACATGCTAGTGACACTGAGACGAATTCCTGACGAATAACTTAATCTCTCGAATTAGCCGACTCTTGGAGCTGGCCGTGACGCGCCCAGTCCCGTCCTTGATAGTCAGGTGTAACATACAAGGCTAATTTGTCTCCCGGTGAGGTTCTTTAGCAGGGATCCAGCGGGCCATCACTGGATCA
This sequence comes from Venturia nashicola, assembly GCA_004522665.1. Lineage (NCBI taxonomy): Eukaryota > Fungi > Ascomycota > Dothideomycetes > Venturiales > Venturiaceae > Venturia > Venturia nashicola. Next base: position 352,646 of record SNSD01000009.1, read on the forward strand.
CAGCGTGTCCTCGATGATGTATCTATGGCTGCGATTCTGGTCGATGATCATATTTCGTGCTGTCACAGATACACCGTGGTTATCGGCTGATATCCACAAATTGGCTATTTGTTTCCTCGTTGGTGATAGCGATGAATATCTTCACACTTGCCATACTCTCACTCAAGCAGAACATTGAAGATGTGGATCACTAGGTGCTTTGTTTCACCTTCACAATGTTTTCGCAGGGAGAACGATGAGATAGTCAGATTTGAGAAGGAATCACAAGCCTAGCCTTCTCATCCTTCTCCCCGCAGACACATCGTGCAAGTGAATTCCTATTCTCTAAGCGTCGCGCGGCGAACTGCTGAACGTATGGCAAAATTTCTGCTAGTGGATATCAGCATCACATTCTAGGGCTCTGTCGTGATAGTCGAAACATGTAGACTTGCCTCAACACCAGGTCGAAGTAACGAGGTAGACCAAAACGGGTCTGGCTATAATCCCTCAACACCCACAGCATAGATCCTTCTTCTGGCATTAATGCTTCTGTGCGAGACGTTAGTGAACTGGACGTCTAAGACTTTATAAGTCCCTCATTTGAATCAATGATTTGGAGGTTAGTATGAAGCCGATTTCTGAGCGTGACGCCTTCCGCCGTATACCGAGTCTTCACGTCTTCTGATCTCATAGACCCATCCCACGCGCTACGTAGCAAGCATACCGGCCAGAAATGGTGATACCACTTGTACGTAGCACCAAAAGACGGCCGGAGTAGCTTTATACACGGTCTAGTGTGGGATTCCATCAATTATCTTGTCCTTAGACCTTCGATATTATAACATTTGTCGGGAGCGTCAAAGTCGCCATAGTGGCATATGATGAGATGATCCTTGTCATCGAAATTTTGAAGCCAATGACTTAATTGCTTATGGTGTGTTGATCATTGTCTTTGCTAGTGACTTTCTTCGGTGATAATAACATGAACTTCCACTCTTGGAAATGAACCACGTCGTGGTGGTGTCTGGGAAGGAATAGATTTGTTAACTGCGCGTGGAGGTTTGCCATTAAGACCTGAGATCATCAACCGTGTATTCCTAAGTCCCCCCTAATGGCCAGACACTCAAAATCTGGTGTTTATATCGTCAACTCATATTGAGAGGGTTCGTCGCTGCAATCCTCGGAGACCTTGGCAAGGGAGATTCTGTAGGCTCAATCTACCAGGGAATAACTTCAAATCTCCCAACGACGGAGCCGATACGAGCAGCTATTACCGGTTTGAAAGACGAGATGGCCTTTGGTATCGGCTTAGAAAAGACGGATCAAGGGATGAATGTGAAAGAAAGAAAGAGGGACAGATGTCTCTCCGTTTGGTGCAAGGGGCAGCACGGACTTGGATCTGCGTCATGGAACGAACCCAAGGTTCTCGTGTTTAGGACTCCAGGTTTGTTGTTAGAACTACCCCGACTCCCCGAGTCAGAAGACTCCGAATGCTTCTGCAATTCCCTAGACCGTTCGAGAATCGATCGATTTATCTCGGACCGACATGATGCACGCCAATGATAATTACGAAGAATTAGATGCAGAACAAACCACACCCGAAGGTTGAGGCAGTTACCATCTGTGGGGTGAACTTGGGAGAAGGAATAGTCCATCAAGCTCACTCGTCGAGAGATATTCGCTGGGTCGGAGGGAATGTGATTTTTCTCGCGGGTGTGACGGTTGGAAGAGGTTGTACCATTAGAGCTGGTAGTATAGTTACCAAGTCCGTCGAGCCATTTACCGTTATTGGAGGGAATCCGGCCAGGGTGAAAAAAAAACTACTAGAAAACATAAGCGATGAGAAGCAAAAATCTCTATCTATCACGACAAACTTGTCTCAGCTAAGTATATTTGTGGTGCTGTAATGAGGCGCGGTCTCGATGTTCCGAATATATAAATATACTGAATGTCGAAAACCATACTCTGAGGCTGGCGAAGCTGCACAACGTCAACGATCGAAGAGGCGAGACATCTTTCAGGAGCTCAAAAGATTTTGCTTTGATGAATTCTGCGGGTATGGAATAGAAGTAGTCTAGTTCCACCACGCTGTATAAAATCAAATCCCGGAATAACTGAGTAATATACCAACTTTTCTCGGTCCGAGAACAAAAAAGGTTACACACACTTGTAAATCTATATGTATACCTCATGTCTTCGTATCCAAGATAATTATAAATATCGTTCTATTATACTATGCTGCTAGATTTTGACAAGACTGAGAAGATGTATTCATACTATATACTACCAGATATCGAGACAGAACATCCGTTTACCTCATTACCACTTCACCCACGCCAGATACCAGACAAGCATCTTGCTCGCTCAAATCGTACTCGTCGAATTACTCACTGTGTAACTAAATTCCACACATGCACGAAAATTAAGTTTTCGGAATTTTCACCGCCAATGAAGTGGTGGTACAAGCATGAATCCAGCCGAAATCTTTACCGTCTGGAATGACCCGACGGTGAACAATCTTTCCTCGCGATAAAGATGTTTCCTCGCGATAAAGTCAGATGTACACCGCCGGAGCGTCGATAGTGATCAAGGGTACTAAGTCCGCGCGATTTGAAAAGGTCGTGTAGGCAAAAGTTTTTAATCCTTGATATACAAGAATTTTATCCTTAAAATACAAGGATGATAGACTCTGAGTCAAGATGATAGACCCAGACTGCACAGCTACCCACCTACCTGAAAAAAAAAAGCCTCGAGATATGTACAGCTGAGATGCGGGATTGAGGAAGTTATGGGGGAGAATCGCATGCGTTAAGATATCCAAGAGTAATAATCTGAGTCAGGCTGACAAACCCTGATCGGACAGCTGCCCAAAAATATCGCGATGCATGACAAAGTATGAGTGAGGAGCCAAATCGAAGAAATCGGGCTTGCCGAACTTATGGCTGGGCTGGGCTGGGCTGGGCTGGGTTGGGAAATCCGAAAAAGATCTACAGCGGGGAGTATGGAAGAAACTTCGAATGCTGAATTTTGTGAATGACGGCTCGATGGCCCCGTGTCGGACGACGGGAGGGCGAGTAGTATTATCATCTCAGTAGGAAATTTCTCTTCCGCGGCGGCTAGGAGTGCGCTCCTCGTAACGCAACCATGCCTTACCACGTTGCCCTGCGAGGCAAAGCTACATACCCATATTACTCGGTACCGCAAAGCATGCGTAGGCATTCTCGTCCGACTTATGGTACTGTGGTAACTTCCCCATATCCGGCGGTCCGTCGACATCCTCGAGGGGAGGAAGGCGGGAAGACCTCCACTGCAGGCAAATCATCAGAAATTTAAGGTTCTCGCAGCGCAGGCCGACGCGGTATGGAAGCACCGAAGAAGATTCATCTGGCTCGTGCTTGATCTTGCCAGCAGAGCCTTTTGGGTACCACGGATCAACCCCGTTTTCCACGTGCCTCAGCGGAGCTCTAACTCCACCTGGGCATCAATCCAGATGGAGCAATCCGTGCACGTCTGCAAGTCAGTGCAAGACTTTACCCGGTACGAAGAAAATTGAATAATGCCGCAGATATAAGTTCGGCGGGACATCAGGTATTATTGTCAGAAATAGGATGAGAAGCTCGGAAGTTCCACGACGACGCTTTGCTTGATTAGGTTGCTACTGTTTCCGGTTCTGGCAGAAAACCGAGCAGCGCACAAAGCGTCGGCGGGTTCCAAACTGACGGAGAATTATGGATGAAATTATACGATGCATCGGGGAATGCGCCCGAGGCAGAATGTGAGTTCGTTGAATGTGCACTGGTGATGGGTCGTTTGATCATCTTTGCGATGGCGAAGAAAATCGATCGGGACATGTTTGCAAAGGAGAGAATAGGATAGGCGGGAGGAAGTGCAAACGAAAGCGGCGCCCACAGCCTCTGATAAGTGCTCCGGTTTGGAGTCGTGGAGACAGCCCGTCTACGCCCGTCACATCGGCAGGTGGATACCGACGGATGCATTGGGCAGAGCAAAGGCTGAGGATGGGAGAATGAAGGCTTGGCGTGTGGAAATAGGACAGACAGAGGGAAGAACGAAGGCTTGGCGTGTGGAAATAGGACAGACAGAGGGAAGAACGAAGGCTTGGCGTGTGGAAATAGGACAGAGGGAAGAATGAAGGCTTGGCGGGCGGAAATAGGACTGAGGGAAGAATTGCCATTGGTACGCCTGTGCTCTCCCCGGATTCCAACTCCAACAGCCTCGCGTAGAACTAAGATTTTGTGGCGGTGAAAAAGGAATCCGGACGTCTCGGACTACTGTGCTTGCTCGTGTGCTTTGGTGCTTTGGTGCTCGCCTCCCAAGGAGGTTGGCGGCGTAAGAATAGAATCGTATGAATTTGTTACACTGCGGGCTCTCCTGGCTATCCGGAGCATGTGCACACCACGCAACGACAGCTGTTGCGTTATTTCTGTTCTGGATGCGAGGAGTGCATTGATTCTGGGTTTCAAGATGCAAGCGGAGCGTGCGAGTCATATTGTTCCAGACTCTACCACAGTGCTGTGGTAAGAGCTCTCCCTCCCTCTCCCTCTCCCCCGCCGCACCCAGGTCACTGCTCACACACGGAACGATGCTTTGGTGGCTTTGGGGACGTTGATCCCTGCATGCAAAAGGGCCTGACGGACATTGACTGAGATTCCGTCCACGCAAGCGACCTTGGTGGCTTGGAGCGGCGCGCACGCAGCTGCCGCGGAACGTTGTCCCGGATTTGGTAAGACTACTCCATACTGTGTATAGAATGTGATCTGGACCGGAGGCAGGGAGGGCTTATTTTCGAGCTTGGTGGGCAATGGTGGCAAGCATGGGGGCAGCCAGGTCCAAATGGACGTGTGGGGGTGTCACTCCTGATCTTGGATGTTGTGGGAGTGACTATTCTTGATTCTTGGTTCCTGATCACTTAGCATCACACACACGCCTCACAGGATAGATGAGGCCGAGTGACGAGTAGACTGTTGGCAGGGACTGATTGACTGATTGACTGAGGGACTGAGGGACGGGTGTGGTTGTGCCACCGACGGGTGTGCTGTGGTGTGCTGAGGTGTGCCGCTCTCCTAATCTTGATTCATCCTGACAATTCAGCGCATCCCGAGTAATTGACGGTGTGTAGCAACGGCCAAATGAGGAAACGAGAAGAGACCACAGGCGAATGCCAGAGTCTCGTTCGCCGAGAGACACCTCGGCGAGCTCCCTCGCGGATGTGCCACCCTCGTTCCGGACCAGTGAGGAAGCTCGAGCAGCGTTGCGGTCAGCACGTCCAACGAATCGTGCCCCACGCTTCACAAGGGCGGTGAAAGAGCCGGAAACAGATCTAAAAAAGAGTCAGAGACTGTGTCTGTTTCGGGCTCTATATTTCCAGCCTGCCCGCACGCCCATGCGGCACGCACCATCCTTTGTTTTGCAAACGAAGGCCCATTTCTGCCACTCGGTCTTATTTCTCGACACATCCCACGTCCACATCCCCTAAACCCCACAAACCCATATCCGCGGTACTTGGTACTTATACTCAGCCTGCCCACGCGTCTCCTTTGATATAAACAACCACGACATCACCATCGTCAACCAGTCGCCGCAATTTTACGCTAATGTGTGGATACCCTTCGATAATACCTCCACATCACTTCCACCATCTTCATCGTCCAACAAATCGAACATGAACTTCTCATTCTCCCCAAGCTCATCCGCCGCGTCGTCGCCAATCTCCATCGGCTGGTCTTCGCCTGGATCAGAAGCCTCTTCTTCCTCTCCAAGAAGTTTTCCAGCAACCAAGAACAGCAATATGGCTTGTGCCTACCCAAGCTGGCCAACCGGTCCAGCTCTCTCGCAATACACCACCGGCACACCCAGCGCATTCATCAGCGACGAAGATCTATTCCTTGACGAGTTGCTCGACGGAGAAGCACCTTTCCTCCACGAAGCTCCAGCACCACCAAGAAATATCCCTTATCCATCCGTCACCATGCCTTTACAGCCACTCTATGCCCAGCCAAAGTCAAAGAAGGACTCGCGCAGACGCAGCTCTGCAAAGAAGACCAGACGCCCATCAAAACCAATGTCACCCATCGCTGAGTCTCCAGAAATACGCACATAGGCTTCATGGTGTCTGGCGTTACACATCGCTATCCGAGTAAGTTGCTACAAAATTGCAACAATGATAAACATCACTAATAAAGCCAGCAGAACAAGAATGCCACATCAAAACCACCCAAATCGGTACCCGATCATACTGATCGGACTGATCAACACTACACAAACAAACCAGCCTTGCGTCCATCTGTGGCGCGGAGTGCAAATAGTCGGATCGTCATCACTGCCACATCGCACCACCATAGTCCATCCCCGCGCAAAACGCACAGAGGCTATCTTGATGGAGAAAGGTTTGCGGAACTCCACGCCGCAACATTAAGCTTTAGGATCCGAACCGGATGCAATTGTGGCTTGCGCATCCCGGTGTGGACATTGGCATGTCTTAGTGCTTCCGGCGGAAGGCTGGAAGGGGACGTGCGGACCCGGAATTTGAGGAACACGAGGAAGGAAAGACGGAAGGGGAACATGACGCACTCGGCATTGTTTGTATTTGCTTTTTGACTCGTTACCTAGAGAGGATATTTGATACCCACCTCGATAGAGACTCTGCTTTCTCTGACAATTTAGTTTACATTCACCCACCAACGTTTCTCCATCTCGCTTCCACGTTCATGTGATTACTGTTGCGCGCTTTGGTTCACGTTCGCATGAACTGTCTGACCTTTACCTACCATTGTATCCCCAGCTCGCTTCTACTCGTGTGATCACAGTCCTCCCTTTGGCTCGCGTATGCGTAAATGTCTGAGATACACTCGTTACATTCCCAGCCTTCCTACACAAACTCTATCCGCGGCGCGTCGCACAATAATATCTGATACACGGACCCGAATACCTATGTTCACGCAAGCCCCTTGCAATAATAACAAGGAGTCGTGCCCGTTTCAATCTGCCTGACACGTGGGATTCCCCATCAATACTCCAATAAAGAAAAGAAGTAATAATATTTGATGATAAATTTCCGGACCAGCCATTGTGTTATTGTTGATATTGAAACGCACTGCTCGTTCGTGCACCTCCATAATAATTATGGGAATCACAATATTAATTCATTCGGAGAGATTGATCGCTTCGGGGGAGAACTGGTGTCAGCTTTGCCGGTTCTGGAGTCTGGACTTGGTGGTTGGTTGGTGTCGGTGTTGGTATTGACAAGCGATCCCGGTATGAGAAAGGACCTCAGCGATCGACGTTACATTCATATCCCGGTTGTGGCTAGCCTCACGATACGATAGGTAGATGTTGGGTAAAACCCGATACGATAACCGATAGGCGAGGAAGGGCTCTTCATTTAGTTGCATGCCTTATTAGTCAGGCATATCTTCTCCATCGTCCCCGGGATGTAACGGTATCCTCAATCCTCAGCTGCGCGGCGTTCCTATCACTTTTTAATGAGGGTTGTTGCTATTTCAGGCGCTCAGCATCGGGGCAGCCGAACGGAGGAAGGGCGTGTAATAGTATGAACATAGAGACTTCATCTTGCACGTGGTTGGATTGGGGAAGGGGGATAGATGTAAGGAGGGGTTTTACTGTGTTTGTCTATTCTGATGCTACGTATTATTGCGACTCATTTTGATTCCGAAGGCGTCCCGTGATGCGGCGTGCATGTGGGCGTAGTATGGATGGCCTGTTGAGTGGGATCAGCGAGAGCGTGTGAGGTTAACGCGATCGTCACGGTTACTGTCACGATGCGAATTCTGATGCAAGAAGAAGACGCAGGAGGGTTGTTGAAGCGTGTAGGTGATCTTATAGGTAGAGCATGAATCGCGTAGAATCTCGTCCCTGATTCTCGTACACTTGGTCGATGGAGAAGTCTTTATTTCTTTTATTTCTTCTATGCTGAACCAAGCATCTGGGACAATGGTCTGGACGCGTTTCTAATATCCGGCCGGTGACAACCGCTGCGCTTGAGCCGATCTCTTGTGATGATCTAGCAATCACGGATGGATGTAGGCTGTCCGCAAGTAGAAAGCTCAGTCGAAGCGATGGAGGATCCGAGATACCTGAAGAGATGGCTCGATTGGGAGGAGGCAAATGGCGAAGTGTAACTGAACATCACGAGGAGCGAATTCGGAAATAATCAAGTGGACCTTGCGAGCTGTGGAGTATAGGTGAGGTCCAATCGCCACACAGAATGATAAAGTCAGCATTTCTTTGGACAGCTTCAACACCCTCGGCTGGTCAATCATTCACGGCCCCAGACTGTGATCAACAAGTCCCATGATGAGGAAGTAGCGTCGACCCGATTACATTCTCGTGAAACACCACGAATGGTACCTTGAGGATCGGGGACGCATACAACATCCTTTCGAGAAGCTGTTGGAAGTTCCACCTGCCACCTCAGTTCCCGAATGACGGCAGCCCATCGCTGGGATCAGTATGAGTCGTCCTGTTGTGTGTAGCACGATGATTTCCACTCGTATGGTTCTGTGATTCGTTGGAGTTTCAATCATCGGTACCATCGCTGTCATTTCCAACCACGCCGGCTGGGTTGGAAGCGGGGGACTGCAGTGGATTGTTGTCGACTCGAAAACAACACATGGGTCCAAGTCCAACAACACACGACTTGCAGAGTCTGCAATTGACACGCATTTTGTCGTCACTGACTTGCTCGAGGAATTTGAGTAAGTTCGAGATCCAACACGAGACGGTCACGAGTCCTCCCGAATTACCTCGAATTAGTTCCCGCGATGCTCAATAACCCCAGCTGTGATTTTTGATTGGCCTCTTCAGGTTGCGGCCGCCTGGGCTCGGGAGCTGCTTCAGCCAACAGAACAACAGATCCTGGATACCTTGCTTGCTTGGCGCGGGACCCTCACACGGCGCAGTCTATTCGTGCTCGAGGGGACATTGGAAAGCTCAACAGCTCCTCATTTCATTCATGTACCGCCTCGCTGGCTACCGCGCTTGGAAAAAGCTTCAACTTCATCTCTCTTCTCTCACGGTTTCCAGTCTTTCTTGCATGTACTTTCTCCCAAAGGATCTTGCTGAGCGTTTTGTGAATTCGGCATCGTGGGCGCTTAGCAACAGCTCTAATTCGTCGTCCCTCTCGCATTGTGCACACCCTCTAACCGCCTGTCTGCCGTTCTTTTCACTTCTCGTTGTACCGACACCCTTCCAACTCTTCATCAAAGTCCCAGAAGGCGGTTAACTGCATAATTCTCGAGCCCCTTGTCCCTGCCTGAAGATTACAGCCGGAATCCAGACATAGATGGTGTAGGGGCTTACTGGGAGAGCTCTAAGCGCAAGAGTTGCTGCGTGGGAGCCCTTTGCACTCGTGGAAGGACAGACACCTGGGTCAGTTTATTCAATTTATGCTCCGACCTTTCCCCACCATGCGCCTTTCCATGTGGGGTTGTTCCTCGTAGACTTTCATTGTCCGGTGTTGAATGTAGACCGACTAAATCGCAAAGTAGAGACGCTCGAAATGTCGAGCTTCAGATCAGAATCTCGGACCTCCTCACGTCAATCGAACCATCGGTCCAACTCACAGAATCAACATCGAAATGATATGATCGCACCGCCACCCCCTAGCCTTACGCCCGCGAACGATAATCTGGAAGCTTGCGCCGCGACTGCTACGTTCTTTCTGTACGCGCAACGGAATCTTATTCTGGTTTTGCACCATGATACCTTGGCCATCGATCGCCGGTTCGAGAAGCACAAGGAGGATGTCTTATGGATCGCGGTGGACAATGTGAGCGATAGGGGGGGCGGCCGTTTGGTGGTCAGCTATGATACCACTCAGACAACGATAGTATGGGATCTTATGACAGGACATGAGGTTGCGAGATTCGCTTCCTATGAGGAGATTCGAGTCGCAGCCTGGATGAAGAACTCAAATATTGCCTTTGGTACGTATAGCCAAGAGCTGCAGGTACACTTTGCCTAACGAGGCGAAAGGAAACTCTCAGGGGAATGTCATACTGTTCGAGCCTTCAACATCGGAACATATCTCAGCGCGGACCATATTCGATCCTATAACTGCTTTGGCACCATCGGGCGATTCGCGAACGTTTGCGATTGGGTATGCCCCTGAATAACCATACTCGTTGGAATATACTGATAGGAAGTTATAGATACATGAACGGCTCCATACTGGTCGCAACACTTCAACCATTTACAATCTTACACACTCTAAGTTCAAACAGAGCACCTTCTCCACTGAGTAGATTAGCCTGGCATGGCTCCTCATCCAAGCAGAAATCAGACATGTTGGCCGCCCAAACTATAGACGGAGATTTGCGAGTATGGAGCATTCCAAAGACACCCAATGGAGAGACACCCAGCGTCATCCGCGTACTATCTAGGACAGAGAACGATCGCGCCTCAGGTCTCAATTGGTTCGGCTGGTCAAAGATGGGACGAATAATTCAATATTCCGCAGGGTATGTTCATCACACGCTAAAAGAGCGGTCCTAAATTGGGCGCTTAGACAACTATTCTGAAATAGTGGCTGACGCCACTTGTTATAGGTTGACCTTTGTATGGGATGTGAGGACGAAAAGGGTGACGTACGAGTCTGTACCTACGGTCGATGGCCTTGTCAGCATTGCCAATTATGGACCGTCGGCGACACTTTTCACTTTGGGGCGGAATCATACTGTCCAACAGTATGACCTCAACCCATCGGCTCGGCCAATGCTCGTTCAGAATGTGCAACACGTACCCGCCCAATTGCCACCATCGCCGCCAATTTCTGATGGAGAGGGGTTGAAGTCTGCGCGCTATGCCACTGCAGGACCTGCTAGCAATTTACGGCCTAATCCTTCAGACACTGATCGGCCACCTAGCAACAACATCCCAGTCTACTTTGAGGATATTCACAGTGAGAGCGAGTCTGAAGTTCCCATGTCCCCATTGGCACGTATATCGAAAGCGGACCCGGATGAGGATCGAGACCAACTAGGACCTTTGAGTCCAGTCTCAAGTAGAGATTCTACAACTTCGAAATCGTCTGCTGGAGGCGGAGGCGGCCGTCGACAAAAGCAAAAACAACAGCAGCAGCAACAACCACAGCAACAACCACAGCAATATGAGCAGCCAAGGATAGGAAATCTCAATGACTTCCGATACCAACAGCAGAATGAACGGCCAAATTCGCCTGGAATGGTTTCAAGCAGTGCACAAAGCGTAAGTACTGCTACCACGTTCTCAATGGGCTCAAGTCGTCAAGGCTACCCGCAACGAGCTAGACGTGAGAGTGTTTCGACAAGGTCTCTCCTTTCCACATCAACATCAAACTCAAGAGCTAGCAATGGTAGGAGTTCTCGACTCAGGCAAGAAGTCTTGCGAAGTCCCGAGGAGACTAAGAATTTGATGTCGATGGATTTGTTCCCATATACCAAGGCGAGACTTGGCGACATTCCCTTCAGGCCTCCAATTTATGATCAGAATAGACGGACACCAGATGATCTCCGCGTTCAGATGCTGAATGTAGTCTTTGGCTGGCCTGAAGATGTTGAGGAATTGATTCGCGATGAGCTAGCTCGACACCCTTCTGGATCCGCGAGTTCTGTCATGCTTTCAAAATGGTTGGGAGATCTTGATGCTGATATTGCTGCCTCGATGATTGGATCGGAATCAATGACATCCTCTGACTGGATGTTACTTGCTCTTAGTTCCATGGGCCAAGACTCGCAGAAGAAGGTCGGAGAGGCTTTTGTGCAACGATTGTTGGAGAAGGGCGATATCCACCCAGCGGTATCCATTCTCTTAGGTCTCGGAGAGTACGATGAAGCCGTTGAGGTTTACGTGTCTCGGAAGTATTACATGGAGGCTGTGCTACTAACCTGTCTCTTCTTCCCAACTGATTGGCAGCGACAGTCTTACCTAGTCAGGAAATGGGGAGAAATTGCGGTTGGCGATGGTCATCCGGAACTCGCAGTCCGCTGTTTCTCATGCACGACTCTTGAGTCATCCGAGCCCTGGTTCTCTCCACGAGCTCAGGATGCTGTTTATGCGACACAGCAGATGCTTATGGGCCCAGATACCTCGCTCAGTTCAGCATCACCAGTATCTGCTGGTGGTAGTGCTCGCATTCACCCGACACAAGCTGGATTGAAGTTGGTCACCAATTTTAGTCAACCTGCTGCTCGCGGCCCAGAGTCTGCGATGGACGGCAGCAAGACACCAATGGTTTATCCGGGCGAGACACCGATCGAACCTGCAGCCATGGAGTCTGCTTTCAGGCCATCCTACAGGGATCCCGTTTCGGCAATGTCAGCTCGCACAGCAACTCCTGGCGGCTATGGCAGAAGAAGGTATCCATCGTCGAGACGCACGGAGGCTTCTGACTTGAGCCTGACAACACCATTGGCTCATATGCCGACTCCGATGACGGCCATCAAGGGAATGCGAGATGCTCCATCCACGACACAGACACAGACAACACGAACTCGCCGTAGTGCTTCGACCAGTCAAGCAAGTTCTTTCCTGACGGCCTCGGAATACCAAGAGGATGACCGTGGTCGATCGGGCCTCCCTTCACCAGCTCAAGGAGTGTTTGCGCGTTTGAGAGAAGAAGAGTCGGCGAAGAACCATCGTGGCAGCTCGCGAGAGAGGAAGCCATCTCAACTTTCATTGGATAACATTGATATTGTGATCGACTCATCTCTTCCAAGTGGCGCCACTCAGAGTTCTTACACAAACATGACAGCTGGCAATAACAGCATGCTTGGTGGTGCATATGAGACTCGCCGTGGAGCCACCAGCCCTGGACCATCACGCACAGGTATCAGTATGCAGAGTGCTAAGATTCGCAGCATTGATCAGTTTATTAACGGTCTTGACGAGGCCAATTATCAAGCTCCTGACCGTACCCACGAGGCTCCGGAACGACCAGGCAGCCGATCGACTCGAAGAGCACCTTCTGAAGGCGGCCGGAGGACACAGGTCATCAGGCCAGCTAAGCGATCTCCATCGTCACCAGTGTCGATGTCTCCAGACGATCCTGCTCTGCAGCTGAGCAACTACAACTTCGATGACGAACGATTCTACAAGAGAGCTTCTCCAACCGAGTCTGCGCCTTCAATCAGCATGCATGATCGCGAGGTCAGAAACCAAGAACGGAGCAGAGGTCCAGGTGGAAGATCCGAGTCCAAGTCGAGACGCAACGAATCTGCCATTCGCATCGAGACCAAGCGCGAACGGTCAAGGAGACGTGGTGGATCTACGACCGGCGAGCGCCCAGGAAAACGTGCGGGATCTCGCGAACCAACAGTTAGACGTGCCGAATCGATCAGGCGCGAATCGAGAAGCAGAAATCAAGCCCGCCAACCGAGTTACGAGGAAATGGCCAACGAGCGCGAAGGTCGCGGTAGAAGTGCTGTCAGAGGTCCGGGTTCTGCGACTCGTTCACCTTCCTCCCCATCCGGCAATTTCCCAATGTCACCCGCAGAGTCTAACATGGGAGGTGGCAGATCCAAGATAGGAGAAAGAGTACGAGAGCGAAGTATGAGTCGCGCTAGAAATCGGTCACCTGCTGGTAGTCCTGCTGGCGGGCGCAAGACATCGCCAGATCCTTCTGCCAATGCTCGCAAATCATCTCGGCCTCCGATTCCTAGACTGCAGACCAACATGTCTGATCAAACCATCATGAACAAGAGAGAGTTGGCTGCAAAGGAGCTGGAAGAGAGGCGATTATCTTTGGCAAGACGACCTTCGGCACCTCCGATTGTTCATCCTCATGAATTGATTCCCAGATCTGCTGGCACACCTTCAGCTGAGATGTGGATGGGAGGATTCTACAAGCATCATATTCCCAGTGAGCATGAACTGATTCGAGGACACACTGCTGACCCACTCATCATGCGTAACCTCACATCGGCAACATCTCAAGGAGGAGTCTCCAACAAGCCTGTGCAGATTGGCCTTCCAGCTACTCCACGAGCCATGCGCCATCCGAAGTATATGGGCGAGGGAGAAGTCAAACAAGTTCCTGCCGTGCCAGAGATTCCGGCTAACTTTGGACGATCGAACAATGATATACAACATGAGCAGTATCCACAGGAGGAGGGCAATGACACACTCGGCTTCCTTCCGACATCGACTTTCCAGCCTTCCAACGCAGGGCCGTCTCGCTCGGCCTCTGCACCACCAGAGAAGCTTTCTGCCTTGGGCCATCAAAGACGCATTTCTCACACTCGCCAAGGCTCGTCGCACAGTCGCAAGAATTCTGACAGTGGGGATATTATTGTGGTGTCTCCTGGCGGAATGGGCAACGGTGGTGGTCTTTCATTCTCAAAGACAATCGATCAGACAATCCGAGAGTCTCAAATCATGTTCGTGGATCGTTCACCTTCACCTGATGACGAGGATGTTCCACCTGTAATGCTTCCTGAGCTTCAACATCTTGTTGGACCAATACCACCACCGCCACCACCAATGCCTTTACCACCACGGCAAGACAGTGTTGATGCTCCCACTTTATCCCCGGTCGCATTCATGCCATACGAAGAGGAGCCACAGCAGCAGGCCAAGCCCACTCACTCGAGATCAAACAGCAGCAACAACCAGATTCCTCAATTGTCTGCTCCTGAAGTGACCACTCCGGGTGGTTCTGTCATGACACCTGGAGGCCACAGACGCGGTCGTAACAGCATCAGCGAAAACGTCGGATCCAAGTTCTCAGGCCTGCGCAATCGACTTCGAGACAGAACACCAAGTCGCACTCGTAACCCAGCAATATCTTCCCCAATCCAACAGAACCAGCAACCAACTCCGTTCGAAATTGTGACGCAGCAACAAGCTCAACGACAACCAGCTTCATACGAGAGTCTTCCTCAGCAAGCATCTCCCTACGAAAGTCTACCGCAAGCAACGTTCGGTCAAAGCCTACCGCAATCCACATTTGGTAAAACACCATCACCCTACGAAAGCCTCCCTCAACAATCCCAACGCCGCCCAAGCCAAGGAAACGCCCCACAAGCACGCATGCCATACGAGACCCAAATCTCCGCTTCCGTAAACCCAGCAGCAGGCAATAGTGGTGGCAGCACACAAGTCCGCATGCCCTACGAAACACAAGTCTCCGCCGCCGTAAACCCAGCAGGTGGAACCGTCCAAGAACAAACTCGTGAGCAACAGCAACAATCGACACTCCTCCCCTCAACCACCTTCGGCGGTTACAGACTCCCAAAAGAAATTGCCCGTCAAATGCGCGAAGAACAATTGCAACAACAGCGGGAATACGGTGCTGAGATATCGAGAGGTGGTGCTGCGACGGCTCCTCCCCGTTCGACATCGATGTACGGTCGGAGGGATAAATTGAGTGCGAATTTGCCGCCGCTGCAGTTGCAACCTGGAGGTGGGGATAGGGGAAATATGATTTGAGAGACTGCCAGATAGTTGCCCCAGTGCTTGCTCAAAACATATTCGGATGGATGATTATCCATCCTTCATTAAGGTTCACCTCACTTCACCACTTCAAACATCTTCCACACTCGCAAACACTCTATACATAGGTCCCCTCAACCACCACCAAAAACAAACAACCACATCGCGACCTCTTTCACATCCGCCACATTTTAATAACTTTACCTACACCCTCAACCATTCTTCCCCCATCCCCACTCATCACCGCATCCCAGGACCAAAAATCAGAAAAATCAGCATCAACAGCATCAAAGCAAGCACACAGCACGGAATCCTCGATCGAAATCCCTTCCCAACCTCCCTATCCCACATCCCACTCCTCACACTAAACCCATTTCCTTCCTCAGGAATAGGATACAAAGGACCTCTCCGTCATTATTCCACCATCCCCTCAATCCACCATTCCGCCACCAACCAAGCGCAAAGTTTCACCACCATTCACCATTGATTGATGAATTATTCGATAGAAGATTTTGGGTGCTTGGATATTTATTTACCCGTTTCTTTTTGCTATTGCTATTGCTTTTGCTATTGCTATTGCTATTGCTGCTTCTTTAGGTATTTACTTTGTGCACGTTATACCCTTCTCTGTATGTAGCATCGTTGCGATACCAAATACCAGGCTGTACTTTTCACTTCATGACCATCATTCTTGGGCCGTTTTGGGGAGGGGAAGGGGATGATATAGAGGAGTAATTTTGGGAGTTAAGGCTAGGGTTAGAAAGAAGTAAAGGAAGGATGCAAGTGAGGTCGTCGGATTGAATCGAGCTATCATGGAACGCACGTGGTGCACGTGATCCAAAAAATCGTGCAACTTCCGAATTGCATGTTTATATTCATAGGAAGTAGCTAGAAAATACGGACCATCGTATTCTTTCCCTCCTTACCACAGGCGGGCAGGACATGGAAAAAGTTGGGATATTTATGTTTCCGCCAGACGGCACAAATTGATATTTCTTCCTCGAGAAAATGCTCCTCATTCATTCCGTCCGTCACAATGTTTCGTCTTTCGTAGTCCCATCATATCCACCAGGGACATAAAACGTATTCTCAGGAATCTGCTGATGATCACAAATGCTTCCACCCATGCCCAAGGTCGTTAGGTCTCGAAAGCGACTCTCGTCAAATTGGTTAAGTTGTTTGCAGTCTCACTAGAGACTGACGCGTTGACATCCGTTGTCGATTCTTCGGGAACCGAAACTCCACCAAACTGCCCAGCCCATCCTTGTTTGGCACGAAAGCCCTTTGATCAGCTGTCAGTCATCAGGCATCAACAGCTGGAGGGGGAGTAGGGGCTGGGGACGGTGCCAGCGAGCGTGCAATAGGAGCAGCCGCAGATGGTCCTGCTTGGACAACAGGACTCACTGGTACCGTGTTCATCCCTATACGTCCTCCTCTACCACCACGGCCACCACGGCCTCCTCTGAAAGCTCCACGCTGCATTTGAATTGGAGCCATGGGCATATGCCTGTTTCCAGGTCGGTCACGTCGCTCAAGCACCTGTACAGCTCCTTGGGCTACTTTGACGGAGCCCGCAGAACAAGCTTTGCGCAGAGTCTCATTGTCGCCGAAGGTCACATAAGCGAATCCTTTCTTGCGGTCAATTTCGACTGTGTCAACTTTACCGAAAGCCGACAGCGCTTCCTCTATGAGAACCTCAGTGATGCCTTGGGATGGATTTGCGTGCTTTAGGAAAGCTTGACGGTTTTGAGAAAGCACCGCCGATGACGTTGGCGGGGGCGTTGATGAAGTATTTGGTTGGGGTGATGCCGCTGGGCCTAATTGAGGCATTTGGGCTTTGGGACCCTGTGGAGGGTTTGGCAGTGTGGCGGCAGGAGCTCTAGGAGGCTGGGGTTGTACTGGTTTCTTCAGTATCGTTGGCTGGGCTGGGCCAGTTGGGGCCTTTTTGCTAACAGCTGGTGCCTGCTCGTTATTTAATTTTTCTGTGATGGCAGTCTTGGATGATCTTCTTCCTCGCGGTGGTCTGGGCTCTTTTCTAACAGTAGCTGTATTTGATAGTGGGCCGGTAGGAGCTGAACTGGGAACAACATTTTCGCGGGACGATTCGGCCATTGTTGGCTGAGGTTCGGATGCAGGTTCACGTCTTCGACGTCCAGCTGGAGCCAGCCCTAGATCTCGCTGGATCTTCGCGGCAACACTGATCGCCGGTACAACGCGATCGCGCCTCCGCTCTGGTGGTGGAGTCGCAGAGCTTGTTACAGCAGCAACTTCTCGATTGAGAACTTTGACAGCCTCTTGAGCTGCCTTTTGAGCTTTGGTCAGTTTCTTGCCCTTTTCTGGCGAAGAGATGAGTGGCTTGGCGGTCTTCTTGTCCTGTTTCTCTGCTGGAGATTTGCCGTCCGCCTTTGAGTTTTCCTTTGTTTCCTGTCTCCCATGTTTGGCAGCAGCGACAGCAGCAGCTTTCACGGCGCTTGGCTTCTCTTTCGCTGCAGCCTTTTTCTCCCTGATATGCTCGATCAGGGGAGTTGTCCTCACCACTTCTTTCTTTGCGGCTCCTTCTGTATCAGAAAGGACTGGCTTGACGATCGGGTCGGTGAGCGATTGCAGGAATTCGATGAAATCGGGGTCTTGGTCGATAGTGCCCTGGCGAGCATCGTTTCTTCTTTTGCTACTGGATATCTTGTTGTTTGGTGCAAATTCGAGTGAAGGTGGGCCAACCAAGGCAGGATCTCTGGAAGAGTTCTTTGCATCTATGAAGGAGAGTTGTAGGACATTGTCGGAGAGAGGCTTGAGATGGGCACTGTCGGTGACATGCAAATATGCTGTTGAGGGATAAGACGGCTTAGCCAGACTGTTTTGAAGTGTTAGAGTCTGACATATCCTGTTCCGTAAGGCTCGACATACTCGTTCGAAATCTTGCCAGGTTTGTAATGAAACCAATCGACCTTTTCACCACCGACTTTCCATTCGTCTCCCAGAATATCCTGAAATTCTTCTACGGTCAAGCCGGGAGGAAGTCGGCGAATCACAGCCTTTGTTCGTGGAGAGGCGGCTTTGGACCGAGCTGCACCGCGGGGCGCATTCGGAGGCGGAGATTGCTTCTGGAGGACTGCCGCGGGGACAGGCAGAAGACCGTTGGTCGGCTGTGCTGGAGGAGGGGCCATGGATTGGGAGGAGGTGTAAGTCGGATTGGGAGGATGTAGGAGTAAGGCGGATTGGGAGGATGTAGGAGTATAAAGGCTTTAGGCTGAGGGTTTGGCTACGGCATATACGCAGGTGATTTGACGTGTTGATAGTTCCTGGTTGTCCAAGTCACTGGCATGCCTGCCAGGTCATTTGAATGAATGAAGGTGTGACTTCCTCAGGACCGCAGGAACTAAGGAACCCTCTCTGGTGATATCAGGTTGCTTTGTAAGATTGTCTCTTCAAGATAGCCAAAATTATATTGCCCGGAGCTTGGTGAGCCGACGATGCTCACAACAAGCCTCTATCCACCAGCTGCTCACAGATACCCAGATCCAACGACATTTATTTCCCGCGCACCACACCAGATAATCATTCGCGGAGCGAGATTGAGCCCATCTCATTTTCATGCCCTCTCCACTATCGAGTCCCGATCAGCTACCGTATTGTTCTTAGTGCCACACGACACCGACGAGACCTTTCATCATTACGAACATCCGACAGCCTCACTAATCCCGGACATTCTCATACACCATGGCGAAAGATAGCGATGTACCTCAGCCAGGGCCCGCACGCCTGTCAAAGGGGGCCGGACCAGACGAATGGTTAGAACAGGCAAAACAATGCAAGTACCTGCCGGAAGCTGATATGAAGCGGCTATGTGAGATAGTAAAAGAATGTCTCATGGAAGGTGAGCTTTGCAGCAGTTGCAGATTTATGTTTTGATCGACAACCCCCAGTTGGAGGGAATGTCTGGCGCATGTTGTTTACGCTTGCTGATATTCCCTCCTCCAGAGTCAAACATACAACCTGTTCGAACGCCCGTCACAGTCTGCGGCGATATACATGGTCAATTCTACGATCTTCTCGAGCTGTTCCGGGTCGCTGGTGGTATGCCAGATGGAAAGCGGCCCCACCCCTCTCCCACGTCAAAGAAAGGCATATCTGCAGCCGATATCGAGCCTCCGACTACGATTACTGATCCAAAGGCGAAGCGGAAAATGAAGCGGAGGTTTCAACAAGACGCAACATATACGGGAGGTCCAACAAGTCCTGGTACAGGTGACGAGGAAGAGGAGGAAGAGGATGAAGAGGAACAGAGAGGCAGGAGCCGAAGTGTTAGCAATCGACGGAGTCTATCTGGCGATGATAGTGAAGGACCAGGCCGGAACGTGAGCAGCTCAGGGGGCAATGGCCAGCAGAACTACATTTTTCTGGGCGATTTCGTGGATCGCGGATACTTCAGTCTCGAGACGTTTACGCTTTTAATGTGTCTGAAAGCAAAGTAAGGCCCGTCACTGTTGCGTATGCATTTGCAGTCAATCTAACAAGTTCAAAGATATCCCGATCGAGTCACACTTGTCCGAGGCAATCACGAGTCCAGGCAAATTACTCAGGTATACGGTTTTTACGAAGAATGCCAACAGAAGTACGGAAACGCCTCAGTCTGGAAAGCCTGCTGCCAAGTCTTTGATTTCCTTACTCTGGCGGCGGTTATCGACGGTAAGGTGCTCTGTGTACATGGTGGTCTCAGTCCCGAGATCCGTACTCTAGATCAGATCAGGGTGGTCGCACGTGCACAAGAGATCCCTCACGAAGGAGCTTTCTGTGACCTGGTGTGGAGTGATCCCGAAGACGTGGATACATGGGCGATAAGTCCAAGAGGTGCAGGTTGGCTGTTCGGTGACAAAGTCTCTACAGAAGTATGGATTCGTCTCACTTTTGCACACGGACACATGCTAACTGATAGTCAGTTTAATCACGTCAATGGCCTGCAATTGATAGCGCGTGCCCATCAGCTAGTCAACGAAGGCTACAAGTATCACTTCAAAGACAAGGATGTGGTCACAGTGTGGTCAGCCCCCAATTACTGTTACCGATGTGGAAATGTTGCTTCGATCATGAGCTTAGAAGAAGACCTTGAACCCAAGTTCACGATATTCAGCGCAGTACCCGACAATCGGCGTGCGGTTCCAGCAGGAAGAGGAACGAGAGGAGAATACTTTTTGTAATGACAGGGTTAGAGGCTGTGTACGACGTTGACGTAGCATTTCTGGCAAAGTCGTTGGGCGGTGTATTGAGGGAAGGCTGGTACCGAAAGACTATTTTGGCATAACCCTTGTTAGCATCTTGGGCCTGGCGTTGTTCAAACTTGTTGACGATAAACTTTGTACTATATATATCTAGCCTGTACGAAGTAGCTATGTGTTTGGCCACAGTCATCCACTTGTTTGGAGTCGATAATTGCTTTCTCACAGCTGTTGGTAAACTCGATTCTCGCCTCAACTGGGACAGGACAGACACGACAGGCACGACACGACAGGCACGACACGACAGGCACGACACGACACAAGCTGATGATACATTGCTCTCATTCTCAGAAGCAGTGCTTGATCCCTCTCTCCCTCCATTGTTCGGAGATCCCAAGATACGTAGGCTTCGGTATAACTCGTAGGACATGGTAGGTAGTGCGTGTTCCCGTCGTCGTCGCATTCTCGTCTGGTGTTCCTAGCGTGAGATATCCTGCACCCTGTCTGCTAGGTAGCTTAGTAAGGAAGTCAGCTAGGAACTACCTAAGAAGTACCTAAGAACTAAGACGAGCCGTCCCAGAGCCAAGTCGATGGAGGCATGGGTGGTCATGACTCTTGACGGTTGACGGTTGACAGGTAACAACAGCAGCCAGCAGCCAGCAGCCAGCAGCCAGCAGCCAGCAGCCAGCAGCCAGCAGCCAGCAGCCAGCAGCCACCAACACTGCCATCCTGCCACACTGGAGATGCTCAATTGCCAGACGGATTGGGGACTCTGCCCACCAGCACGGCGGGCAGAGCAGAGGTTGTGCCAGTAGTTGGCTGCTACGTGTTCGGGCGAACGAGTGGACGCGTGCGTGCATGGGAGGATGCCTTGTTCATCGCCTAATAGCCTTAGCAATCGCTCTCGACGTATTCCATCTGGAGTTGTAGCAGCAATTGACCTGTTCCTGATCCTGTTCCTGATCCATTCGTTTCCCAGTCCCCCACTCGAGGTCCACTGACAGACGAACCGCGGCCGAATTGATCGCTGACAAGCACCAAGTACCTTATCCAGCACAGCCGCTCCAGCTGTCTCCACGCTCGTGCCCACCACGTCTCCGAGAGCGAGAGCGGACAAGGCGAACCTGCCAGGCCCAGGCTGCCCCTGTCGCTGCCACCCACCGCCCGAGGAATATATTCAAAGACAGAAAATCTTTGAAGCTGTCGCTTGCCGTACAGCTGGGATGGTGCAGGTCGCCGGACCTTAGAGGCGCCTCGGCCACACCGCTCGGAGACGTCACGGCTTTTCAACAACAACAACACCACCAGGCATCGCGTTGTATTTCTTTGTTGCGCGTAGCTATGCGTTGTCCGCCCTCTCCGTCTTTGTCAGCCTCTTCTCCTCGCTTCCTATATGAATGACGTTGGCAAGTCGGGACTGCTTGGTGCTTTCATTGGATTCCATCGAAGCCTCCACCGCGAATGGGAGCGCGTGTGTGATTGTGGAACTTCTGCGAGACCTCACCCACTCATACAGGTACCAATTCTCCA
The DNA here is from genome assembly GCA_004522665.1 of Venturia nashicola. Taxonomy (NCBI): domain Eukaryota; kingdom Fungi; phylum Ascomycota; class Dothideomycetes; order Venturiales; family Venturiaceae; genus Venturia; species Venturia nashicola. The sequence goes on from SNSD01000009.1 coordinate 374,812, forward strand.
TTTCGGAGAGCTTGTGCCTCACCAGATTCCTCTGTCAGCTCCAGAGCACTTTGGACTAACAATTGCTCAAGTGCTGCCCGTCTGGCCCGCCGTCAGCTTTGCTGGAAATCACCACATTCCGACCTGTAGGATACTCGACATCCTCGCTACTGGATATATTTGTACAATAGTCTTTTTCATTGCACATACCCTTCCACGAGCCATCCCAGCTTCATCTCTCGTCTCATCGACTGCATCAGGATCGGTTCTTCTCCTTTCAGTAACGGGCGGCTTCACTTGCTTTTTGTCTACTTTTCGCTGCCATCTACCTAGCCGCTGCGGACCCGGTTGCTGTATCGGCCCAGCTTTATTCGCGTGGGTTGAAGCTAGCATTGAAGTGGCGCAACGGCCTCATCTCCGTCTACGAAATTCAAAGACGTCTATCAAGTCAAATACGGCAGCAAAGACAATCTTGGCGCGGTCGGGTTTGGCCCGTTTGATGGTAAGCCTGTGCTGTCTCATTCAAATGTGGACTGGTTATCGTGGACAAAGGCGCGTTTTCTTTGTTTCAAACGACGCGTTTGTGCTGTTGTCAAGCTGTCTGAGTAGCTCTCAAAAAATATCACACTAACACTGTCAAAGTCCTCTGGCAATGGCATCTTCAGATGTAGACCAGAAATACCTAGGTCGTATTGCCTCTCACATCGAAGAAGCCAATCCTCTTGTCTCGAAGTCACTTTACCAGATTCTTGGTCTCTCCGTCATCCTCGCGCGCAAGCTGTTTCGAGCCAGGAAACTTCGGAAGCTCGACACTTCGAGGGACACAAAGTCACTCCAGCTGTACCACCACATCATTTGGCTCTCTCGAGAAGGACTATCCATCTTGGAAATTTGTGTTCTCCCATATACTCAGAATGGAGAGCTGGGACCAGAATGTCAGGTCATCGCCGTCAAATTACGAGCCTCACTCTACCACATCTTCTGTCTCTTCCACAACAATCCACCAGTATCAACAGCGATCGCAGGAAAAGGTTCAGCTTCAGCGACACCGGCGCCTTTGTCACCTCGACTTGACACCCTCAATCGACGCACGCAAAGCGGTAGTGGAGGGTCGCAACGAGACTCCACGCCGCCAAAACGAAACTCCAAAGGAAAAAAGCCCTTACTTCGCGATCCCATCGATTCAATAACATCCGATGCTTCGTTTCTCACGAACCCTTACGCAGGGATGCAACCTGGTACCATATCCCCTGGTATAACGCCACAGCTCCCGCCGGGTTTAGCGCCTATTCCCCCCAAGCCATCCGCGTTTCTTTTGCCTGCGATCGACTTCATCCCTCTTACAAGCGCCCATTTTCGCGCCGCCACGATCACAGCCACAGCCTGCCTGCCAGGCGCGCATCCTCTGCGACTCTCGGTAGCTATTGAGCATGCCGCGTTCCTCTGGGATTGTGTTCACGACCATGAAGGTGCACGGACCATATCACGTCGAGCAATTCGTGCTCTCCAAGAGGGCGAGGAAGATGAAAATCTTACTGATGAGGCGTACGACGATGCAGTAGAGATGGTAGGTCAGCTGGGTCGTACAATGCGAAAAAAGAGTTGGGAAGGTACACCACAATCAGGAGCCGATTCCACCCCTTCGATTGGAAATCCGTCGCCTGCGCCTCCGAAGAAGGTATCTCCTCCACTGCCACCAATTCCGGCACCGCCACCGACCGTTCCAATTCCGACAACACCACGTAAAGTCGCCGTCCGTAAAGATCAAGACTATTCTCCTGGACTCGTTGGCGGACCAGTGGGTAGGACACCCAAGATATCGCCAAAGAGTCCAGCATCTGAACGTCGTGCCAGCAAAGGAAGCAGCTATCGTTCTCACAGACCTAGTGGAAGTGGTGGTCGCGGCACGAGGGACCAGGTATCGCCCCGGAAAGATCCGACGCCAGCGAGGAGGAGCAACGAAATCACGCCTCCAAGTGACCCAAGAAAGGACACTCAAGGATATCAGACTGTGCCTAGTCAGACGCCACCAAGCTCACAACGAAGAAGACCAGCAGGAATGCCACCGATACCTCCTCCAAAAGACTACACGAGTACCACCCTGTCCGGACCGACGCCTCCACGAACAGCGAAGGCTTCAGCTTCCTTGAACAGACCTAGCGACGAGATTACTCCTACTCAACGCGTAACCTCTCAACATAGCACTCCAAAAAGCCAACCTGCACGCGAGCGCAGACCAAGTACGAGTCGCGGATCTGGCCAAAAGGTCGCCTACCCACTACCCATGGACGATTCACCACCCCGTGCATCTGACCTTGACCTCTCTGGAGGCCCCGTGCAAGCTGTTGAGCCGATTTATCAATCTTCCGTCCTGCCCGTGACTCAGATAGGTGCACAAATCCGTCAAAATGGCCACTACCAGAACGGAAATCAGAACGGAAATGGAAATGGCGCTCCCTACGACTACATTGCAAACTACGGTGATGGAGCTCAAGGTGGTTTCTATCCATCTGATGAAGATAGAGATCGCAGGAGGTTAATGAACAGGTGACGGTTGCCCGGGCGAGGGCGGAAGGACGAGGATACGGGTGGCATTGTCAGACCGCTATCGCCTAGGGCTACTACTGGGAGAAAGAAAGGGAGAAGAAAAAAGAGTAGAGGATTTCGATGCTCATTGATGTGATGGGAATATGAAATAAAGATTGAGAGACGATAGAACATGATAATGGCAGGTGAGACGATGAGGATGATACTAACTAATCAGCTCGACACGCACGAAAGAAAAGAAAACCTTTTTTCGCAGAGGAATTATGACCCTCGATATACATAATTACACGATCCCCGACACATAAACACACACACATACTTTCGGGAACAATGTTGCGAAGGTGCCCAGGAAAAACGGAGGGTTTTGTTCTTCTGGGTCGGTTGACCTTGTTTCCTTGCTACTGATATGCCTTTTCTTCTTCGTTAAGGTGCGCAAGATACCCCCTATTTGCATGAAAAGAAGGAAGGATAATTGCTATCTTCTTTGCGTTCGGTGGCTTCATCAGCTCTTATTAATTTACTCGTTGTCTCTGAGGAGGGATTTTTCCTTTGCACAGAGGTTTTTGAAGCGGATTTGTTGTCATAGCGGTGGGTGTAGGGAATATGGAGGGATTCTTTGTAGGGTATTTATTTCCTTTATTTGGTAGATGAGAGTGTCTGTCTATACCTCCTTTTCCTCATATAACTTTGAGTTTGAGTTTGTACTGGTGATTGATCTTACTGGTAGCGAAATTACTTAAGAAGGCTTTGGGAAAGACCGGTCGAGAAGCTAGTATATCTTGATTCCTACCTCCCTCGTATCTTACATCTTCCTCTATAATATTATAACCAAATGAACAAGTGGACAAAGTATTAACCCTATATTACCTCTCTACTACAATTCCTACACATACTTATCCCCTCATCCCCAACAGCGCCTACCCAAACCCCAACCCCCATACAAAAAAAATCATCAAACAAAACCTCACAAACTCCCACAAAAAAACCCCAAACCTAAATCCCCATCAACCCCAGCACAAAGAAAAAAAAAAACACCACCAACAGAAATACCTCCAAAATACAATTTCAAAACTAACCCCAACAATCGCAGAATACCCCTCTTTCCTTCTCCAATCCATCTTTTACTCATATAATGTATAATGTATATCCGTTTAACCGAATTCTTCTTCTTATAGGTAGGTAGGTATCCCCAATCCGATTTCTTAGCTGCTAATACTCCTGGTTAATTTATGGGAGATACACAACTTATTTATCCCCATTACGATGCCCCCAAAACCCATGAATTCATAAAGTCCGAGTTCAGGAACCTGAAAAAGCCAAAAACGCATCCGAAAAAGCAATACAAGAGAAACCACAAACACAAATCCAAATCCAACAATTAGGTATGTAAAGGCTACAAACTCGCCCTTTGGTTCCCACCATGTTTCCACATTCTAGAGTTGGACATGACGAGTGTGATGAGGAGAATAGTGAATATCCATCCAGCATATCACGAGGCGTGACAGGCTTGGAAACGGGGATAGTTGTATACATTATTGTTTCTACTCTCCATCATCCACCCAATACCAGAGGCGGAGATACAATAGTAATAATAATAAGTCGAGCCGAGAGCCGAGCCAGACCGAGACCATATCAACACGCTGCGAATGCACACACGCACGTAGAGCAAACTATGTATGATCAAAAATGGGAGGAGCAAACCCCGGGTAACAAAAGAAGCAGCGGCAGGTATCAAACAAAATCTAACAGCCCAAGAGAAACCTCACCTTTTCAAAACAAAAATATGATGCACCTTCCAACCACATGATGACAGAAGAAACTTTGTGTGGAAAGCGAGTGGAAGGCTTTGTGAAAGAAGAAGGAAGGAATTTCCAAAGGATATCCAGTTTGCCCGTTTTTTCTTTCCATTCTGGTCGTCGAAATGATGAGGGTTTAACGCAATCCAATAACGCTCTGTAGACACCAAAATGTTAGCTACTGTTCAATAAAGATTGTGAGAAGAGGGCAGGAGACAAACGATCTTCGTTAAAAAAGCCATTCATCAAACAGACGACGCAGACGATAATAAATGAGGGCCACGTACCATCTCCAGCGTCCAAACCCGTCGAATCCAAACCTTGAGTTTGCCCTCAACACCCTCAACATTTTCCAAGTCGACGCCTTCCCACCAGCATCTTCTAGCTGGTTTTCTCCAGAACAATAGCAACTTTTGGGCCATACCAACTGCATTGTTTGATAGGTCGTTACCACGGATGTCTGTTCGGAGCCTGGCGAGAGCAATGCTGCAAATGACTGCCTTGTTGGGTTCTCCAGCGCGATGACCCCATTGGTCGTCGTGGTTGAATCCGCTGTGCTAAAGTCAGCATGCCTGTAAATTCAACTATGCTATAAACATCGGGAGTATACGCACCCAGCTGTCAGCATCTCGATAAGATGTTGCTCCGTGGTCCCTGGCTCCTCACTTTTCCTCAAACCTGAGAAGATGCCATCTTGTTTCAACAGTGCCTTTCCTGCCGCCCTTTTGACCTCCATCATCTCTGTCTTCTCAATATCTTTCCGAGGAGGGATCGCATAGAAATCAAGATCTTCACGCAAAACAATGATGCCAGCTCTGTCCTGCAGCATGTCGCGTGCAGAGCCTTGCATGGGCTCGATGGGAACGGCTTCAGGTGCAGCAGATTCGGTGGATGGTGAAGGAGGAGAAGCAGGGATGGTTTGTGCAACGTGTCTGAAGAAATCCAACATGTACTGAAGACTGTTTGGATCATACTGGGAAGAGTAATAAATGTCAGATAGGTATAACGCAGGGTTGGAGAGGGCATTCTTGATCACTGAGGCAGTGGAACGGGAGCCATGGTTGGATTCCGTTCCACCGCTTTGACGAGCTTGCGTGATGAAGTTCACATCTTGGGAGGAGGAATCATTACTGACATCGACAGGGTATACATCACCATCGTGGTAGGAGTTCATGTGACCATCCGGGAGGAGACCATTTGGGAAGAGTGATAAAAGCACGAACTCGGGAAGAGTGAGTAGCTCGTCGCGGGAGAGAGTGAAACGTATGCCTCTGTTAGGGTTCGTCAGTTGACTTCGTCGGGCATTGCAAGGTATAGAAGCGCGTACCTGAGATCTAGAGTGATGTTCTCGTCCGCGCCGCCTTCACAAATCGTTAGCGCCATACGTTCTTGTCGCAATGCAATCGAGACCCTCACCTGAAGCCAAATTGCTGAGGGGAGCTCCTCCCCCTCCTTGCTGCACTTGTGTGATGATACTCGCGGGACCTCCTGCTGATGCCATGACGTATGTGAAGGAATCTAACGGGCTGGAACCTTCACTGTATGGAGGCGGCGGCTCTCCGTCGTCGATATCCTTGGAAGATGAGCCTTCTTTGGTGTCGCGCGGTAATGCAGCTTTGGTATCGGCAACGACAGAGTGGTGGACGATAGCAGAAGAGCTAGACGACCCCTGAAGTGGCGGGAGGGATGAGAAGGCTGGAGGTGTTTCCTGTGGAAGCGCACCGCGTTCGAAGGGCTTGTTTGCTTCGCCCGAGGAGCTTCTGCTGGGTCCAAAGACGAGGGACGCAAAGGGCGGAGGATAAGGCGAATCGACAGGGGAAGTCGTGAGGTCGTTGGAAGACACCTGAAAGAGCGGAGGGTCTGCCTGAGGGTGAAGAGAAGGAGAGGACGCGATCTCGCGACTGTTCGGTTGAGTGTCGGTCAACGTGATGGGCGACAGGGTGGGAGGTGTAATTGAAGACGGAATCGTGTGGACCTGCGCAAGCGCGAGCTATGGCTCTGAGAGCGAGATTTGCGATGCACGTGATGAAGTGGGTTTAAATCATTGAACGAGTTGGCTGGCGGGACAATTGTGGAAGAGTGGATGCTCGTAGACTGTCGGATTGGTCACGATGTGGTGGTGTTGTTGTTGTGGTAGCAGTAGTAGGAGGTTCCCGCAAGCGTTCATAGGCGGCTCCTTCTACTGTGCCGGCCAATCACGACGATACACCAATCGAACTTGGGCATCTTTATTGCCATCGCCATCAAATGGGAACACAATCAACAGCGAGCACAATCGTATTGTTTCGAAATGGATAACATTACCTGCATCGAGTCGTACTTTCTTCCAGAAAAACCTAATGTTGTACTCTAGTGAAGTACAGTAGTGTAAAAGACACAACTTGCTAGGCTTGCTGCCTCTTGATACCTCGACGCTAGCTTTCAGAAATCCTTCTTTCAACCTCATGTCAATCCTGATGTATTCCTGATCATGGCTATCGGAAGTTGGTAACAGCAAAAACTAGGTCAGGTGCCAATTCGATGGTCGCTGGATATCTACTAGTGCTTCGCCACAACACCTGCCTCATTGGCTTGAGCCGTGATTCTCTTCTTGTAGTCGTTCACTGTACCGTCAAAATGCTCCACAGTTCCTTGGTCACAGACCCACAAGCTCTTGCAGACATTCTGCAACATAGTGACATCTGTAGTAATAGTCAGCACATGCACAAGTGTTGCAAGTGAGGAAATAAAAATACCGTGAGAGACCATGAGAACACCGCCTTCGAATTTCTGTAACGCTTCCGACAAAGCATCCATAGCCTCAATATCCAAATGATTGGAGGGTTCGTCAAGAACCAAAATGTGAGGATTCGTCATGGACAAGCAGGCAAATGCGACACGAGACTTCTGACCTCCAGACAAGAGCTCCATCTTCTGCAGACCAGTCATACCCGTGATACCGAAGGCACCAAGATGGCGACGATACTCTTCGTCAGTCTTGCCAGGAAATTTTTGCGCCATGAAACCAACGGCACTAGCATTCATGTCCAAGCCATCGACGTGATGTTGAGCGAAGAAGCCAACTCTGAGACGTGGGTTCTGCGTGATCAAACCAGCAGATGGTTCCAGAGAACCGATGAGCAACTTGAGCGCAGTAGTCTTACCGGCACCGTTAGGTCCGACAATGCCGATTCGCGAGTCGAGCTGCACATCGAGATCCACATTTCGCAGTAGGATGTTGTCTTTGGTGTATCCGAAGCTGACATTGGCCATCTGAATGATCGGTGGAGACATTTTGTCGACCGGCGGGAACTTGAAATGCACGCTGTACTCCGCTTCGGGTTCTTCGAGGATCGGCATTTTCTCCAGCTTCTTGATTCGAGATTGGGCTTCAGATGACTTGGCAGCATTATATCGAAATTTGTCAATGAAAGCTTGCAGATGAGCCCGGTCCGCCATCTGCTTCTCGTATTCACGCTTCGCTGTCTTTCGACGCTCTTCCTTGGTAGCATAAAAGGCATCGAAGTTAGCTCCTTTGTAGTAGTCTAGACGTTCCGAGTGTTGGTGGATTATATCAGTGGCGACCTCGTTAAGGAAAGCCCTGTCGTGAGAGACGACGAGAACAGTGCTAGGGTACCCCTGGAGATAGTTGGCCAAGAAGGTAATAGACGGCACGTCCAACATATTGGACGGTTCGTCGAGCAACAGAAGATCAGGTTCGCAGAACAGAGCACGGGCAAGTGCCAATCTCATGCGCCAACCACCAGAGAAAGTCTTGGTTGCGAACTGCTGTCGTTCTGTTGAGAATCCAAGACCTGCGAGAATGCTTGCAGCACGAGACTCTGCCTTGTCAGAATCCATTTCTGCAAGTTTACCCTGGATGTCACCGAGTGTAACGTCGAGGCCTTCACGCTGGTGGTCAAGTCGCGCAGCGTCTGCAGACGTATCCGCCATCTGCGAGCGCTGCGCCTCGAGTTCTGCAAGCTCCTTTGTGATTTTCTATCTGTCATTAGTGACTGGTAAGACAGCAGTTTGACAGGAACTCGTACATCATTCTCTTTGAGCAGATGTTTCCGCCAAACATCAGCATCGAGAACTGCCTGCAGAGCAGGGGTGTCATCTCCACTAATCTGCAGGTAGTGTCAGTGTGAGGTGGGCTGATATTTGCACGCAACGCTCTTTGTACCTCTTGCTCCACGTGGAGAATAGAAATATGGGTTGGAATGGATACTTCTCTCCGACTGAGAGCCCTTAGCAACGTGGATTTACCTGTTTAATCGAACAACTCATTAGTGGCCGTCTGAGACACCAAAACGTTTGAGCCAGATCTGCTGGTAACCTACCGATACCGTTCTGTCCAACCAAACCATATCTCCCACCGTATCGGAGAGTGAGGTTGGTGTCAGTCAGAATCCTCTTTCCGCCTATGGAAATATCGATTCCATCGACCTTGATATCCTTGCTCTTGGTTGCTGCATCTGCACCCAACTGCAGAGGATTCACGGACATGTAGAAATCCTCGTACGACTGGGTCTCGTCGGGCACATTGAGCAATCTCGAGGTCTCATACTCGACATTCTTCATCACCTTCCGCTCTTGCTTGGCACGGATTTTGGCTTCGGCCTTTTCCAGCTTCTTGCGGTCAACACGTGACTCGACCTTGCGACCAGCGGCAGCTTCAAGGTCAACATTGCCACTCGCAAGAGCGAGAGTGGATGAAATGTTCCTTTGGGATCCGACGTGGATGGTCTGTTCGAGTCGCTTCGCTGATGGTGCTAGCTGGCGCTTCTCACCGTCTGTGCCATTTGCCGCGTTGAGTCGGTCGACAAGTTTGTTAACGAGATGGTGAATTTTCACCTCGTTCTCTGCAGTGAGGTCACCGGATGCTGATACCAGAAGTGCAGTGAGACTATCGACCAGGTCGGTAGGACCATGGCCATTGGGGTCTGGCAGATTGATGGCGTGTTCCAGATAGCCACAGGCATATCTTGAGATCAGCGGGTCGATGCTTGGTATCTGAGCTACGATTTCAGACTCCATGACTGTGAAGGAAGTGTGTGATTGTGTGTGGTGTTGTACATAATGATACTGATTCTGAAGCGGCCATTCAGAATTTCGGTTCGGTGCCACCTGTGGCTTTGTTCCATGCAAGGATGCCAGGTGGGCGCAGGCGCTCAGGCTATCAGGCGCTCAGGCTGTCAGGCGCTCAGGCTGTCAGGCGCTCAGGCTGTCAGGCGCTCAGGCTGCAGATTCGAGCCAGTACCGGTACGGAGTAGTGCCACCAACGACGCTTCTCATTTAAAAACACTCTGGGACTCTTGGTAGCGAGCGCATATGGCCTTGCAATAAATATAGCGGTGAGCGCTATTGACCAGCATATCACGACTCCTTTTCTTTTCTTCGTGTGTCAACGTCAACGTTGCTTAAGGTACCAATCTACATACTCCTGCATCTTCACTAAATCACAACGGCCACGGCCAACCTCCGCATGTTCCGCCTGCATCGTTGAAGAATTGCTTCTACCGGCACCATCAGCTGTCACTTGTCAAGTTCCTCACCCTCTCAAGCCAGGGCTTCGGAATCGCCTCCCCGAGCTAGGTCGAGCTGAGAAAGGAGGGGAGCATCTGTTTCAAGTCTTTTAGCCTGGGTTTGGTGGTTCCATCTGCGGCAGGGCGCTTCTTCGCGGATCACAACCTTCTTTGTTGTTACTCAGGAAGATTTGAGAAATTATAGCCTCATTTGGCCACGCGCGAATCGCTCGGTTTCGTGTAGTAGTTGTGAGTAGTGACGAGCTAACTTTGTCATTCGAGCTTCTGGAAGCTATCCGGCATTGGCAATCAAAAGACAGGAACGCGTCTCAGAGTCGGATTGAGCCGCCGACGCGCCACGCTATGAGCATTAGGCTCTCCACAAACATCCGTGTATAGAGAGACATCTGGGATCTTCATGGGCCCTGAACCTGGCAAGGCACCTGTACGCACGATGCATTGGCAGACCACAGGTTGCACCTAGCACAGCTGCTGAGATCCGTCCTACAGTGATGCGGAACAGTCTCTGAAGGGCAGTTCAACTGCTGCAGACCTGATTGCTGTCAATAGTCAACGACTTGCCGTTGCAGTTGGCAGAGAGCACAGCCTGCGCCCTTCTTGCGCAAGAACAGATCCTTGCGGAAGGGAAGCGTACATTGTCGACGTTGAACTTGATGATGAGCTGACGTGCTACGGTTGTTGCTGTTCTGAATGGGCGGCTGTCGTTGGTTGGTATTTGGTGGCTTGACTCAGTCCGGGCTGCAGCCAGACGCGGGAGCATTGTCCATACACAATTGACGCTCTGCAAAATGCTTCGATTTGGCTCTAGGACCAAGATCGATCCTCGTTGATCGTTCTCCAGAGTCCAGAGTCCAGGCCGGAGAAACAACCAAGGCAAGGCGGGCCCCTGGCAGATGGCGATTGTTATCATGATAGCGTTTGAGACACCAACTAAAATGTTCGATGCAATATATAGGTCCACGTAGTAACGGACATGGGTCGAGCGTAAATAGACGTCTCGAATGGGAATATTGCGTGCCAGATGAATCGACCCACGACTCCGTACCTTGCAAGCATACCCTGCGCTTGATGTGCTACATTCTCAGGTTCCTGGCATGAAGGACGGCTACTAGCAGACTAATAGCTGCCGTATAAATGCTGCAACCAGGAAGGGCACTGCTACTAAAAACGGGCTCTCGCTAAAGCTAATACCTGAGCCTTCTGTTTATCCGTGAGGGGACAGGCAATCCATCCCATCCTCATCCTCATAACCTTCATATTCACTGCCTCCAGCTGCTTCCCTCGCCTGAGCCCGAGCCTTCCCCTCGCCTCCTCCCATTTTGCTGCTGCTGCTTCCCTTCTGCTTCTCTGGGATTGTCGGTTGGCTGTCGTTGAGCCTCTCATCCTGCCAATATGCAATGATCCCGTCCTGGGCCCTCGTCTCTCTGCATCTCCGCCCTCTCCGCCCTCTCCTCGCCCTCGTCCTGCCCTCTGGGTCCCAGCATGAGTTATTCGTGGACACCGACGGTATGTGTTTTGGCTTGATTGTCCCATGCAATAGGATGTGTTCCTGAGTCTATCTGCGCGTCTGAGTGGTGCGTTCTCATAGCGCTCGCCTGACAGCCTGCTCTCTCCCGAGTCCGCTGCCAGAATACCTGCTACCCAGAATACCTGCTACCCAAAACACCAGCTACCCAGAACACCAGCTACCTACCTACCTAGCATCTGACCACTAGCCATGCCGCCGACCAACCTTGCTTTGTCCCTCAAGTCGACTCGTACTGATAATTGTCTTGTAGCTCTGTGCCACTGCAACGTCTGTAGCGCTGTGCCCTCTTGGTTACGCTCTCGGGGAGCAGCAAGAGACGGAAGAGTCGACCGTCCCAACATTTGCAGACGGGATTCAAGAAAGGTCCCGAACTGAGGTCATACCGCCGTTGAATAGCCTCGTCATGCCTTCCCGAATCGCATCGCCTACCACTGTTACGCCAACGCCAATGCCAATGCCAGTGCCCACCGAGCAACCCCTACCCACCTCCGGGCCTGCTCCTGCTTCCGCTACTGGTGGCACTCGCTCTCGCACTTCCAGTACCGGTCCCCGAGGTCATGATGGCCATACACTGTCGGGCAAAGTCAGGAGACTCACCAACAGCGACGCCGCCGCTCAGCGCAGAACAGACCGTGAGCGTAGTACAACACCGGGCAGCGATGGCGGCGCATACAACACCACCAGCAACGCCTTTGTGTCAACGAGATTGAGTTTCAAGACGCGCTCCTCTTGGATGAAGCGCCTATCTGCCATGTCCAACACGTCCAGTGCCCCCTCCAGTCCACAGCCCGAGTCGCCCACCCTCCTTTCCTCCAATGTCTCCTCCACTTTCTCGAACACTGGATCTACGGTGCCCATGGTCGGCATGGCACAAGCCGCCCCTCTTCCTCCGAATAAACTCGTCAAGCGGGAATCTTCACAAAGGCTAGCAGGAGACACGTCAAAGGTGCCAACGTTCAGGAGACCTGCCACGAGCCATCAACGGTCCGCAACCTTGAAATCATTCGTGCGAAACTGCAACACACCCTCCGAAGCACCCAGCTCTAATTCATTCACCTTCGATAATTCAACTCCTTTTGACAGACCAAAAAGTCCCCAGAGGGAAACCAGATGGAAGCAGTTCTTTACTGTCAAGGTTGGCAGAGGAGGCGCGTTCTCGCGGAACTCAGATTCGCCGATAGAGGCCATGGAGAACAGCAAAGGCATACGGCGCGTACTACCCGATAAGCGATATTATCCCACTCTCATCAGCGCGAAATCCGTTGTCACGTCAACAATGGATGTGGAAGATTTTCCAGACTACGACGAAGACAGCCTATTCTTCGGCAGCAGACCTCAATCCGCGCTTGGAATGGAGTCTCTCACAACCAGCACTGCCGGGGCGACATCAAGAGCTGCAGACGAGTCACCCCCTCAACAACCTGTACCGTCCAATGAGCAAACCGAGACAGATGCACGCCCTAGACGCTCGTTCTCACTGCACGATCTGCTGACACTCGGTCCATCTCGCAGGAACAGCATTAGCAGGCCTCCGCCAAATAAGCTCACCAAAAAGGCTGGAAGACGTGTTGTGTCCGCGCCTCTTGCCGCGACTTCAGCACATCAACAATACGACTCGGACTCAGAAAGGCCTGCCAAAAGGAGAGGGGTCAACAGGTCTCCCAGCTTGAACCAGGAGAACCCCAGCATACGGGAGACAGAGCTCCAATTCTCGGAAACACCAAACGGCACAGACCCTTTGTCGCCCGGGTCTCATTTTACATTCACATTTCAAACACATTCTGCAACTTCACAAGCTGGTGACTACTCTCCAAGCGTATCGCATCCATCGTCATTCTTAGGATCTGTCAATCTTGACCAAAACCCCCATTCGCCAGTGCTTCCTCAGGAAGTCCTACGGCCGTCGAATCACTCGGCCGCACCGTCGACGCAAAACTCCACGCTCATCGGATCTGAAGTCGATGCTCGTTTCATCAGCTCTGCCAACGAGGACGACGAAGAGACTAACAGTGATTCAGCCTTTGAGACTCTCAAACCTCGAGGCCGCAACATCACTGGAGCACGTGCGGCTCGAACAACACAATTTTCTGATGAGCCGCCACCGCGAAACATAAGGTCTGGACTTCAGGAAATCCTACCATTGGGCATGCTGTCAGATCGTGACAATTACTGGAAAAAGAGCTCGGATATTATTGAGGAGGAGGAGAGCAATGTAGGCACCCCGGTCAGAACTATCCGCTCTGATAAAGCCGATGACGGCTCCCCTACAGCACGCCACCTGAAGAACCGCTCCCCATTACCCTTATCCGTGAAGCTGCCATCATCGCCGCCCAATTTAGCCAAACCCTTAAGTTTAGGCACCTTGGAGTATGATGATCCAGTGATGGAAGAAGATGAAGAGAGTCGATGGTCTTGCTTCGACGACGAGGAATCTGGTACCAACTCCGAACTTGAGGACTGGGGTACTGTGGAGCAGACTGCGACCCCACTGACTATTCGACGGAGTAACCCGTTTCTGGTCCCTGCAGCCTCCAGCTCACGCACGACAACACCTCAACCTCAACATGTCTGGCATGACTCATCCGACAAGGAAAATCGAAGGGAACACAGGAAGAGCAACATTTTCGACTGGTCAGAGCTACCCACCGAAAAAAGCCCGGGAAATCGAACCCCGCCACGCCCCAGGACTGTCCATGGCAAGAAGGATGCTGACACGCGAGGCAGTCGTTCAAACAAGCGTCGCGCTCCCAGTGGACTGCATGTCAGAAGCCAGAGTGTACCTGTTGTTCCTGATCTAGCAAGTAAGCGCGAGACGGTCATTACAAACAAATTCGGTACTTGGGGCGTTGGAAGCAAGGGTGTGAGCGAAGATTGGGATGAAGACTTTGACTTCGGTGACGGCATGGCACCCAGCAGTATGGCACAAGCAGATCGACGGATCGACAGCGGAGTCGTAATGCATATACCACAGGTGATCAGAGAACACCAGGCTGCCGTTGTGTCCAACATTGGGCTCGTGCGCGAATTCGGTCTTCTCATCGAAGAATTGAAAGCCCTTCGGGTGCGCGCAGTGTCCTTCGGGCTGCTAGAGACACCGAATACGGAAGCTTGGGAGGAGATTGACTGCATGATCGACTTGGCAGATCAGGAAGCAGAGGATCCTGCGATACCTATCCCACAGCGGTCACCTCCCTCGTCACCTGGGTGGGACATGACTGCCTTCGATGAATCGTTTGATGGCCCACCCAAAGATCATGTCACCCGCAAAGCGGGCCGCACTCCAAGCGGAGGAAAGAACCCTGTTACTACAATAACACCCACAAACTCACGCAAGGTTCGAAAATCTGTACTGCCAACAGACAACGATGTTTTCAGCGGACCGCTAAGCAGTACTACTCAGGCACACGATACTACATCTGTCTCCGCTATGGGCATAACGAGACCGCGGAAAGACTCCGAAGCATTGGCTAGATCTATCATCGAGACACTGACTCTGAAGAAACGAAAAGATGCCGCCGATTCTATGTTCCCAGTGCAACCTGTGCCCAGCTCACGAAAAGTCCCCTTCGACACCAACACTTTGCGCCACATTGTTCCGTACGTAAATGGGCTCGTACGGAAAGTCAAAGAGCAATTAAGAGAGGCAGAAGGGCTTGATCTCAGTCGAGACTCGAGCCCTGACTGGAACGACGCACCAGTTCCTTCTCGCGGCCTGCCCATCAGCAGGATGTTCAAAGATCACTCACCCGCTCCCGACTCCCCGTCACGCAGAACTCGAGCCGCGCGACCAAATATCACCACCTCCAACTCTCACGAAGGGCATCGAAACCTTGACGACCTCAACAAGAAAATGACGCAGACGACGGTAATGTAGAAAAATAATGACGGCGTGTGGATGCTCGTTCTGTCACTAGAGCACAGTCGTAATCCCCGCCATTACGGAAACAAGAAAATTACGACGAAGATCAACGGCTGGACCAAGAGTTCCTACATGGGCTACATTGATGGTCTTGGATTTCCTTTCTTACTTGTACTTCTATGATCACTATCCACTATGCATTTGGCGCGCGGTTCACCTTCTTCGGCATCTGGCATTTGAGCGAGCATTTGCTTCATTCCCTAGTAGTTTTTCTTTGTTTTATGCACGGGTTACAGGAACTTTCATCTTTGCGAGCACGGCATTTGGCCTCTACTAAAAAAAGGGACGAGAGTCTTTGCCGTACGATATTTGGGTGGGATAAAATGTGCTCGTTGCGATGGATAGACTTTGTCTGCTCGTCGTCTTTTCCTTTGTTCTCTTGCTTTTCTTTGTCTTACTTGTCCTCTGGCGGCGCACGAAACAACTGTACAGATAAGACATGGGCTGAGAATTTTTTCCTGGGCTCGAACGATCGGAATGGAATGGAATGTGAACGGCAATGGAATGAGAACGGGATCAGGCTATTTTCGGCTATGGCTGTTTGGTTCTGGATTTTTCTTCTCGGGTTAGGACGACTCCGTTGAGATTTGTTCGCATTGTTTGAATGGCGTTAGGTTGTTTTTTCCGACCTTTTCTTTCTCATTTTTTCTGCTGGGATGGAAACTTGAGTGGGAGATGAAAGTATATATTTACTGAGTATATTATATTTTGTCGCGCTACGCACACTACACAATCCAAAGAGCAGAACACCACCATGACGTTTTTGAGCCCCGCCCTCTCCGTGGTTATGTACAGTATGACCAGGTTGTTGTGATGTCCTTGTGGTTGATCTTTTTGACTACCATTTTCGCTTGTGATGGAACCCATTTTTTTACTTTTTCCTGATCTTGTGAGGAGAAGACTACCACAGTCTTGGGATTGATACTGCGGTCAGGGTGGAGGTGGGGGGTGGGGGTTTCCCCTCATACTACTTTGGTCAATTACTAACAGGTACGAGGTTTTTTAAATATCAAGTAGAATTAGCCTCAACCCGATCAACCTCGCATCCGCTGTACAGCGACAAAAACCCTAGTAATAAACCCTTGCGACAATCCAAATGTCTTACTTTGAGATCCGATAAACATTGAATACCCTGTAGCCAAAATACGACTCCTATTATATATATATTGGGTTGTTTGTCGTTCCTGGGTTTTGTTTCTGGGGAGGAGGGTTACTGTTATCATAGATAGAGGAGATCCTTTTTAACGCTCTTCTCCGCTCGCATGTAGATAAGGGAACGCCTTGAATTTGGAATTGGGGGTTTTATTTGAGAGGGGTCGTGCTGGTGTTTGGGATTGTGATTGTATGGTTCGCTGGAGCTGGGATTTGGATTTGGGTTGGAGGTGGGGGTTTTGGATGGGGGAGGTCATGGGTGGGTATGTATTGTGGTAGGAGGTGGGCTTTTGATTGGTGGATGTGGATGTGGAGTCGGACTGCTGGGTTTGGTTTTGGGGATATTCGGGCCTGACTTGGGATTGGAATTGGGAGGTAGTTTATTTTTGGATTGGGGTTGTGGGGTTGTGGATGTTGTATGGGAGGGTGATGGTGATGGTGATGGTGATATACTAATATAGTACTTGTTAGGCTTGGGATTGAGATGCAGCGGTATCGGGTGCTTGTTTGTTGGGGGACGGGTAGCCGCTGGCTCCAGTGGATGGTAAGATTACTATGTAATCTCTTGCTAGGGGAATTGATCACGTTGCTCGTGGTTACTGTGTGAATTATACGTGTGCCCATGGGAGTGGGTGGAGGGGTCTCATCGAGACTTGTATCTAATCTTTGGAAATAGAGAGGATGTGAGAAGAGAAGAATTGACCGTGTTTCAATCATTTCAGTATCCTTGTAATTGTCTTCTACCTCGGAATTGTCTTGACGTCGGATCAGGCTTAGGTGCTTACTTACTCTTACGAACAGGATTGTATATTTTCCTTATCCGGAAATTGGTGGGACAATTCCTGAGAGTACTTGATCGAGACAGTCGCTGAAGAATATCTCTTTAGTTTCGGTCACTCTTTTCTTCTCGGGTACAGAATTCGGGTCCCCTTTGGGTGATATCGGGATGATGTCGCTGAAATAAATGTTACTGAAATTCTAAATCGACCTCGAAAGCTCTGTAGCCGAATCAAGTCGAGACTACCAGAAATCGATTAAAGTGAATTCCAGCTCGAAGATGACGAATCTGTGTATAGTTGATCAGAGGCAGGACATGTTTTGAATTTCCTATGCCATGCCATGCCATGCGATGAAGGTTTCCAGTCGACCGACGTGTGACCTGTATCAGCTGCTCATTTTTCCTGGCCAAGGGTGAGTTTCCGGAAGATTAAGATTGCATGAAGAAGGGAGGACCTGTTTATGTATCTATTCCCAGCAAAGGAATTTGACCCATAGAAGAGGATAGACGAAGCGGGAGGTATGGCGGTCGAGAGCGGCGGCTGGCGGCAGAACTAGCTGGTGCCGATCCGAGGTGGAGCTGGGACTTCTTGCTGCATCTTTGATTCAGATTCGTATCTACTAAGTAGTGTATCTTTGTGTTTGTCGTTAGATGCATGCCCCGCTCCATGAGTTTTGGGAATGTGGATATACATTTCCATGAATCTGAAAGTCGCAATACCCATCGACAATAGTCATGTCAGCAGCAATGAGATCCAAATTGAGTTTGGAATGCATCTTTCCAGGCATACACCTTTTTATTAAAGAACCAATGATATTCAATCCCAAGAAGACTCACCGTTCTAGAACAAAAAAAATCTGATCCTTCGAAACCTCAATTCTGGTATTCGGGAATTCGTTTTGTCGGTGGCGAGAAGCTATATATACGATAAGCGCATTATCCGCTCCGAATGAGGTCGGCGAACCGGAGCCGGGTCGTTTGTTCCAGATCTTCTTGAAATCGCCCTATTTTGATGTAAGGGATGGAGCCCATCTGCAAACCGCCTCTTCAAACGTGCATGAACATTTCTATTGATTGTTTTTGTAGATTGATAAATAGGAAATGGGCTGATTCTGTTCTTGTGATCGTTATTGCCATCAATCATCACCTTAGCACCGTCAAACCTCACCACCACGAAACTCCAAAGCTCCTTACTCACCACTATACCCATCGAATCCACCCTCACCAAGCTCTCCTCGCCAAATCGAATCCACCAGTCACACCTCCACCCAAGCTCCTTCCGCAAAAACAAGCGCAAACTAGATGTCAACCCAATCCACAATCCACATAACATTCGAACTCCCCCCAAAATCCCTGCCCAAGTTTTACAACGCCCTAAAAACCCTCCAACAACACGTCATCGCAGAACCAGAATGCGTCTACTTCAACTGCTTCGAACTACCCAAACAACCCGGAAAAGTACGTATCGTCAAAATCTGGAATCAGGATAAAAAATGGAGGAAAGAGGTTAGTTCTCCCATCACCCACAGTCTTTGAGTGGTGAGGTTTATGTTTGGGGAGGAGGCTAATTTTTGGAAGGCACAAGCTCGGAAGAGTTATTATGAACCCTTCATGCGCGTCGTCAATGCCTTGGAGACGAAACCGAAGAAAGTCGAGGCGTTGCAACCGATTGAGGGTTTCTATTTTGGGAGGTGACAATTATGGATGGAAGGGAATTTCCGAGCTTCTTCTGAATCATCTTCATCTTCTTCCTAGCACTCGCAGTTTGTGATTCGGGAATTATCGAATAGCTTGGGATTTTGGTATCTTTTCGCGACGGTTAGCATAGCATTGAATTTTTGGCATTTGGATAGTGCAGCGTTCAGCACCGTTTGTGATTGGGATTTGGGGTAATGGGAATTGGGAATTGGGCAACGCAGGCATTTGGAAATATGAAGAATGTATGTGGGAGAGATCGAGAACGAGAAATGGGCTGACCGTACTTTCCTCTATTGGGGCTCGCCAGGTATCAAACGTATCGGTGTCAATATCCTAAATGTCTGATAACCCAAAAAATTATTTTGCCAGGAATATAGCGACGTCAATCATGCTGATATTTTCAAGGTACTGAATGTGCCGGTCTACGATGAGTGAGAAATGCCCTACTCACGTCTTTACGACTGCCGCAATTCGGGTTGCAAATATCGATATTCCGTGCGCAACGAAATAATTCGCATAGAAGCTTTATTGATTGATCTGGTCCTGCAAACGTGGCAAGGTTATGGGAGCTGAAATCGTATTGAGTTTCATGTAATCCCGGTGTCAGCTGTCACCGCTCCATAATGACCTATTTCTCTCTGTTCCTATTAAGCGAGCAGCCCGAATCCCAAATCTCTTGCATAAGCTCTGCCAGCCCGATTCGAGCACCCTCGCTTCTATGTCCCGTGGCTCTGAAATGCCCAAAATGTCTTTTGAAAACATTGCATTCAAAGCCGACCAATCATCGGCACTGCGATATCTTCCAGCTCCTGCTTCTTCTTCGCGTACGTCTCCGAGGACGCCATTTCTGAACCACCATCAAGCCATGCAATAACATCTACGACTTGATTGTATAGCTTTGCCTTGTCACCCGCCCCGATCTTCTTGTTCATGGCAGGATCATCGATCGAATCGCGAAGTTTATGGACGTAGTCCTCGAGTCGATTTTTAGCTTGCTGACGTTCAGCTTCGATTCCATCTTCGTTTTCGTAGTCTTCGTTTTCTCGGATCAAGTAGTTGATTCTTCCTGATGGTAGACGGTTCATTGTTGCTGTAGGAGGTCGTGAAGGAGATTTGGGAAATTGACGGTTGGAATAAGTTTGGTACTCTGAAGTTATGGAGCGTGAGATGTGTGCAAAGCTGATGATTTCGATGAGAGCTACTCTTTGCAGAGCTTTATGAGATATTGTTCGTGATGATTTTTGGTGACCTCATGCCCGTTTAGCAGTCTCGACCGTAATAGCCCTTCGCTGAAACGGGCCTCCTATATCTCACATGCGATTTGATGGTGGAAGGCTTCGGCGCCGAATAATCCGAAAATTGGCATGTTCGTGGGTTTGAGAAAGCCTTCTTTAGACGCGGGTAAGGTGCGGCGACGATGATATGCTCCACCATGTCAGCAATTTCCTGGCGGTCTCCGGATCACAAAATTCAAGCGTCATCGACTGCCAAACCTGCCAAACATGGTCAAGTGTCTGCCAACGGGAGCATACTATAGTAGTGTACCTACATCTCGTCAATTTAAATCTGATCCGGTGGTTGTTGTAGCGACTTTGAACGAAAAATCCAGACTAGACTGGTTACAATAGCTCAGCACGAAAACTTCGGACATACCGATTAAAAGCCGAAGTTTCTTGTGCCAAACATGCCATAAATTGCTGGCATTTCTGCGCTCCAAGATAAAAGCAGATAGCGGTGTTTGAATTTCGTCCTATCTGTGCGATTCAAGTCGACGATAGTTATAAGTTTCTCACAAAGACCAGACTATATCAAATTGGGGCACAACTCCTGGTGGTCGACCAACGACGAGAGCTATTGCATTTGCAATGAATTCGTGGATGTTTTTGCTGTAAGCTGTATAAGGCACCTTACTCTCATTGACATGAAATGAGAGTATAAATCCTGTACCTCTCTTCGGCCGCTTGACGGGCGCGAAATTCTTGTAACAGTTTTGACAGAAATGGCTTGTTCATACTTGGGAAAGATTGCTCGGGCATCAGACCCAATACTAGTTGGCAGTGTAGGTTCAATTCGCCAGCGAACTCATGCACATGACTGGGCCAAAACCTGAGCGACCTTCGTAATTCGTCAACAGTTTGGCTGGCGCAGATACCCATCCGTAAATAAGGGACGGCGCAACAGATTTTCAAGCGCACCGGCTCTTCAAGCTGGGAACTGACACTACTGACACTGGTACTGGTTTTATAGCCATGTATAACTGCAACATGCCTTGGGTGCATGAACCTCTATAGAGCGTCCGTGCCATCTGTGCCTCTACCTAGCCAAACAAGAATTGTAGATTGTACGGTCAACATGAAATCCTCGCTTTTTGTTGTTGCTTTGGTCGATACGATGGTCTCCATCCATAGATACGGTACGCAATCGGGGTGCCTCAAGTGAAGTAAGGCCTCGTCTAGGTTATTGGTGACCTGCACTCCCTTGCTTTTGACGACTATACGGGCCTGCTTGCCAGTTTTAGCCTGAGTATATCGTGATGAGAGTGCTTCATATGGCATTCCACCGTCCTCCTCTTGAACCCAGTTCCAAACAACTCACACGCGATTGGCTGCCATGCGTCGCCGCCAAAAAGTCGCGTCAAGGGAAGCTTCGACGTGCTTGGATCTATGGCCGAGTATTGGTGATAGGGAGTCATGGATGGCAAGGAGAGAGAGGATGAGGAGGCTGCCATCTTGAAATTAAATGAGTATCTGTCCGTCGGATCAATGCTACTAGTTTGTGGTGCAGCTGTTCAAAGCTTCCCCGTCCTCGCTCGGTGGAGGCTGGAGGGCCGATCATAAACTATAATCACGGATGTTGAGGCCGATTTCTCTCTCCCTAATTTTGAGAAGTTTGACATGTTGATGATGGTTGGTACTGAGTTTTGTTGTTGGACTTGGGTGGTTGCTGGGATGGTGCCTGGCGTGCCTGGCGTGCCTGGGGAAAAGCAAGCATTTGTGTGTCCATGTGCAGGAGGCCGCCGTAACCATCGGGGGAGTCAATGACGCCGCGGAAGTTGAAGCTCGGCCGACACAAAAACGCGCCCAGGAGCAAAGACAGACGTATACAATGGATGCCATTGATGGCACCCAGCGCGACGCCAAAACTGATGAGGGTGAGGAGGTACTCAGGACAAGAGACAGGATACTGAATTAATGACCCTCCTTAGGTCCTCCACCCTCACTTCTCACAGTCATCCTCGATACCAACCCCGTAGCATGGAACGCGCTTTCCAATACTCTCTCCCTCCCGAACGCGATATCAAAACTCCTCGTCTTCATCAACGCCCACCTGGCCATAAACCACGCGAATCAAATAGCCGTCATAGCATCTCACACCAACACAGCATCATGGCTATATCCAGCACCAAATGCGCTCTCAAAACGCTCTCAAAACGGCACCCATGGCAAATCAGATAAATTTCAAGACGCAGGAGATGCGAATAAATATCGACCATTCTGGGCAGTCGAACAGCAAGTCCGCTACAACCTGACAAAGCTCATGGAGTCAACCAGGGAAGAAGATCTCGAGAACACGGAATCTACACAAATCGCCGGTGCGCTCACCATGGCACTCGCATACATCAATAAGCAGACGATACTGTCCCGGCCGCCAGGCCTGGAGGCACATATGGTCAATATCGGCGAGTCCAAGGACGATCCGCATAAGAAGAGCAGTGCCACTCTTCTCTCTCGCATCCTGATTCTTTCAGTCTCAAGTGATCTCTCGGATCAGTACATCCAGGTCATGAATGGAATTTTCGCAGCACAGAGGTTACAGATACCGATGGATGTCATGAAGCTGTCTGGATCAACGGTATTCCTACAACAAGCTTCGGACGCGACTGGCGGGATATACCTGGATCCACAGTCATCCGCCCTGAAAGGAGGAGCTGGATTCTTGCAATATCTCATGATGGCATATCTCCCAGATGTGACTGCGCGACAGCTGCTCGTGCGGCCAGGAAAGGGGGAAGTTGATTTCCGAGCTGCATGTTTTTGTCATCGAAATGTGATTGACTTGGGTTATGTTTGCAGTGTTTGCTTGTCAAGTATAATTTTCACTCCTCACCAGCTGCGATTGTTATCGTGCTAATCAACCGCGACAGTCTTCTGCAGCCCGACAGTCCTCATCGATACCAGTTGTCTCACCTGCGGTACTCAGCTCTCCTTGCCAGCGAATTACAATGTCACACCTGCGACGATACAAAGACCTAAGAAGAAAAAGAAGAAGCTTGGAGATGCTGGCGCGAGTGGTGTTGGCACACCAACGGCTGGAGTTTCTACTCCAGCACGTTGAAGGTTGCGATTGAGCACTAACAATTTATTCACATTTTGAAGTTTAGTAGCGGCATTTACGGTATCAGCATTGCGAGGCGTTTGGAGAAATTGAAAATCCATTCAAAATGAAGATGGCCGGCAGGTATGTAGAAATCTGCTATCTACATCAATAATTTGACATAGAGGGAGGAGCTACAATGGGATTGTACCTGATTTTGCAACGCCGATTCAGTTGCTCTCATTGCTCTCAGCACGCCCATCCTTCACGTACCTTGTCACCATTGTATCGAGTTAGAGACCCGCAGTTCGCCATCGACACCGCCAAGTTTCGGGCGGTTCGTTTGATATATCATTGGGAATCTATCGACTTCGATTCTTGATTGAAGCTGATCGATCGTTCAGGTCATGCGACGCAGAGATCAAGCATATTCTCGAGCCTGAGCTGCCTTGCTCGCGCCGTGAATGATTCATCGTCAGAGCAATTGAATTGCCACTTTTTTGTCACGGGAGCGGCCTGACTTGTTCTATAGATTGACACGGTGCCTACAGGTTTTACAGCTCAGCACTGATCGCAGAGATCGTCGTACCATGGGGAGCACGACCTTTTCTCTTGGGGAAAGGAAATGAATGAGAACCGGTGTGCAGCGGATTGAAGAAAGCAGCATGCGGAAGTTCTGTAGTGGATGGCGGAGTAAAAGATGGAAATGGGTGACAGGTTTGAGTGATGATGAAGTGCATTATTACATCGCCTCTGCTGGAAAATCGGAAAATCTGAAGAGATTAAAGGTGTCCTTGGGCAGCAGTTCCTCTGATTTTCGATACTGATTTCTTGCGATTTTGTCAAAGACGAACGCACATTCCTCACCGACCGGGTTGATTTGGTTCTTTTGCTGGCAAGTTTTTGACAAAATAGGAGGTTTTATAGATCGCAATTTGGTGCCGACTCACCGGAATTTCGACGCTTGAATGCGGCTGAACATGGCGGAAAGAGGGGGTGTTGTTGTTGAGATTGAGGTGGAATGTTGTAGACTGGCTTGGCGATTCAAACTTCTTATTGCGGTGATTACGAGTCTGAATGGTGTTGATGATGGGAATCATCATTTGATTTGCGACATGAAGGCAAAGTTTGAAAGTGAAGGTCGGACGCTCGTAGGTCTCGTTGTGGTGCTCACGCTGCTGTGGACTGCTCCTATGAGTCACACCCGCATGATCTGGGGAAGTTGTTCGAGTCTAGGTAGCTTGCCTGTCGTCTATTATCGGTGGGAATGGAGGAGGTTTTATACCCTACCAACACACCTATTTGGCACAGGGATGGGCAGAGGTGGCGCCAAGGGATGGGAAGGAGAAAATTACCTATCAAGGCTCTTCACGTTCCCTCCACTCGTCTAGCAAAAAGAACGTTGGAGAAACCGAACACAGGTCCTGGTCTGTAGTCGGCCTTCTATTCTTGTCTTTGACTGACTAATTAGCTGTTAGTGGACTTGATGAGACTTAGCTGGTCGTGAGTTCAACATCTGTAAAGAGGAAAGGCATGTGAAGAGAGGATTTGGTGTTGATGAGAATCTTCATCATCGAAGTTGAGTAGACTTGAAGCCGAGTGCTGGTGTGGATGAGGTATGTTGAATGTACTATGTCTCCAGGTCTCGATCATAGCTGTCGGGAATGGTTTGAGGTGGTTGCTCACGACCAACTCACCGACACTATTTCTGGGTGGAAGGCTTTGGATTATGGTAAGTTGAAGGAACATCCTGTTGTTGACTAGTATATGCTAACTAAAAATCACGATATCTTCTATGGTTTTATGAAATAAGAAATCGTGTTCTTTCCCTGGTTGCGATGGGTGCATTTTGTGGTGAATTTGCTTGATTCGAGCATAAAAAACTGGTGATGGAACTTGTGAAGAGTGTTCGGCCGCGTTCCATAAGCTGAGTGAGTACTGTTCGACGGACTTGGTTGATGAAGCTAATTCGCGACTAGTGAAGATGGTATCATCATCCTCATACTTCCAAAATAGAGTGTGAGCGGTTCGAGGTGATCAAATCATATCTCAGCATTATTGTGGATGTGAGGCTCTTCTTTCAGCGTGTGTAGAGTGGCACACACCCGTCCCTGATAAACCGGAGAGAGAGATCCATCTTGCTTTTCAAAAAATGGGGGGACTTGCTTACAAACCCTCTTGAAAGACCCAGTTGGCAGGATTCAGGGGCGTGTGAGGTTAGTAGCGGGCCCCGACGATAGCTTCTTCTTGTTGGTGCTTTTGTGCTGCAATTTCTCGGCCGGCTAGGCTTGACATTGGTATCAAAGCAGACATCCAAATCTTGTCACTAGGCTTGTAAAATCGGGCGAGCTTTAACAACAGGCATACCTGACATTACTTCAAATGGATATCAAGCCTATCGATACAGATGAGAGTATGGTACTTTCCTAGGACCGAACCTATTTGTTGCTATCCCGAATTGTAACTATATATATACTCTATACATTTCCTATATTTGTATTCTTGCTAATATCGGCAAACAGTTTCCATTCCCAATGCTTATTGAAGTCTTTTAACTCATTTTCATGTCGACTCGGCAGTCTCGGACTCGAATACTCGAAATCCCGTAATCTCGGATGGATCGGGTAGAAGTTCGGATTCATCCAAGAACTCCTTCTCACTATACCGACCATTTTTCAACCGCTCCGCACGGCACTTTTCAGCTTCCGCCCAGCTGTTGTGTTCGTGGAATTCACACCAATCTACTTTCCCAGTCTTGTATGTTGGGTCTTCGTTACGATGATGGCTCTGGATCATGACCTGGATGGTGAAAGAGTATGGAACCTCTCCTTTCTCGAGTTGTGCGAGTTTCCGCTTCTGGCACGGACAGTCCTCGAGCAAGTTTTTTGGCTTCCATTTAAGTTTATACTCCTGAATCAGGAACTGTATAAAGGGGGAATCGTCAGGGAGATTTTCGTATGCCTGGGTTACTACCTCAATAGGGACACACGCACTCAGGATCTCGCTGAGATGTTGGCATTCAATCATGATCGCGCGGCGGAAGAGCGGAAAGTCGTATTGGTGGGCGAGGATGTAGAAACTTAGGATGTCATTCGGCCAATCGCGAACTAGACCGACGTCGAGGGGTTCGCCGCATACAGCGCACACCATCGCGTCTTCTGTGGGGTCGATTGGATCTATATATGCATCGCTGTCGGCTGGCATGAGCAATATGCCAGATTTAAGCCAGAGGTGAAATTTGTCGAAAGTCCTTTGGGGGACATCTTGCCAATTAATGACTAGCTTCTGTCCCTTTTCGAGCTTTACTTCTACAACGGTTTCGAAATAGGGTGATGAATTGCGGAGCAAGTCTCTGTGGATTTTGAATTTCTTGGAATTGGGCCCTACCTTCATGGTTACAAAGGTCTTAGCAAGTCCGCTGAAGCTATTGTCAGTGGTGCACTTTCCAAAAGTGTTAGCAGGAAGTAGCTTAGCTGTAGTCAGGCCTCCATCCCAAAAGGTTGCTTAGAGGCTTGTAGATTGCCATCTTGGGATACTCTGGAAACATCGTTAATGGTATTCTAATCCAGTCACCGACTAATTCGAATGATGGTGGATTTCTTGAGACAAGAGATTGAACTTACGCCCTTGCACCAGAGTGTTCGGGTTTGTAGCAGCTAGGTCGAAATATAAGGGTTCAGAACTTGGAAAGTAGTAGTACTAGGTATGGAGTTGAGGTACGGATCAGCAACCGCAATGGGCTTTTAGATCTTTTATCAAAATGATTCCATGTTGGAATGAATACACACTTATTCACTCATAGGGAGACAAATAGAACATCAACACAAGCGGAATGTGATTGTTTGCGATATTTTGTACAGAAATGCTCACTTGTAGCCACTCAATCATCAGGTTCCTGCAGAGGACTTTCTTGAACCTAAGCGATCCCACCCCAAACACTCAATTTCAAATCCGCTGGCGTCTTCGTTGGCGTGTTGTCATCCGGACGTCCTCCAACCGCCCAAGCCGGGCTGCAACCACTGCCCATCAAAGCAGGTGCATAAGGTACAATCGTCGATCCACCCTTGATTTTCCCAGTATTTACGTCGTGGTTGTGGGTAAGATTTGCTTTCTCGAACATGGAGAATTCGCATTGAGCTTTGCCGGGGGTCACTGTGGAGGATCCAGAAGCTGAGGAAGGTGGCGCGGCAGGCATGGCCATATCGGCAGGCATTGATGCTTTGGAGGTGGATGCGGCTTGGCCATGTTGATGTTGTGGTTGCGCCAAAGGAGCGGCACAGACCAGGCTGAAAAGAGAGAAGATGGCTGCGATGGACTTCATATTGAAAGAAGAGTCGATATTGAAGTGAATGAATAACTATGAAGCCTGTTGAAAGTTGAGATAAGCAAGTTTAAGAGAGTTGTGAGAATCCAAATACATGTAGATACAAGAAAGGGTAACGAATATCTGGGTTTCTGACGACTCGATGTCCCAATCTCATACACGTACATTGTTGGCATTTTTCAAATGCCACTAGTATAAACTGCATGAAACTTCACTATATTTGGACCACGCGATCAACGGAAAAAATAAAGCTTGATGGAAGAGAAGGTCAATATTAGACGAATCAACTACGACTTACGACATATTAGCGTAAGAACTGCATGGGTTCTTGCTCCAGCTGCGTAGTTTGTTATTCGAGGATAGAATGACCTCAAGTTTCGCACGAAGCCGTATTTGATTAATGAAGAATCCCCTTAGCTTCACAAAGAACGCCCGTAGTAGGCTGAGCTAACTCGTGATTGGTCAACTGTGAAAAGAGGGGCTCGGCAATTGCCGAGCGGCGGTTCCAAGAGCTCGTACTCGCATCCCAATCCTCACGCATCTCCATCACCTCTATCTCAAATTCTATCTTCTCAGCCTTCGAGCCATGTTGTTTGGTCTCTATACCGCCAAGTAGGATCCCAAAGCTGCAGCCAGAGAAGATAAGCCACTGTCATCGATTCGAAGATTTGAAACAGGCTATGAGCTTGATTTAGGAGTCGGCCAACAGTCTGAGAAGGCTCCCTGACCGGTTCCCATGTGCGTCAAGATGATATTGATGAGCTTCGAGATGGATCCTTAGTGATAACCGGCGCAGCGGCATATGTTCTAGGTGCCAACATCCCTACAATACGACTTTTGGGACCATGAAACCAACATCACAGTCCGTCCATCAATCCAGCGTTCCCATAAACTTCGGGAAGTACGATATTATCTTGAGACTAGAATTGACCACGTAGACGTCGATGCCGAGACACCTCTAGCAAAACCATCCACCGAACAGCGCTACGAGTTCATTAATATCAATCCTGAAATGTAAAACATTATAGCAGTTCAGATTCATCTCGGGGAACGATGGAGTGGAGAAACCTCTTCAACACTCCCCAGAAAAATCTCGAGTCTCACCAGCGTGTAAAATCTTACGGAGTGAAGTCAACAAGAGATACAATTCGACCACGGACAAAGCCAGCGAGACCATGCGTGTTGGCGTCGAAGTTCGCGCTGTCAAAGCTCTGGATCTGACAATCGCAATCGTATTTATACCTTCCCAAACTCCAAGTTTGATTTTGAGAACTGGCTATGATCGCTTCAAAACGGCCGAGGAAAGTCTTTGATCAAAAAGGGGACTTACAATAACTTGTAATTGCTTGATTCATTCCACAAAGTCAAGTATAAAGGACCTCAGCTACCAAAGGAGAAAGAGAGAACAACCCCATGCAACCAAGTTTTTCACGACTCTGTGCGTCGCGAGTACTCTAGTAACATGGATGACAGTATATGTATTGTCTCGTTCGACCGTATTCTCAAGTCTAGACAGGTGAGGAAACCTTGACGCAGTCAACACATTATTCCTCAAAATATGATCATGACGATGAACGTTTACTTTGAATGGAGATACTTACCATGACCACCAACAACAACCCAACCTCGGTGTCTCCTCCAACGGGAAGACCCTCCCAACCCTATGACGAACTTCGCAATCGACTTCCTCCTTCCTTGACAAAATCTCTAGACCAAGCATGACGAGGCCATAGAAACTGTCTTGCATTTGCTGATATTGCTGGATTTCAAACATGAACAAGAGATTTGCACTCATATACCTCTCTCCTCGGTCACACCACAAACCGGAAAGTTCAAATTCAGCAAGCCACGGTACCCGCTGGTTACAAGCGGAATCAACACATCTCCAGGCTGGTCGGAACCAGAATCGCGATGTCCCTCTATGCTCATAACGTGTCCATGTGAAATGAACGCAAATCTGACGTGACTCGGTGCAAGAAGATCAACCGTACTAGACCATATCTTCTTCCAGGAAACTCTCCTTTTTCAACTCAGGAGTCGTACCTCGTTCCGGCTGGTCCATGTTATATTTTCTGACGATGATAGTTAGCAACATACCATAATGATTGAATTTATCATATACCAGCTACTTCCTTCGCCCAATTTAGTAGGACCCTATAACTTGTTAGATCGATCAAAGTTTCCTGCAATCGAGCACCACAAGAATTCACCAACGAGATTCAGAACAAGAATCAACATAAGCATTTCAACGTCTGTTGCTTTGGTTTGAAATATCAAATTTGGAGACTGTAGTGATGTTTATACCAGCACAGTGACTTTAGCAAGTCTCATACACTTTTCTCGTAGAGTGATTTCGAGTCCCCAACACTTAACTGCGGATCGATACTGATGATCTCTGGCGATGGCGAAAGCATGATTTCATCGCTGTCGACTGAGAATTGAGCGATTGCAAAGCCGGAACAAATCGTTCCAGTTTCCAGGTTAATTTTACGAGAACAAGTTTTTTCAGGAAATCTGCGATACTTCCAATGGGCCGGTGAGCTCATTCTTTGGCCTAATCATACATTTTCGGGGCATCATTGGTCTCTTTCCAACACTTGGAGGAGAGATCTATGTACATTATCAGCCCACAAGCTCTAGTAAGTATTTAAGAGGGGTTTTTGAACGCCACCAGTATCTCGACACATGCTACCACTTCCCTTCAAGCTGTCTCGATTTTAAGACCCTTGCCGTCCTCCTTGATGGCAACCGAGACCGTCTCACCACCTTTCACGGCGCCACGGATGATTCCATCGGCAAGGCTATTTCCGACTTCCTTAGCGATGAGCCTGTTGAGTGGCCGAGCACCAAAGCGTGGATCATAGCCACGTTCGCATAGCCAAGTCTTGACTTCGTCGCTCACATTGAGGATGATCCTTCTCTCGTCTAACCTGCCTTGTAACTCTTTCAACCTGATGTCGACAATGTCACGGAGCGCGTCCTTGCTCAAGCGATTAAAGAGGATGAATTCATCAATGCGATTGAGGAATTCAGGTGGGTAGGAGTGATTTACAATGTCCATGACCTTTTCCTTAATTGCAGGTGATAGAGTTGCGGGGTCCTCACTCTGCTTGTGTGAGAAGAGCGGATCTTCTCCAAGGATAACGTCAGCGCCGAGGTTGGAGGTGAGCACGATGATAGTGTTCCTGAAGTCGACTTTGTGGCCTTGCGCATCTGTCAAGTAGCCCTCGTCGAGAACCTGCAGCAATAAAGCAGAAATATCGCGATGACCCTTCTCAAATTCATCGAAGAGTAGGACGGCGTAGGGTTTACGTCGCACGGCTTCGGTCAGTTGACCTGCATCTTCGTAGCCAACATATCCTGCTGGACTGCCAATGAGGCGAGAGACGGTATGCTTTTCCTGGAACTCGCTCATATCAAATCGAACAACCGCGTTCTCAGTGGAGAACAAGAACCCGGCGATTTTCTTGCAAAGTTCCGTCTTTCCAACACCAGTTGGGCCAAGGAACATGAAGGAGGCGAGTGGTCGGTTTTCGCCACTCAAACCTGCGCGTTGCATTCGCACGGCATTCGAGACAGCTGTAAGTGCCTCGTCTTGCCCGCGTACCGATTGCCGAAGTGTGTCTTCCATGTGTACCAATTTCTCCACATCACCAGCCATCAGTTTTGTGACTGGAATGCCAGTTGTTCTGCTGACGACAGCGGCAATGTCATCAGCGGTGACGGAATCGTGAATGAGAGAGCCATCAGCTTTCAGTCCTCCTTCTTGCGGAAGCTTCTTCTCTAGTTTGGGGATTGTAGCGTAGCGCAGCTCAGAAGCTTTGGCGAAGTTTCCTACACGTTGTGCAGTCTCGAGGTCGAGTCTCGCCTGTTCCAATCGTGCTTTGATATTCTTGAGATCGTTGATCTCCGCACGTTCTTGTTCCCATTTTTCTGTCAATTTCTGTTCCTGCTCTTGCTTCTCTTTCAATGTGCTTTCGAGCTTCTCACGACGCTCCTTTGAGGCGATGTCCGTCTCCTTGCGGAGAGACTCTAGTTCAATTTGAATGGTCATGATTTGACGGTCGAGTTCTTGGATGGCGTCAGGCTTGCTCTCTTGCTGTAGCCGCAAGGCAGAGGCAGCTTCGTCCATCAAGTCGATTGCTTTGTCGGGCAGGAAGCGATCGGAAATGTAGCGATTGCTGTAAGTTGCTGCGGCCACCAATGATCCATCCGTGATTCTGACTCCGTGATGGACCTCGTATCGCTCTTTGATACCACGCAATATCGATATAGTGTCTTGTACCGAGGGTTCATCAACAAGGATAGGCTGGAATCGACGGGCGAGCGCGACATCTTTTTCGATCAATCTGTACTCGTTCAGTGTGGTCGCGCCGCAGCATTGGAGTTCCCCTCGAGACAGTGCAGGCTTAAGCAGATTGCTAGCATCGATACTGCCCTCTGCCTTTCCGAGCCCCAAGAGAGTATGGAGCTCATCAACAAACAATATAACTCCTCCCTTTGCGTCTTCCACCTCCTTCAAGACCTTCTTCAGCCGTTCTTCGAAGTCGCCGCGGTACTTCGCCCCAGCAATCAACATGCCCAGATCCAGTGATATTACTTTCTTATTGCTCACTGAGTCCGGTACATCCCCTCGAACGATGCGCTGTGCCAATCCTTCGAGGATAGCAGTTTTCCCAGTTCCCGCAGCTCCAATCAATACAGGATTATTCTTCGTCCTCCTCGACAAAACCTGAATTGTCCTCTGAATTTCTGCATCCCTTCCAATTACGGGATCCAGCTTTCCATCTCTTGCTCTCTGTGTGAGGTCCACGCCATATTCCTCCAATGCGGATTTCGCTGGTCCGCCGCCTAAATCCATACGATGGGTTCCTCCTGGTGGAACAGGTCCCTGTGCATAATGCCGTACTGCTGTAAGTGTTCGCAGCACACTCGTCGGAGGTATTGTTGCTCTCGAGGATGGAATAAGAGCTCTCGCACATGTAGCCCGGGCGAGGCCATACTGTGCAGAAGCTATACGTCGCGAGGCAATTCTAGTTTTTGATGAAAACATTTTGACAGTTGAGGGAATAGAAGAGCAGACAGTGAAGTCGTCCTCTGTAATTTATCCGACACCATCTGGTGGAGTGTATTCGAGATCTTTCACGAAGATTCGAGATTCTTTTGATGCGTGACGCCACAGTCGCAGGGATCAAACATGGAGAGATGGTCAACCTCCGTGTCCAGCAGTACCACAACCAGACATACACACAATAATGGCTTCTTCAACAGGCGGCGGCTGGACCCAGCTAAGAACACAGGCAAGGTCACTGGAGACCCAGGTATATCCCCCAGAACCCCCCCTAACTCGTCCCCCAAGTTGATGGCCTCTGCCTAGACCGAAACCCTCTTCCATACCTACTCCCAGTATGCGACCAGCACTACCCTCCCTCCGAAGCCCACCGAAGAAGAATCTCGCACAGAGTCACAAATAAACGCCCTCCTCGAGAAACGGTCAAACCTAATATCCCAACTCTCCCGCCTCCTCGACTCCGAATCCGCCCTCAATACCTCCGCCCTGAAACAGAACAATCTTGCTCGTCACAAGGAGATACTTGCACAACATCAAACCGAGCTATCAAGACTGAATACCTCAATACGATCAGCCCGCGAAAAAGCGAATCTGCTATCATCAATACAAGGAGACATTGAATCCTACCGCGCCGCCAACCCGGGAGACGAGGAGGCTGATTACATGCTTGGTGAGCGGACGAGGATTGATAGGTCTCATGGTGTTGCGGATACAGTGTTGGCGCAGGCTTATGCTGTAAATGAACAGTTTGGTATTCAAAGGGAAACGCTTGCGAGCATCAATAGGAGGATCACAGGGGCGGCGGCGAGTGTGCCTGGTATCAATTCACTGATTGGGAGGATATCGAGTAAGAAGAGGAGGGACGGTATTATACTGGCCAGTTTCATGGCTTTTTGCTTCTTAATCTTTTTGTGGTTACGGTAGGATCAGCCAGAGAGCGAGTTTTGCTGTTATCAGTCGGGTGTCATGGAGTATGGAGTTATGGAGGAAGAGGAGGAAGAGGCATCCAGTGGCTGCTCACCCAGAGCGACTTGTGCAGAACTGAACCTCTGTTCTTGAATTAAATCATACCCTTTGCTGATGTTTTAGGAGGACTAGCATCAGAAAGATCACACATACAATCACAGCACTGAACTGCGCTGAGCCATAAACTGTGCCGCTGTGTGCCGAGTCGCGACCTCGCTCCACACATTTGCCTCCATAAGGAGTATGAGAATGGAATGGAATAATCGGTTCTTCAAAGCACCGTTCAGAATTAAAAATGGATTGTCCATTGCCGTTGCCAGCTATGGAATTCTGGAGGTATCGGTAGAACTGCGACGTCTGTATAGCATTCTTTTTGTAACAATTTGAAGATGGCACCTTTTTGGTATCACGCTCTCTCCATCATCTTCATCAAAACCACCACTGCCAACATCACCGATATCCAGACTTTTCAATCTAATCTCCAGCATTCAAATTTCATGTTTGGGAACAACTGCCAAACGAAGTTGTGTTCTTCGGCTTCAAGTTTTGATCCATGCGCCAGAGCATGAAATGGTTGTACAAGGCATTTTGTGATCCGGAAAAAATGGGAAATTTTTCCTCATATACTCAGTGTCCTCATATCCTTCCGTGTATTGCCGTCTCTCTAATAGAGCTATCTAGGCGTAAGACATACTATGAAATCCTAATCCGTATATTCAACAGCACACCGAGGCCGAACAAATCGAGATCCCGGCTGTGCTTTACTCTAAAGAGACTTTCGAGCACATGGGCTTCGTCCCAGCGACAGCTCAGCTCTTATGGGATCAGTTTCAGGACCCCATGATTCCTAGAGACTTCTTACAAACCGCCATACTCTACATTCGAGACCATCTGGCCAAAAACTGCACTACTGTCAAAAGTCATTCATCTCCTCGTGCTTTCACCATGGCGCATGACGACCTCGTCCAACAATAACCAGAGAGAACTACGAATCAAATTTGGTGGAAAGTTGATATCACTGTTGGAAGTCATCATGAATGTTTCTCGGTCTCCACCAGGGACATCGATATCTTGAAGGAAGTCTAAACTCGTACCAAAGAGATGGTTTTTGTACAGCGACATCGTCGTCCCGAAAAAGAAGACCACGGATCTCAATTTTCTTCCCTGATGTTGATCTGAATGACGAGCCCCAGCACTTATCTTCGAAACCATCATCACCAGACGGCCCATTCTGATATAAACCTGCTCTGCCATCATCTCATCGACCCGATCTAGATGAAGTATCATTTTCATGAGGTCAAAAGACCCCAGGCCCTGCTGACCACGCTCGCTTCTGTTCTTTGGACTGGAAAGCTATCGTGAGGCATGGAAGTTCTTATACCTCCTCTACTTCAAGGATGGTCCACTTTCCTCCATGCAAATTTGATAGCCCGCTAGGAAAAGCTGGCTTCGGCTACCTCGGGGCTACGTTATCGTCATACTTAGCCCGCAATTCCGAATACCGATGTTGTTAGGATTGACACGAGCACGGCAAGGCTGGCTTAGTCAGCACCCAAGCTCAGCCTAGCTTTGAATTCCGAAAGAACAAATACTTGTCCTGGGAATCCATTTGCAAAGAGAGAGATGAGCGTAACATGGAATATAGCAATTACTTGCTATCCTGCTGAGTACAAGCTGGCAACATGATTTCTGCGTGAGGTTGTCTCTAATGTACTTCAGGCATCTTCAGTAATGTTAATCATTATCATGATGTCCTCATCATCATCAAACGTCGTGCAATATGGAAAGCATTTATTCCTCTCTCATCGATAACTATCAGGTCTCAACATCTTCCTGCCTCTGTCGAAACCAGCTAGAGCCGTTGAAAGCTGCGAAGAGATGTATGCGCAACCATATTGCGTTTATAGCCGAAACCCTACCAGTGGAGAAGGGAACTTGAGCAAGAACGCTCCTCTTATAGAACTTTGGAGGCTCAGTTTATCTCCTCAGAAAGTTGCCGTGAGGCGAGGAATTAGAGACTTGAGAGAAGCTCGTGACGTGCTCGGGTGTCCGTGGGGGTGTACAGCCATCTTTACCCAGGACGAAGCTTACCGACGGGATTATGGGGAGTATAAAAATTCCTAATTCTCAACTCACATATGAAAGAACTTAGTAACCGCCAACTAACTTTGTCACATGGATGCTGGCGCTCTTGAATTTTAAAAAGTATCAGTTGGATACTTGGAACAGATTTACTTCCGTCAATGCGAGGCACCTTTTTCATAGCAAAAGAAAGGCAGACAATGAATTTGAATGACGCTGTCAATCATCGTTACTGATCGAAAGAGTGTCCGCATGATCACTTCTCCAGAAGCCTTTTCGGCAAGGTTCCTATTATCCACATGTACCACCTAAGAGTTAAGGAAGGCCACTCCATCAAAGCAGAACCGAAATAATTTTTTAGATACGAGCCATATTAGAAAAATTTGTCCATTGCTGTAGATGATAATCTGAAGCTACGAGTGTCATCTTTATGTTTTGACAGAAACCATCACTACACCTGACATGCTGCAGAGAATCATAACTTAAGTAGGAATGAAGAAAGATCTACAAGACAAAGGCTACCAGATCGTGAACGAGGCTTCCGAACACAACAATACCACACAACCATCGGCAAGCAGCGCGCGGCGTGGTTTGTGCATCCGAAACAATTGTTTTCAGCAGCACTTACAACGTAGATAGCCCGTCTTCTCATCTCCGTCCCCATTTATGTTGTTACTTAAGATGGCCCTTATTGTGACTATGGTCGATGTTCCCCCAAGCCAAGCTCTTTCTCGCCGCTTTCGCATCTCAAATCGTAATCTTGGGAAGTCAGAGTCATGCCTGTACAATATGTCAACGAACTAATCTACGAGACTGGGATTATTTCTGATCATTGGCCGCCTCGCGACCTGTTTTGATCGAAGAACTCGAATACACCGATGGCAATTCTCATACGACGCTCGAAAGCACTGATAGGGCAATGACATTGATTTCATTCTTACGTCCACCGATCAACGCCAACAATACCTAGCAATAAGATAATGATGCAGCAATGATCGAGTCTCTTTGAGTTTCGGTTTGATCTCCTCCTGCAGATATATACTGCTCCTTCCACCGTATGCGACTAGTCCTCAAAGAGGCAAATCCTGTACCTAAGGTGATTTTATCGACTGAATGTCAAGACAGTCAGTTTCCTGCCGCTGAAGTGCAATACAAAAACGAGCCCCCCTTGGCGCCGGTAGATCTTTTGATGTGGTGATCGAGATCGACCAGAGTATGTCCTTGGCATTTCTCGATCACTACTCATCACCTGTAGTAGAGCTTCCGGGACCAGGACCACGGCTGGATCCTTCTCCATTGCCGTTGGTATATTCAATCCCATTCGACACTGGCGCCTGTCCAAGCGCAGCAAGTCGCTCCTCCTCTTTCTTCGCCCTGGCATTCTCTGTTTCTTTTCGCAGTGTCTCCAGGTTCCACACATCGCCATTCTCGTCATCCGAATCTTCATCATCGGAATCCTTCTGCCAGTCACCCTTCTCAAACATGGCACGACCGGTGGCATCCTTCGCTTTCTTGGCCTCATTCTCCGCTTCCTTCTTGTCCATGCGCTCCTTCTTCCATTTGGCAAAGGTTTCTGGCGTGACAGGTGTGAGAGTTCCGGTAAGCTGCAGTCGTTGTGTCTCAAGAAAATCTTCGAGAGTGAGAGTGGCCATAGGTGACTTATCCATAAGAGCCTTTTCTGCTGCCCGTTGTTCTTTCGTCTTTAGGACGAAACTGGAGTGGCAAATGTAAGTATTTCATAGCTCAATCTGAGGAAATCTACGTACCCAGCTGGCAGCGAATGGACATATTTGCATTCGTTCCCGCCGTTCGGACACGTCCAGAACCAACCGTATTTGCCTTCTTCAACGGCGTCGATGAAGTATTTACAAACTTTGTCTGTCGTGGTCTTGGGGTTACCATGCTTAGACAAAATTACCTTCCTTAATTTGTCCTCGTCCCAGTCGTCACTCTTTTCCTTCTCTTTCTCCTCTTGCTCTACTTCACGGGTATCTGTGTATAGTGACCTCTTCACCGTCTTCCGCTCCACGTCCAGATCGTGAGAAAATTTACATTTTTTGCCTGTGCCAAATTATGTTAGCGATAATCTTTCCATAACCACTCGCTGAAGTGAGCTCCTCTGCCCCACGATTGGCCACATACCTTTTTCACAATGACCTTTTTTGAAGAATTGGCAGAGGATTGTCTTCGGATCCACGCCGAAGGGGACCTTCTGAATTTGTACTGGCTTGAAAAGTTCGGCGTTCTCTTTGGCAGCCTTCTCAGCAGCTGCCTTCTCTTTGATTGCCTGTAGCTTCTCGGCTTCCTTCTTCTTCTCGGCCGGTGATTTGGCGTCCGCCTTTTGTGACTGGATGGTCTTGATGGCTTTCTGTGCTGCACCACCCTTCTTGTTTTTCATGCCAAAGGTCTTGTCCACCACGACCTTATCCTTCTTGGAAATCTCCTGTCGTCCTTTGGGAGCCATGTTGGCGTTGTGGGCACGAGCGTGCGGTTATAGGTATACGTGGGTGGTTATTTGAGCAATGGGTATGGCGAGTGCGGCGTTTAGTACCAGCTGTCCCAAGCCATGTATTTTGTATAGAGAGTCCTATGCGTAGGAGGGCGAGAGGGGTGGTGTTGGAGTTGTGAATATGACATCGCCGCCGCAACAGGGCACCAGAGTCTCTCGCTTAATTTTAGCCTTATTTCTGCTCTCTAGTTCTAAGGCTGAATCGTGTCCAAACCACCAAGTATCTCTCCACCAACTACATCTACAGATACTGCCCACAACAAATCGAGCGGGTATCCGGAAGACAGGCTCTCTTCTACTGCAGCCCCAAAATCCAGTAGGTCTTTCTCTCACCTCGGCGCAAAGGGATCAAGATCTAACCATTCAAAGGCTCCCCGAAACCTCACCACGAGCGCCGCGTAATCCTCATACACATCTTCAACCCCCAAAATGATTACCGACGAGCAACTCTACAGCTTGGCCCTCTTCCTTGGTGCCTCCTCCGTACTTCTTATCGTTCTGTACCATTTCCTAGAAGTCAATGCGACAGACGGAGAGCCGCTCTCAAAGCAAAGAAAGACCGACACCATTCCTGCCAAGGTGAAGGCGCGATCGAGCTAGGATGAGTGGATACAGGGGAGATTGTGGAAGGACTGGTGATAATATGGGATGTTTGATTCCGAAGACGAGGCGCAAGTTCTGCTCCAGGTTGATTCAGGAGAAGGGACACAGGGAAAGAAAGAATACTATTGCATCGGGAATTGTAGGCTGAAAGAGACATTGCCTTCATCAGTTGACTGTATCTGGGGCATATTGCGAGGGATGGATACCAACTATACTGGCATCATATTGAGACCATGTATGACAAGCCGCTTAATGCTCGTTTCAATGGCACACTATTATTACTAAAGACCTGAGCCAAATGTGTTTCTGGGCCGCCGGGACGGATTTCGCGATGGGAAATCACCGGTTCTCCAACCTCGCTGTATTGGATAATCGTTAGGAGCTTGAATTCTGGCAAATAGCTAACGACCCAAACAAGAACAACCGTCGAATCTGGCCATGGTGAGAGTCATGTCTTAACATTCGACGTCTAGATTGTGCATAGCAGCATCACAAACCAGAAAATTTCCTGGATGGCCGTAGTTTACTTTTGAAAGACCACTTGGTACGTACAGCGATCTCGTCGGAGGTAATAATGCTCATCATCAAACATCGTCGATTATTGATCTTTTGTCAAGTTCAACGATGGTTTCTGGTGCGCATTATTACCTTTAACGCTATTGCTAGGGCTCGATTAACGCTAATTTTGGTTAGAGAGATCATTGCAGCAATGTGCCACGTAGATCACATAAAGTCTGTTTGATGTAATTCCATGCTGGTGGAGATGTCCATCTTAGACAAACACAAGTATCATATTGACCATCGCTCAAGGCTGCCCTGGAATTTGCGCTGACGTAGAAACACAGACCGAGACGACAATATTTTCGATGAGCATAAGCGCGCAACACCATGAAAGGCTTTTGATCACATCGTTCGTTGTTGTGATGCCGCAATTTAGCTTCTCTCATGGATATAAATACCAACAGCGACGCCCCTAGACTGAGGCTCTCAGTCCCTCCATGGGGGCATATATATACCTAAAATATTCTTCGGGGAGATTTGGTGGCCTTTCATGCAGAGGCTTTTTTTGCCTGGCATAGGTATTGAATGTTCTTGAGAACAGCATTTTCATCTTATGCTCCGCGTTCAATTGAGCATGTTTTCTTGGACCTCGACATCCTGAGGGCCGCTGCGTATCCTCTCAATGCTTTGAGACTGTCCTTACTGGTGGGATACATCTATTTTACACGATTGTGTGATGGTGACCATTATCACCTTCGAATCGACACATTATATTTTGGTCCTCGTCCAAGGTTCATGGAGTGTGTAGACTACACGACATTCTTTGATCAGAAAACAACCCCTTGTTGCTGCCAATCGAAGTCCGCCATACTATGCTGATGATCGTTGCACGCACAGTAGACCCGAGGAGATGGTGATGATGATATCGATGATGATGGGCATTTACACCATATTTTGGCCAAATCGTTGAAGGCAGGTTCTGTCTCGGAATGCGGCCATCTGTTACTCTGATGAACCTACATTGGAATTCTTCCATGGCTCTGTTATCAAAATACCATGAAACACGCAGCCATGAACTCATGTGTATACGACAGTTACTTGAGATTTCCTGGCGTGGTTGCAGCCCGTCTTTCAGACTCCATTGTGGATATCGAACGGTTTGTCGTTGGCGTTATTCTTTTCGGGGGTGGTATAAGTCATACAGTCCGTATCAGATCAACTAGGCTGACAGTTTCGCATCAAAGGTAGTCCTGTCTTGACGATTGTGAATGCCAAAGATCGGAAGAGCGTGGAAAAGCGAGTAGAGGATGAGATGTTCTTTGGCATCCTGATTTAACCTGCGGGAGTCTCGCGCTTCTTTTTGGGAAGAAACTACTTCTCCGATCGCGAACGATGATCCGAATATTCTGTCAGAAGGGCTATTTTAGCAAGAATTTTTATTCGTCTTCCAGCTTCACCTTCACATATCCAATTACCTACTCATTCAAGATGCGAGCAGTAGCAAACTCGTATTTCAGATTACACAAGGCTACACTCGTCGCACAAGGGACAAAGATAGACTCTGAACTACTGCAATATATCTAAACTCATGGGCTCATTTGCTCTTGGCAAGACATGGTATGTACATTATGTGCCACAATATCTCGTAATCATGTACTGCTAATTAGATCAGGCATGGCTCAAACGACCTCTATGGACACAACAGTCCGTTTCTTTACGAACTTGAAACGAGTTCATCGCACAGTAGGAACAACCTCCGTATGACCACCACTTACAATAGGACGTGTAGTGCTACCTATAGCAGTTGAACGCGATTCGTCCAATTGAAGTCACTGAGAAGGCTGGTGGAGTTACACACGGGTGCGAAAGGGAATATGTTGTGGCCTCCAAGAAACAGAAACTCACGACTTCAACCTGGTGGAAATACGAATCAACCTGCTGGTACTCTCATGCGTTGGCAGATCTATTTCGAGGATCCGATGATCTGTCTGCCTTGCCAACACTGAAGATATAAGGAGGCTTCGAGCGGAATAACATCAAATCGATATTTCCAAACCGAAGATTTCCAAAGACTTTGCGCAAACTATTTCCAATCAAGCTTACAAGCATTTCAAACATCTTTCTCATCATGAAGGGTTCCTCGTTGCTCTGCGCCTCCCTCCTCTCCACAGCTGCCAGCGCATGGCAAGTCGAATTCCACACCCGCAGCAACATCGGCCTCACCATGCATGGAACCCGTTCAGACGGTTCTTGCAAGACCATCGGCTGGAATCATGGGAATACGAAAGAAGATGTCAATTGGCTTAAGTAAGTCTACCCCCAATACCTCGTTTTCCATGTACATTCTCTAAAAGATTCATTTTCAGCTTCGATCCAGCAACAGACAATTGGCCTGATCCGAAGAAGGTCACTGTCTACCCAGGACAACTGTGTGGAGCTGGTGGCGTGAGTTTTGAAAAAGGATTGCATAAGCCGAAGAAGGGATTTTGGGTGGGGAGCTACTCTGTCGAGTAGATAGATTACTGGAGGATGTCATTGTTTCTGCCATTAACGAGTTGGATTAAGGATTTTGTATGGGCTCTCGATCATGCAACTCACACGACCACTAGTTATACTCTTGACTTGAAGTAAGAAATTGATCCTTGGACCAAAAAGAGAAACAGCGTCGGCCCTAGGTATTTGTGGTATAAATTCTTTTCTAGCCTGGAGAAATGGAATTTTTCAGTTCTTCTCAACTTGATTCTACTCATTATGATCCTGGATGGTGTCCGATGCTACGAATCTCGACAGCTTCCTTTGTCTCATATGCAACGATCAAGGTGTAAAAAACCGTCTCGATAGTTCTAGGAAGAACTTGAAGTATATGACTACACTCAACGCTGGAACGAGGTTTCCGACGGCCTGTTTAAATTAATCCTAAATTAGTTATGTAACACGCTTATGTTAAAGCGTTTGCTGTGGCTCAGTCAGCCCATGAGCCTTGGCAACCGAGTGCATCATCAATCGACTCCCTTGGCCTTTTCCAATCACCTCAAGCCCTCAGATACCAGACTTTGCTAAACCTATTCCACACCCCTCGCTCGACGATCAACTTGAGCCCAACAGTGAGCGATGTGCAAAAGCATTTGACATTTGTACTCGATTCCTCGTCCCCACACTGGGCAGCCCCAGATTGATGGACGAAGCCTTCTTCCGTCCGTTTCGCTATTGCTACAGGACGTGGAGAGATGGCGCCGTACCGTTCCGCCACGAGCTAATTGAAACGGCAAAGTGTTGGCAAAGGCTTGGCCTCGTGGGTTCTTGTCCTTTCCCTACACCAAAACCTAAGGAACTAGCAGTTCATCAAGAAGAATATCAAAGATTTGTGGCGGCGCAAGAATTAAAGAGTAATCTGTCGAGTCTGCTTAACACTGCATCCGATGGCTGGGCTCCGCCCGAGGACTGGAAAACAGTAAAGAAGGCCCACAAGGAAATGTTCGATGGTACGTTGCAGGCCGTGTTGGGCAACGAAAGCCTCGACGATGATGAGCCTATTAGGGATGAGGAAGATTTGAGGGAAATTTGGCCATTTGACTTATAGCAAAGATCTTGTCGACCTCTATGCTGCACACTCACGTTGGCTGGTACGTGAATTTGGTTTCGACCTCGAAACAAAAAGGTCATTGGTAGCATTTTCCTTTCTTTTCATTTCCCTCTTTTTTTCAAAGATCGTATATTATAGGAAGATAGATGATGTTTATACCCGGAATCGAAGATACGTGGCCTACAATCTCGTGAAGAATAGAGGATAGGAGTCTCTCTATTATAGAAAAGGCTACTCTATCGCTCATTACGAAATTGGGGAGGTATTAGGTTTTGTTCCGGTAATATCTAGTATAACTAAACTCTGATAATCACGACATAGATACGCTAGAAAGAGTTGATTCAAGAGGGAGGTTATTGACCTATTCAAGTTAACGTATTTTTATTTATTTTGCATTTTTACTAGAGATTGAGATTCTTGGCGAAATTATTATAACAGTCATTAAGGATATTATTGATCTAGAGCTATATCTATACTAATAACTAGTCTACTATTATACCCAAAAAAGCTTCAAATTAGTAGGTAGTTAAACTTAAGACAGAACCCTTAGGCACAAAAACTAGATATTACAAAAACACAATTACCTCAAAGGTATAACAGTTACCGTATTACATCTCATAAATATTATTCCAACTTGACCATCCAATCCAACATCAAACCTCCCAAGAACAACCTTACCAACGACCCTAGAAATCCTATTAACGAATTACTATACCATCGGTCTTCAAGGCGTCCCCCGATATCATCCATACCAAAAATCCACCAAGCCCCAGCCATCCACGCACGATTACGCTTTCAATCTACATCTCCACTACAAATCTCCACTCATACCGATACGTACAAAGAAGGCGAAGCAAATCGTAAGATACGTAGGCCGCGTACAACTTATCACCTACTCGTAAGAATTCGACGTCTCAAGACCAAGCCTACAACACCCCCCACTCGCCCACACCCCCTAAAAATAAGACCCCCCATTACGGATCGGGAGCCGTCGCCGTCCACCCAAAAAGGAAATCCCGATAGCGAC
The DNA here is from genome assembly GCA_004522665.1 of Venturia nashicola. Taxonomy (NCBI): domain Eukaryota; kingdom Fungi; phylum Ascomycota; class Dothideomycetes; order Venturiales; family Venturiaceae; genus Venturia; species Venturia nashicola. Next base: position 418,717 of record SNSD01000009.1, read on the forward strand.
GTGAATTTTTTCTTACTATGGTATATCTGTGACGTTGGCGACTCTTAGATTAGGACCCTGACAAGGTCGAAAAGAGGGAAAAGTTTAAGAGATTAGGAGACTGGATATGGGCATGCGGGTTGTTGATGAAGGGTAGGGAAACCCCACGTTTTGCGATATTGGATACGATGATTACCTTATCGATAGACATGAGTGTGTGGTGAAACATGAAACATAGCAGATCACGCAATCGACCTTCGACAACGGGGTTGTTTCTCTTCTCCATTCTCCCGCCACTGCCTGCTGGGCGAGAGGGAATAGTGAAAAGAAAAAGGGTGTTGTCTCGCGTCGGCTGGAGGTGGTGTAAGTCCAGCGACACGATTCTCAGGGAGGGATGTGCGTGGCGAGCCAGCTGTCCCGTCTGCAGAGAAGGATTGCAAAAAGAGGGTTCAGTAGGGTACCCCTGTGGAGTGGCACCAGTGGTTAAACTGGGTAAGAACAGATACTACATGTGATCTAAGCGAGAATTCGCAGAGAAGATGGTGTGCTGGATGGTTGGGGGATGGCCTTGTTTTATAGCGGTTACTTGTCTAGGCAGCGGCTGTGATGAGTCGAAGTCTTGAAGAGAATAGGTAGCAGTGTGGCAGCCTTTGCAAGAATGGTCAAGCTCATTGGATGGCAGTTCTAGGCAGACGGAGTCAAGGCAGCAGTATCCCCAATCTGACAAGAGAGTCGTCAGACTAGGGGGACAGCTTTGGCGAGAAACTGGGTTCTAAAGGTTACCAACCATGGTTATCAACGAGCATAGCCTCTGCACAGTAGGCTGAAGACGTCTTGGCCAAGACGACGACTCTCGTAGAGTGCTGCTTTCTGCGATGCGGAGAGAAAGCCCAGGAAAGGCCAAGTGAGGCACAATATAGTGGTCGACGTCATAGATGCTGTGTCTTCTATTCTCTGGTCCATACGGACTCAGCCTTCCAAAAACTTCTTAATGATCCGCGCCAATATGGCTTGGACGATTGCCATGGTCGTCGCGGAGAGAAACGGAGAGATACTGGTGTTGGAAATGGTGGCAACGGGGCCAGAGATGGGCCAGGGGGAGGCGGCGAAAAGTCCCATTGAATCGAACCCTTTCTACACACAGCCTTGTTGGATTTACGCTGCATACATTGTGCAGGATTTGGCGGTTTTTCCCGCGTCGACAGACGGCATGCGATTCCGAATCCTCGGCAGCCACCCGTCGTTGTGCAGCAGAGTTTGCTGCAGAGAATATCGAAAAGAACGCTCGCCGCCAACCTGGTGGGTGTTCGGTATGCAAACCCCCCTCGCAGAGTCAGTGACAGTGTCACGGTCATGGCCAGTAATTCTCGGTGATCACTTGATGGATGCAATTGCACCCGACAAATCACGGAGGACAATGGAGATGCTAACCAACCACGGAGGACAATGGAGATGCTAACCAACCACGGAGGACAATGGAGATGCTAACCAACCACGGTGGGGAATGGAGATGCTAACCAACCCATCCGTGACTCGCTGCCGGCGATGCAGAAGCAATTCGGAAAACACGAGAAGACCCGCCAATTGCCAATGTGGACATGATCTCCGTCGCAGATTGAAAACCGAGCACGGCAGTAAATAATGAAGCTGCGGTGATGGTTGGGGAGAAGGAGTTGGGGAGTCGTTGGGAAGGCAGTTTTTGGCCTTTGAATCCCAGGGAACACAGGGATTCAGTATATTTTTGGCGTCTTGGGAATCCTGGGAGACAGTTTTGGCGTCTTGGGAATCCTGGGAGACAGTTCTGGCGTCTTGGGAATCCTGGGAGACAGTTCTGGCGTCTTAGGAATCCTGGGAAACAGTCTCGCGTGTCCCTCTGCGTCCCCTTATGTCCATCAGACCCTATACACAGCACTCCGTAAAGCCCGGCCGGGCATTCAAAAAGTGCTTGGGCCCAAGTGGCTACGCCAACCCCAGACCGTGGCTCGTTCTAGCCAGGGCATGCCGAATCATTATTATTAACGTCTGTTTGTCCTGTCACAGGTCGAGACCTGCATAAGACTCCATTCTCTCTCAGAAAGGAGATTAACGCTTCCTCTCCAGAAATACACTATCATTTCAATCCTTTCACCGCCGTTGACATATAAGAACGACTCTCCTCTCGACATTGATCGACCATTTCAGCAATCTCACAGCCTTACACGACCACCAAGACAAGACATACTCCTCTCATACACACCATCACTACATCTTCACACAACTTCATCCATCAACCATCATGACTGCCTCAAAATTCATCGAGCACCTCGACTCCGTCGTGACCAGCCCTTCAGCCCGAAACGTCAGCCTTGAGGATATTCTAGCAGATGCCGCACACAGACAACGTTCTGCCTCTGCATCCAGCTCAAGCGACTCTGCTCGAAATTCAGACTCAAGCGCTTCCAAATCAACCGCCAGCAAACTGCGACGATTCACCTCCTTCAAAGGTCGTTTGGGATAGAAATCTTGCTACAACAGGGACTACATAATTGACCGACCAACCAAAAATCGATATTCGAAATCGCCTCTACGCTGTTGAAGTCAGCAACAGGACTTTGGACATTACGCTGCTACTGCACAACTGACTCGAAACGCACACTTTACCCCAAGGTTCGCGCATCAAGTTCAACCAGAGTTGACTGTGCACGGCTCAAGCTGCAGGAGAAGCTGATCGCTGATCGGCAGACCCGTCGATCAGGGTGTGATGGACACGTGAACCATTCGCCAGAGCTTTCTCGCGGCTGCCGGAAACAAGGCGCCGGAAAGTCGCTGAGAATAATGGAAGCTCAGCTGAGGGAAGTAAGGGAGGAAACGGAGGGACGTGAATGGGGATGTGAGGAGTGCTTATTTGGATGGTCAGCCCGCTTGTTGGGAACCGGTAGAAAGCATTTGGAGGGCGATGCTGGTAATATTTAATGTCCGGCTTGAGGCTAGAATAATGTCAAGAAGTTTATGGTGTTTGTTCCTTCCGATGTTCCTGATTTTGAGGAGTGCACGAACGAGCCAATCATGTTCGAGGTTTGACAGAAGCAAACCAACACTTCTTTGTTCGACAGCAGGATAAATACGGTTCTGCAGTTCGAGCTGTTCCAGTCAATTTGGATTTACTAGTCGCAAATTAGGTGCGCCATCTTACAGCTCAATAAAAGCATCAGCATACCTCGTTGGGAGGAAGAATAAGTATTCCAGACCCAGCGACGGTAGCGTCTACCAAAGATACCGTATCCCCTGACATGTTGTACCTGACTAAAACCAACACACTTATGATTAGTTCAGGACCATCTTCCCGCGTGCCGATTCCCGCATCTTTCTTTGCGTTTTGGGTAGGTTAGATGGAGGTGCGTCGGCTCCTGATAATAGTAGGTAATTATAACACGAGTACGACGCGTACCTGATTGATGGATTCGGTTGAGGGGTGGTGGCGATTGAATTCATGGAGCATTGGCATGATCCCCCTCCTCGATGGGAAACGGTGGAGGGGTTTGCGCGAGTACAATGTGGTGTTGTAGAGGCGGAGTTGGATGGATCTATAGGTATGAATCGTTTACGACAACTAGCTAAAGGGACTGATTATGTGCACTCTCGCATCCCTCAAGCTTTACAACCTCCTTCAGCACGGTCTTGAGCTGACTCGAACAGGTAAGTAGTAATATGATTTCCTCTACTAATTACATTTCACCCATTTCCACCCCAACTCCAATTCCTGCGTGCCACTTTGGTGAAAAGCGACTCAAACAGTGCACTTTCGTGCCTAGTCATTGGCTTGGGACTGGCGCCGAAGGATACTCAAATATCCAACCGAAGCATGTTGAAGGCATCCTCTCGTGTATCGTCTCGGATTTGCGTATCTATGGTTTTGTGCGGACGTGAATTAATTGTGTTTTCGAAAGCGACGAGGAAGATTCGTGGGTTCGATCAGAGGAGGGATGTGTGAAGCTGTGTTCCAGTATAAAAATGATCATTGATCTCGCAATGCATGTTCTGTGTTGGAAGCGCGGAGCATCGGCCTTCGAAGAGAATCCAAATTAGCATTCCCGGAGTTTAACCTAGCGCTAAGATCATGCCGAACCCATCCGAGCTCTTTTCGAGTTCGAAAGCACGACTGCAGCAACCTCGACGGCGCAATCCCAAACCCCAATTCAAGCCCCAGATAAAACTTTTCAGTCGACAGAATGAGCGGCGTGAGTATTTCCAGTCCATATACCCCCACAAATCCACTAACGACGCGCAGTTCACACCCATCAACCCGCGGCCTATGTTGCAAGCCCTGTACGAGAACCTACCCACCCTCCATCTTCGAGCGCCAATCTAACATAAATCCTAGTGTCGATAAGGACGTCATCATCCGTCTAAAATGGGGGCAAGAGTACCACGGTAAACTCATCAGTGTCGATTCCTACATGAACATCCAAATGAGGGGAGCAGACGAGTGGATTGATGGAAAGTCCACGGGTAATTTGGGAGAGGTGTTGATCAGGTACGCGATTGGAAAGGAGGGAGTTTGAGAGGGGCAATGCTAACATGCTGGCTACAGGTGTAATAATGTCCTTTGGATATCGGCATTAGATGCAGCGGGCAAGGAGGTCGAGATGTCAGGATGAGAGGACAAAATGGGCATGAATCTTTCACACAATGCGTCGAATGGGAAACCCATACGCTGACTGCGCAGTGTCAAGGACAGTCACAGGAGTTTGGGCATCACCATAGTTTGGGACCATTCGGCAGGACAGTGACAGTCGAGTCAAAAGGTGTGTAGAATAAAGTCGAACACCCTTCGCTTCGCGCGTTGACAATACAGGCGCTTTTCTTCTCGCTCCTACGCCCTGGCTTTGATATTCCCAAATGGGTATCATGCTACCTCAGTGGTTGTATCTTAAGCCAAAAGTATGTGTATTCCCCGCATATTGCTCCAACCTTATTGCGATTTCTGCCGATCAACTCGCCTCGTCCTTTTTTCCGTCCGAAGGCACGCATGTCTTTTTTGCGTATCCTTCAGATAGCTGAAACAAACATGATAACTGCTACGAAAGTCTCGTACCTCCCATTTTCCGCCTGAAAACCGCTCCTCGGCAAGCCATACATGAATCGTTTTGAGACTCAACTTCGACGAATTTGTCGGTTTTGAAAGGAGGTTAGACCACTGTTTTCCGATCCATAACATGCAAGAATGAAGTACCCAAGACTTCAACAGCAGACGCTCGAAGAACCTGTCGCAATTATTTTGAGTGAAGTAGCGATCGCGGAACTCGAGCTTTTGGATCGTGGAAGATGACTCTGAGGGATGGTTGAAGAGTAGAGGTGCGTATCGAAGAGTCAACATTGTGAGGTTGTTATTCATGACTCGCTCTCAGGCTCTTGTATATCAGACGTGCTCGGGGCCTAGTCGTAGCTTGGAACATTCTTTACTAACACTGTCGCTCTCAGCGTCACTGCAGGATGTCAATTGGTGTCCGTCATCGTTATTGATGGTCGCTTGAATCGCTCAAGAGGGACGCTTCACTTCAAGGTCGATGCCGATAAATCGTTGTGCACCTTGCTGAATTTACACGCTAGACATTTATAGATATCGATCTTTAGATGATCTTGGTAAACTGGGTTTGGCAGTAAAATGGATTAACGTGCTTTCTTAGTCTTCCTTTTCTGACTCGGCTTTCGCAATGGTGAGCATCGTCCTCGAGGATGCGAGGTTTCTTGATTTCTGAGCACCATGGGATCCACGGGTAAGACTTTCACCTGTGTCAAGAGCCTTCATCACGATCGACAACAGGGTTGAGCTAATTTACTGTCACCGACTAACAATCGATAGAGTCGTGTAGCAGAGTCAACGAGATGGGAGGGCATACTCCACGCGCAACTTACGCGAAAGACATCATGAGAAATCATTCACGAAATTGTAATTATACATCTCATTTCCGTCGACATTATTCTCATATCAGAAATGAGAAGACAGTCATCGAGATTCGATTGAATCCATTCGCAGAGCCTATCGAATACCGACGACAATCTTGTCATTTCTACAATGAATGCTTGCAGGAAAAGTACCGAGTAAACCCACGCTAATGCCATTCAGGTCTTGTCTCCAAATACGTTTCATCCAAAAGATGTTTTCCTTTCTTGCGGTCTTGATACACCCCTTCTCAACCGACATCCATCAACCCTCCAGCCAAATATTTTCAACATCCTTTCAACAAGCCGTAGCCACCGCGTTGCCGAGCCTCAACCCAAGCAAAAATATCTCAGGCTGAGGCTCCGAACGTAGTGACTTACGGCTCATCGAGAACTTGAAAGAATCCAACCTTGATGGGAAGATGTGGCTGCCCCCGCCTCGAGATGGGCTACCTATTACGGAGTCTTGAGGCGCCTACTCGCTACTCGTTTCTTCAATACCCAGTATCAAAGTTTTCCATCATTTCTTGTTTCTCCTTGTATACGGCTGCCCGTGTATCGTCGCTTCTTGCTGTTAGAGCTAAGATTCTTTACTATTATATTTATTTTTTACTAATTTGGGTTGGTTACATGTTTATATTGGGCTAAGTTTATATTAACTATCTCTTAGTATTCGAAGTTTGTTTAGCTCTCAGCTCGACGAGAACGTTATATAACGACGACGTATTAGACAGTGCAACGTGTAGTGTGTAACGGCCTAGAGTGAGCCAAGATTTTTCACATTCCAGAAGATTAGGATACACAGCGCAAAACGGTGAAGACGCGGTTATGAAAGCACAGACTCGCTTACAAGGTAAACGGCGAGGAAACAAACAAACAACAGACAAACAAACAAACAGGCAAACAAACAGACTTCAAAACACAAACTCTGTTATTTGCATTACTGTATGATCTGATCCCTCTAATAGATTCCCATCGCACCGCCAATGCTAATTCTCCCGCAATAGACAGGGGGGTATTAGGATACAAACGCCAGGCAATGCACGCTCATCGAAGGCGCATAAGTCCAATTAAAATAACAACACCTGATTTTTCCCATACAAAACCCTCAAGACGTGTAGTATCATCTCCACAACCCAAAACATCGTCGCCGATACATCTAACCCGTCAAGTATTATACTCAACTTTTCGCTAGGAATAATACATCTACAAGAAAGCGGCGAACATGGCGCCGGCGAAACCAAGAGCAGCACCACCAGCCTTGATATGGGCAGCTGCTCCAGCAGAGCTGGAGGACTGGGCACCACTTCCAGTTGCTGTTCCCGCCGATCCAGAAGCCGAAGCGCCAGAGCCAGAAGCCGAAGCGCCAGATCCAGAAGCCGAAGCGCCAGAGTCAGATGTAGCCGTCGTCTTTGAAGCTGTGATGATGGAAGTGACGGATCCAGACATGGATACAGTGACGGTACCGTTGCCGTAAGGGATGGTGTTCAGACCGGTGCTAAGACCGGCTGGGATGGTAGCGACGAGTGGCTGTGTGGTGACGGCGGCGGGTTGGGTTGTGATTGCGACGCCGCCTGCTGGTTGGGAGGTTTGGACGGAGGGCATGCCGGTGACGACGCCGAGGGAGTTTGTTTGAGTTAGGTATTGGGTGTTTGGGTTTGAGTATGGGGGGATTGAAGTGGTGGACGCTGCTGATGGGGAGGATGGGTCTGAGGCGTCTTGAGCAGAGACTGCTGCTGCAAAGGCAGCGGCGAGAAGGACGGAGTACTGCATTTTGAGAGGCGGGTTTGAAAGGGGGTTTGGTTTATTAAGTGTAGTATTAGATATTGGTGTTGCAAGGCTTAACGAATGTACGTTTAAATCGACGACGAGATGTAGGACGAGATAAACAGAGATGCCAGTAATGGGATGGAAGGTAGGAGAGAATAGGAGCTGGGCAATGGTGTGCTTTATGAGAGGTAGAATTGTAGGGAGCCCTCAGGTCGTAGATCTGCATTTGAGGCTGGTGTCGATAGAGAACCGTGCCTTTGCCGAGCCCCAGCCGGACCCAGCGATCCATTCTAAGATAGGGGAGGCGAGCGTCTCCAATCCAATGATGCTCTGTAGAATTGGCGTAAGCATGAGAAATGGGGGCTTGGACAGCCTCCAACGCATTAGCTCCTGCAGCAAAAAATCAGCAAGACATGGCGCCCCAGCAACGAGAATACCACGTCGAAAACGTTCTGATCCAGACTCGCACATTCAGTCCACATCCATCTTTGGACTGGAGATCCTGTCGCTTTTTCCAGTTTTCGGCGACACAGAAACCCGAGTCTTCTCGTGCTGTGCCGGCTCATTTGCACATTGTGGAAATCACTCCCAGGTCTGCACAAGCCACCGTTGGATCGCGGGATGAACGCAGGGTGTGGAGCACTACCACAGTATGTACTCGTACTTTCCAATGGCGCGTTACATAAACCGGCCTGGCCGACCCATGATTACGACTGCTACTAGACCTATGTGTGACCACCAAGGAACCAACTCCGCGTGTTCGAGTGCATTCGCTAGATTCATTCCCCAGTATTGTGAGACGTTCCCGACAGGGAGGATGGGGGCTATTGAAATGCTCCGTAACGGAGTCGACGACCGGATAAGCAAAATGTGGTCATATCACTTGAGGAATGTTACCTTGACGTTCTCGTTGAGCAGCAAGCCAAAGGACGTCTTTTCGGGACATTCTAATATCTATTTTGTTCCGGGGTATCTTGAGGAGATTCGCTCCACTATGTGAGTTCTCGTCTAGAACTATCATTTTGCCTCTTTCCAGGCGACTTGGCCTGTATCTACATCATCTTTCAAAAATTGGCAGGACAAGCACCCATGGGCGAGGCATCACTACGGGCACAAATACGTGGTAACAATCTCGTAGATTCTCGTTACAGCCTAGTAGTTAGGTTCATACACTATTATAGTGACGATCTCGTCACCAGGTGTATGACGAGAATCAGGATTATTATATAGTAGTCCCTAGTGACGAGACATCTACGAGATGGTAACGGTACTAAAGCCGTTAGTTAAGTGGCTTAATCTAGCCAATTAGAGGGCTAGAATATGGAAGGTAATAGAGTTACAGTATGCCGTGCGGAGATTACGAGATCCACGTACAACTTACTTAAAACGCCTCAATCCGAGGCGTTTAAAGCCATAATAAGATCGTAATATCGGCCGTATTAGGCTAGCTCCATTCTATATTAGAGCCGCATTCTCGTATATTTAAAGCCGCATTCTCGTATATTTAAAGCCGTATTCTCGTATATTTGAAGCCGTATTCCGTATTTGAAGCTACTTAACCCTCGTACATTTAAAGCCCTTATAATTAACATATACTACGCAATTTAGTATATACTTTAGGCGATTCCGTGAGCCCTTACGTGCGCTAAGGCTCCTATAATAAGCCTCGTAAATCTACCAGCCCTATTATCGTCGAATTCACGTAATATACTAATTAAGCCTAGGATCTTAGTCGTTTTAACGAGATCCCTACGGCCATTCTCGTTTGTATACGTAATCTACTATATAATAGGATCCTTAGCAGCCCTATTCTATCGCCGAACTAACGCAAACTATCTATATCGTCTATCTATAGTATTATAGGCTATAAGGTAGTAGAAAACTGAACCAAAATAGCAGCTATCTATACTAGGCATAGTATAATAAATGAAGTGGTCTTTACGATTAATAGGGGTAGTATATTATAATACTTCTAAGCCATATAACAGCTTGGCGGAGGGTTTATAGTACCGATAATAGCGAATTTATAACTGCTACAATCGATCCTAGGGACTATATATAAGCCGTGCAAGCCGTGTACGAAGTTAAGGTCCTAAGAGATAGCTAGAATAAGTACTTTAGTATAACAATTAGCCGTAAACCTCTAGAAAAACCCGTAAATCTAGCGTATCTAGATAGGGCTGCATAGGATCTATACACTCCTATAACCAAATATAGTTTAGAAGCTCCATCCTAAACAGGGAATTGACGAGATTAATACCTATTTAGGACTTAGATTTTACGTAATGCTTCGTTTCAAAACAGTACCTTTTAAGAGGGTAACTCTACTAGTAATAAGCAGGACCGTTTTTTCGTATATAATCGGCGAGGTGTAATAAGTAGTATATATTAATAACGTATACCTAGAGGCGATTTAGCTATTTTTAGTAGTATATATCCTCGTAAGTAGCTATAAATAGCTGGATGTTATGTTCGAGGACCGTAATATCTAAAGTTTTAATCGATTGAGCCGTTATACGTACCTAGATCTTATATAAATAGTATAGATTTTCGTAGTAATCGTTAGGGATGTATTCGTATAATAACGGGACTAATATATACTCTAAAATATCTTGCTAATCCGCGGATTTCATCGACTTAAAGCTATCAAATGACTATAGTATAAAGCCTAGGGCTATAGGAGTATTAGCTCTAGCCTCTTTAAGCGTACGATTAATAATCCTTTCGGTATTTTTAGTAAAAAGATAGTCCCTAGGAGTATAGTTTAGATTATACCTTTTTTTTCGGTTATCAACCGCTAATCTCCTACCATTCTAGATCCACCAAAGTATCTTAAGGATGTTTAGGGGGACTGTATACATCATATCGATAGGGAAGCTATCTAGGAAGTAGAGAGAAGGCAGCCTTAAAAGGCTACTTTTTCGTTTGATACCGTATAGCGAACATTATACGTCTATAAGCCCTATAACTTACTTAATATCGGTCCGTAGATTGAGACGAAGATCGAGAAACCCGGTACGTTATAAATCTATATATAGGTAATAGTTATGACCGTTAAGAGGAGATTTAGTACTTATAATTCGATAAAACCGGTACGGAGAGTATGTATTACCGGGGTTTATTATCCCAATTAGCTCTGAAATAGCAGGGCTATTACCTATAAATATAGTTAGTTAAAGGCGTAAGTATTAGAGCGTTTAAAGTTTAGAAGTTTGAAAAAAAAAGTGTTTCTTCGCCGTTACCTTCTTAAAATATCTAGAATATTAGGGGCTAAAGCCACCACAACGCTATATATATATAAATACCAGGAGTTAAGGATAGACTAAACTGCTAATTCTAAGAAGATCTACCGGCTCAAAACCAAAAAAATATATTATTATAGTGGTATAATAGGGTGGTAAAATGTTATATACCTACTACGTAGCGAGGCTACGGGGAATAATTAGTACCTCTGTATTACGCACGGACTATAAACCAACTTCTAGCTACCAACTGCTTCGTATATATCTATAGTAATTGACTATAGTACATTGCGCAACTACCACACGCGATCTATTAATTATAAATAATTAATAAGCGTTAGGATAGAGCTATACGATACTTTTAGCGAGGGGATTAAGTAATTATAATCGAGTAGGGTTATACAATAATTGGTAGGAAAGTAAGGGTATAGACTTACCGTAAACTACTACCGGCTATATACGTAATATGAAATCCTCATTACATAGACTATTAGTAACTTTAATTCCATTGGTTCCTAGCTTATTTAGCTCCTCAATAAGAGGGTATATGAAGCTATTAATGTCCTTATACTTACGAGGGCCTAGAATAACGAAAGATAGGAGGATATTTCGGGTTTAGTAGCGTAAATCTAGTAGAAGATTATAGTTAATTAGGATAAAGGGACTAGTAACGTAATTACCCTTTTTAGTAGCCTAAATACTATTATAATATATTGCAAGTATAATATCGGTTAGCTATATAAAGTAGCCTTACCGGCGAAGGTCCTAGTAGCGAGATCTAGTCTACTAGTTATCGAGTACCGTATTTGGCTTATTAAAATCGCGAATATAGTAACGATTGTTATAGTTTCTAAGTATAAACGTACGACGAGGTAAAGCCTATTAGTACCGAAGTCTATCGCCAAGTAGAATATAAAGAAAGATACGGTATAGCGTAAGATAGTCGCTGGATCCCGGATCGAGATAAACTCGAGGGTAGTAGTAATAGTCGTAATAAACCTTATTAGAATAAGTACTAGTATAAGCTATATAGCTATTAATATAGCAATCGATAAGTCGCCTCGATAGTCTAGTAATCTCGTATAATCGATTATCCCGCCGCCTTATATTTAGGAGTTCAAAGCCAAACTAGGTATTAATAATACGGCGGAGAGTATCGTATTACTCCCTACTAATATTATTATCGATCCATTCGCAGATCTTAAGGTAGAGTAGATCGGTATATATATTAATGGAGATAACTAAAAAAAAGGTATTAGAAAAAAGTATCTCCATACGAGTATAAGTATCTCTATACGAGTAGAAGCCTAACTACCGGCTCCTCCGTATTGCCCGCATAGGGGGTTATTTTGGTGTAAATACCCCCCTATACGGGCAACACGGAGGAGCCGGTAGTTGGTAGCGTACTCGAGGCCTTAGCCCGATCGATATAGTAACTATAATAACGACCATTTTGGTAGAGCTAGCCGGATTAGGATAAAATCTTTTGCCAAACTATACGGCAAACGACTTATCTCGAGGAATTAAGCTAGGTAACTAACTTATACTAAAATCTAGCTCATTTGAAGCATCCTAAGGCTTATTTGAAGCACCCTAAGGCTTATTCTTAATATGGTTTTCGTCTTAGCGTACGACATCTTCGTATATAGGAGGAGCCTCGTATATTAGTAGCGCATTTTAAGGTTCCTTAGTACGAGGTAAAGATTAAGTAATAAATATTAAGGGATAGAGATTTTGACGTATAATCTACGCCTCATGGTGTCGAGATCATAATAAATAGCTAGCTTAATAACTACTTCCTATAACGTCGTAGCAGTAATAGCAAATGGTAGTAGTACTAGGAGGAACCATTATATAGTAGTTAAGGTAATAAGATCTAGATTACGGTAGTAAAACAACGAAAAAGAAGGGGGTTTAGCCGATAATAGGAGAATGAGATACTATACTAGATTACTACTATATTACTACTAAATACGTGGGTTATACGGATAGTATATAAGACGTAATATAACCCCGTTTTTATTATAGATGGAGGCCTGAAACTGCACGGTTAATATATAACTAAAACGGAGAATACGTACGAGATATTAGTAGGAGATTTAGCTATAAAAGGAGTAGTAACTTACCTCGATTTTATAGCTCATTCTACTACCAAAATGCCTCCTCGAAAGACGAAAACCACACCTCTAAAAGCCCCTAAAAAGGAGGCTTCTCTCTCTATATTATACCTCGAGGTCTTATAAAAGCTAGCACGCTACGAGGTCGCTAATCTCGGCTAGATCTAGTCGTAGATTATACGTAAAGTACTCGTTGAATGTCACCTAGTAGCGGAGGAACTTTATAGCGACGAGGGCGCTACTTAGGGAGCCCTTTTAACTATATTATAATAAGTAATTAAGTTAGAATTAGCTACGGAGATGAAGCCGGTAAAGGTTAATAGCGTAGTAGATAAAGAAGCGTAAGTTAGATCGATCTTCTACTTAAACTTCCTACGTACTAAAAAGTCATAGTACCGCGCAGCGAGGAACCCTAATACTACGTCCCTAGCCAACGTAATCTCGTAATCAAAAGCAGAGGGCCTTAGTAGTAGTTACCCGGGATTACCCTACACTTTATAAGTGCGTTAGCGGATAGCTAGCTAACGTACTTTTCAAGCTGAAGATTATATATATATATAGTAATATCGTTCGAAAAGCAGCGCCTAGTACGGTGGATTCTAGCCCTATATTTAAGTCGTTCCTAGGCCCGGCCCTACTTCATACCGATGCGGATACGGAGCTAGATTCGTCTTAAGTATAAACTTATACCTTGGGTGATAATAGCGACGAAGTAGATAGCAATAATAATACTAACGGCTAGGTATCTCGCCCTAGGGCGATAGATAGCCCTACAAACAGCGATTCTAGGAACTTCTCGGACGCTAAGAGCGATAGAGATATCCAAGTTGACGCCGAAGATGCCGTAGATTTAACGGATACTAATTAGCTACTAATTAAACCTCTCTAAAAGCCGAAATCTCGTAAACTACTACCTAAGACACCCCCTGTCGTACGTCCAAGCTCTTCTATAGCAGAAACCCCTATTTCTATACCAAAAACTACTCTAAAACGGAAGAATATAAGCCAAATCGAGATACTATATATCGCCGAAGGTCCGTTACTAAAAAAGCGTACACTAACCTAAAAATCCACCGAAACCGCCGAAATTGAGGCTACTAAGGCTTTAAGGTTAGCTAATTTGAAAGCTACTACGAAGGAGCGGGAGAGGATAAATAATATTACTACTACTATATTAGTAGCCCTATAAGGGCGTACTTTTATTAGACTTAAGGGCCCCGAAGCCCTAGAATATGCGCCGCACGAGGAACTTATAGTAGTAACGGCGAAGGCGTTTCGGATGACGTTTTTAGTAGCAGGTAAGCTAAGAACGTACTTTTTAACGTTCAAGCACGATAAAGATGAGTGGTAAATAGCTATAGTAGTAGTAGTAGTAGTAGTAGTAGTAGTGGTACGATTATATTAAACTAGTTTGGAGTTAGGGGTCTCAATTATACGGGATTATACGAAGGGGGAGCGAAAACACGTAACAAACTTTAAAAATACCAAAAAATTAGCTAGTAACGACCTCGTTAAGGGATCGTAACGAGTCTTTGACAAGTTCTAAGTAAAAATTCATCGATTATACGTTACGAGAGGCTATAAATCTAAATCTTGTCAAAAACGTTGTCAAAACCTTGTCACGGGCTTCAAAATCGGGTTTGTGACCGTAGTGCATGCATCTCCTGCCAATATGCAAAAGACCTCAATAGGCCTTTGCTGTGAGACAGAGCACCGCCTATCACCATCACATGCATGATCTGATGGCTCGCTCCCCAGACATCAAATCGACGTGGAAGCCATCTCTCCGGAATGCAAAGGGCATAAATAATCATGCTGACAAGATCGAGTGCAGCGAGACCCATGAACCAGTCTATGCCCATCATTCGGTTCAGTTTCACGCATCCATTGATTATTAGACCATGTACTGCAGACATGAAGGTAGATAGACCGAAGAGGGAGTATCATGCGAATCGAAGGTGTCGACCTTGGGGGCTACGAAAGACAGGTGTGATCATCGCGAGGCCGCAGCCAATGCATCCCACGATTGCCTGTAATTTGGTCAGTATTTGGGGAAGGTACAAGCTGAAACGGCAGTTATACCAAAATCTAGGTAGTATGCTATTTTGATTCGGTGGTCGCAGTAGAATTCGAAATGTGCCAATGGAACAGTAGCACCGAAAACTCCCAGCACGATTCCAATGTGGTCAAGCTGGGAGACAATCTCCCAAACCAAGGGACTATGGTTTTCTAGCCCGTGGAATCTGATTTCTTGGTCAGTCTACCGGTTAGATTTCGACGGTTCAGAGCGAGCGACTTACGTCGTTGAGCAGAGAAAGCATATGGCGACAGAAGAAAAGAAAAACCCGAGCATCACCAGGTCCGTAGTCGTAGCAGCGTGGAAGTTCGCGTCTCATCAATAGCGGAAGGAGGGATGAGAAGGCGATGCATCCGATGCCATGCGACCAAAGGCTGACTTTAAAAAGTCAGTTTCCATCACTATCCGCACAATTGTCAAAAGCTCAACTTACAAGTCTCATTGTGTATCCTGAATATGCTTTGAAAGGAGCGAACACAGTCATTACTAATTTTCCGGTACGCTGTTTGAACGAAATCGTTGTCTTTTCGCCATTCATCGTCACAACATGTCAGCTTTATGATCTTAAATCTAATCAGAAATTATCCTTACCCAAATCATTGTAACATATTAAAGCATGGTGGGCCTCATCGTGATCCTGTTCCCTTGTGAGCAAGTGCCTTGTCAAACCGTAGATCAGGGTCTTCGCACGGCTGCGGTTGCGTCTTGACATCTTTCTGCGCGTTGACTTTTCCTTCTCCTCCGACCGCGGAACACGAATGTGCTTCAAATCCATCTTCAACAAATCAAGCGCCGGTGCAGAGATGCCAGTCGCGAGGTAAGGCATCTCGAAAGATTCCATAGAGGGCTTCCATAGAGGGCTTCCATAGAGGGAGCCATGTGGGTGTATTCTCAACAAAGACTTGCAGCAAAATCAGAAAGAACAAAGAGTCCCGATTCATCAACACCTGCATGTTTATATGGATACCCGTATGGAAAGACAAGAGCGAGCTTCCTGCCGACCTCGCGACTTTTGGTTCACCGTTTATACCCACCGTTGCATCAGAGGAATGGTCTTTTCAAGCGTGTCATCGCAATCGTAAAGACATTATTTGAGTGACGGTGGTAAAGTTTCGAACCTCAAGAATATAGGGCCACGCCGGAGCAGCCCGATGAAGGCAACTATTTGTGTATAGAAACACTGTTTTGTCTTGCCCATCTGCTTAGCATAGTAAGTTTCTTACCTCTTGTCCTTGCTAACCTCTCGTCCTTGCTAATATATTGTAATATACTTTGCTCCCCAGTCTACCCCATGATTTACAAATCGACCGGGGAGATCGGTGCGCAATTGTAAGGATTCCGACGAAAGTGGTGTTTGGCCAATTGGCGCATTCTGAGTCGATTGGCGAGGAGTTTGAGGCATGATATTTGGCTCAATTAGGTTAGGCTGGGATCCTGTGGTGAAGTACACGTGAAGTACACGTTTTTGGCAGCCTCAGTGATCATAAGAAAAGGGTGGAGGAGAAGGAAAAGGAAGCTTCTTCTGACCCTGAGGCTGCTAAAAACGTGTACTTCACCACATGTGGCACCACAGGATCCCAGCTTCACCCAATTGAGCCAAATATCATGCCTCAAACTCCTCGCCAATCGACTCAGAATGCGCCAATTGGCCAAACACCACTTTCGTCGGAATCCTTACAGCAATCAACACGGCCCGTACCTTGTCTGGGAAGATCTGAAGAAGAAGATTGGCTTTAGAAGTGAGTTCTCGTTGACCTTTCGTGCGCAATGGTTTGGAATGCTGCTTGTTGACTCGTCGAAAGGTCCCCTACTTGGAGACACGCTTCTGGAATGCTTTGTTTCTGACACAAGCTTGCCAAAATACGAAGAGCAAAATACATGAGAGTTGAACGATTGTCTGACTGAACGAATCCCTCGCAGTGGTTCGGTACCAAACTTTTCTCTTGTACGAGAACATCAGGGGGATCCAACTCAAATTGGCGACCGAGAAACAGAGGAGGCTATGTTAACACGAAAACGAAGCCATCGCCGTTCTCGGCTTCAAAATTGGGTTTGACGTCGTCCTGCTCACACGTTAGTATCTTTCTGCATGTCTATGAAAGCTCAGGGGCTATGTCAAACTGCGAGCGATACCGCCCGCGCAACTGGTCACCAATTGATTTGGATGTCTGAGCCAGCTTGATCATTGGTGTCTGCAAGCCTGTCGCACAACTTGAGGGCGCAGTCGAAAGTGACTTTCGTTCCAAGATCAAAGCAGCCAAACCCCGACACGAGAGGCACCCCAGCTTTCAATCTGAGAAGCATGCTGGTATGAGGCACACGTCTCTGTGTCGGATCTCACAGGTCAGCACTGTTGTTTGTTCGTCCTCAAAATGGATATCGGTGTATTCCTGACCGTCTGGTTCCCTACCATTGCCCAGAATTCATTGACACTCGTGTCTGGTTGAACAACTCCATTTCAGTGTAATTCCGGTTTTGGGATTGTGAGGCATCGGCCGCCTGCTTTCTGTCCTTATGTCGGGTCTGAGCCATCGATGCCAAAGACTTCGGCTAAGTAGGAATATCGGTAAGACCTTCCATGGAACAACCATTGTGGTTCCCAGCTCTTTCCGATCTGTGCTGAGGCAGCATCAAGCCCCGCTTCTATGATTCCATGCAGATGACTCTGGAGAGGCTTGTTGAAGATGCCGGCACAGAGGTCTCATTCTGAGGTCTCATTCCTGACGATCATCGTTTGTAGAATCCTCGCTCTCGCTACATTGGGGTGATGTGCTCATTCCTCGAGGAAACGTGGAGCGAAAACGACCTTAGAAGTGTTTACAGATTCGTTCGACTGGATAGGGGGTGAAGCTCACGTTCGTCTTGACAGAGTCGGGCTCGATATACTTGAACGGGCAGGAATAAGATCTGGTTTTGCGCCAACAGGAGTAGACACTTTATAAGAGCTAGGATACTGTTTGTCAATATCACTAAATCAGCGGCCACCCACCTCCTATCCTTCGACAGTAGCTTGAATTTAAACACCAGAAGCACGCCCTCAATTCGGGAAGGTCATGGATTGAGAACTCGAGTCAGCTATCTGGAGCAAAGTGAAGAGGCGGAGGGGGCGTTGGTGTGTGGTCGTGATGGAGAAGAGGTTCTCCTTATATCTTCGTCTCGACATCCACTGAGGCGTATCTTTTCCCAGAATCTGATGTCCCTCTCATGTCTTGGACTTGGGACAACCTTGGACATCAGTAGACGTGATAAGTATGTCCGGGTGAGGGTTTGCTCTCGGGCTCGCCCATCATGTCTTTGTCTCCAGCATCAAACAGCTGTCGTCACCGATGCGTCTCTTCCATCTTCGAGCTCCCGAGGTGGATAAATTCCAACGCTACTACACAACAATTGTCACGTGGACCACACATTGATAAGGTATCCGTCGCGTCTCTCCAACCTCACCCTCCTCAACTCCAACCTCATCCTCACCCTCCTCACCTCTAACCTCGCCCTCCTCAACTCCAACCTCACCCTCCTCACCTTAAACATCCCCTTGACTGTAGCCTCTCCTCTACCGCCATGGGTTTCGACATGAGTGGACTCACTGAGCGGTTCAGAAGTCGGCGTAAGTTTCCCATCATTCACGCTCCTCTTCACTTCTGACCTCTGCAGAACCCAATGGCTTTCACGAGACAGAAGCTACAGACGCAGACGTATATCTACCATACCTAAGTCCATCTACGGCAACGGCGATGCCATCGTCTGCTTCCCTGAGCTCACACCTGCAGTCACCCGCCCCATCACGAAGGGGAAGAACGATTTCACCGCCCGATCATTCTTCTACTCCCGTTCCGACAAATTCATCAAATGAGGAGGCTGAAGAGCCTGAATCGCTCTCAGTCAATGCTTTCATTCGCCATGAGCGAGAAGATATGTTGCCTCTTCGGAAATCACCAAAGGTTTACCGCCCGGAACATCTCACTGAGATCGCTACGGAAATACAGTGAGCGAAGTGCACATCTTTTTCAGCGCTGCCATACTAATATCTGTCTTTGGAATCCTCACTGATGAGAGAAAGCTTCGCGAACGCGAATCGATCGCTGTTACGAAGGCCGCTTCGAAGAAACCAAAGCTGTCCGCACCACCCAATCTGGATGTCATGCAATCTGGTGAGCTTTCGCCCCCAATGCCTTCCCCACCAGAGCACCACACTGCAATAGTGAAATTGTCACCAACAAGGCCACAAGTCGCGCCCACAAAATCAAGAGTGTTGGAAATTATTAATTCAACTCTAACCAAATCAGGTGGACGCTCGTCACAGTCGATACCGCCTTCTGCTGTGCAACATGTGGAAGCCATATCGCAGCAATCTCACATGGCCAAAGCCACGACAGCTGGTCTTTCCGCCGAAGAAGAAGCTGCGCGCAGGGGAGAAGACGCTGACAAGGAAATGTCGCGCATCATCGCCGACTTGGAGGTAGCGAAAGCTGAGCACAAAGCGCGGAAGAAGGAGAAGAAGGCCTCCTTGAAGGCTGCAAAAGCACTGGCTGCATTAGCTGATGCTAAAAAAGAACTCGCAGAACTCAGGCGTAAAGCCAAAGCGCGCGAAACGCCCGTATCTGAGAGCGACGGCTCTATTCAGCCAGATTCTCAATCCACAAAAGCTTCTGCCAAGGCTTTTGTACCTCCAACTGTTCCTGGCGACCTCATTTCTATAGCGACAGAGACTGAGAAGGTAGACACTACTGGATTCTACTGCGGAAGATGCAAACAGAACTTCAAGAGCGCTACTCATTTGCAGGTACACTACGAGATGGCTGCAGCCCACCATGTTTGTGATACGTGCAAGACAGACACAGGCGGTTGGAAAGCGTTACTACTTCATCACCAAACGACAGGTCACGCGATAGTCTGTAATGAATGCTGTCAAGGCAATGGTAACGCATTTCCTCTTGACGGAGAAGCATATCGTTTGCACTTGGACGTTCAAAATGTGTGCAAAACTTGCAGACTTCATTGTGGAAGCCGGGACACTTTGGATGAGGTACGCTGATTTTTAATCCTGGAAATCGAAACATTACTGACGTTTAGAAAGCATCAAAACATAAATAACGGCTGTCAGCCGTTCATCAAAGATAGTGATCGAAGCATTCCGTATACTTCCAGTGCTTCTGCTTTTCCCCAACATGGCACGGAGCTAGTAGCTCGACCCAGATTGCGGCAAACTCCTGCGTCTGCACGTTCGATGCCACAAAAGCCTCAAGGCGGAGACCAAGCACCCATGAATGAGTATCAGATATCCCCTCGTCCGACCGACAATTACAAGAAGGAGCCTCCAAAGTACCGAGGACCACCTCAGTTCGGCTCGATGCAGCCAACAGAATATCCACAGGCCCAAATGGAGAAGTCCTCTTTTTCTTCGACCAATGTCTCTTTTGCTCTGCCGACTCCGCTGTTTAAAGCTTTTGCGGGTCTTCCAAAGGCGCTCAGTGATGGCACAGCAAAGTACGCATGGCTGGAATACCCCGAAGAGGAACTCGACGTTACCAATCGCTACCAGACAATCACGAGAATGGATGGCTACAAACAATGGTCTTTGGAAGAGCTTCGATATGGCGACTACGAGAAGGGTACGAAGTACGGACCTGTCAAGGCTCCTCGACGAGAGCCGCCAGCCCCTTTGCCGTCTATTCCGAGTGTTCACCCTCCATCTCGAGTCCAAGCAACAGTCCCCGCAGCCAATGCACAGCTTGCCTTCACAGATAAAATCGGATGTTGGAGCTGTAGCCGACAATTCTCGAAGACGTTCTCAATGATTTCACACCTGGAGGCGGGATGTTCTCGTGGTCCCAATCACTACGACTTTCACAACGCGGTGGCAAGGAGCGACGTATGGAAGCAGTTCATCTACCGCGACGACCGCTACAACATGCTCAAGCGCCGTGACTGGGAGTATGAATGTCCTTTCTTCTGTCCATGTTGCAGAGGCGACTTTGCCAGACTGTCGGGCTTGATCGACCATATTGAAAATCGTAGATGTGATCAGAGCCTTGATTCTGATCCCCTTCCAGGCATTCTCAACTGGATTCAAAGCCAAGTCATTTGAGTCTTGGGCGAAGAGATGAAGATTTCGAGAGCTTGCTATTTTTCAATGCTCCCTTTGTTCCTCAATGCGAGAGACTGGGTGAGATTCATCTGCATGTTCGTACGGGTGCTTGTTATGTGGTTCTGACTGGACTACCATGTAAATTACTGCTGAAGTTTACGATGGGAGAATGAGCAGATTCTATGTTCTGAACTCCAGATGACGATTTGCTTTACTGGCGTTCATGGAAGGCTCTAAAGAGAGAGGCACACACGTTGTTGAATATACCATTAATCAAGAGTCGATGACTCAAACAGCGTAAGACCAGAATTAATTCAAGCCTTCAAATGAGTATATCCTATCTTTACGGTCAGACAGATTTGAAATTCAGACCAAAATTGACGTGAGCAAATTACCCTCGTTTTGCTAATTTATAGTTGTGGGTAATTCTCTTCTTCTTAGATCTCAAATCGAGTTCAAGGCCTTTCTTATTAGTCATCCCATCTCCTTCAACTCAAACAAAATCATAAACAAAAGAAGATCTAGTCTACTTTAGTCTAATCTATCCCCTTCAGTCTAATAGGTATCCAACAACCACCCAACGTCGAAAAAAACTCAACTACCTTACCATCCTATCAAAGACGTCAGCCACAGTATCACATTAGGTATGTAAAGGAAGGGGGATAACGTACCAAAAGTCTCCCCATCAAGAGAAATACTCTGCACCCTTTTCTCCAAAACCAATTTCTGCATATGGGCAACTGTATTCGAGACACCTGCTTTCAAGGCATTGGGGCCACAGACTATATTCAAATTTAAAATTAGCTATTACGCGTTACCTCAAAAGACTTCTTCTTGTTATTGTTGTTGTTGGAGGGCGAAGGTAGTAGAGGGTAGGACAGGACAGGACAGGATAGGGGTACAAACAAACCTCTAACCATATTCCTCTTGCCATCCAAAACCTCAGTCAAAACCTCTTTCATCTGCGGCCTCCCATATCGAATCTCAAGTGTACTCCTCTCGATCCCCTCGCTCAAACCCGCTGCGATTGTTAAATCCAGTTGTATCGCTTTCGCAACATTCTCATCAGCATCTTTACTCGTCACATAAATAATTGCCCGAAACATGCCTTTACTCTGCGCCGCAGCTCTTAATGCCCAAATCAATTCCCGCCTCGCCCAAGTAATCCATTCTGCTTTTCGGATGGACCAGATAAATGTGACACGGCGCATAGCGCAATCGTAATCGCCCGGTTGAGCGGCCTTTTTCATTTTCTCGGTGAGGTAACAGAGCCATGGGAGAGAAGCTGTGAGACCTGAACCACCGGCTATCGTGACGAAGCCTTCGTAGTGTCTGTGTATTGGTCTTGTGTATTCTCCAAAGGGGCCATCGACCCAGGTTGTGACGAGCGCTTGTTGTGCTTCGATGTCTGCTTCTGTGGAGAGGAAGGAGGGGGGTACGGATGATTTGCGGTAGCTTGGCACAGGACCACGGGCGGTGAAGGAAGAAGCTGCGAAAGAGTCGCGATCTGTGAGAGTTATACTAAGCGGGGCTGTGATGGGGCTATTGGAATTGCTGGCGGCTCGTTCTTCAATGAAGCTGCCCCTCGAAGAATTGCGTGAAAGAGTGGATCGGCCCACTCTGTTCGGACTGAGCAGATCATTACTTGGTGAGTCTGAAGAGAGTGCGAGGCCGATAGTGGAGTCACGTCCATTGGTTCTGTTAAGAGTCATGCCTGGACTCGTGGGTGTCATAGGCATCTCAGCAAATTTTCCCTCAAAATCGAGTTTGCTGTGAGCACCAAGCATTTTGGTGAAGCCGCCGCACTCTCTGATCAATAAGACCACCTCGTTGTTGTCTTGTGAGCTTTTTTGGTTGGGGATGGAGGCAATTGTGAATGGATGGTTTCCTATCGAAGAAATTCCTGGTATAGCAATGTAACAATGTTGGCCAGGCTTCCACCTCATCTTGGCCGGGACTTGCACTGCGACTCGTGTCATGTTTCCTGGAAGATGTTCCAGAGTCGTGGGGTACCCCGCCGTAACATTAGTGAAAGGGTACAAGAATCGATTGCGGTAGATGATTCGAGCCAGCACAGAACAGGCCCATACCCCGAACGCTGAATAGAAGAATCCAGGCTAATATTCAGTAAGCATTTCTCCTCCTGTGTTGTCACGCAAGCATACTCACTGCTACAAGTTCATTTCTAATGTGCCAGAATATCAGGCCAAACCATCCAAGAGCCAGCACGATGTGGCCATGCTTGAAGTATTCGTAAGCCATATTCCTGAAGTATGGCAACGAGAAGACGACCAGGCAGACAAAATCACCGAACAGGAATGTGCCAGAAAACTAGGTGTTTTTTTAGTTTCGGGCGACAACAGTAAGTAGACTAGAAGACTCGTACCTCGCGTCGTTGCATTTGATACAGGAGAGAAAGCTCAGCAATTCCACCTTCCTTGATGGGAGCTATCAAATGAGGAACCTGGTGTGAAGTTAATTCGAGGTTCTTGGCCATGCGATGATGTCCTTCCTTACTGTGTGGACAATCGACAGGCAAAAGATGGCATATCCAACAAAACGATGCCAGATATTGAGTTTGGCATAAGAGACTCCAGTCAGCAAGGTGAGGATGTTCATTTTTCCGGCCAGCATCATCAGCGGCGGGGTGAGAGCAGACATCAGAATAGCGCATCGAACCGATAGAGGTGGTGATCCAAATCGAAATTGTTCGCGGAGGTAGAAGCCCTGGTAGAACGGCATGACGCAAAGAAAAGCGGTTGCTAACGCAAGTAGACATATCAATCCATATGAGATGTCCACCTGCTCCCCAAGACTGCCTGTCAGCCGTTGATAAGTGAAGGATCGCCAAAGAGCCTGTAATCTTTCCAGCACTCTCTTGGTTTTGTTGAGGTCGGCCAGGCGATGTCGCAAGTGAAGGTATGAAAAGATGAGGATGATAGCTGCCCAGAAGTAGACGGTCCAGAGGCCATAGTGAAGGAATTCACTGTTTGGGTATCGTGCTTGTGATTTGTTGTAGCCAATCACGAAAGCCTCACATGATGCATTCATACATCTGCGATCCGAGAGAGGCAGACCCCAAAAAGGATTGTCAGGTCCATCACCGGTGATTCCACTCACTCCATAGCCCATCGTGTCTCTTGAAATGCCTGCGCCGAGCAGCTGTGGCCAGGAAGATTCGGCTTAGTTGAAGAGTCTCGAAGGCATTTGTCGAAGAGGGGGAATCCACAAACTAGGCCAAGGATGATGGACAAAATTTGACCCAGTGACAGACAGATAGATCCAGGAGTCTTTTTCGGAAAGCTGCGGACTGCTCAGTGTACATATGTGTCTTTCAGTCACAGGTCCGTTGTGCAAAGAATCGTGGGGTTCGAAAAGATGATTTCGAGGTTCTAGATTGATATGAGAAATAGAGAAAGGCAGGCGGTAGCTTGTATGCATATAAGAGTTAATCAGTAGCGATCTTCCGGCTTATCATAGGAGCAATGGGGCCGATGCGTTTGAGGAACAAGTGACTTGCGTAAGACTCCAGGGCTGAAAATATTGAAGGGATATTAAGTAAACCATGCCTGGACGACGGTTTCATGGCTACTGGCCCCCAAAGGAACGAAGGAAGAAGAGGCATCAAGATTCCAAGAGGGAGGTTTTGATGCTCAGCCCAAATGCTGACCCAGATTAGAACAGCTGTCCGGAGGCACTAAAGCTTGATCGCCAATCGATACAGAGAGGCGTGAGAGGATCACCAAGAGATCAGCCTCACTCCATGTGGACTTGTCTCTAGCTCCAGATGTCAAGCCTCTCCAGGAAAGGTGTACGTCTCGAGAGAGACAATCGGAGCCCGCCACAGCCCAGCTGATAGCATGGTAAGCAGGAAGTATTTCTTGGTCTGCGACAGCGAAAGGTGTTCATAAGTGGCTGATTGTCTTGTTGCTTTGATCGCTAAACGTAGCCATTTGTTGAGTCGGGGTTTTTGAGGCGTAAATAAGATTGAGAGTAAGGTCAACCCCTTTCGCTGATCGTTATCGTTGTGCTCGGTGTGCACGTCCCCTGATTATGAAAGACGGTACTAGCCGAATTGAGGTCTACTCCTGGGCCAGTAATTATTGCTCCTCGGCATCTACTATGGTAGAAGTATCACCACATAAGAGGGCCAATATCCGCTCAGGATTTTGACGAGGTTTTGGTACGACGAGTATGTTCGAGAAGGTTTATTTTTAGGCCCGGTATGACAGCTGCTACGAGGCTCAGCCTATCAAAAGCAGTGAATTGCAACCAAAGAGTCGTTATCGATCTTGAGTTAACAGAGTTGAAGTCCAAAAAACAAGTAGTAATTCCTGGAAGCGAGGGACACAGAACTACTCAACCCACTATGCACCTATCTCCTGGTTCTTCGCCTGTCAAGAATCTTTACTTCTTGGCTTGAGCAATCGCCAATGCGGCAGTACTCTTTCCCTTCTCATTCTCTTCCCTGATCCAAGTTTGGATATAGCCAGGCACTTTCTGTACCTCGTTGTACGAACTAGCCACAGGCTCTCCATAGTGCGTCCAGGTTGGTACCACACCCGTCCAAACTTTTCCCACCACATTCGGATCCTTCAAATCATGTCTGTCGTCACTTGGCCCGCCAACCCTGACCTTCGCACTTGCGCTCATAATATCAACCCTCAAAACCGAAGTGCTTGTCATCTCTGCCCTGGTGGGCGGATTGCGACTGTTGTCCCAACGATGCGGAACCAGGTCGTCGGTGATCCGAGTGAGTGCATACAGCCTCTCTGCTTCAGAAGTCACAATGCTAGCATAGCCGTGAATGACAGCAGAAGCGTAGTTGCATGAATTGTGAAAGGGTGTCAATGATAGAACAACGCCTTGCATGGTTGTTGCTGCAATGCAGACCGGAATCTGAATATCAGCTAGAAGCTTGAACATCCGAGCGGTGGATGAGCCATGTAGGTATATTGCTCGCGGGCCAGATACAAGATCTTCTAGTGCTTCATCTTCTGGGAATGTACCGGGAGCACTGTTCGTGGATACGTTTGGTTTTTGAGACGCTTCGAAATCACCAGTGCATCCTAGCATGGGCAAGATGAATGGAAATGGATCGTCTCCTTGGGGTGGGAATGAGACATGCAGGACCGGAGTGTCATCGATGATTTGGTGAATCGTCCCAAAGTCATACTTTCCTTTAGCTCAATTAGTTGGAAGCTCCAATGAAAACAATCAATCAATTCTCACCTCGAGTTGGAAGCCTTTTCACTGTTGCCCGTGGATGTTGTTCGTATCCCTCTGACATGTTGCTGATGGTTGATGAGTTGGTACTTAAGTATTGCTCTGTCTATTCATATGGTTACGAAACGTGCTCTTATAGCCAGGCTTCGGGCAATGGCTGGAAGCTTCGTGACTCAAAAGTCTCACTTTATATCCGATCATACCCACCCGATCAAATAGCATTTTTGCGAGCTACAGCAGGATGCATAAGGGCTCCGAGTCACCAATGAGACGAGAGGCATTGACAAACGGACTACTAGTAGGTGCTCGCTTGGACTTGCCCAAAAGCGTAATGAAGATTCGGACAGATTCGTACCTTTGGTTAGGAAACACAAGAGTACTACTATAGTATCTATTGTATCCCAGTCACGTGCACGACTCTATCTGACGCGCAACCATTTGAAGCATCTCGAACTTTTTATATCAGAACATCCACCACTATAATGACTGACATTGCCTCATCTCAAGACTCCTCAGAAGCTGGTCTGCGCGTAAGCGACCAATCCTCTCTAAGAATAGAGCGCAATACTAATCATCCATCACAGAGACTCCTTCGAGGCTCCGCGAAGCGTACCAGGGAGCTTTTCGCAGAGGACTTTGCTTCTCCAACTACTCTAGAAACCAATCCCTCGATACCCTACTCTGTCGCACCATCTATCCCACCTCCTCAACAATTAGCAGACCAAGCAAATCTCGCCTCGCGAATACACAACGAATACCAAGATGTAAAGCAATTACCACCCTACCTGGAAGCCAGGCTCCAAGATGCTGCCGCGACCGCAATTGCAAAGCGCGCAAAGAAGACCAAAATGGCCGCTGAGGCGGATCGCGCGTCGAATCCTAAAGTAGCGAAGATGATAGAAGGCATTGCCGTGCGAGGAGATTCAGCGAAACAAGCCGCTACGTCGAATGCGCTTACAGTACGAGGGAAAGGACCTGCACCTCCGAATGCTTTCGGACCAACGCCTAGCAGAGATCTACCACAAAATATGAGCTTGATACGGAAGGAGGCCTATCGACAACCGAGACCGGATTGGCATGCGCCTTGGAAGTTGATGCGCGTTATTTCTGGTCATTTGGGTTGGGTGCGGGCTTTGGCAGTGGAGCCTGACAATAGGTGGTTTGCTTCTGGGGCAGGAGATAGGACGATCAAGGTCTGGGACTTGGCTTCAGGCAACTTGAAGGTCACACTGACTGGACACATCTCAACAGTACGAGGATTGGCTGTCTCTCCGCGGCATCCGTACTTATTTTCGTGCGGAGAGGACAAGATGGTGAAGTGCTGGGATCTGGAGACGAACAAGGTTATCAGGCATTATCATGGACATTTAAGTGGTGTGTACACTTTGGCTCTACATCCAACATTGGATGTTCTTGTCACGGGTGGTCGTGATGGTGTAGCAAGAGTCTGGGATATCCGGTCACGAAGCAATGTCCACGTTCTCTCCGGTCACAAAGGCACAGTCTCTGATGTCAAATGTCAAGAAGCCGACCCACAGGTCATCTCAGCATCTCTTGATGCGACAGTAAGAATGTGGGATCTGGCAGCAGGAAAGACCATGGGCGTCCTCACGCATCACAAGAAGGGTGTTCGCGCGTTGACAACCCATCCTACGGAATTTACCTTCGCCAGTGGTAGCACCGGCTCCATCAAGCAGTGGAAACTTCCCGAGGGAGATTTAATGCAGAACTTCTCCGGACACAACTCTATAATCAATACCTTGGCCGTGAACGAGGACAATGTGCTTTTCTCTGGAGGTGACAACGGATCCGTCAGCTTTTGGGACTGGAAGACAGGACATCGTTTCCAGACTCAGGACAGTCTAGCGCAGCCGGGTTCTCTGGACGCAGAGGCTGGATTGATGAGTTCTACATTTGACAAGACTGGTTTGCGGTTAATTTGTGGAGAGGCGGATAAGACTATTAAGATTTGGAAGCCAGACGAGAATGCGACAGAGGAGAGTCATCCATTGGAGTGGAAGCCGACCTTGGGACGAGAGAAGTTCTAGGGATTCTACCATCGCAAGAGACATGACCAGTTTTGGAAAATATTCGACTCGCAAATAGCTCCTTCAAAGAAGTCTCTGTTGCTATGAATTCCTGGCAATCTCAGAGAGAGATCTCCAGAATATTTCGATGTGTCCATGTGACTGTGAACCATGCATAGCTAACAAATCCTGTTTAAATCTCAAGATGATGTTCAGGCATTCGACTTCGTGATGTTCAGTTGGTTTGATATTCCAGTGTCTGTAGCATCTCTCGTTGACGAGGCTTTAGTTTCTCAAAAAGAGATGCGGTAGAAGGACGTGATACCTTGCTTGATTGTACGAGTGTTGTCTAGATGATAAAAAGTTCAGTCATACTTTCCGATGAGATAGAGATACACTCACGTGCCTTCGTGATTTAGCTCCTTTTAGCTACGCGTTCTTAATTTCTAAGCCAATTCATCATCAGTCACCACAACTCCACATTCTCACTTATCAAGATGGTCGCCATCCGAAAACCAAAACCAACCAAGGTCGAGAGGGCCCGTCAATACCTCAAAGGTGGCGGCGTGACCCGCGAAGACTCCGATGACGAATTAGGCACAGAAGATTACCCCTGGGAATGGATCTACGACTCCCACAGCACTCTCCAATCCAAAGATGGCGGCCGAGACGGCTCTAATAAACGTACTTCCACTGCTGCTTTCAGCGATAGTGCGATTGTTGGTGCACGCATGGGGAAGTTTGAATGCAAACTTGGTGATGCAGTTCTGCTGAAAGCGGATGGGAGTGAGGCGTGGGTGGGGATTATCACGCATTTTTTTGAGGATGAGGAGGGAGGGGAGAAGATGGCGAATTTTATGTGGTTTAGTACGCCCAGGGAGATTAGGAATAAGGCCAAGAGGAGGACGGATACTTTTGAGGTGGGTTGTTCTTTTGCTTTCTCCTGCTGCTTGCTTGATGATTGGGATGCAAATCTGTTTGGGGATTTTGCTGACACTGAGTAGAATGAGCTTTATATTGGTGCTGCTTGGGATGATAACCCTTTGGCTTCTATCAATGGGAAGGCGCTTGTCGTCTCGCCTGATAGGTTCAAGGAGAAGTTTCCAAAAGGAACTGTTCCGAAGAACTCGCCACTTTATGGAAAGGTGTTTATATGTCGGAGGGGCGTCAATTCGCGGACGGCTACCTATACTGAAGAGTTCATCTGGGAAGATATCTATTCGGAATATGACCATCTCTTCGATCTCGAAGACTTGATCAAGTCGCAAACCAAAATGACTCGGAAACGAGGAGCCAAATCCAAGGAGGACCATGAAGATTTTGTAGTTGAAGACGACGAAGATCCAGATGCACCAAAAACTCCGAAGAAGAAGCGAAAGTTCAACGATGCTACGACACCGACGTCGAAACGGAAAGACCTCACGCCACGTAAATTTCTTACGCCAACTCACAAACGCATCGTCATCAAAAAAGCTCTTGAATTCACGCCACTTGGAACCAGGATACTATCCCCACAAGCTCTCGCCTCCCCATACGCCCAAGCCAGAAATCAACTCCATGTCTCCTCGGTCCCAGCAACACTCCCCTGCCGAGAAGAAGAATTCTCAGAAGTCTACTCTCACCTCGAGAAAGCCATCACCGACGGCACAGGCTCCTGCATCTATATAGCTGGAACACCTGGCACGGGCAAAACAGCCACCGTCCGTGAAGTAGTCGCCCAACTCAATGCCTCTGTGCTAGCAGAAGAATTGGACGACTTCATATTCGTCGAAATCAACGGCATGAAAGTCACCGATCCACATCAATCCTACTCACTGCTATGGGAAGCACTGCGAGGTGATCGCGTGAGCCCCTCGCACGCCCTCGAACTTCTAGAACGCGAATTCTCAACGCCGAGTCCGAGGAGAGTTCCCTGCGTCGTGTTGATGGATGAACTCGATCAACTCGTTACGAAGAATCAGAGTGTGATGTATAATTTCTTCAATTGGCCTGGTCTTCGACATTCGCGTCTCATTGTGCTCGCTGTGGCGAATACCATGGATTTGCCCGAACGAACTTTGTCCAATAAGATATCCTCGAGGCTGGGATTACACAGGATCACGTTCAAAGGATACACTCATGCTCAACTCATCCAGATCATCGAATCCCGTCTCGCCAATGTCCCCGGAAAACTCGTGCATCCGGATGCAGTGCAATTTGCTTCTCGAAAAGTAGCTGCTGTATCCGGTGATGCCCGGCGCGCTCTCGATATCTGTCGGAGAGCCGTCGAGATCGCAGAAACGGAAGCCTCTCTCTCCACCATCACCGAGGCAGAAGACCAAGCAGTCGCTCCAAATACCCCCTCCAAAACCGGCCGAGGCAAAAAAGCACCACTTGGCAAATCAAAGCTAGGTACGGCACAAAATAAACCTCAACCGGGTAGATCTACTGGTCCAGGAGAGGAGAAACAACATATCGTCACCATTGCAACGATCAAAGCAGCCATTGCCGAGGCGACTAGCAGTCCCCTCCAACAATACCTCCGCTCCTTACCTCTATCGTGGAAAGTCTTCCTCGCTGCCCTCCTCGCTCTCCTCCGTCGAACGGGTATTTCCGAATCTCTAGTTGGAGACGTCTTAGATGAGGCGAGGAATATGTGTTTGATGACCGAGTCTGTGCCGATGCGTCAACATCTCCTCCTGGAAGCACCTCCGGTTGCTTCGAAAGGCGCAGAAGATACCGATACGGCTGCGGAGAAGAGGAGTAAAGCGTTGGCGAAAGCGAAGGGGATGGGAATGGCGGCGAGGGTTCAGGGTATGGAAGCGGCGGTTATGGGATTGACGGAGGCGGGGATTGTGGGTGTTGAGAGTAGGATGGGGGAGAGGGCGAGGAGGGTACGGTTAGGAGTGGGTGATGAAGAGGTTCGGTTGGCGTTGAAGGATGATGAGGAGGTTAGAGGGTTGGGATTTGCTGTTTAAAGGGATTGTGTGTCTAGAAGGCGTTTTTACTACAGGACAAGGTGAGATGGGATCATTGTATAATAGCATGGTGGTTGAAGGTGTTTTGGTAGTTTTTGTCGGAAAGGAATTTTGTGTATGCTTCCGAGTAGTTTGCCGGCTTGGAGATTATTTACCGCTCCTACATCTACCTGCTGGGACAGGTGTACAGGCCATGTTCACCGCGGATTTAAATGCCCTGATAGCTACACGTGTCGTGTTCCATCTGATGACTTGTGATGTAGTTCCCTTTCGCGTTCGCGACTCAGGATATACTATCGATTTGACGGTTGATCATATAAGGCGCGTGAGTTATATGATGCGCCTCTTGCACGCGAGATAGAGGACAACCGAGTCGTTTTGTGGGACGTGCGAGAAGTTGCGGTCGGAGTATCGTCCGAATAGCCGTGGTCTGTTAATATAGATGATATTGGTACTTTAGACGTTATACCAAGGCTTCCATTGCTTCAGACTCGGTAGGCTCGATGTCCGTGATGTATGTCAACCACGTTTCTACCATAGTGGTAGAGGGCTCCGGTAGCTCCGATATCGAAGACTCTAGGATTCCGTTCGGATGTCCGATGTAGCCTAGTAAATGCAGATAGACGCTGCCCTGGTTACCTCAATGACCTCAGGCCTGCGGAACTGTATACGAAGTGAAACAACTGGGCGTGGGAAGGCCTTCCATCGATGAATCGAGACGTCGAGCTTAGATAAGAGGAAGAGACCAGTAGTGGTCTTCCTCGTGGCCAACCAGAGAGTTTACTGTATTCGCATTGGTATCTCTATTCGGGCGCGACATGGATACAACTGCTTACTGTGTATGCGTCGACGGATCGCCTCCGATAAGGCTTGTGGATGAGTAGCTAGGTGAGAGAGCGGCTATAGACATGCTGAGCGTCTACGTGCATATATGTTGACTTGCTTCTGCTGAGACGCGCCGAGTTCGAGAAATGATGACTGCGGCCGAGAGTATGGAGGAGTAGGTAGAGGTAGAGAGGCTCTCGTTGTTGTTTAGCGAAGGCTCTTGCCATGGATGACAGAGGCCCCCCCCCAGCAATTAGTGCATCTGGATCTCAACCGTTGCATGTCCCCTGCATCTGCTGCCGCCGCCCTCCAACGCTTGCAAGGTACCCCTAAAGTAGTACGGGACAATACCAACCACTAATCGCTGGCCTCTGTTTCGACGCGTCAAACAAAGAACCCAAGGTCAGGGCCGCGACAGGTCATGAGCAGCCGCAGCTCAAGGTCCATATAGATTCGCCAACCACCGCCTGATATTCGAAAAGCGATGATAATCTACCCACGCCCTCTCCACCATCCACTCACGGCTTCCCCTTGCTTGCCAACGACCCATATGCGCTTCTGAGCTCGGCCAGCATCCACCTTTCAAGCCACCGCTCATCCCAATCGAGCGAAGCTCTTACAACCTCAGCGCTTCTCCCACTCGCTATGAGGTCTACGCCTATCCTAATTTCGGTAGAATCGCCATGTCCCGTGTTGAAGATGCAGACAGCTATTATCAGCAAGACCCTGGCCAGCAGAAGTCGAGGCAGTCGCAAAGACGTCAACTTTCCCTGGCCAGCATATCGATCCCGAATATCTTGAAAAGAAAGCCATTGCCTCCCAATTCTCCACTTCTCCCAGGACACCTCCAACGATCAGTATCAGAAGATTCAGCAGTGATACCGAAGCCATTGGCGCGTAAACAGCGGCCTTCGAACCTCCTCACGCAGATCCCAAGTCCTGGGTCAGTCCAACTTGAGCTGCGGGATCTCGATAGGTAAGGGACGCAATTCAGTCCGGCGGCAGGCATTCTCCATAAGGGAAAATGCTGGGGAATATCATTGCTGATCATTCCTGTATAGTAACCCTCATGGCAATACTCCACGTATAGGAGTACCTCCCCCTTCGTTGTTATCACAGAAAGATCACGCTTCAGGCGAATTACTGCCATCTTCGAGATATCAACCGCCGCCGAGGTCACCGCACAATCGAAACGTTTCACTGCCCGTGGTGAGTCCTGTTCGGCCGAGACATGGTCGCAATTTCAGTCTGCAATCGGCGAAGCAGTTTCTTTTTGGCGCATCAGAAGAGAGCAATAAAGACAGGCCGATTAGCGCTGCAACTATGGCGACCTATACTTCGCAGCCCCAAGGCCTGCGATTGAACATCGACGATACTTCGAGAGACTACAATGACGTTGTTAACGATTACTCGGGCATGCCAAATACACCTAACTCGCAACAGCCACGGAAACTGAGCAGCTTTTTTGGATGGAACAAAAAACAGCAAACATCGGGGGCAGACTCTCCTTCCACGACGTTTTCAAACCAGTCTTTTTCACAGCCTGTATCGCCAATGCCCGTACCTTCGAATGGCATTGGATATGGGCTGAAACCTGCAGCACTGGATATCCCGAAAGCAAACGCTGCCACGAACCTGCCTTACTTTCCGCCTACGCCTTCGTTACCCACGCCGCCCCTAACTTCAAATCATATGGCTGATCTGGAGCGCGAACTTCGAGAGATCAGTGCCGAACTGGCAAACTCGATCAAGCGCGAGATGGAATTGGAAGATCAGATCGAGGCTTTGCAGGCAGAGGCTCCCGCATTACAGGGACTCGAAGCAGGCAAGCGAACGAGCGATTACTACTCGGACTCAGGAGCTGGATCTGTGCGCTATCCAATTGACGATAGTGACGGGAAGATTGAGCGGTTGGAAAGATTAAGACGAATGGCCGAGCAAGAGAAGGCGTCTCTGAAGCAAGAGATGAGCGAGCGGTTACAGGATGCTTTGAAACAAAGAAGAGAAGCTGAAGAACGGTCCCAAGCATTGCACGGCCGCCTACAGGGACATGGAGCAGGAATTGTGGACAGTGACAAAGTGAGGGAGCTCGAGGATACGCTTGAAGTCACTCGTCGGAAACTATCTGAGGAACGGCAATTCCGACAAAACTTTCAGGACTTGGTCGGCGGAATGCGACTTGAGATTGAGCAGCACAAAAATGAGAAGGAGAACTTGCGTGATGAGGTGGTGCCCCAACTGCGTTCGAGGGTAGAAGGTTTGGAAAGCGAAGTTGCTGAGACGCAGACGATAGCATACAACCAAACCAAATTACAACAGGAACTACAAATGCTGAGAGAAGAGAATCACAATTTGGCGACGTCAAGGGCCATTGCACCAGAACAGACGCAATTGGAACAGGAGATACAAGCACTGAGGGAAGAGAATCGGATGCTCGCCGGATTGAAGGCTGATACACCTGATTTCACGCAGTTGCAGCAGGAAATACAGAGTCTGAGAGAAGAGAATCAGGTTTTGGTCAGTGCTCGGAGAATGCAGGTCGAAATGCAACAACAAGGATCACGGATAGGCATGATCTCAGAAGGCGACGTGCCTCCCATACCTCCGTCACCATCAATGTCGGGTCTTTCGCAGTCGAAGTCGTTTGCTGCCTCCAGAGGGGGTCGATCGTCAAGATCCAACTCCACTGCAGGCGAGCGTTCATTAACCCGAGCTGATTCTGTTCGAACTGGAGGAGCAGCAGGGAACTTCGAGTCTCGTGAAGTCCTCACGCAGAAAGTAAAGGATATAGGAGAGCAGAGAGATGCTCTTCACAAGACGTTGAAGCTGCTACTCGACAGGTATGCGCTTCAAGAAAAGGCGCACAACAAGCGTATCCGAAAGCTCGAGAGAGAGCGAGATCGTGCGCTGGTCCTGACGCCTCGACGGACGGCCTTTCACACCGAGGTCAAGATTCTGAAGGACGAGGTCATTACATTACGCAAGCGTGCCGAAGACGCCCTCGACTCGAAATGGCAATACGAGAAAAATCTTGGAGGCCTGAAAATGGATCTTGACCGCGCTCAAGAGGAGACCACGTCGTTACGAGGGCTTCTGCAACAAAAAGATCTTTTTGTCTCAGATCGTCCTGGTTCGCAAAATGGACCGACTAGCGAGATGACATCAACCATGTTACTTGACAAAGCTTATGAAGAATTGCGAACGACGCATGCTCTTTCCATGGCTCACCTCAGAGACATGGAAGCTGATGAAGGTTCGCCTGTTAGTGGTGACGCCGACAAAATCTTGGAATTGCTGAAACAGAGCATCTCGGAAGCAGAGGCAGAGCGCGACCGCGCACAAAGTGCGGCAGAAGAATACAGGTCCCAAGCCCGCACTCTACAGAAATCGGAGCTCGATCACCTCTCCAAGGAGCAAAGCCTTGCTTCTGATCTGTACGCCTCGGCAACGCGCATGGATGAGCTTGCCAACCAGGTACAGGAGCAGCTTAAATCCAACTCGGGACTGAGACAGAGACTCGCTGAGGCCATCGAGAGGGGTGAGCGTGAGCAGAAGACCTCAGCTGTAAAGATCACTCAAATGCAGTCGAGACTCCGCGAATTGGAAGATGAGTTGGTAGCTGCCCAACAACACTCGGAGGACATGGTTGATACCCATGAAGACGAGGTTCGAGAAATGGAGGAGACTGCTGGTGCTCAGCTACAACGTGGAAACCCGAACCTCCTGAACGTAAACGTGCCATCACCCATATCGACTGTCTTTGCGCAGAAGAGCCCGCGTCTTCATCAAACCACCAGTGGGGTGGGCATTTCGATTGCCGAGGCGACAAAGACTGGTGCGCTTGAGAAGAGGGTTGAGGAGTTGGAGAGCGCGTTGAGCGAGGCGGGTAGGGAGATGGGAGAGGTGGTCATGAAGATGAACATGGCGCAGATGGAGGTTGCTGAGTTGCAGTCTGAGAGGTAAGTTCCTTCCACGCGAGGTTCTGATAGATTTTGACCCGATTTCTAACGTACTTGACAGGGACGAAGCTATGATGCGTACCCGCAGATTACAGGCTGCTGTTGGACAGGAGCAGGCTGTTGCCAGACAACTCATGTCATGAGCTCGTACCATCAATGAGCACCCAGCTTACGGAAGACCGCAGGCTTGTACATTTAGTGATTGTATATATCTGTATTACTAACATGGCGGGACTTTGGAAAGCCCCTTACGCATTTTGAACAGGCGTTTTAGAGCATTGTGAGCGCTGGTTTTTGGTTTAATGGGGGGTCGGGGTCCAAGTCGTTTATGGCTTTATTTGGCCTATCGTTGTTATCCAGCTATTGTTGGTCGACACGATTTATTGTTACAATACCCCATGAGGAGGACGTACGCGCATGCAGACGGCGGGTTTGTACAGCGATGGATGATGATGGAGATGAATATCGGATATCGATAGGGTTTACTACAGAAGAGATGGGAATAGTTTAATTGAGATGTTCCAGCTGTTGTTGGATATTGATACTGGTTCTTTGTTGTGACGCAGTCTTGTGTGGTGTGGTGTGGGGATTTTGATCACGAGGTTATCCTTTGACTGTTTGGGATTTCGCTTTGGCGCGTTTGGGTTTGTTGATGTGCTGTAGCGAGGGCTTGTTGTGCTGATGTCGAGAGTTGTAACCGTGAAATTATGGCTTGACTTGGAATTATGAATCGCTTGTCCATCTCGGCGCTTTTCAGGCACGGCTGATGGATGTAGTGGTTTGAGATTGTCGTGGAATTCGTGAGGTGATTGATCGTTTGATAGATATGTCTTTGCGCGATTCGCGAGATGAGAATGCGGACTTGCCTATCACCCATGATCAATTAGGCATCGTGTATGGCTAGTGAGGCCTTTGCTAGCATGCATCCAATCCAGAGGCAACCGAGATAGAGGCAACCGAGATAGAGGCAACCAAGATGTTGACGAGATGTGACGGTCAGCGAGATGAAACATCACAACGTTGAATCGCGAAGACGGAGAGTCATGTCGATGAGAAGCATCACAATCTTGGCTCCCGAGCGATTCGCGCTCCCCTGGTGAAAATCCTGTTGACAGGTCGACACAAAAGCATTGTCATTGGTTACCCTCTACCTGTCATTTGCACACCCGACAGCTTGCATTTGGATGCACGAGGACGGAACAGAAGACCAATGTTAGACAGTCAAGCTGTGTCGTGGGAGGGTGCTGATATCTTATCTTATATCCCCCCGCAAAATCGGGGATATTGTGACAGATTGCCCGATAGTCGGTCTCCATACTATGTACAGGTAAGCAGCCCTTCTTTGGGGGTCACAACAGCGGTGTCAGTATGCTGATCCCACACGGGATGTAATTACACCGAAGCGCTTCGAGTGCATCTCCAGACCCTGCTCCGATTCTTCGTCCCAAACAGGTAATCGTACTGCATTGTAAGGCCACGCTACTCATGTCTTCTTGAAATACATCGTGTTCGAGATGGGAGCTAACGCACTCCGGCAGGTGTGGCATGACTTTCTTTGAAGATTGTACACGAAGCCACGAGCTGCCGCAGAGAGAGGATTGGTATCAAAGCAAGGCGTCCCCTGACATGTTTCCTCCTTGAACATGTCCACAGTAACAGTAAGTTAGGATACACGCCTTTGGAGTGATTGGGCTAGAGACGGCACGCACAACACGTTCATGATGTTGGTGAACTGGACAGTGCATCGCCCTTTGGCCCCAGACATCCTCCATTCATGGGTCTGAGCAATGCCTGAGGTGTCCATGGCCCCACGTGTGCCTGCTCCAACCTCCGAGTCCGAGTCTTTTGCTCGTCCCGTCTATCAGATTCCAACTGTATCCGACGGTGCATCCATCGTGAAGTGAAGATGGGGAGGCATAGGGCCCAAAGCATTCTGATACGTAGCACCATGCCTATCCTTCTAGAGCTGAGAAGCGCGCCATGAAGACCGCGACTCGTGGCGTAAGCGCGAGGCGAACGAGTGTGGCTTACGGCTACAGGATTCCAGAATTCGGTCGCATGGATGGTGATGGTTTCGTGTCATGATGGCTATGCATTGTTGTTGCTCTGCCTGACTTTCTTGTGCTTGGTGCTTGGTGCTTGGTGCTTGGTAAGATAGGTTGACGAGAATGACCCTTCGAGCCAATCTACATCTCCCTCGCCAATGGACTCTGGTACAAACACCAAGCTGAGATATGAGGGATTGGAAAATACTATCACTCGCACCGAAATCACACTCTACCAGGCCTGCCTGAACGACCCCCCGGCCCCTGCTGCCGGCGTTTCCCAGCTGCAAGCTAAAAAGGGGTAATCATACATACTCCCGTATAGTACATTGGTACTCCCGTACGCGCACCTCTCCACAAGGCAAGAATACGTCTTCGCCGCCCAAAGCAATCGCAGTCGACGTCTCGCGAACGACTCCCCGCCGCGCACATACTGTTGTCGTGAAGACCTCGCTACGATACCGACAACCGACTAGTCAAGGCCGACCCGACCGTTGATCAACAAACAAATAATCATTCCGCGCCTCACCTCACAGCTTTTTCTCCGCCGTGTTGTTGTCGACTCGCAGCTCCTTGAGCCCCCCAATCTCTACCCATAACCCGACACGCATCGTTTTGGGCCAGACAAGCGCCAGGATTTAATTGCATTCCGCCGGATATCCAAGGGCTCCACGGTGCTGAGGCCACTAAACAATCCCTTGCTGGCCTCGCAAGGATGGATAATGAGCCCACTTCTCCCGCGCCGAGAGGGAAAAGACCTCACAGCATGGGAATGGGAAGGAGCCATCCCAGAAGTCACAGTAGACAGAGCATGAGCAGCAGAAACGGACGAGACACGCAGGGCACGAGATACTCTGACGAGGATGGCAAGACCGCGGTGAAAGTCGGTGGGTGTCCCTCCTTCCCTCCTTTCACTGACATGTATACAAACAACAGCTAACACCATGTCCTTCACAGCTGTGCGCGTACGCCCCCCGTTGACTGCTGCAGACCCAGGATTCGAGCTAGTCCCCCATCGATTCCGAGGTTCAACATGTCAAGTCACGTCCTCCTCCAGCATGACGGTGGAATCCGCCCAAGGACAAGGAAAAAAGCTGTTCGTCTTCGACCGGGTGTTTGGACCGGAAGAAGACCAGGAGGGCATCTATGACTATCTGAAAGAAGGTGTCAACTCGTTTGTAGAGGGCTACAACGTTTCTATTTTGGCATATGGACAATCTGGTGCTGGTAAATCCTACACAATGGGCACTACCGGACCCGCCGAGCAGAACGATGCGCAAATTATGGGTATGTTGACCAGAACACGTACCGCTCAGCCATGACACCGCTTTTGCGGTCTGCTGCATGAACCAATGCACGTGTGTGCTTCTTGTACGACGCGACCAGAAGCTAATCCGATCCTGCAGGTGTTGTACCACGAGCAGCAGCGACACTATTTGAGAAACTGACTGGTTTTTCGCGATCCGGTATACGTTCACCAGCGCGATATCCCATGTCTCACTCCGTTGGTGCCCAATCAAAGCCACAAGAAAACCATTGGCAATTGAAAGCCACATATGTTGAGGTTGGTATGCTGTGTCTGGTTGTTGGACCAAACTGACAGCGCAAAAATAGATCTACCAAGAACAATTGCGAGATCTCCTCGTTGACGAGACTATTCCTCTCAACGATCGCCCACAGATTGCAATACGGGAAGACACGAAAGGCAGAATACTACTTACCGGACTCAACCAGATACCGATAAACTCGATTGAAGACCTACTCAATGCGCTCAACTTCGGTTCGGCAATCCGCCAAACTGACGCTACAGCAGTAAATGCGAGATCATCTCGATCGCACGCGGTCTTTAGTCTAAACCTCGTTCAGAAGAAACCTGGCAACCCACTACCGACACCAACGAAAGAGAAACGCCGGTCCGTCCCAATGGAAGTGATGTCAGGAAGTATGGGTGGTATGGACAACTGGATTACTGTTGACAGCAAGCTCCATTTCGTGGATCTTGCCGGTAGCGAACGAATGAAGAATACCGGCGCGCAAGGAGAAAGAGCGAAAGAGGGAATTTCAATCAACGCGGGATTGGCGAGTTTGGGCAAGGTCATTTCACAGCTGTCGTCTCGCCAGGCTGGGTCTCACGTCTCATATCGTGACTCGAGGTTGACTCGTCTGCTTCAGGATTCTCTTGGAGGAAACGCCATCACATACATGGTTGCCTGTGTGAATCCCGCTGAGTTCCACTTGAGCGAGACCCTCAACACGGTCCAGTACGCACAACGAGCTCGCGCAATCCAGAGCAAGCCGCAGATTCAGACCATTCATGACGATAGCGACAAACAAGCTGTCATTGAGCGACTTCGAGCTGAGGTATCTTTCCTGCGTGATCAGATTCGACTTTCTGAAAGATCAGACCGCAAAGCTGGCGCACCACAAGAGCGTTCGGAACGCCTTCATGAACGTGACGTTGAGTTGCAAAACCAGCTTCTTGATATTCAGGAAAACTACAACGCTCTGAGCCAACGGCATGCCAAACTCATCGGTCACATTTCCAAAGTCAAGGCCAGCGATGCCGAAGATGCGTCTGATGAGCTACATGGAGATACTGCCAATGAGAGACAGGAGCGGGCAAAGTCTTCTGCTGGCGCCATCGAATCAATGATTTTGGAATACGAGAAGACAATACAGACTCTAGAGTCATCCCTTTCGAACACGCGTGGATCCTTGTCAAACAGCGAAAGCACATTGTTGGAAAAGGAAACCAAGATCGCATATCTCGAGACGGTGCAAAACCAGCTGCAGTCTCGCCTTCAAAAGGCGATGGACCGTGAGGCCAACGACGAAAATTATCTTCATGACCTCGAATCCCGTGTCGCAGGAGCAACAACTGGCGAAGAGAAGAGCAACGCTCTAGTTCAGGGTCTGCGAAAAGAGCTTTCGCGAGCAAGAGAGAACGAGTCAAGCTGTGAAGAGTACATCTCCACGCTTGAGGAACGCCTCGCGGAGGCCGAGCAGGATCATGAAATGATGCAGCGTGAGATCGACCGCTTGGAGCATGTGGTAGAGCGACAGCGAAGCATCAACAAGCTGGACAATCTTCTCTACGAGTTGGACCATATCAGACAAACTGACTCCAAGACTGGCAACGATTTGCAAGTCAATGGTCACGGAAAGAAGGATAGCGAGTCGACGTTCCACTCATTTTCTGGCTCTGACCAACAAAACATTTCTGAACCTGAGGTTTCCGACACTCGTTCCACGTCCATGCCCACGAATTCCGCAACAGAGGCTCTCGATTCCATCACCGAGAATGACGGTAAAGAGGACGAAATGACCACGACTATGCCCAAGACCATATCTGTTGACCGTCACCTCCATGCCCAGGACATGGACGAACCTACCAGCCCAGCTCAATCGAAATTCGTCGCGGACAAGCTCGACACCGTCACACAGGAGCTGTTCGATCTCCGCATGGAACATGAATCAACCATTACGGGATACGACGAGCTTCAGGCGAAGTACCAGTTGGCTCTCAAGGCCCTTGCTGAGATGCAGGAAGCCAACGAAGTCAATCAACGCAATGCGAGAGAGACAGAATTATCTCGACCTTCATCGTTTTTAGAAGACGCAGGGATGGATACGCTCGATCAGGACGGACAACCTTCGTCCTCGCGTACCTTATCATCGGAGTTGTCCTCGCTTGGGGAATCGCCCAATGGCATGGAAGCCTCTGATGCTGGCTCGGTCACGACACGAGGCTTCGAGTCGGATCCGAGTGTGGCTGGTGTCCCAAGCCCACATCAATTGGCACAGATGGAGAAGTTGAAAGACCTCAGTGCCGAAAAAGAGGCGAAGATGGCAGAGCTCAATAAAAGCTACGCGGAACTGCGTGAGCAGCATCAAGACACTCTTGACTACGTCGAAGAGCTCAAGGCAGAGGTGCAAAAAGCGCAGATGAGCGGACGCGCTTCGCCGAACCCTTCCATTATTCGACGTAAATCCAGTCAACCCATGTCATCATCAGGCGATCGTGCCAATCGATCTTTCGCCTCGCTTCGCAACATCGGACTGGAAAACTTCGAGGATGACCCAGACAAACTTCAGAGCTTCGAAATCAATCTCAACGCCGCGATGACTGAACTGCATACTCGCACTGAACACGTCGCTGCCTTGGAAGCGGAGATCGCCTCTTTGCGACGGGAAATGGAACAGAAGATGACTATCATCAATGGCCTGACTCGCGAAAGATCAAGTTTGAAGGCAGCCAAGCCCATCGATATGTCTGCTCTTGCTAGCATGCACGATCAACTGAAGGAGAGCGAGAATCAAATGAAAATAATGTCAGATGCTCACGCTGCAAAAGAGCGAGAACTGGTACAGCAAATTGACAGCCTCAAAACATCTTACAGGAACTCCATGATCGTCGAGGGGATGCCCGGTGGATTTCCCGAAACCCCAGCGCCCAATGCTTCAAGAGAGCTCACTGGTGATGTAACCCCCATTGCTGGAGACCAGCAGAGGAAGGTCGTGGAGCTTCAGCAGGAGGTTGCCACTTGGCGCAACAAACATGATTCCGCTATGGAGTCCATGAAGGCATCTGAGAAGCATCTCCTCGCTACCATTAGCGACTTGGAGACATCACTACGGAACGCGTCTCGCTCCGTATCTCCCGAGGGTGCAGAGCAACAGGAGAGGAAGTATGAGTCGTTGGTTGCCAATCTCCAGAAAGAGGTAAACGAGCACAAGAGCAATGCAACCTCGAATGCAAACCGCCTGGTCGACCTGGAACAATCTTATAATAAGATTGTTTCGCAAGTAGACAAGGAGTCCAAGTCGCGAGAGTTGACGGAGAAAGAATTAGAGACGCATCGTGGTCTTGTTGCGAATCTCGAGACTCAACTCGAAGAGCACAGGAGTCTAGTCCTGACCCACCAACAAGGCGTTAAGTCTATGCAAGACGCTCATGTCAGAGAGATCGAACAGCTCAACGTTGGTCACTCCGCGGAAAACACGAAGCTCTCAGCCACGTTGATGGAGCACAAGGAAGCGACCGCGTCCTTGCAAAAACAGCTTCAAGAAACCCAGGTTGCGCACCAAGCAGCCACCACCGCCCTCCAGGACGAAGTCAATAAGGTGAAGTCTTCGATGACTGAACTCATTGAAACCTGTGGCATGTTATTCAACAAGCCCACCAACTCCGAGAACATCACATCTCACATCCAAACCATTGTGAATGCAAAGAAGGACATTGGTGCTCTCCATGAGACTGCTACCAACGAGCTTCAAAACGTCCGGCAGGAGCTCGAGGCCTCAAACGCACGAGCCGCAGAGCTTGAGGGTAAAGTACGAGAACTGAAGCTGATCAGCGACGAAACCATTAAGGAGTTGGAGTTGGTCAGCGAGAAGGAGATGAAGAGCTCAAGACTTGTCGAAGAACTTGAAGACCAACTCAACTCGAATTACGACCAGACCCAGGTGGTTAACAACCGCTTGTCAGCCCTGCAGACGGAGCGACACATGGAGCTTGAGCAGACGATCGGTCAGCTCCAGGATGCTCAACAG
Source organism: Venturia nashicola (assembly GCA_004522665.1). Taxonomy (NCBI): domain Eukaryota; kingdom Fungi; phylum Ascomycota; class Dothideomycetes; order Venturiales; family Venturiaceae; genus Venturia; species Venturia nashicola. The sequence goes on from SNSD01000009.1 coordinate 462,501, forward strand.
AAGATCACCACACTCGAGGTAAGTTGCCCCGCCATCCATCTGTTCCATCAACGCTGACATGTGTTAGACACAAATTGCAGACTACCAACGGAACGTAAAACGATCTTCACTTAGTCCCGGTGATGCTGAACTGCAACGCTCTAATTCTGGCAAACATAATGGACTACGAAAAAGCGTCTCTGCCGCCTCGTTGCCTTCACCACCTCCAGCCATTCCTCTACCTCCCCTACCAGCTGGAGGTATGGGTAGTGCGGGCCAAGGTCCGTCGCCGCCAAGTTCGAGACACCAGAGCAAGGATCTTGCCAACGCCCAAATTCTCGAAGACCAAGAGGCGCGCATTCGCACCATTGAAAAGCATCTCTTCGCAGAGAAGCAGCTCACTGCCACTCTGGAAGAAGCGCTCACGGATCTCGAGTCCTCGAGCACCAAGATGAAGACAGACATGGAAGGCTGGAGACGCAAGTGTGTAGGTCTCGAAGAGGAGCTCACACTGCTCCGCAAGGAACGCCAATCAAGTCGCCACTCAGTGCAACAGCTCGAGGAGGAACGCAACCGAGCCAAACGTTTGGAAGCACAACGAGCGGAGCTCGAACAACGCATGAACCAGATCCAGAAAAAGAAGAAGAAGAGCAGCATCAATTGCTTCTGATCGACGACCTCCGCCATTTTTCATCTATTATTTTACCACCATTTTCACAATCGCGGCTTTCCATTTCGATGTCCTCCCGGCTGGGGCGTGTGGATTACAAAATACAGGACAAGTTCACGGCAATTTGCGTTATTCTCACGTCCCGACCTCGCTTCATACCCCCTTATGCATATTTCAGATGTCTCTGCTTCTCACGGCTTACATGACTTTATTTGCTATGCCTATTTGACCATTTGCGTTTTTCCTCTCTGATTTTCTCAGCCGGTGATAACGGCGTACATGTGGATTTTGTTACTGGGCCCCGGAAAGATGAGCAATTTGGAAGCAAGGTTCACTCATAATTTTTACCAAGATATTTTCTCTTCGACCATGTGTGTATATTTGAAGAAAGGGATGTTAATAGGAGGGATTGACATGGTAGTTTATCTGGGATTGGGTAGGGAGGATTTACATTGTTGCAGTTTTGATGATGAGATGGATGTTTGGGTGGAATGGGAGTGGAATGGGAGTGTGTTGGGAGTGGCATGGGAGTGGCATGGGAGTGGCATGGGAGTGGCATGGAAGTGGAATGGGAGTGGCATGGGAGTGTATTGGGAGTGGAATGGGAGTGTATTGGGCGAGAAGAAGGGAGCTGACTGGGGCGGCTCGGTTGAAGGGCCATGAATAATGGAGAGTATATTCATCGTATTGTAGGATAGGAATCTAAGATGGGTTCTTTAGCTTTGGCGTCGATGCAATTGTACCTTGGGTGATGCGGAAAGCCGCGACATGGTTCCACGCAGATTTAGTTCCCAGTGTGAAGAGTGAGCCAGTCCATGGTTGACCGCCTTTGTCACGGGCTTTTGTACTGGGAACACGCAAGGAGGTTGGGTGGATGCAGGGCATCGCAAGGAGACGGCGCAGAAGAAAAGGGAGGAATTGGAAGCTGTTGGTTGGCGAACTGATAGACGAGATTGAGCTGAGATTTAGGGATGATGCGAAGGCAGGGGAATAATGACCATGTCGATACAAAAGGAGCGTTCTCGATATAAAAGTTTCTTCGAGTAGAGACGGATGCATTGACGAAAGACGGCCACATCTCGGATACTCCCTAGTTCTCCTCCCCAGTTCTATCGTGTCGAGCGCGACGGCTATCATAGCTGGTACCTAACCGCTAGACCTGATGATAGCCGGTACCTAACCGCTAGACCTGCAAGCCAACCCCCCCTTTGGCAAACGTTTGAGGCCTCAAAGTCGCCCGGCGGTCTTGCTTGACCCCCTCCGCTGGCAGTGATCCAGTGATCCAGTGATCCAGAGCCAGGGCGCACTCCAATTGACTTTGCCTCTACCAACGGCCGCCACATCACCAACAACACGCGAAGAGGCGTACACAAGCCGTCCTGTTTCACAATTGCTCCTCCAGCCTCCCCCTCCACCGCCAGCTCATCCTCACCTCCACGTCCCCGTCTGTTCACCCGCGCCATTACCATACATCGCCTGCATCTGGACAATACCCTTCCACCCTCCGCACTTGTCTGCTGCTGCCACAAATAGACGGCAAGGAACAGGGATTGGCCGAGAAGGACTGGGAAGGGCAGGTTTCCAATCCGACTTAACCCTGTATCGGGACTCTCCTACTAACCAGCACATTAGATCACTCGTCGACCGAGAACCAGAGGCCTCCTGAAGCTGTAAATATGAACCACAACGCGCAGAATCGTCTGCAGCTCAATTTCGGCTTCGATCGCAACGACCAGAATGGCCAGCAGTATGGCTCCGCTGCAGACGGACGTCAATTTCCTACCACACCTTCGACTTTCCCCCAGCCCGTGTTCCCCAATTCGCAAGGACAGCAGGAAGTCTGGGGCACTCAACCTCAGCAACCCTTACCACAGGCCGGAGGATATCCAGGAACGTCGTACTTCATGAATGCTCCAAATCCATATCAACAACAACAGCAGCAGTATCAGCAGCAACAAGGACAACAGCAACAGCAGGGCCCCGGCGCTCAGCAACAATATCGTGGTGGCGCTCCCCAAAACCGAGCTGCCCCTCCACAGCCCTGCTATAACGATGGCACCAATGGACTGGTTCACCAATTCTCCCACCAGAATCTAGGTGGAAATTCACCTCGGTCCGGCAGTCCTTACGGACGTCAACCCTCACCCGCCACGAGCCAGCGTCCTCGTACCGCCGGTGCTACTCCGGGACAGCAGTATGGAAATTATCTGAGCCCACAGGCTCCAATGCCAACAGAGACCGTATATGGCGAGGAGCCTCCCAACAAGAACCCAGACAAATATGGTGACAACATATTGAAGAAGTCAAAGGTCTCGACTGGAACGGTCAGCACATTTTTCAAGGACAGTGTTCAGCGAGCTCGGGACCGTAATGCAAGGTATGTTTGGGTTCGACATTGAACACTGTATTGCGCATTACTGATGCCGTTGCCATTGCAGAGCTCTAGAAGCAGAGGCGATTATCAAAGATCAGACTCAATCTGAACAACGCAAAGCCCAAAAAATTGACCAGAAACGTCGTGCCGAAGCTCAATACCTACGATTCCTCAGAACCAAAGAGCGACCGGAGAACTATACTACAATCAAGATCATCGGTAAAGGTGCCTTTGGTGAGGTCAAACTTGTGCAGAAGAAGACGGACGGCAAGATTTATGCTCTGAAGTCCCTGGTCAAGTCGGAAATGGTATGTCTTGCATACTTCATGAAATTCGAGTCCTAACACCTCCCACAGTTCAAAAAAGACCAACTTGCTCACGTCCGTTCCGAGCGTGATATTCTTGCTGAGTCTGACAGTCCTTGGGTTGTCAAGCTTCACACCACATTCCAGGACACCACATTCTTGTACATGCTCATGGAATTCTTGCCGGGAGGGGATTTGATGACTATGCTCATCAAGTATGAAATCTTCTCTGAAGACATTACTCGATTTTACATGGCCGAGATATGTCTGGCGATCGAGGCTGTCCACAAGTTGGGCTTCATTCATCGGTCAGTCTATACGAATGCCGAGTAAAGAACTGCTACTGATTTCTGTAGTGACATTAAACCCGACAACATCTTGCTAGATCGCGGTGGGCATATCAAGTTGACTGATTTCGGTCTCTCCACTGGTTTTCACAAAGAGCATGAAGCGTCATATTATCAACAACTTCTCGCTGGTGGCAAGCACCGATCGAATCGGGACAACCGAACGTCGGCCAATTTCGATCAGATCCAACTTACAGTCAGCAATCGTCAGCAGATTAACACATGGCGAAAGTCTCGGCGACAACTCGCTTACTCCACTGTCGGTACTCCTGACTACATCGCGCCAGAGATATTCAGCGGTAAGGGATACGACTTTAGCTGTGACTGGTGGTCACTTGGCACAATCATGTTCGAATGTTTGATCGGTTGGCCACCATTCTGTGCCGAGGAAGCTCATGAAACGTACCGAAAGATTGTGGACTGGCCTCGTCACTTGCACTTCCCTCCAGACCAACAGCTTGGCCAGGAGGCTGAGGATTTCATCCGAAGGTACTTTTGATATCACAATCGCAGCTTTTATTCTTGCTAACATTATACAGTCTCATCTGCGACGCTGACAACCGTCTTGGCCGTCTAGGAGGAGGAACAGAGATCCGACAGCATTCCTTCTTCCGTGGTGTTCAATGGGATGGGCTTCGCCGTATTCGTGCTCCGTTCGAACCCAAGCTTCAGAGCAACGTTGACACGCAGTACTTCCCTATTGATGAAATCCCTCAGACTGACATGAGCGCTGCACTAAGAGCGCAGACTGCTGCTCAAGGCGATGATCTGAGCACCGAGATGAGTTTGCCATTCATTGGCTATACGTACAAGAGATTCGACGCTTTCCGTGGTGCCTAGATGGATTTGATGGACTGTTGTGCTTTTTTGCGAGCCTTTCTGCTGGATTACTCGTTGGCATGTGCATTTGCATTGCATGGCGTGTGTATGTCGTTGTTGCTGCAAGTCGATGACGTTGATATGGAAAGACCTGGCCTATACTGAGGGGGACACGACCTTCGAACATTTATGGTGCAAAGTTGCGTTGTAGTGGGTCAAGACCTTTATGCTGGCTAGGTGGTCTTTTGGGACGGGGTAGATATAGGATGAGGGGTCGGGCAAAAGTCGATGATAGGGATGATGGGTGGATGGGTGGACAACTGGTAGATGGTGCGATTTCTTATTGGGAATGGGATAGTGGACGGGTGGGTAAATATATAGATACGGGTGGCTGGTCAATGAAATCGGGATCGATATAAAGATTGGTCTCCTTAGTGAGCATACTTGGTGGCAAGACGTTGAATGTTGAGCTCGCGAAGCCTTCATCGACGCTGGTTGATGGCGTTTCAACTCTGAACAACAGTTTGAAACCGGAACGGTTGCCCGTCTCCAACTACTCTTTGACTTCATAGATGACTGCCATGACTCTCAACTTGGGAGTATGAAGCCCTCGGCATTATAACAGTATCAAAACTTCTAACTGCTCATGATGTTTTTAGGTCACAGCGTACCCATTTGTTCACTATGAGTCTTGTTTTCACATTTAGGAGACAGAGTTGGCCCTAAAGCAACAAATACATGCTGGATCGGATTGGGCTGGGTATTTTGTTAACGTGGACTTGCTGTGTACTTAGATGGAGCAGAGTTTTTATCGATGGTTGATGGGTTTGTGGGTTGAATGGGATAGATTTGGAGTGAGTGTGGTTTTGTTGGAAGGGTTTTTATTTTTTATATTTAAGGGGGAAAGAGGTATTTCCATCTATTTATGCATGCTCGCTCCGAAGGAAGTTTTTATGTTTCCTTTGGCAAGTTATTGGAATTGGACTTGAGGAGTGTAGAAAAGGGTTTTATTGTTGGCGTAGGATCGACGTCGACGACTTTTGCACCGGCAATTATCGTTGATGGGTTGAATAGATACTCTATTTCCGTTTCCCAGGTTCCTACCAGACGCAAATATGCCTTTCGAATATGCCAGATGGGGATGGCCCGTTACGCCCTTATCCTCGTGGAGTCAATCAATGCAACCCCCCTCCATTCTTTCCGTCGCATTCCCCTCTTTCTTTCAAGTTTCTCATACGTCCTACATCTCCCCTCTTCTCTTCCCCATAAGGTGGTTGTGTATGCATCACCGCGCCTCGAATTGTACCATCCTACACACAAACCCATCATTAGCGCCTGACATCCCCATTTCCCCACGACTTGTCTATGGAAAGGATGTGGGTGGAGGTAAGTGTACTGACCTATTCGTCCTCTCCTTGTATAGGACTCGGTGACCGCAGTGTATACATCTAATCGCGTCGCCTTTTCGGAGTATCACTTTTTGAGCGCAGTCGCCGCAGGTGTATTGGACGGGTTTTTCGAAGGGTATGGAGAGGTCGACGGCGGAGGAAGACATGGTGGGTGTGCGGTGGGAGGTATTGGCGTGAGTGTTGGTTTTGGAGGGTTGGAGGTGGGGATTGAGATTGCGCGTGGATTGGGAGCTGAGTCGAGTTGAGTTGAGTCGAGTTGAGTTGAGTCGAGTCGAGTTGAGTTGAGTCGAGTCGAGTCGAGTCGCAAAGTGAAGAAGCGCGGCAGAATTTATTTCGCGCCGTAATTTATGGTGTGTAAGCGGCGCTTAGCTGTGTTGGATGGGCGGTCAAGTGGTATTACTGTGTTGCTAATCGGTGGATGACGATTGGTATGAACGCCACCAATTGAGCGGGACTAAAAGATTCAAAGTGACAACTCCGGTGCTCGGTATCGTACAGGAAGGCGCTGTCCATTCTTAGAAATCATAATCTAGACAATTCCTTTCCTACTTCTACCTTGTCTTTCCTACACTCTTTGCTCGCCTCTATTCCCTTGCTCCATATTGTAACCATGTCGGCCATCCTCTCCGCCGAAGACCTAAACGATTTCATCTCCCCCGGTGTCGCGTGCATAAAACCAATCGAGTCCCTACCCACCAGCAGTACAGAAACACCCTCGAACCCCTACGAAGTCACGACGGAAGAGAAGGTTACGGCTGAGAATCCTACACCTGCGCAAATCAGTCTTACGGATTGTCTTGCGTGTTCGGGATGTGTTACGAGTGCTGAGGCCGTGTTGGTTAGTCTGCAGAGTCATGCGGAGGTACTTTCGACATTGAATGCGCATCCGAGTCTTACGGGATTGCCATGGATGAATGGAAGAGTTGGGGTAGAGCAAGAGAGGGATATTCAGGCAGAGGGAAAGATCTTCGTGGCGACGATTAGTCCGCAGACGAGAGCGAGTTTGGCTGCTGTTTATGGGGTTTCTTCTACGCAGGCTGGGAATATGATTTCCCAATTTCTATCTGGACCGAATGGTCTTGCGAGTGGTGGAAAACATGGGAGTAGGTTTCTTTGGACACTGGATACGAATACATTCCGGGATGCTGCTCTTGTTCTTGCTGCAGAAGAAGTCGCCCAAGGACTCCAGGACAACGAGTTGAAGAAACCAATCTTGACGAGTGCTTGTCCTGGGTGGATTTGTTATGCTGAGAAGACGCACCCGTACATTCTGCCTCATTTGTCAAGATTGAAAAGTCCACAGGCGTTGGCAGGGACCTTAGTGAAGAGTACGCTTGCGAAGAGATTCGGGGTTCCGGTGGAGAGAATATGGCATTTGGCTGTCATGCCGTGTTTCGACAAGAAATTGGAGGCGTCAAGAGGAGAACTCACAAGTGACGCCTGGAGTGGCACAAGCGCAGATGGATCACCAGTGAGGGATGTGGACTGTGTTATCACGGCAAAAGAGTTGATTGAGATGGCGAGATTAAGAGGATTGGATTTTGGATCGATGCCCAGGACGTCACTCCGAAGACGAGACCGAGTGCGCTTTCCCGATGCGCAAATCGATAAATTCCTCTTTCCTTCGGCGAAGCAAAGGTCACTACAGGAGAAGACTGCGGGATCCAGTGGAGGATATCTATGGCACATCCTTCAGCGTTTCCAAGCACAATACCCTGGCTCACGCATCAAGATTGAAAGAGGTCGCAATGCGGATGTCGTCGAATACCTCCTTTTACGACACAATGATGCGACTGGAAAGGAGGAATGCGTTTTCAAAGCAGCACGGTACTATGGGTTCAGGAATATTCAAAACTTGGTCAGAAGACTGAAACCAAAGGCACAGTCGAGACTTCTTGCTGCTGCGGGCACGAGAGGTGGGGCGAGAAGGCCAGGCGAGACGAAGGCAGTTGGAGGGAAAGACGTCGAGTACGCGTATGTCGAAGTCATGGCTTGCCCCGGTGGTTGTACGAATGGAGGTGGGCAGGTCAAGGTTGGAGAAGTCGCTGAAGTCAGGGGAGAGGCCAAGCCTGAGCAAGCCATCGCAGGTAAAGGTGGACCACAAGAGCAGAGGGAGTGGTTGGCCAAGGTTGACGAAGCTTACTTCTCTGCCTCCTCAAACTCGGATGATATGGAGACTTCTGATGATGAGGACGATCCGAATTTCATTGGGCAGGGCGAGGCCATGGATATCGATACGCCTCCCGATTCGTCGTCCTCCCATTCACAGGAACCTCCCGAGATCGACGTTGTGGATGGTATTTCAGCTCTGGATATGCGGCATATTCTCAGTCACTGGTCTCAAATCACAGATGTACCTGTGGGTATTCTGGTGAACACGACGTATCGGAAGGTCGAAAGTGACGTGGGCAAGAAAAAAGTCAGCGATGTGGAGAGAGTGGCGGGTTTGGCTAGTTCACTTGGTGGTGGATGGTAGACAAATTGTAGTTGATAAGAGCTTATGTTCTGTAGATGTGTTTTAGATACCAATCATGTCTAGCTAGTCGACATGTCACCATTTCTTTTTTCGAAACACTAAGAGCTCCTCCTAGTACTGTGTCTATTCATCTTTCCTATCAGGGGGATTGTTACCAGAGGACCTGCTTCTTGGGGCAGTAATCTAAACTGAAGGAGTCGGTGGAGGTATGCTTGAAGTAGCTTAGCACAGGCGTTCGAGCCGTTGTTAGGCGGGTTTTTGAGGGGTTCGTGGAATGTATAAGAGAGGCTTTGCACCGAGAACCTTCTTTCCGCTGTATTTAAACAGGCCTGTTTGGAGAAAGCTATCGATGATTGGGAGCCCGGTTATAAAGTGACTAGTTTGGTATTCTGAGTGGCAAGTTGAACCACGACTGGATCTGAGGGTGTGTAACGATGGTGGATTGTTATTGACGGCAAAGATAATGATCTCTTAGCTGTGCTGATGGTTATCACCGATAGTGAAAAGTGGAACAATTCGAGAAGCTGGAAAGATGGGGAAGAGGTGTCTATTTTGGTAGAGTTTTTCGGGCCTGACAAGCATTGCAAGATGAACTACTCGGCTGCTTTTTGTGGAATTTTCGTTGTGAGCCGATCCTCAGCAGACTGCCGTATTAAACAGTCCTCCACTCGGCAGATCGGGGACCTTCTTTTGATCTTCTTTGGGATTTGAACCGGCGTTCTTGGATCCTGTCTTCTCTCCGGGGCTCCAGATCTCCCAACAGCTTGCTGCTGTAGTTAATCCACATATTATCACTACTTGAGTTTGTTTTGATCAATGTCCATCCGCAAGAGCATACCCGGCCACACGGTGTCAGTCCTCTTCACCTCAAAACCATCCACCGATTCAAAACCTTGCGAATGGTAGAACCTGTCAAGCATCAGTAATAGTGGTATATGAAAAAAAGGATACTACTTGACACTTACTCAATTAGTTTTCCTCCATTACCCACCCAACAATCACAAAACACGGCGTTCTTTCCTTTCTCCCGAGCATAATTCTTTACTCGCTGCGCCAGCACTGCTCCAGCTCCTTTGCGTGCATCACCCGCTCGAAAATCGCTGACCATGATGCTCAAGTAGAGGAAATCAGCGCGATCGAGGGCCTCATGCACACGTGCTTTCAGATTCTCCCGTTCTCCGACATACCAGGGGAATTCTCCGTGGACGACTGCAGCTGCAACTTTCAGCATTTGCTGATCGTTTTCATCCCTTCGAACCCTGGTGCTTTCAGCCACGGGATCATCCCAGGGTATTTCAGCGACAAAAACGGCATCATTGTCGCTGATTCCAGACCGAGCTTTCTCTACTTCTGCATTTGTGCGATTGACGATGATCTCTTGCTTCGAACGTAATTCTAAGCCCCATTGCTCGCCGCTGCCGATGCTTGCTAGGTGTGGGAGAGACGAGTCGAAAGCTTCGAGGATGAAGGTTGCATCTTCTGAGACAGCCGTGGTGCGGATATGGAAGTCGGTCATTTGAGGATGAAGAAGAAAGGGATTTGAGAGACTTTGTGCGTGAGCAACACAGCGTCCCGGTTGACTACATGCTGACTGGAGACGGGATGAGACTTGGAAGCGGGACGAGACTTGGAAGCGGGATGATACTTGGCAGCGGGATGATACTTGGCAGCCTGTCAGCTTGCCTTGCTTTGCCTTGCTTTGCCTTGCTTTCTTGCTTTGCCTCGCTTTGCCTTGCTGATGATGACATTCACTGCAGTGAGATTCGGAGCTGGAGTTGGAGCCCGGAAATTCCGAGCTCCGAGTCTGGCATTTCTTATTATCTGATCACATGATTGTGCTCATTTCGTATTATCTGATCACATGACTGTGCTCGTGTCAGTTATACTGATCACATGACTGTGCTCGTGTCAGTTATGTTGATCACATGACTGTGCTCGCGTCAGTCATACTGATCACATGATTATGCTCATGTCTTCACATCTGCCATCGAGATTCATTCTTGCCTTCGCATCAACCACCTTCGAACTTGAACAACTCTTCACTGGGTCTTCCTTAGCGCCGTGTTCAAATGTTGTTCCAGCACCATACTAGTACTTGCTCGCGGTTTACCCCGCCGACTGATGAGAATCATCACAACAACTTGAACTTGCCTTTGTCGAAAGCAGCAGCTAGCCCATCCAATGGCTCAATACAAGTATCAACCTCTAGAAACTGGACGTCATGAAATTCGTCTATTTCACCTTCATCCCGGACAATGGCTCGACCAGATCTGCTGCCACCTGACGACCGTGTCTCTGGACGATAAGCCGAAATTCGAGGCATTGAGTTATGTCTGGGGCGACCCCAAAGATGTTTTATCAATCGATATGAGCGGCAACACTTGTGATGTTACTAGAAACCTGGAGGCTGCTTTGCGCCGCCTTCGAAAGAAGGACTCGGAACAAATAGTCTGGATTGATCAATTATGCATCAACCAAGAGGATGTTGCCGAGAAGTCACAGCAAGTTGCATTGATGCAAGAGATCTACCGAAGTTGTGAGGTTGCTTTATTCTGGCTGGGCATAATTGAAGATGCAGAAGACATGTCAAACAGACATGCTGTTGACAATCCCGAACAATGGTACGTTCATTTATGTTTCCACATCATGCCGTTAGCTCACGCGTATGGGTAGGCGAGCGGAAAGTGCAGCTGCTTCTGCAGTGGAAATAATAAGGCAGCTAGGGAGCGGCAAGCACTACCACGAAATGGCATGTTTTCAAGTTCTCGAGAATTCGAAACTATCAGTAGCTTCTAGCTATACGCAAGGATTTGAAGCCATCAAACTAATATCTCGACTACCATACTGGGAAAGAGCTTGGGTACTGCAAGAGAACATCCTCCCGACTGAAGCCATTGCATATCTTGGGTCCTATTCGATGCCGTGGAAATCGTTCAAAAATGTTGCCGAACAATGGAACAAGCACTTTGTGGACGATTGTTGCCGCCTGATCGTGGATACACTCCCTGTGGAAATCAAAGATACCCTATTGCATTTTGTCGCTAAAATCTTGCCATTGATAAGAGTGTCTCAATTCTGCGCCGACGAAACGTCAGGTGCTTGTCTCGCCGATCTTTTACTCAGGACACGCCTGAGAAAAGCAACAGATGACCGTGATAAAGTCTTTTCAGTGTTGGGGCTGGTCAGAAATTGGCTGGGCACGCCTCCAATACGACCAGACTACTCAATGAGCACAATGGAAATTTATGCATTAGTCGCCGAACACTTCATCCGCGCTTCAGGATCTCTGTTTCTATTGTCAGGTAATCACCGGCATCGGCCACATATTCCATCGTGGATTGCGGACTGGGGGGCTGGAGACACATCTATGTATCCGGGCGAAATGTCCTGGGGAGAAGCGTGCTTTCAAGTCTACAACGCTGCTGCAGGTAAGCCTGCGGTTGCCAAGAGACATGAAATTGATGCCTCTGTGCTGCAACTGCGTTGCTACCGCGTTGATGCAGTTGCTTTGATTGGAGATCCAATGGAGGTTCACGACTGGAACTCAGCAGTACCGATTCTCGATTCATGGATCAAATTTACCGGAGTCGACAATAACGCCCACACGCCATACATAGCAGGATCGAATTTGCAGGATGCATTCTGGCGGTGTGTCACTGGTAACATTTGTTCAATAGGCTCATACTCTGATCACAACTGGCGACAAGTCACGAGTGATGATTATGCCAGATACAAAATCTGGGAACAAGAAATCAGATCTGCGAAAGAAGGACAATGGACCCTCAGCGATGAATCGAAATCATTTCTTACGATTGCCATAACGGCAAGACATAGGCGGCTTTTCGTCACGAAGCAGGGATATCTTGGGATGGGTCCGGCGTCGACGCAGGTTGACGACGATGTTTATGTTCTGCTCGGAAGTCGGGTGCCCTTTGTTACTAGAAAGTCGAGTTCCACTATCGAGGTAGGAGACTTGTCGACTCCGAGAATATCTTTGATCGGTGAGTGTTATGTCCATGGTATCATGGACGGTGAAATCATTTCGGGTGGGACTTCGAAGCAAGAGACGTTGTCATTTTGCTAATCTAGATTTACATCATGGTTTAAAGCACGAGTAGCTCACCGTTTCTAATCAAGCGTCCAGCTCTTGTGAGCAGGGTGACACAAGACGACGTCATCTTCGGAGCCATTCAAAAAATCGAGCAGGTCTTTATATTCACAGGCACCAGAGCTCTGAGTAGTGATTGGTCCTGCCTCTGGGTGTTCACAAGAATCCGGTTTTCATCATTGTCTTTGCTCTGTCTTCCCAACCGCGAAAGAGGCATCCATTTTGATTCATGTATCGACTTGATTCTTCAGTACCAGACTCTTCTCGATGAGAACACTTCTTACTGCTAGCAGCAGGCAATACTAGTAGAACCACGCAGAACTGCCTAAAGACAAGTCGTCAGCCAATTATCCATATCAACTTTAAGCACAGAACTCCAATCGATAAGCAGCGTAACTGCATCAACCTGAACAACATCAACAAAATCAAGTCCCTTGGTCTCGGTATCGTATCCAAGCTCGGCACCACGATTTGACACAATATCAAAGATGCTTGGTCATCCTCTCTTGAATGCTTGAATCAAAGCCCACTCCAAATAAATTGTACCCACATCCGTCCATGGACCAAGTAAGATGGGAAAGAATGTTTTTACGCCCCTTTCCGGCTAGGAATATTGCGGTCTCGTCAATTTGCCATGGTCTAATTGGTCTCGCGCTCGGCCTTGCTCCATGGGCAAAGGTGGCAATGACTATGTTGGGATAGAAGATTTATTAGGTGCAGGCTGTGCAGAAGTAGGTAATGCTATCTTTGACTCCGTCGTGGATCATGTTCTTTGCATTGGACTAGGGGTCTAGCAGTGAATTGCAGAATGATGAGCATGCCCATATCATCCAGTGTGATATCGAAATAGTCAAAACCTCCAATCGTGTCCGCGTTGTTCTCTCTTTCATCCTTGCCTTTCCTTGGAATTTGTTTATCGCAATGATCCGGAAGGGATTCCGATCTTTCCGAAGAATCGGATGTTCGTGGTTTCGACCTGGTAAGCTACTGGTTATGTTGGCAAGGTCCGCCGACCTGCACCCTCCTTGGCTTGTCCATGATCTACGACTTCGGCTTTGGGCTCGGGCTTCGGCCTTGTCGTGGGCTTGTTGTCGGGGCCGAGGACGGCAGGGTAAGATATTCGGAATCCGCGCATCGCACACGAGTCATAGAAGTACACAAGGCACTCTGTGATTGCTGCACTCTGTGGCACTTGAAGCAAGTAGCAGTCTTTGGATGCCAACGCGCAACACCAACCCTGGGACCTCAAGACGCTTTATAACGGCAATCGGGATTCGGGAAGGCCGCCGAGAATTGGTAAGCACTTAGGATCCCGGTGCGAGCGCCTGGTCCTATCAGAAGCATCAGCTCCAGCCTTCCGCATGGTCCGTCTCATGCTCTGCTCCATTATGTTTCGTCCGACCAGTGAGCACTTCAGCTATGATGTCTACGCCATCATCAACCGCCGAAGCGAAAACGTGAGGTTGCAAAATAGCTGCCTAAATCTTCACCGCAGCCCTCTCTCGACACCTGCTGTCTTGATCTTGCCAGATACTCGCCACTATTCCCTCCTTTGTTGTTGTTGATGGTGGTATTCTACGACACCACACGTCTCGACTTTGCGCGGGAAGGGATTTGAGAGTCCCAGCGACTAGCTTGTCAGATTGCGAATCTGCACAGAGCAATTGGATTCCCCGCAGTATCCAACAAATATTGCTCCATAATCTGATCCTCGTCCCTCCGGCTTACCAAACATGCTTCAATCGGGGTCGCAATCCCAACCGCAGGGCGACTACTTCAACAATGACTCCCAGCAACCAAACACCGGCACGAATCCACAGACGGCGCGTAGTAATCACGAAGACGCTTCTGTAGGTCTGAACGAATTGCAGCCCAAGGCCAAGAGAATAGCATGCGTGTTGTGTAGGAAGAGGAAGCTCAAGTGTGACGGTGCCAGGCCAGCATGTGGAAGTTCGTAGAGCCTGCATTCCTGGACGAAATCCTCGTCGTACTAACCTTGTGGTCTTGTAGCTTGTAAGAGGTTGTCCCATGATTGCGCATATGATGAGGTTAGAAAGAAGAGTGGACCGAAGAGGGGATATGTCAAGTTGCTAGAGGCCCGTCTACGTATGTTCACAATCTTCTTCGTCATGGTCGAATGGTGTACATTCATGAGATAGAACTTCAGATATTCTAACAAGCGCTACAGAACAAGTTGAAACACTTCTCAAGACCCAAGAGCCAGAACAGCAACAGAATCCACCGAGCCCAACCACCAATGTGTCCTATCCAAGCTTCCCAACCGAATCTGCTCCGCCGCCCACGTCCACCAACTACATAATCGAGAGTAACCTTACCTCGATGAACGATTATGCCTTACCCACGGGTACACCAATGGGTGGCATATCAACAGACTACGGCTTTGACCAGCCCGGCATGCCTACTGAAGATGCAGATGCTTACCCCTGGGAGATGATTGGGCTTGGTCTGGACGAACCATTGCCGTCTCAGGAGACGATTGACGATTTGTACATACTCTTCGCAATCCTTAGCAGAGTATACAATATGCTGATGGAGACCACAGGTATCAAATATACTTCGAGAAAATTCATCCCTCTTGTCCCATAATGCACCGCCCTCGTTTTTTTGCCTCTTTGAACCTTGGACCACAACTGCGACCACCAGTAGGTTTGAGATATGCAATGTGGACAATGGCCGCATCTGTGACAGACAAATACGAATCCCTTGCAGAGCATCTCTACCACCGCGCGCGAAAATATCTGCAGGCAGACGAGATGAAGGGGCACGGAGAAGGGATCATAAGCGTGCATCATTGTCAGGCATGGATCATTGTGACCGTATACGAATTCAAGAACATGTACTTCCCAAGAGCATGGCAAAGCACTGGAAGAGGTGTGCGCATGGCACAAATGCTGGGCTTATCACGGATCGACGGGTCTGGTCTCGATGTAAAACAATGTCTGCCTCCACCCAAGGATTGGATTGAACGAGAAGAGCGCCGGAGAACATTTTGGATGGCATTTTGTGAAGACAGATATGCGTCGGTAGGCACAGGATGGCCGATGACAGTTGACGAACGCGATGTAAGTTGGCAAATAATTGATTTAATACCATTCGCTAAATGATGGCTCAGATCATGACCAACCTTCCAGCTTCGGAAGACTCGTTCGAAAAAGGCATCCCAGAACAGACAGTCCCGCTCGAACAAGCTTTGAAACCAGCTGGAGCACAAAAGCTGAGCCCCTTGTCTGGAGTGGTAGTCATGTCTTGTATGTTTGGCAGGAATCTTCTGCATTTGCATCGACCTTCTCCTGACGACAACGACGACAACCTCAATGGAGAGTTCTGGCGGCGGCATCGACGGATTGAAAGCATTCTTTCCCACACAGCACTCTCGCTTCCGGATCATTTGAGACTACCTGCGGGGTTGCCAGATCCCAACGTGGTCTTCATGAACATGTCCATCCACACTTCGGCCATTTGTTTGCATCAAGCAGCGATATTCAAGGCGGACAAACATAAACTACCTCCAAATGTTGGCTCGGAAAGTAGGGTCAGATGTGTTACAGCGGCTTCCGAAATTGCTCGGATAATGCGAATGCTGAGCACACTCGATCTTTCAATAGTAAGTGGACTCAACATTGACACTGTGAAAGTCAGGGCTAATGTCAACAGATGAACCCTTTCCTAGCATTCTGCTTGTACGTAGCAGCCCGTGTGTTCGTACAGTATCTCAAGTTCCGGCCGAAAGACGAGCAAATGATCTCGTCACTCCAATTCCTCCTTGCAGCCATGCACGCATTGAAGCGCAAAAATCCTCTCACCGAGTCATTCCTGGTGCAATTGGATGTCGACCTCGAAGGGATGGGTATGGACGTTGGCCAGAGACCACTCACTCAGGCACACGTGGCAGCCACTGAGATGCCCAATAGAGTGGACTCGATAAAATGCAGTCCAATCTTCGAGATTCGCGACTCGCAGGCCGCAAATTCGAAATACAATCGATTCGGCGGTGGCGTGCCAACATTTGGCGACAACGGCCTCGGCCGACACGGCAATCCTACCAAACCGAGTACAGAAAATCCAGGCCCGCCTTTCCAGACAGCTCGCGCCAATCTTAACATGGCCGGTGATGACACACAAACACAATCCTTTGACTATCTAGGAGGAAACAATGACTCCTCACCATACAACCTGCCAAATCGGAATCGCTCACGTCCAGCTGGAGGGCAACTCGGCGGCACGAGAATGACCAATTTGACGGATTCCCTCTCGCCTTCTGAATCAGGTTCACCGAATATGAACAACGACCAGCAAAGCACCCGAAGGAATTCTCAACGAGATTCCTCCTCACACACCTCTTTTACCCCACCCTCTCTCAGCGACAACAACGAAACCCATCACAACAGTCTCAACAACGCCAATTCCCCTGCTGCTGCCACCACAAACAACACCAACACCAACACCAACCGTACCCGCGTCCCCATAATGGCCGATGGCAACGTCTTCTCCATGGACACCAGTTTCTCCTCGTTCCAACCTGCATTCTTAGGACAACCGATTGAAAGCACCGATTCGGCGGGGCTGTTTACATCCATGGGTGGTGGATGGGAAATGAGCGGGATAGAGATTACGGGAACGACGAGTACAGGATTGACGCCTGGACCGACGGGACTCACGCCTGGGCCTTGGAATAACGACGAGTTTTTTAAGAGTATGGGGACGGGGTGGAATAATGCTGGTGGGAGTTTTGCGGGTGAAAATTCTAACTCGGGTACTACTAATGATAGAAGGAGTAGCTGAGGGAGTTCTTGATGTTTTTTGGAATGGGTTGGTTATGGTATACCCTCCTTCTCTCTTCTATTCGCTTCGTTTATTCCCCTGTTCGCGTCTACTAGGGCGTTTCTTCCTGTTTGTTTGTATGATATATTGTTGGATCCTCCCCAACCACCCTACTTTGGCTACTAGCTCGAGAGTTGTAGAATCTTTTGTATTATAACTTTGCATATATAGACGATGAAAATGAATGGTATGAATTGAAGGATGATCTTGTTTTCTGTATTCGGGAACGTCTAAATTTCCATACATCCACTTCTCTTCCGTATCCAAACATCTATCGATTAAAAGAAGAAAGAATTCCCCTCTGTATCCTTCCTAACACCATTCTTATAGTCTTGCTTCGCATCATACTCTTCCCACGTACTCATTGGATAAATATGTTTATTCCGCTCGTACCATCTTCGATCGACGACTTTAGTTGCTTGAGGGTCGTCGTTGAAGCCTTCGAGTTCGCGATCCGCTATCTTGATTGTGGTACCGTCTTTTTCCTCTTTGTCTCGTCGAGCGAGGGGATCGTAGGATGCTGGGTCGATTGTTGCGGCAGTTTCTTCTGGGAGGACGGGAGGGGTTGCGGGGGTTCTTTCTGTGGAGAAGGTGAAGATGGGGCCGTCTGGGGTTTTGATGTCGTTGGATGGGAAGTAGTAGAATTCGAAGTGCTGGGAGTTATTGTTAGTGTATTTATTTGGATTTTTTGGGTGTGGAAAGGGGAGGGAGGGTTTACATGTGGTATTATGATTGATCCTCTTACGAACATTAGATCGTCTACGCTCACTCTTGCCCAAGATTTTCCACCTTTGTCTTCGCCGATTGCGAGTTCGGCGCCTACTTTGCGCGCTTTGTCTAGGAAAACCCATATGTGATCGCCCTTTTTGACTCTTACTTTTCCGCCTGGCGTCTTTGCGCCATCGTAGAATATGAAGGGTACCACGATGTCTGTATTCTTGACCAGTTCTTTCGTGACTAGGAAGTCCTTCCTCATCTGCTCTCTTGCTTGTGCTTCTCTGAGCAACACTGCCTTCGTCCGTGCCTTCGCAACAACGGCGACATTGGCATTTGGTTTTAGTTTCTTCCTAGTGGTAGCGGAGTCATCTCCATCCTGGGAATCCTCGTTCGGTGTTTGATCACGCGGCGTGCTCGACTTGGACATAAACCGTGGAGTGACGGCAGCAGAAAGACTCGATTCCTCATCTTCCTCGTCGTCAAGGGCAAACGATAGTTTTCCTTTGGGTTTCGTGGTGGCCTTCTTTGCCTTCTTTTTCACGGGTTGTGGAGTCTCAGCACTGTACTTTGCCAATTAGTCCTGCTTCCTTGATCTAACTGATTCAACTTACCCGTCGGGTGTGTTGGTACCGGAGGACGCAGTTGAGGCCAGTATGCCCATCTCTCGCTGCTCAATAGCCTCCAGACGTCGTTTGCGATAATCCGAGAGAGTGACGAGGCCCTCAGTTTGCGACTTCAAGAGATCTTCGGCTGTAATCTGTTGGGATGTGAAGCGACCTGGATTAGGCGAGTGGCCCGACGATGAGGGATCTGGGTAATTCATCTTTGGCTGTGTAGATGTAGTTCGGGGGCTGTAGTCCCAAGGCCGGAGTTTCTGGAGGAGTATGGACGCGAGTCATTCGCTCTGGTGTTGATGGCGTCCCGTGTCCCTTGTCCCTGAGAAGGACAACGACGTCCGAACACCACACGCGTAAGGAGAGTTGAACTGCTTCATCGACGCGTCGCTGGGTCAGTATGTGTTGTTGTGAAGACGGTACTCATGAAGAAGAGTACTCATGAAGACGAGCACTCATGAAGACGAGTACTGAAGACTAATATCATTATAACGGTGATTGCATCCCGTCGTAGCTGCCCTTGTTTGAAGGGACGGCCATTTCATTCTCGCATTGGAACCTCCATTTCTCAACTTCCCCCATCTCTCACTCCAAAATCTCCCCTGTTCGTTAAATCCCCCATTTTCGTCAAACTCCCCATCTTCCTTTCAAAATCAATGGCCGCCGACTTCTCCTGGAGGTGTAACATTCTTGAGTGCCGAGAGACCATATTACACCAGGCTGTTGTCACTACTTGCAGGCCAGTCAATCTCTTCCTGTCTCGTACCTTTCACTGACAGTACAAAGCCACATCCTCTGTCTCCCATGCGCCGAGAAGACAGGTCTCTCTGCGCCAACAAACGATGGCGTTCGACAATGTCCCGCTTGCGGTGTACGGCTGACGAACCAAGACGATGCTGTCATCACCCAGCTTGACCCTTCAGAAGACTACAAGACCAGTGTCCTGAGTGGCCTGACTCCCACCATCATTATGGAGTGTGCTGGCAGAGGTCTTTCTTTCTACAGCTACCAAGTCAATCAAGAAATGTGGACGCTTTCATCCTCCAACAGACTGTGATTTGTGCTGACTACTTCTAGCACCTATCAATCTCATCTGGCTACTAATCTTCGCGCCAAGTATAACAACATGAATCAGCAGCTCGATACTATCATTGCACAGGCTAACCTCCAGATCAAGAAACTTCAAGACGCCCTCTCAGGTATGTCCTCACTATCGGCCATGTCACAATCCACTGACTCCTTTCTCAGAATCAGATCGGAAGTATTCAGACCTCGAGAACAAGAACCTGGACCTCCGCAACGCATTCAAAGACAAGAACAAAGCCTTTCAAGGTCTGCAAAAACAATATGCAGAGCTCAAAGGAGAAAAAATGCGATTTCAAGCAAGAGATGCTGCATCGGAAGTGGCCGAACAGGTATCTCAAGGCGCAATTACAGGACGATTTCCAAGCAGGTCTCATGCAGTTTACTCCCGAGGCGTTGGCGGTGTGAGCGGCGAGTTCCAAGGAGCAAGGGGACTCTATATGCGTCCTCACAGCGGCAGTTCTGAAAGCATAGATGGCCTACGTGCCCAGCGCGCAGGTACGTCTCAAGCATGGCAACAGACCAGACAGCCTAACCGCGGATATACTTCTCGTCAGTTTGACTAATTTTGTGGGATGATTCAAACTAATCATGAACAGAGAGCTTGCCAATGCTCGCGACTCCCTCTACACATCGCACCCGTTTACCGATGGCCGTGAATCAACACCAAAACTCTTTCGGTGTAGATGGCATCACAGGTGTCTCACGTCAGCCACTCAATACTCTCGATCCGAACAATGTCGGAGCCCCGCCATTGAGTGGGTACGGCATGAGCGCTGGGATGAAGATGGGCAAAACGAGATCGCTGAATCGTACCACGCCACGGGTTAGCCGGACATCGCTTCCCCAGGAATTTATGCGTTAGATCTGGACGATGCTACATACACTTTCTATTCATTACTTAACCATGAGTACTAGCTCGTGTGATGCATCAATGTAGCGACGCATTTGGTCTGATCTTGGGTTGTGGATGATACAGGTATAGCCACCTTTCTTTTGCCACCACTATACAACTAACCTGAGCATAGTGTAGATATGTTCAGATCATTGTTGGGGATGTTCTCGGCAATTCAAATATCAGTTCTACTACAGGTCTCTTGAACACTTTCTAGCAACGGCTGCATCCTCTCCAATGTTGCAAAATCAGGTGAAGTGTCAAGACATTATGTTGAACGAGACAAATCGTGTTCTCTTCGCGCGTGTCTCTGATGGGGAGCTCATCATGCCTTTCTCTTTATCTATTTAGGGTATCTCGTTTCGTTTATTCTTCTTTCAAACAGCAAAATTCTGAAACCTCATCTCTATTCACCGAGCCTATAACTACTTACAGTTCAACCATTTCGAATTCTAAACGAGAGCACCATGTCGGACACTTTGGAACCAGCCAAGAAAGTTCTTGAACAACCAGATCTGAACCCCAGTGCGGGGCCTCCTCAATTACCCGGCCAATGGTCAAATCCTGCCGCCGCCTCTCTCAGATCTGCTCGATCACGCGGCTCAGCATTGCCGGTTTTAGATCCCAGATCTGAAGTGAAGTCTTCTCAGCAGTCTAAGTTACCAACTTCACCACAAGTACCACTTTCCACTCGTCCTTCCGTTCCTCAACCCAACATCTATTTAAAATCAAATCACAGCCAACCCGCACACACGATGACTTCTTTGGGATATCTTGAAAGCACTGCTTCCTCGAATTTAAAATCCAAATTTCCACGCAAGGTCATCTCTGGTGACCGTCAATTGACTCCTCATCCAAAATTAGTCGATGAAACAGCAAACGAAAGCCACTTCACCAAACCTGTTCAGCAAGCTCAGGCTTGCAAAGCGGAGGTCAGCAAAGATACACCACTGACGTCGACTCCAGAGCTCCCTGCAGAACCTTCTATAATCAACGACATTCCGGCTTCACTTTCAGCTTCAAATGATGAACACGCTACTATCACAGAAGCAGAGCGAGCAATGGATCTGATGGCTAATTGTTCACTACTTTCGGCGGCTGCGAACAATGAGCATGAGTCAGAGGGCGATGGATCTTCCATCGCCAGCCACGAAGATGTTCACTCACAGCAAGGCGGGTGGAATGATGAAGACACCACGCTCTTCGATATTTCCCCAGCTGACGATTTTTTGCATGCTAGCATTGGCAAAGTCGGCGACCCGGACTTCACTCAAAGCACTCGCACGCTTGTAGACGAGGGCGGATATGTCACCAACATCGACGATGGCACCATTTTCCAGGACGATATAGTAGATGTCAAGCCTTCGAAAGTCGGTCTGGAATTCGATCATCTACTCAAGCCAGGAAAGGGAGGTCTAATTGAACCAGAAGCCACGGTATACCAGGAGTTGCGAGACAAGCTCAAAGCTGCAGAAGCACAAATTGCTATTCTCATCACGGAGAATGAACAACGACAAAAGCAGGTGAACGAGACCGAGTATCAGCTTCAAGCATTACGTGAGAAGGAGGAAATCATCGCAAAGGCCAAGCTTACATCACAAGCGCTCGATGTTGTCATCGATCAGAAAGAAGCCGAGAATCAAGGGCTCAGAGCCGATGTGCGCGAGATGACTATAGCTACTCAAGCTCTCCAGGTTAAATTTAAGAGCAAGTGCGATGAGTGCGATGAACTTGTTGCAGGCGCTCACTCTGAGCATCCCAGCGAACTCCAGTTGAAATTTGTAGTCGAAGAACTGACCCGCATTCGCGAGCAGCATGACAAGACTCTCGAAGCTGCGGAAGCACGATTTCAACTCGAGCGAGATGGGCATGCAGAGAGTTTCAATCATCAAGATGAAATGATCCAGGTTCAGGATGGCCTGGTTGCTCAACTCGAGATTGAAGTGGCAGAAACCCGCGACTCCCTTCACGATGCGGAAGGACGGGCCGAGTTGAAAGAACATTTTCTTCGTCAGATGGATGAGGATTTTGCTGCCCTGCAGAATGCGATCACTAAGCTATGGCGAAAGGAACATGATGTTGGAAAGCCTGCGCGACGTGAGATTGCCCGCCTCGAATTCCGCCTCCAGAAAGCTCGCGACGACATTAAAATTGTGAAGGTTGAAGGCGAGCAGGACTTGAACGACCTCGAAAATACGATCGAGCAGTTGGAGGCCGAAAACTCCGTGCTTCGCGAAGAGCTTAGAAAATCCCGATATCTGAACGAGAACCTCGAATCGGACGCTGCCCATGGAGCAGAAGAGATGACGACGCTCCGTATCCGACTCTCGGAGGCCGAAGAAACGGTTCTCAGATACGAGATTTTGGGACCAGCCCGGGACGATGTCGATATTCGGACTTACAGACCTCCGAAGCGCTTGTCTCAGCAGGAGATCCTCGCTTCTTCGGACCCAGCAATCCTTATACCCGCCTTGGAGGAAGCGTGGGACGTAATTCGCTGTTATGAGTATTTGGGACTTTCGAACACTGAGACGCCCATTGAAGTTCGCGAGTTGAAGGTTATTCATCGTGAGGACGAAGTTATCGAGCGCGAGCTTGATGTTGCTAAGAAAGAGGAGGAAGTTGAGCGTGCTGCTGGTGCTGCGGGTGTGGAGGTTATTATTCTCAAGGATTTGTTGGGGGAGCGTGAGATGGAGGTGAAGAAGTTGGAGAGGATTGTTAGGGGGCTTGAGGATGATCTTGTGCATCAAAAGAAGGAAGGACGGGTTGGAGAGGCTGATGAGGCGCCTGACGCGGATGGTGATGAAGAAGAGGTTGGCGTTTTCAAGCTTGGTGCTAAAGCTTTATGGAATGATGATGGAAGTTACTTGGGGCTTGATATTGGGGGATTGGGGGTTGAACATCTATTCAAGAAGTTCAAGATAGTGGATGGGATTGTGGGTGACCTCAAGGATGAGTTCAAGGATAAGAAAGTGGCTGGGAAAGAGGTTGACGAGGAATTTCACGATGCGGTTGAATATTGGGTTGAAGATGTAGAAGAGTAAAGTAGATTTCGTAATTACTTTAGCCTTAGTTTTAGAGGGACTGGAAAGATGGGTGAGGAGTGGATTTCATGAGAGGATTCTCTTTTTTCGGCCACGCGTTGTGGAATGGGATGGGTTTTTCTCATCGGGACACCTACTGAGTATAACGACGGCGATTCCGATCGCTTCTAGGTCATTTTTTAAGGGGGGGTTGTTTCGATGGTTAGGGAGAGGGAGAGATCTGTATGTCAAAGGATAAATTTAAATTCTTAGGAATGTAGAAAGCAATAAAAAATAATAAGCAAGGTATTTTTCCTTTGTCGCTATTTCGAAGATAACTTGAGAGATCAAAGACAAATGCTGCTGGACGAGTTAGGAGTGGAACTTAGGTTACAACGAAGGTGTCCACGCGTCATTGACTGACTATATCTCTCGCATTTGATTGATTATGAATTGAGTGAGTGGTTGTTGATGTTAAAAAAGGTGATGAGGGGGAGGAAGGGAGGTTTTGTGGACTGGATTTGGGTATCTTGTATATATATCTTTGAATACAACAACGAAATGATAGAATATCTGTCTTGTTGGAGAGAAGTGAAGAATGAGGCGATCACCTACTTATCACCTAGCAGCTTTTTAAGGCCTTTGACGAGGCTGGCCT
The DNA here is from genome assembly GCA_004522665.1 of Venturia nashicola. Classification (NCBI taxonomy): domain Eukaryota; kingdom Fungi; phylum Ascomycota; class Dothideomycetes; order Venturiales; family Venturiaceae; genus Venturia; species Venturia nashicola. The sequence continues at coordinate 486,820 of SNSD01000009.1, forward strand.
TTTCCTCTGGGGTGGCGTCGCCGCTGCCTGCCCATCTGATTCTGCATTCTCGGTCCACAAGGAATACAGTTCCAGCACTGAGATTGACAACACCGATTGTCTCCGCGATACTGCCCGGAAGTTCCTTGAGCTTGAAGTAGTTCCCCCATTCCTCCTTTTTCATAGTCTTCCTCAGATTCCAACCAAACAGATATCCGAACCACCGCATAACGGGTTTGTCTTCAACATCAATCTCCACAATCTGTGCTTTTCCCGCATACTGCTCAACCAACCGCCTAACCTCAGGATTCTGATGTTCCCTAGCTCCAAAGAAGGAATGACATTGATTCCTCGCCCACAACCTACTAAACACACCCACCACAGTGATTTTCCCCGTCAAAACCTTAGTCGTATTACTGAATCCCCCACCCACAGCATCTTGCCCCTTATCCAACGTCTGCCCCCTCAAATTCGGAAACCACAAACTCGCCTCTTTCTTCCAAACCCGTTCATTAGCAATCCAACTCTTCCCCTTTGCATTATCCAGCCCTTTCCAATTCTTGAAATAAGGTTGCGCGACGGCTTTTTTGAGTTCCTCCCGTCGTCGCAGGTGTCTATCCCAATTCCCGAAATCTGATCTTTTTTCGCCCCAGGAGCGGTGGTCTTGGGCGTCGTTGTCTGAGGGGTGGGGTGGGATGCGTTGGCCGATGGGGCGGCCGAGGGGTTGCAGTTCGGAGGGTTTGAAGCCGGATAGGGGAATTGAGGAGGGGTTTCTGGGAGATGGTTTGGTGTTGGGAGGGGAGAGGACAGTGTCTGGGAGGTTTTGAATTGGTTTGCTGGTTGGTGGTTTTGGTGTTTGGCGCAGAGGTTGGAGGGTGCGGAATTGACGGGTTGCGCATGAATTGCAGACGGTTTGTTGGGGACCGTGGACTAGAGAGCGGAGGAGAGATAGCTGGGATGGTTTCATCGTTGTGGTCGCTCAATTGATGGGCTGGGGTGGTTTGCGATGTTTACGATAATTTCTGGGAGATGGAGCTCGCGAGATCGGCTAGCGTGAGGCTCGCAAGGCTGCATGCATCAAGAGCTTTTAAATCTAGTATGCAGGTATCTGTGAGAAGCAAACACCGCGTTATAAATACCTATGCAAGCAGACATGAGGCACATCCTCTTTTCAAATCCTAAGCAAGTGGCTGCACCGAAAACGGGTCGTTCATTGTTGGCAGAGAGAGTCTATACATCTCTATGTTAAAATCAAGATTGCGACTGACAACCAGAAATAATGCCTAAAGCTTGGCCTTCTTAGGAGGTTGTGGAGGTAGGAGTGATTTATAAGCCTCCATGGCCTTATGACCCAATGTATACTTCTCAACCTCAGGCGTACTGTCCCATTGCTTCTTCAAAAGCTCCTCATTTACTCTCCATCTCGCCATTTCCTTACCAATCCACTCTACAGCATTCTGTCCTGTCTCCGCAACCTTCTCCATGGGGATCAAATGGCCGGCTCCCTTGACAACAACTTGGACAACCCGACCAGCCTTCGCTCCTCCAGAGCCGCCCACGCCTGTTCCAGTCATGGCCATTTTCTCATTTGAGTATTCGGGGATGGAAAGATCCGATGTCTCACCGAACATGTAAAACACACTTGGACGCAAGTATGGGATGTTGTTGAATGTCACCCCCGCGGCTGTCCCATAGAAAGGGGTTACGGTCCCTTCAGTTGGCACATCAGGATGGGTCAATTCATGAGGAGCAGGGTTGGGGTGAAAAGACGGGTTGGGACGGAAGAAGGTGGAGACTTCCTGAAGTTTAGGCGTTGTTAAAGTGACCTCTTTCTCGACGATATTAGCGGATATATTCGGCGTGACGGTAGGTTCAAGAGTCACAGTTGCACCTGTTGCTGCTGGTGAGGGCTGAGGTTCCGAATAGACTTTTGTGGGTAGGTCTCGAAGTCCATGTCGGATCCACAACTTCAAAACTCGCGGATCCCATGCTTGATAAAAGGGACTGCGGGCGAAACTTTCAGCAGCAGCTTTTCTAGACGGCCATCTGTCTCGACGGATTGCTGACAAGGCGGCTGGGAGGAAGTTTTCTTTCTTCGTTTTTCCAGCGAAGACGGGATCGATCAGGACTAAGGTTTCCAAGAGACGGGGATGCATCAGGGAGAGATTTACTAGATGGTTGCCACCCATACTGTGGCCTATACCAATTATCGGACGGGGCATCTCTGCACGGAATGTGTTGACCATGTGGAGAAGATCTCGAGGATGATCAAACCAATTTGCTGTTACTCTGTCAGGGTTTTCTTGCCATTGGAGCTTGCGAATAACCTACGGTCATTCCCAAGCTTGGATTCATTTAGCACGCTACTCATTCCCTGATGGGCCACATCTGCTATCCATATACCTCTGATTCCAAAGCCCGCAGACTTGGAGAGTTTCAGTAGTTCATCCCATAATGGCTCATATAATTCCTTTGGAACGATTAGTCGCTATCTATTTTACTGTCGTGCACTGGATTACCTTCGGAAAGCCATTCGCATGACCTCCGATTATCGTGACATCGCCGGGTTGAGGGCTGAGATTATTCAATGGTGTATACTGCTTGATAGCCAGATGCAGAACTTCTTCTTGGGAATGAAGGGTTGCATGGGGATATCCCCGAATGTGTTGACAAGGTAGTGTGTGCTCCTGCACCTTGAAATGGGATGCTGACATGATGTAGTGTGTGGGTGAAAGAAGAAAGGAGAGCTAGTGCTACATATGTCCGCAACTGTACTATTGATGTTGAATCGGCGTAGATGGAGGCGGAACTTTGATAGTGTTACCGAGGTTGTGGGTTACAAGATGAACCCTAACCCTAACCCTAACCCTAACCCTAACTTGAATATACACAACATACGGAAGCACAAAGAGGAGGATTGAGCTAAACCGTAATCGCCTTGCTTAAGCAGAACACTCTCCAAAATCAAGACATTCCAGGTGAGGTTTGCACACTTCACGTGATACCGCAAAAGTGTTCAGGAATCGCGTCCATCTACCCATTCAAACGCCTCGCGCTGCTTTCTTGAAGTCGAGTGCACCTCGCAACAATGTCGCACCCCGAGCAACCAGATGAGGAGCTTCAGGGCCCAGGCATCTTCCACGACGCCATCTTTACTATAATCCCCAGCGATGACTTGAAAGGAGACGACCTACAACAGGTATACGCGACTTCCCCAGACCATCATACCCCAAAATCTAACGCGTCAAATATAGCTGGCAGACCTTATTGTGAAAGGCGAAGGCCAATACCAACCTCTCGACCCCAAAACCAATCGGATCAAAGATATCAAAGAGCTCAATCTCATCATCTCCACCACTGCCGACTTCCCAGACTACAAACTCGCCATTGAATCCTTCATACACGTCGTCAAACCTTCCTACATCTCGCACTGTATCGAAAAGAAGAAACAGATAAACCCACGTCAATTCAGCCCGGATCACAACATGTTCATGAGCGATGTTGTCATTGCATGCGGCGCCATTCCTGGGGGAGATCAAGAAGCTATCGCAGGCGGTGTGATAGCTATGGGTGGCACATACTCCCAGGCAATGTCGAAACTCGTCACGCATCTCATCGTCTTGACAGATGATGATCCCCGAAGCAGAACTGTCAAGGATAAGAACTTGAAATGCAAGGTTTTGATGCCGCACTGGTAAGTAGACGACGCGCTTTCTCTGACCTCCTTCTGACCTCAAGCAGGTTCGATGACTGCCTTCGCTTGGGTAGACGCATTAGAGAAGAGCCATATACGTTTCCAGACCCAGAAATCTTGTATCAGCAGAGGAACTCAAAACCTCCGAAACCACAGGTCAGCGACGACGTCAAAGGCGCTTCTTCACCACATCCTGCTCAGATGCCCACGCCAGATCCTAGTTTCTCCGGCTCCACTCGACGTCTCACTGTGTTCAAGGACCGAAAGATCATACTCTCAGACGACCTTGCAATCAGTACATCCCTTCGCAGAGTTCTTGACGATCTCATAACAACAGGTGGTGGACACGTGGTTGAGGGTTTGAACGAGTGTGATACGCTCGTTTGTCAATACCGAGAAGGTGAGCAATACGTCACAGCAAGTCAAGCTGGCCGAGAAGTGGGCAACCTGGGCTGGCTATATCATATGATTACACACAATCGATGGACAGTACCTACCCGCAGGCTGCTTCATTACCCCGTGCCAAAGAATGGGGTCCCTGGATTTGAAGACTTTACCATCAGTGTTTCCAACTATGCTGGCGAGTCTCGTCTATATTTGGAGAACCTCGTGAAAGCTTGCGGCGGCGCGTTCACAAAGACAATGCGGCAAGACAACACGCATCTCATCACGGCACACACAGCTAGTGAGAAGTGCGATGCCGCCCGGGAATGGAACATCGAATTGGTCAATCATTTATGGCTGGAAGAAAGTTATGCTCAACATCGCGTGGCGCCATTGACAACCAAGAAGTACACCCATTTTCCACCGCGAACTAATTTGGGAGAAATTGTTGGTCAAACTAGAATCGATCGGGCCGTAGTTGAGAAATACTTCTATCCACGATCGGCTGTGAAGAAGGGTAAGAAGGGAGCCAAGCTGCTGAGTGATGCGCCAAACATGCCACAAGAAAGCTCTAATCTGGAATCTTTGGAAACGATCGACACTGCTACGCCACCACCAGAAGAGCCTGAGGAGGCTGACCATATGGACGTGGATGAAGAGCCGCCAACGGCTGTGCAGAAAAGCAAGCGTGGCCGTACATCAAAAGCTGTGGCGACAGACGACGAACATGAACCACCCGCTACAGCTGCCAAGACACGGCGCAGTAAAACAGAACCTGGTCTCAAAACTCCCGCGCTTCGCAAGTTCGTGGACTCGGAAAAGGAGAACGAGACACCGGGAACTTCCGGCTCAAGAGGAGCTAAGGCTCGTGCGATGTCTAAGTTACATGACGCGGCTGCAGATATAGCATTGTACGACAAGGAGAGAAAACGAGTGGGAGGCGTCACACATGGGCGAGATCGACGAGAGAGCACCATGGATCCAGACACACCTGCTGTGAAAGAAAAGCGAGGTCGCAAGCGGCAATCAACAGAAATGGAAGCGGAGCCGGAAGAAGAGACTGAAGAAGAGGCCCCAGCAGACGGAAAGCGAGGAAAGAGAGTCAAGAGTGGCGAGAAGCTACCGAATATCGAGTATCGAATGGTACTGACTGGCTACCAACGATGGGTGGACGACCCCAAGTCAGAAACGACAGAACGAAACACACTTCGCAATCTTGGAATCTCGATTGTCGAAGACACAATGAAGGTAGACATTTTGTGTGCGCCCAAGATTGTGCGAACGAAAAAATTTATCAGCGCCCTAGCGCGTGCACCGTTTGTTGTATCAACGAGCTTTCTGGATTTCTGTCTTAAAAACCAGAAGGTGCCGGATCCTAATAAATTCTCGTTACAAGATCGAGACACGGAACAAAAGACTGGCATGAAGCTGCAGGAAAGCATTGAGCTAGCAGAGAAGAACGATGGGCAACTTCTACAAGGCTGGCAAATCTTCTGCACATCGGATGTTACTGGTGGTTTCGACACGTATAAAACCATCATCGAGGCCAACGGTGGCGTGGCAATGCTGTATAAGGGCAGAACAGCGATGAACGTGTCTAAGCGGAGATTTAATGCAGGACCAGCAGGTGCTGGAGGTGCAGCAGAGAGCCAGGGCGATGCAAATGGCAATACATTGTATCTGATTAGTGGCGAGAAGCCGTCGGAGTCTGGTCTTTGGGACAAGTTCAGGCAGATGGCCAAGGCGGCTGATATGGTCCCTGTCATCGCACGATCGGATTGGATGATATCTGTAGCAATGCGGCAGCTAGTACACTGGGATGACAAGTGGAAGCTGTAGGTTTTCGAAAAGAATGTTATCTTTGGGCGGTCGATTTGAGCGTTGTTGGATATATTTATGATTTTGTCTATTGATGAATGTGTTTGCGACTTGATATTCTTATTTCGCAATATGATCAGTATAGCTTGATCAAACTGTATTATTGTGGTCAGGAAATTGAAGAAGATTATAAAGAATTCCAGTTTCATCAATTCGTGATGTGCAAAGGCAATCCAACCCAGCTTTGATCACGATGTTACTTAATCGAGCCTCGGAGCTAACAAGTACAAAGTCCGAAATGCCAATTCAGGTACCCACCTCGAGCGTCGTTAGCCAGCAGGCCAATATCAAAACACCTTCATTCCCTCAAATCCAGTCTCATACCGCCGCCAAGATGACCGATCTTCAATCCTACCGAACTTCCTCACCCGCCCTCACACCCGCAACAACGATAACCTCGACTGATAAACCCTTTGCATTCCCACCCCACTACTCCTTTCCTCCCTTCTTCACTCTGCAACCAAATCCCCTCACTCTGAGCTCTCAACTCGCATCTTGGAGCAGCTTAATCCTCTCCTATTGTCGGCACAACCGTATCTTCCAATTAAGTCCCGTGGAAACATTCGACACAGAGCTTTTCAGCAATGAAGCTATCAATCGAAAATTATCCATCCCCGATATCCTCACCGTCCTCACATATATGTCCACCAAAGAAGGTAATTCACGTGTTGAATGGCTTGGTAAACCACCCGGCAAAAGTGGTGCAATAGGGAGTGATGGTGGAGGAGGGCGGTGTTGGATTTTCTGGCGCAGACCGGAGGAATGGGCTGATTTGATTTTGAGGTGGGTTGAAGAGATGGGGCAGAGGGGGGTTGTGCTTACGATGTGGGAATTGGGGGAGGGGGATGGGACGAGGGGGTGGGATTTTCATGGGATGGATGAGGTTTTGCTGCAGAGGAGCGTGCAGGTCTTGGTTAAGAGGGGGAGGGCGCAGGTTTTTGGGGAGATGGGGGCGGAGGGGGTGAAGTTCTTCTGAGGCGTATGTTTGAGATTTGGATGGTATAGTGTTGAAGTGTATAGGATGGCATAGTTCGACACACTGGAGAGTGGTAGAAGTTCTGCCTGGCGAATCGGTACATATATTTGGGACACAGCAAAAGGTATGGTCTACTGGAGTACGGCATCTAAAGGTCAGACGCTCACACCCTCACAGCGCCGTCTAGCTTCGACTAAATGGCTACGCTCGTCACGATCTAAATGATAACGGCACAGATGACAGCACTCACATTGTCCACCTAGCTTTTGAGAACGTTCCGAGTCCCCTTCTGCTCACAACATTTGTCAGAATGCCTCGGCCTTCTACATCGATGGGTTGGGAAAAGGTCAGAATTCATAAGAAAGCTTGGATTTCAGGGTAGACAAAGCCTTTATAAACGGCATTCTCTCCCCGATTCGTCTGTGTATCACAGGCCGAGCCGTCAGGACACCATCTTAACTTTCATCGTTACGATGACCAAAGAACAACTTGGATCAGCAGTCGCGTCCAACAAACGAGATTCAATCCCACCACCAACCTCCCCGCAATACCACTGCCTCACAACCCAAAAAAAGAGATGAACCTGCCGGAAGTCGAATCCGGGTCTACAACGACGATATCGATTAGTTGGTGATAGCCTCATACGTGCCATCTGATTTTTTCTGTTTCCCATGCACCCCAATTCTCCTCTCCAGTGGGAGATGGACCGTCCCCGGTCCCCTGGCATTCTAAGTTGAGGAGAAAAGAATCGTCGTTGTTGTCTTGAACCACTGGAATACAGGCCCTTTTGTTATGCTCTTTCCCACCAGGTATCGGATGGTATAGGAGCGGGGGAAGGAATTTGTGGGAGAACGGGAAGGTGCTCTGTCCTGTTGTTTGTAGCCGGGAGCAAACGATGTAACTGCAGATATGCGCGAACTGCCGGGCAACCCTTGAATGACGAGCAATCCACTCCTCATCATTTGGTTACCAAGCATTCTTCCTTATGTTTGTCCAACTAGACCGCAGGGCTAATGGAATGATTCTTGGGGAACTATATGATGCAAGTAATAAAGTATCGAATTGGGAAACGTCATGAAAATGAAGCGCGCCCTCCCCAATGAAACAGAGGTTATGTATTCATCCACTTCAAGCAGGACGAGAATTCCTTTACAAGCCCTCAATCCCAACAACAACCTACATGCGCACAGCACTAATCAGTATCTCCCGCGCCGGCTTCAGCATCCCGAATCAATGAGCACAAAAAAGGAGAATTCACGAGTACACCCGCCTCGAGTCGAACGAGGGTTTACCAACCACGAGTACCAGACCGACCCACTGCATCACTTTTGACTCAGCGCCGCTCCAAATCACACTTTATCATGGAATGAATATCACCCTCGGAAGAGAGATTTCATTGTAATTGATTGCTATATAAAGTGGAGCGGAAACCCCAAGGCGCAATGGCAATTTACCAAGGGGCGGAGGGAAAGGCAGAGCGCGATCGATTGTCTTAAACCACTGGACCACGAGCCGTGTTCTTAGGGGAGTGTTGAGGGGATCGGTATATTACTAGGGTGTGTGTGTTTTTGTCTGGAATGTACGGTCTATTATAGTTAGTTGTATGTCTGTGTGTTGTTGTTTATTATTTATTATTTATTATTTATCCCCAATAACGAATTACATCTCCCCTACCTAAATAAAATAAAACTAATCTTCCCTACTTCAGCCCGGCCTTCAGGTAGTAGTAATAGACTCCCTCCTCTGAGTCCCTAGAAAATAGAAATAAGACTAAAACAGGGAATATATAATATAATACTTTAAAATAATAAAAACATCATCTCTTCTTTATAACTTAGGTTCCTTTTCTCCCAAAGTTATATATAGGAGAAAGAAATATACTATTTCTTATTTTCTATATGTATTAGTTATTTTATTGTTTTCTATCCAACTGAGGTCTATACTTTAGTCGGGTTCTAATAACTTTAATATCTCGCTGGGAAAATAGGACCTATAAAGGTATTACCTGAAAAGACCGAGGGTCTATCTGTAAAGGTATATACTCTAACTTCTAAAGGTGTCGAGTGTGGATATTATTGGAAACCCACATTCGAGTCGTAGTAGGTCTATTTTTATTTTTTGGGTCCTATACATACTACCTACTTTCTATTCCATGCATCCGGTCCGTCGACTTTTATTCCTTCGTGCCGTGCTGTAAACATAGATAAAATCCAAGTCTTGTAAAGTAAATGAATTGAATCATGATTCCCACATCAATACCATCTAACATACCCGACTCTCTTCCAATTCAGCATTGTGTAAGGTACGACCTCTAAGCAGGCCCACTAGCCTCATATCCTTTCCCACTCCTACTCAACGTACATCCCAAACTCGCATGCACCTCAACCTGAAACCCCTCGAAAGGAACTCTCTCCCCGTCAATACTGATGTACCCACTCTCCTGCCTAGGCACAATTCTGAACCCACTAACCTTCCGATACCGAACCACATCCTGATCAAAATGACCCCCATTTTCCACCTTTAGGAGCAAATTAACACTCGTCCATCTCGGGATATCGCCATCGATGGTTACAAGATCGATAAAGCCATCATTCGGCATGGCGGCTGGGAAGAATTTGGTATCAGCGGCCATCCAGGCCATGTTCCCTGCGTAGAAGTTTCCGAGGTTGGGGTAGGGTTCCAATGTCCAGGTGGAAGGAACAGGATCGTTGATGGTGCCGTACTTGAGAGGCGGGAGGCCTTCATCTTCTCCTTCTGCTGGTGGAGGTGCGGAGTGTAAATCAGTGTCTGAAGAGGATGCCGAAAGAAGTTTTGATGCTGGAGTCGTAGATCCCATATGTTGTTTATAGGCAGATCTGATGGCAGCTTTATCCTCGATTTCGACGCCGACAGCCAGATCGACCGGCCAGAGGGTTTTGCCCAAGAGACGCTGAAGGAATCCAAACGTGAATCTTGCGCTTCCCATCCAGCGCATGTTCTCTGTGCCAAGATCGCTTTCTGCCACGATGCCCAGAGACTGTGAGAGGAATGAGAGTGTTCTCTTATCTCCTTGCGTGACAGAGACCAAATCAATCGGTGTCCTAATCCCCTTCACAACCGCCAGGGCCGCAAGAGACGGACTATCTGTCCCGTTCAGATTCAAGCTCATCGCATTGCCTGTGCCGCATGGCAATTGAACCACTGCCAGCCTTCCAAGCGCTTTTCGCGCATTCGTTTTCTTTCCAAGACCATTGAAGACCTCATGAGGCAGTCCATCCCCAGAACAACAAGCAACCACATCCCAGCGGTCCAAATCCAACTCTTCGGCTAATTCAACAGCATGTCCCGATCTCTGCGTAGTCGTGGCATCAGGATAACATTTTGCCGCCTTGAATATGGGTTCAATATCCCTCGTATAGTACTTCCGCGCTTTGCCGGCACCACCGTACGGGTTTATGAACACCTTTATCCTCTTATGAACTTGCGATTTGCCATATGCGTGATCTAGCAGTTTCCGTATAAAGACATCGAGACGCGGGAGGGAGACTTCATCGACTTCAAGAGTGAGGACATCAGGAAGAACAGTGTCTTTGCTTGCGGAGGCGCGTTTGGCGTACGTGATGAGGATCTTCTGTTCCGATCGTTCGGCCCAGAGAATATAGTGGTAGAGAATGACTTGGATGCCGTTGGCTGTATGAAGAATCAGTATATGCAGTCTTGCTTGCGCTGGATGGAGGTGCACATACTCTGCTTCCCAGGTAACAGTCCACAACAGTCCTTTGAGTTCGCCGCAGGATCAGAGACTACAAGGCTGTTAGTTAGCTATAGCAGTGTATCAAAGCAGCAATGTCGTACGGTGAACATGAAGCGACTCCTCGGTCAGGTCAAGCCTCCCAGAGGCAGCGGCAAGTACGAGATGCTCAGCGGCAGCATCTTGACGGCTCGCATTGTCGACGTCGTTCACCTCGAATTGATCCTCGAAGGGACCAGTGTTACCGAAGGGTCTTGACATGATTGTGTAGAAGCATATGTCCGCGCGAACACATTATAAGTAGAGGATTAGTCGGCAGAGGGAAGAAGTCACATTGATTCGAGGATGTTGCGCTTCTGGATCACCTCCCGGATCAGGGCTCTCCCGCAATAAGCCGCAAAGCCCATCACTATCAAAGCTAAATATAGGTCGAACGTACTGTATTAAGCATTGACACGGCGCATAAGCATTTTAGCAATTGAATTCTGGCTATTCGAGTGTCTTCTACTGGATTCGGACGCTCCATCGGATGCTGGATGTGTATCCCCTTTTCAACGCCGCCGAGATCATCTCTTTTCGCTGCCTGCCAACTGAGCAACCCACGAGACATCAAATCGTCTTTACGATGCAGTAGCTTTTAGTCCTTTGAGCGACCCTAGACTCAATGCAAGACCTTGTGATCGACTTCGTATCCGCACAAAACCTGTAATGGCTCCATTCTCTCCGTCCTTCTCAATGCTCAAGTTAGCGAGCGCATCCTCGCCTGTCACCTGTTAGTTGCGTTACACAAAATGCGGAGAATGACAGGACTCACCAAATACGCTGCGCGCGTACAAGTTGGCGCTCAAAAATTGGCAGTCGCCCTTCATGCTGGCCTCAGGTGTGAGACAGCTCATATTCGTCGAGACCATGAGTTGTTTCAGGAACTCGCGCAATGACTTGCCCTTGGAATTGATATTGACCTTGTTCTCCCACTCGAATTCTGTCCACATTGTGCGGAACTGAGTCTCTGTGCACTGTGCTGGCTGGATATAATCCATGATATCCACATGTACGTCGTTAAGGATGACGACGTTGCTCTCCGTTGAGCTGGCACCATCGTACACAATATTGCCGAAAATGACGCCAGTATCTGTGGATGAGACTTTGATCGTTGCCTGCACGTTCATAAAGTCATGAGGTGCGAGATTCTGGACGACCGGCTTCTCCACCACCTTTAGATCTCCCAGCGTTGCAAATTCAACAGTGAGATTCTGGAGAGTATCCGAGACCTGATTGACAAGCAAAACGTCAAGGATAATGTCGAATTGGGCAACTTTGACGTATGCTTCGGCATACACAGCATCTACCAGATTTGTCAATCTCATAGCCCTCCTAATCTTTGCATCAACTTACCTGAGAAACCTGTCAGTTGTACGATCCTGCTCAATTTTGACGAGAGATCTTCGGTAGCGGCGTCCCCTCCAGTTGCCTTCTCCATGTCAAGACCAAGATCATCAGAGCCATCGACACCTGACTTCTTAGCGAGTTGCCGAATGCTGACCACGTCGTCGATTTGAACAGCAGACTTGGCCTTCTCGATTGACGCCTTCTCTGCACGTTTTGCATCTTCGACCGCGACCATAGAGCGGAAGGCTTTGCGCGTATCGTCCAGGAAGCTCTGCTCGAGTTCCTTCTTCGTTGAAAATTCGCTGAGAGATCTCACACAACTCATGATGCGGTCCACCGAGTCTTCATCGATAGGCTGCTTGACAAATTGAGATTGGCCAACACGGATGACTGAGATCAAGATCAACATAGCTTCCGCCTTGAGAGCGTTGGTTCTCTGGGCGTCTCCAGATATTTCGCTGTGCCTCATTACCAGCTTGGTCAGCGTGGCCGCCAAAACCGAGGCTAAATAGTAATCCCCATCCAAAATCAAGCTGCGCAGAGGGGGTTTCGATGCCGCTCGCACAGCCTCGAGAGTTTGCTTGTTAGACGCCTCACTCGTCAGGGCCGACTCGGTAGCATAAGTGCCGTCCGCGAGCACTCTGGATCCGCCAGAGGGTTGTGTCGGCTTAGCAGTGCCATTGCCGTTCGTGTCCTCGCTGACTGGTGCATTACGAAGTTCTTCCAAAGCTCTTTGTTCACTTGAAAGAATAGGAATCTCGCCTAAGCTGGAGCGGATTCGCTTCCACGCATCTCTGATTTCTTTCTGCTCTCCAGAGTGACCAGCGTATTCACCAATGATCCACAAGGCACCACGGTAAACTTTGCCTGCCCTGGCTTCACCCAAGAGAGCTGTGAGCCTGTCTACAATGTTAGATCGCAGTTTGGGGAATTTCTCAACCACCTCCTTCACGAAACCAATGACATCAACCGCGCTCGTGGAATTGACCTCAGAAATGAAGTCCATGAGTGATCCGACGACGTTAGAAGCAACTTCGCTGAAACGAATAGCCACTTGATGTATGGAGTGGATCAGGAGAGATCTGTACTCGGCACTTTTCTCATAGTTGTCGTCGACGGTCTTGCGTAGCTCCTTTTGTAATAGAAGGACAACTTCTTCCACACTTCGAGACGTCACCATTTCGAGCCCAATGTCGAGAGCTTTTTTGCGAACATCCAAATCTGGGGACGAAAGTACGCGTAAAACTTCCATAACCAGGTCATCGAGTGTTCCCTGGTTCTTTTTCTGTAACGCTGCCACCTTCTCCAAGACTATAAGCTTGACGTTATTATCCGGTTCCTTGACTGCCAGCTCGATGAACTTGGTCGCTGCTGCCTTGATAGCGACAGGATTGCTGGTGAGGGCGCATAAGGATGACGCAGCTTCGTATACAACTGTTGATGCCGGCGCCTCCAAAAGATCGAATATGAGCCGCAGGTACTTGGCTTTCCTATCCTGGTTTGTCGCTGAATCTTTGCGAATAAATGTGAGGTATTCGAGCTGGAGTAACTCATCGGCATTTACGATGCTGTCGAAGATTCCAGAGAGGTACGTCAATGTGGTTTCTGGACTGATGCTGCTGAGGGCAGCAAAAGCATTCCGCTTGGCCGTAATGTCATTCTCCTCTCCCAGAAACTTGACAAGAAGTTCCGGCGCGTCTGGTATTAGGCTTTCGTCTCTATGATAGATTGATGCGATTGCGAATGCCGCAGTCTTCCGCACGTATGCGTGTCTATGTTCTAAACATTGCCTCGTTGGCGCTAGGAGGGGCTCAATGAGTTCGGGATCAGAGAGTTTTGGCACTTTTAAGTGTTAGCAGGATTCGAAAACAGCCTAAATGCTGCTGAGCGTGATGGGAGGACAAACAGAAGCGTAACGTATTCCCGCGTATGTATTCCTGTACTTGGTCAGCACCCAGTAAGTAGCAAGAGTTGTGGCTTCAGGTTGGTGGAAATAAGAAGCTTCCCAAACGACCCCTCAGTCTTGCGACAAAAGCGCAAGATTGACATCCAGAATCACGTTCATGTACAGTCGAGGTTGGCGGTCTATCTCTACCGAATCTTGATTCTTGAATGTATTGGCGCGGGAGAAAGTTGGAAGTCGTGAAATTTCGGGTGTCGTTCCTGGTTGCTTCTTTGGGCCCGCCAATTGCAGTGATGGGTACGTACATTTGGGTGTTGCAAATCGAAGCGCATATTGTTGGTGACCAAGATCCATTCCTGTCTAAGTTTTCCTGGTCTAAAGTGAGAAAGGCGTAGGTTTATCGATTTGTGTGTGGAAAGATCCTACCATTGGAATCGTGCTTGTTACTCAGCTCGTAGTAGTAGTACAGCAACTTCTTCAATGGCTTCGACTTGCTGGGCATGACGAATCGTATAATGTGCATCAGGAGATCCGGCATGCTATTCCCCTGCAGCATCTGGCTCAATATCCTCTTCATGGTTTCGATCTTTGTGTCGTCGGACCCCTTCTCCAGAGCCTGTTTCAACTCTTGAACTGAAGCCTGGGGCGCATTGTCCTGGCCTACAATGGTGTAGGAACTATCCAAGAAGGTCGCCATGGCGGCCGTCTGTATTGGGGATGTTCGTCGAGCGGTGCTGAAATTCGGGGGCGGAGGAGACGTAGGCCCTGGTGAGCTCAGGTGGGTGTATTCGTATAGGATTGGGATTGGCGGTATTCAAAGCAACAGGCTCCTCCTTCTCTTCCAAATTATGGTGGACAGGTTGCGATGTCTGGCAGTTGGGGTCTCGGTGTCCATAGTCGAGCACCTTTAGTTAGCATCGTGTCCATTTAAGAAAAGTGGGCCCACTGTTCACTCCTCAGGTTCTTCTCGTGAGCTGCTCTTCCAACACCAAACGAGATCCAAAGTCCAAACCTCGACCCCAACATCCATCCACACCACAAACACCACACAACCATCCTCCATGGCTTCCTCCACCGCGGCTGGCTCGAACGAGGCTTTCTATGTACGATACTAGTATGTCATTCTCATGCCAGGTCTGTACAGCCACTAATTTTGTGCTAGCTCTGGACACTCAGGCAGATTCGGACACGAATTTCTTGGTACGGCGGCCTTTGTGCATTGCCTATGGACGGATTTGTCTAATCAATTCGACTACAGAATTCGACTTCAGAACTCTAGGCGACGGACGAAGCTCCATGGTGCGCTACGCCAACAACTCAAACTACCGCAACGACTCCCTGATTCGAAAAGAGAGTGTGTGGTCCCGCGTGGTCTTGGATCAATCAGTCACTAACGGCAAAAGTGTGCGTCAGCTCGCTGGTCATCGCAGAAATCAAGCGCATCATCAAGGACGCCGAAATCATGAAGGAAGATGACACAAAGTGGCCCCAGAAGAACAAAGACGGGCGACAAGAACTCGAAATTAGACTCGGAAATGAACACATCTCATTTGAAGTCAGTGAATTGAACTAATCTGAAGCGATCCAAAGCTGACCCATTCCTCCAGACCGCGAAAATCGGCTCTCTGGTGGACGTTACCGAATCACAAGACCCGGAAGGCCTTCGTGTGTTCTACTACTTGGTGCAAGATCTCAAGGCGCTAGTCTTCTCGTTGATCTCACTTCACTTCAAGGTAAACCCGCATGTCCTGTATGCATTCTTGTTGCTAACACTCTGTAGATTAAGCCCATTTAAGTCAGAATTTCGGAAGATGGCGACGGCGTTCATCATTGTATCTATGGGTAGGATACGAAATAGCATGAATTGTCATTTGAGAGGCGGCCTCATTATTGCCGCCGGCTCACAAGCATGAAAATCTTCGGTTCGTCCCCATCTCGCTCTTACTCCTACTTAATACAGAACTAATATCTGCTGCAGCGACCGTGCCTATAACAATCAAAATCAAACAGTGCAAAGAAAACAACATAAAGTATGAAATCCGAGACTGCGGATCGCAAATCAACGTAACGAAATCACCATGCTCATTGGGCTGAAGTTCAAGTCCACGATCGACTCGCACGCAGAGCGGATCGCTGTTATGACATTAAATTTTTCAGACATAGTGAACCATGTAATGGTAGAACGTGTCTTTTTTGTAGAAGAATGCGGGAGAGCACTTTTTGCTGAGACAGGAACGGGCTTCTGCGTTCTACTCCAAGGAAAATACGCATAATCATTATATGGTAGATTCACTGCTGCTTTCATACCTGAAGAAATGAGCTGAGCTGAAAGAGAGGAGATGAAATAAAATGTTATTTGGTGATGGTGAGCAAGGATCTGTGTAGTAAATTTTATGGTGGCCAATGAATAGTTGCCATAGCCATCATGACTCCATTGTTACCGAGGTGAGAGGAAGCGTCGACAGATAGTAGATGTTAGATATCCAAGTTAACAAAAACGAATGTCTCAATTCGGGAACCGAACTTCACACCGGCAGCAGCAAGTTGAAGCCATGAACACAAACTACACATGGCAAGCAACAAAAACGTAAACACCCCACCTCAAAATCCCCACTCCTTCACCATCTTCTCCATCAACCCACTCTCCAACACATCAAAACCCTCTCTAATAGCTTCACTATCCATCGAACTCCTTTCCATAGCAAATTCCAAACCCGCCCGTCCCGGATTCTCATTATCATATTTCTCAGCGAAAAAATCGAGAAGCTTGATCGTTGGATTCTTAGTTGGATCTTGTTCTCCTTCGCGTAAGCGTTTGATCCAATCACGTTGAGGGACTGTTTCAAAGGATAGACCGGCCAGTCGGAGAGAAGGGAGGAGCTGTGTTGTCCAGTGGAAGGTTTGGGTGTTTTGGATGTGATAGACTATTTTCTCATCTGAAAGCAGGATGCAGGGGTTGGTGGTTGTGGTAAGATGGGAGAGTTCAAGGATGGCGCGGGCGACTTTGTCGACGGGCATCCATGAGGGAGTCTGAGGAAACAAAGTTAGTGAGTTATAAGTTTTCTCGTAGGGATTTATTGGAAGGAAAGCTTACCTCCTGCAATGCTGGTAAGGCCCCAATAATAGCGGCACTTTGAAGCATCAACGGTATAGCTTCCGTTGTATTCCACAATCCAAATTCGGTGTCTCCAATAATCTGTCCGATCCTCAGTACCCTCGCGCACATCCCCGTCTTGTCCGCAGCAGCTTTGACAATATGCTCCGTCACCAACTTCGATCGAGCATAGCCCATACCTTGAGCGTGCCTGAAATCTTCAATGTAGGTCTCTGCAATGGTAGCTGGTAGAGGTGTTCCTGCTGCAGCAGAGATGGACGAGCAGAAATACAGTCTGGCTGGCTCCAGTGTATGTGTCTCTAAGCAGGCGTTTAACAGATTGTAGGTTCCGCTGATGTGATGGGATTCAAAGCTGCGTACGCCGAGGTTGAAGTTCACGGCCCAGGCAGCATGGATAACGATTGTCAAGGATTCCATGATGTCTTTGAGGATGTTGCTATCGAGTCCGAAATCTGCCTTGCTGAGGTCAGCTGGCAGACACTGGATCTTTGCCGACTCCCTTTCCGTAAAGGTGGTAAGCCTTTTGGAAGCAAGAGTCAATTGCACTCTCTCCTTCGCAGTGGTCAAATCTGAAGCTCGCACAAAACAGTACACCTTCTTGACTTGTGGGATTTTAACAACCTGGGCAAGAATGTGCGCTCCTAATGAACCTGTAGCTCCGGTGAGGATCTATTTATTATCAATCAGTCAACCTAAATCTGTGTTGGTAAAAGCTGAGAGCACTCACAATAGTCTCGCCACTTGGTACTATTGACCCTGGCAATAGTTCAGGGAATACTGAGTACTTTTGAACAAGCTCGGCCATCACTTCAAGCTCATCTTCATCCTCCATCACTTCCCCAGTGCGTATCGAATGCAGATGTCTGGCCAAACTCTGTATGTTAGGATGCTCAAACACGACGTTCTGTCTTAGAGGCTTGGAGCCTAAATCAACTTGACGCATGATATACCCTCGTGCAGTGATGGCTTGTAGACTGTCAATTCCAAGATCGAAGAAGTCTGTAGAAAGGTCGATGCCAAGCACCCTGATCTTGTTCTTGAACAGATCCAGGAGATACGTTTCCAGTCCCTTAATGTCTAAAGTCAAGAGCTTCTGACTATCCAAATTCGCAGGTGTGTCGAATCGCAAGTAGATCTGGTTGATTCGGTCCGCGAAGTGCTTGTAAAATGCTGCTCTGATGACAGTGCCTTTATCTGTCTGAGGGTATTCAGCGTCGACATCTAGGATCTCGATCATCTCCCGTGATATTCTGCCAAAGGCCTCCGTGCGAGAATTGGCCGCTTCAACAAGGGGCATGAGTGTTTCCAAGATCTCCGAGCTTTGTAGCTGTCTCGCCTTCTCGCTCGGCATAATGAACATGCCGGGAATGGCGCGTCCGACTCCGAAGAGTACGACTTCGCTGACAAGCTCACTCTGCCTGATGTGATGCTCGTAGGGTATTGGCAGTACCTTCTCGCCATTGATCAGTGTGATGCGATCGTCCAGTCGACCTAGGTATTTCCATGCATCTGGGATAGTCGGATGAGGGGTGAACGTGTCACTGGTGTAGTATGAATTGGGCGGGTTCGACGAGTTGGAAAGAACCTTGGAAGGGAGTCCTTCTAGCACGATGCACTCGTAAATACTTGGCGAGCGCTCAATCATGCGAATGTATGGCTTAGCAGAGGATAAAGGCCGCATATAATTCCATGCAGTGTCGTCAGGCGGCCGGAAGCTAGTCATGAGCTGTCCCATTTCTGTCCTGCCATCCGTCGACAATTAGCCAGAAACCAATATGATGGCAGATGACATACTTACGCGCCGTAATGCCCCACGACATAGACTCCCTGCCGAACAAGCTCGTCACCAACTTCGTCGGGGCAGCTACTCCCACCGTAAAGCACAAGCTTACATTTCTTGAGAGCTTGAACACCGCGCTCAGTCTCTGAAAGCAGTTTGAGCGCATACGGTACACCATGAAAGCTCTCCGGATCTACAGACTCCATAGCATCAACAAGGTTGCCTTCCGAAAGGGGCAAATTCGCGTTCATCATGGTGATCTTCTTCCCCGCGAATATGGCACGAAACAAAGTTGAGATGCCATGATTGTGATACAGCGGCAATGTCAAAAATGCCCGAAAGTCGATGCCGCTGGAGTAATTTGACAAGCACGCTTTGTGGGTTTGGAAGATCGGCTTGGGAAGACCAGTGGACCCAGAAGAGTGAACGATGAATGCAATTCGAGTTGAAACATTGGGAGGCGAAGGTATTGAAAGTCGTGGGGTCGACGACATCGTGATGTCGTATGCAGGCTTTTCGACCAGATTGAAAAGTGAGACAGGGTACTGGGCTTGAACCAGCTCAGCGACTTTCCAATTGCCGCTTCCGGAGACCAGTTTGGTGCAATTGGTCTTTCGGAGCAAGTTAATGTATGCTTCAGTCGAAAGGCGATTTGACAAAAAGAGAACCGAGAACGACATTCGCGATAGCGCAAAAATGGTAATGACATAGTCGAGATTCGAAGGTGCCAATATGGCTACTGTCTCGGCTTCGGTTGACGATATATTCTATCGGTAAAGCGTGAGTGGGCTGGAATATAGTTGTTGAGATGAGCCAGTATCTTACATCAGGAACGAGGCCTGAGCTTGTATATTTGCGAACAGCCTCGTCTATAAATCGATTCAAATCATTCGCAGAGTAGTCCACATAATCTGTTTTCCCTCGTGGCGTGGCGGGATACGAAATAAGAGGCGCTGTCGGACTCGTACGTAGTCGACTAAGGAGGACATCGTCGACTGTACGGATTACAGGATCTTGCACTGCGGTCGCCATCATATCCGGAGCCTTTCGGGCATCAAACGCCAGAGGTTCGATGCCAGGTGCGAAAGTGGTCATGATTGGCGTGCCTGTTGATTAATTCTGCTTTGTGCAGCTGGCGACACAAAACACAAAGAAGGGATTTATTCCAAGCGTGTGAGCTTGTCTTCGGAAATGTCTTTACGAAATTATCTGGAGCTTCGTGGATACTGTGTTCAGAAGCGAAGTCCGGTCGTAGCTTAAGGCTAGAGCTGCGACGCACAATTGTGATGCAGCTGCATTCCCGGAAAGAACATGAAGCTGTTTTGAAAGCCGGATGAGCAAGAATCCGAATCCTACAATCTGTCGTTCGATCGAAGTGATTGTTGGGCCGAGCCGGAAAAGACTGTCGTCAAAAAAGTCTTGGCGTGAACAGGTCCGGATAAAGTGGCGGAAAAGGTGCCTTGAGAAATATTGCCGGACTGCAGATCATGCAAGATACTACATCCGATGCAATCTCTACATCCGCCGCACTCTCCCACAAGCTCCACTTCAGCAGCACGCCGGAGCATTGCGTACTCACTACGCTTAAACCGCACCAAAAGTACGGTCACGCCAAAAGGGGATTCCTACTCAGTTGATGCGGCGCGGACTTTGTGGTTCCGTGGAGGACGTGTGACCTTTTCCCGAGCCTGAAGCAGAGGGTGCTGTGTCCTGGAATGGGAATTGGAATCACCTGTTGCGCCAGCCTTGCACACTGTGATGGGGAACCTTCGAAAGTCATAACCGCCTTCAAATGCCAGACCTAATCTCAGCATTGGTGTCACATCAAAGCTTCAAAATCGTTGTTTGGAGGTATATCCCAGGATGAGTTTATGTTAGCATTGAATAGCATATCGAGACCTGATCCACCTGTGACCTATATCAGAGGGAGATAGAAGTCAGCATGGCGCCTTGAAGTGAGCAGATCTTGTGGTGTGCACCTACCAGAGAAGTGAATTCGCCCCAGCTCGTCATCTCCGCCATCAAGCTGCTGGGGCTTTCACCAAAGACATTCCCGTCAGACATCATTTGACAGTCGTTGCCGTTGCTTAGACCTACATCAAGCGAATGATCAAAAGCTGACTCAGCGACTGCGTGCTGCTCTTGTGTAGCTGTTTGCACCATATGCTGAACTCCATGCTGTTCGTTCAATGTCTCAGCATGCGCTGAGTGCGACCCATTCTCCATTTGCTTGATGGCCTCGCGACGGAGCTCCTCCAGGACGACATAGTATCGCTGATGCAAGGACTCCTTCGTCCCAACCTGGTGTATCTGATTCTGACAATTGACTGCCGCATCGAAATAGGTTTGATACGTCTCTGGCAAGCAGAATTGCTGCTGGATACAGTAAACATAAAGAACCACGACGGCGCAGAAGGAGAAATATGCTGTAAACTGCTCAATATTAGACCAACCTGCTTGAAGGAGGGAGATACGGCAGGCCGTACCCAGAATGCGCGGAACATCTGGCCAGAATGCACAAGTTCATCAACGGCTTTCACGATGTTCATGGCAGCTTTCAAACACTCGGCCACGTTTTTCGTCGTTTCAGTGTCGGTAACTGTCCCTCGGCCGGATGTGTTGTTGATTCTAGTCAAGCTCGCAAAGTTACTCAGCAAGAACGGTCGATACACAAGGATAAGAGCGTGCCAGAATGCTAAATTGAGGACGTTTCTCTGGCGTTGATAGAGAGGAAGCAGCATTGAAGAATCTAGGTCTTCCGCCTCGAGAAACTTGGGAAGGTTCGAACGCCAATTCCACAAGTCAGACGAGTACCGTGAAGCGAATTTGACACGATTCGGAAGCGATAAAGTGAATATCGGGTAAAGATCGCGCAAGACAAGGCTGACAATCCGGGACAGGCTCCCGCAACGTCAGTATTGTAAGTTGGAATAAGAAGCACACTCACCTTATATGCGCCACTGGAGCGAACATGATGGATTGCATTTTATTTAAAGTCGTCTCGATGCGATCACGAAAGATGCACGAATCGTTGACGCAAATTGGAAGTTCCTGTCCGCGATGTCAGGACGAGAATTTACGCTCCTTCAGTACGCGCAACTGAAAAGGCCACGGACCTGATCGATATCTTCGTCTTTGAAGGTCCTTGGTCGACCGAGGGAGGCACTTAGATAATTATCAAGGCTGTAGGCGCACCAAAAAACGCGTCTGCAGCATTCAAGTTCAATCAGGTCGTATCTGTTGCTTGTATCCCATCTGCGACGTCGATTCAAACCAATGGCTAGAGCAAGATGCGCTGTTGTTCCGAACAAACTCCAGCAATGGTTAATTCGCGATTGTGATAAGAGATAGAAGCACTGGCAAAGCCGAGCTTGGACACTGGTCAATCGGACTTCTCCACGTTCTTTTGAAAGGCGATGGTCTGCAGCTTGAAAATATCGAGCGCTGAATAGAGTTAGATCACAATGGATTTACGTTAAGTTTGGTACCTCAAGTCGCGACATGCCTGATTTCAGAGTTGGCTTGTGCGTTTGAATCGGGCATGTAATCGGTCGCCTGAGCGAAGATCATAAGCAGCAAAGCCGATCGTCCTAGTGCATCTTTCTCGTTTTCCATGACTCCCTTGGTCTCGTAGAATTCGTTCAACCACGTCTCTATCGTAGGGCGATGCAGAAAGCGATGAGTTGGCACAGCAAAGTCAAAATAACGCGCAACCAGCTCTTCAGCCTCAGACTTTGGAGGCAAAAAGAAGAAGGCTGGGTCAAATTCAGGCAGAGGGGCATCGCCAAATGCGAAGATGGACGAGCTATGAGTGAAAGAACTTGTCTGATGAAGCCTTGTCTGCACGCGACGGAGGAACGAGACGCCAGAGGAAGGCCCAAGGTAATGAGTCTGTAATCCTGTCTGTTGGGCTGGTTCAAGCGACGCTCGCGATGAGATGACACCTAGTGCATCTATATCTTCTGGGAAGGCAATTGACTCGTCATTTGCATGACCGGTGACTGGATTAATGGCTGATACAACCCCGTCGCCAGCACCATTGGTGGTTCGGCTGGCCGTATGCGAATGTGTCGAGCTTCCTCGCACCCTTGAGGATGCGGCATCATTTTCTACGATGACAGACGGCAGCCGGCCTCGGCTATACAAGGCTGTATATTCACATCGCGAGCCTGTGCGGGTACAAAGTACACAAGGACACTTTCCAGTGCACCGCGTTTTCTTACTGCAGAAGAAGTCAGATGTTGTGCATCCAGGCAGATGCTCGAAAACATCCAGTTCCTCCTCACCTCTTACACCGGTCACATGCCCTACTCACTCTCACGCGCTCTCGTTCATCCTTCCGGCGTCCTGTAGAACGGAATCGAGAGCGGGCCGGAGAGCTGGATTCACTGGTCTGGCGAGGCTCGTGACCGGCTGGCGATGCCAGGGGTTCCATAATGGATCAATCGAAATACTGGAGTCAGTGATCGGAAGCAGACATGTGTGATGCTTAGTTTGGCGTGCAGAAGGAAACAGAGGTGGTGCTTGGAAGAGACGGGACGGACGGGACGGGATGGAGTTTGGCACTATATCGGGAAAATCTCGGTCCAGTCCGCGCACTTTCCCTAATTGGTACACCACACGTGTTGTCCACGAATTACATTGCCATGCCTTTCTCCTTCGACTTCCCCGCGAATTTCCCCGGATTTTCTGCTTCCAAGCAAAGCTTATCCGCTTTCTTCCCATGCATGAACCCCTTTTCCGGACGCCCCTATGGAGAAGAGAGGGCATTTTCAATCCAAGGCAAAGTCAATATATAAATGTATCCCGCCGTCTGATCCAAGGAGAAATGGCATCAAACCCACATTGCCTCCACATTTTGAACCCACATCACAATCATGGAGCTGAAGTCTAGCGCCGCACATCATGTTGAGAACGCTAGCATTGATGATGAGGCTGTCCAGAAGCTTGGAACTACCGACAAGTTTGGTGCTCATGTCAAAACAGACCCCAGGGAGATTGCTCTGGTCAAGAAGCTCGATCTATACATGCTAGCAAGTTTCATGGCTAAGCACAGCGTGGGGAAACGCCAGCTAACAGAGTACAGCCGATTCTGTGGCTAATGTACTTCTTCAACTTCCTTGACCGCAATGCTATGGTCAATGGCAAGCTCAATTCGTTATCCAAGGATCTGAAGCTGAAAGGTTCCGAGTACAACACCTGCGTGTCAGTTCTGTTTGTTGGGTATTCACGCTTACTCCACGATCTGGAGATTGAAGAAATCTGACCCGTTTCTAGCTATCTTTGTGGTCAAGTACCAAGTAATATGATATTGAATAGGCTTCGACCCTCGTGGTACATGGCTGGTATGTGAATAGTAAACAAACTATCTTCTACACCTGGCTGACTGTGCTCTTGTCGTTAGGTTTTATGGCCATTTGGTCTACTGTGAGCTTCTTGACATATCTTGTGCACGACTATAAGACTATGCTCGTCGCTCGCTTCTTCCTGGGCATTACAGAGGCTCCGGTATGTTTTACCCACCGTGCTGAATGTCCAGCAGCTTACCTTTCCGCAGTTTTATCCGGGCGCTTTGTACATGATCAGCCAATTCTACACCAAAAAGGAAGTAGCTACTCGCATGTCTATCTTCTACACAGGAAACATGTTGGCAAGTGCATTTTCAGGTCTAATAGCGGCCGGCGTTTTTGCAAGTCTTGACGGAGTGCGCGGGCTTGCCGGATGGCGATGGTACGTTTAATCGGCTCTCGTAAAATCTCTTTTTGCCGAGCGAGAAAGCTCACCGAGTTCTATAGGCTTTTCATTATCCAGGGCGCACTTTCGATCGGGGTATC
Source organism: Venturia nashicola (assembly GCA_004522665.1). Lineage (NCBI taxonomy): Eukaryota > Fungi > Ascomycota > Dothideomycetes > Venturiales > Venturiaceae > Venturia > Venturia nashicola. The sequence continues at coordinate 511,482 of SNSD01000009.1, forward strand.
ATTCGGGGCATTTGTCCTTCTCCCGGATAGCCCGCTGAAAACACGGTGGCTCACAGCGCCAGAGAGAGAATTGGCACACAGCCGCATGGTACTGGACACAACTGCGCGTAGAGAGGAAGGATCCAGCGTTTGGACAGGTCTACGTGAAGCAGTCGGTGACTATCGCACTTGGATCTTTTGCCTCATGGATAACCTGCACCTCTCTGCCAACGGTTTCAAGAACTTCCTTCCCACTGCTGTAAAGACTCTTGGTTTCAGTACGACCAGTACGCTGGTTCTTACGTGCCCACCTTACCTTGTCGCTGGTGTGGCTAGTATAGTCGTTTCCTGGTCGTCAGGTCGCTTCAATGAACGGACCTGGCACATAACAGTGTCCAAAGCAGTCGCCATCTTGGGCTTCGCTCTCTCTGTAGCTACCCTCAACACGGCGACCCGCTACGTCGGTATTGTATTATTTGTAGGCGCGACCTACGGAGTGAACAATATCATCCTTGGTTGGACTGCATCGACACTTGGCCAGACCAATGAGAAGAAGGCCGTCGCCATTGCCTTGGCCAACACACTGGGTAATCTTGCTTCAGTCTACACACCATACCTCTGGCCCGATAGCGATGCACCTCGATTTCTTACTGCTATGATGGCCAGCATCGCATTTTCCCTTGGTGTGGTGATCTGTGCTTGGATCATGCGTATCGCTTTGAAGCGCACCAACAAGAAACTCCAGGAGCAGGGGAATGTTGTTACGGTGTACGTTTATTAAGTATGTCTTTTTGGATGGACACATCAGCATGACTGGAAGCTTTTTTTGGGCTCGATAGCGAGACTGTTTGCGCTACGGTCTTTGATATCGTGAGGCACTTTTCTACAATCGTTTTTCGCGATAGCATCACGAGAGGCATTCCACAAGTTAGTATTCCGGTCGTCTTACATTAATCATCTCTTTTTCTGTGAAATGTTGTGTTCAAGCACTCCGAGAGTGAATCGCGGCGAACTAGAACTATGTGTCGGTCTCAGATTTATGCGTCGGAAAGACCTACACAAACCTCCTCCTACGTTCCAACCACATCCGGTCATCAAAACAGCAACATCGATGGAAACATCTCATCAATGCGCCAAACATTCACCGATTTCGACAGTATGTGCCACGCTGTTGAGCCCTGATCGACGTTGCAGAGTTCACCTGGCACGATCACAAAGACAGAAGCACACTCAAGACCACTTAGTCAAATTTGCACTTCCATCAGAAACTACGCTATGTGTGAAGCACAAGAACACTTACAAATCTGCTGTCTGGCTCACTCTCGTCTACGACTGGCAGAGATTTCTTACCGGGGACCCATCAAAGCAGAGGGGCTGAGACTAGGAGAAAAATGAGATGGAAGTTGGAAAATCCCGGTTTCGACGGATATTCTGGAGTCGACAAAAGACGGCACGATTTCCTTACCGCAAGCACTGTGATGATACTTGGGAGAGAAGCTGGTTTTGGATTCAGGTCCGAATTTCCCAGTCAAGCAGGACAGCTCCTGGAATAGACCTTTCCAACGCCTCCATCCGGGACATGGCAGTGTCCCATACGTTCCACTGCTCGTCCGACAATTTCCCTTTAAGAGGCAACCTTCCACCTTCTTGGTTTCCCATACCGAGCACTCGATAGATCCCTTCCTTGATGCCCACAATGCCCCAAGCTCCGATGTATTCTTCCGCGCAGCTCACAGCAAATTGCATGGACTGGATTTCCGCGAGCGATTTGGAATCGATAGGACGTTCTGCGGTAAGATCCATCAAATATGACACAGTCCGGGGGTATATGGCGGCCAGGCCATCGATGACACCTGCTGCGCCAAAGAAGACGATGGGCCCCAGCTGCTGGCCGAAACCGCTGTATACTCTGAACTTGCTGTGATCAATTTCAGGGTCCAATGAGACCTGGATATGATGGGAGACATTGCCGTGGGACCTAAATCAACATAGTCAGCAGAAATTACGACAAATGTGAGGCCTTGGAAGAAATTTACTGACATCTTACAGCCCACAATGTTGGGATGTTGTGCCAAATGAGTATATGTCTGCGGTTCGACCAAGATCTGATTCGTTACTCCAGGATAGTTGTAACTGTTCAAATAGTTAGCCACATTTGAAAAACGTTCAGCCAGGACTAAGTCCTACACCAGGATGGGTAACGGGCTATGATCTGCGACGACTTTGTACCACGCCTTGATATTGTTTTGAGTGGCAGCAGTCCCGAAGTACCCAGGAACTAGGACAAGCCCCCAATCACTTCCTGCGCGAGCAGCATCTTCCAGCCACTCTAGAGCCTCTTCCACAGAGTTTGTGAGCACGCCAGTCATTATGGGATAGGCCAAGAAGCCCGCATCATCAAGACCCTTGCGAACATCTGAGATGAGTTGCAGACGCTCGGATCTGGAGAGGTGAATTGCTTCGCCTGTTGATCCTAGGAGAACAAGACCGCGCACCCCATTTCTTGCAAGATGAATGCTGTGTTTGACTTGAGTGACAGTATCTAACTTGGCTTGAAGTGAGTCGACGCCCGAAGGAGGATGGAAGAATGTGGGCACAGGTACAAAAACCCCAGTCGGCGGCGCTACGACTGTCTTTGGGTTTGTTGATGTCATGGTCATGGAAATGTAGTTTGTCACTTCGATAAGTTGGGAAAGAGAGGTGTTTTTATATTACGTCGAATACTAATTGGGGATCGCAGATACCGGTCCATAACCATGTATGTGGCAGATCTGAGCAGGGTGCTTAGCGAGTGTCTTCGCGCCGGATAGCTACTTCGGAACTGCCGGAAAAGCGACAGAACTATTGCCAGGCTCAACCCGAATCTGCGGCAGAAGACTGCTAGTATTCTGGCATCTGGTTCACACTTTCGGCTTATTCAAGTTCCTCCTCACAATCTCTAGCTATTGTAAACCCACACCTCAATTTTCAACCACCAGTTTCGTCATGTCACCCGATCATTCTTTCAAACTCAACTCTGGCTACTCCATACCTGCTGTTGGGCTTGGAACATGGGTTAGTCCAGTTTTCATACGTTTACTTGCAAAAGGCCTCTCAATTAATTTCTGCATAACAGCAATCGAAGCCAAACGAGGTCAGAGAGGCAGTTGAGTGCGCCTTAAGGTCCGGTTATCGCCATATAGACGCAGCAGCAGTCTATGGAAATGAGAAGGAAGTTGGCGACGGCATCAAAGCCTCTGGTATACCACGTGCGGATATATTTGTACGAGATCCCAAGAATATTACCCCAACGATGACTGACTCGGTCTAGGTGACCGGAAAGTTATGGAACACGCACCACAAGGCTGAAGATGTTGAGCGTCAGGTAGATATCTCGCTGGCTGATCTTCAGATGAACTATCTTGATCTTTTTCTTGTATGGCTCCACTCTGAGACCTGATTTGAGGATGGCTGCTGACAAGGGTAGATACACTGGCCAGTTTCGTTCCAGCGCACAACTGACGAGGAGCGCTTCCCTGTCAATCAAACTACAGAGCAGATCGATGTCATAGACGTGCCCATCAAAGAAACGTGGAAAGCCATGGAACAGTTGGTGAGGATTGGTAAGGTGAAAAGCATCGGCGTGTCGAACTTCACCAAGGAAAAGATAGAAGAACTCTGGAAATTGTAAGTGGTGTCTGACAAGAATCTTGTGCTTTTGAAATATATACTGATACTCTTTGGTATATAGTGCCGAGATCAAGCCTGCCGTAAACCAGATCGAAGCGCACGCATACCTGCAGCAGCCTGCGCTGCTAAAGTGGTGTCAGGAAAACGTAAGCTTTGTGAGCTGAATATCATAGATCGAATGCTACTGACTGCAATAGGATATCTTGGTCGCGGCTTATAGCCCTCTTGGGAACAACATCTACAATCTTCCGCGGTGAGTCAAAATGCGACGTTTGGATCTTTTCAACCTGACGTTCTTATATAGAGCCGTCGATGACGCCACTGTAATTTCACTCGCAGGAGATCTGGGAAAAGAACCTGCGCAGCTTCTCATCAGCTGGGCTGTACAACGCGGCACAGTCGTGGTACCAAAGTCGGTGACACCTTCTCGAATAAGGGATAATTTGAAAGGTAGGAATCAATCCCCAGACCCCGAGATGGATAGAATCATGCTAAGCGGTATGATAGTCTTTGAGCTTCCACAGGATGTTTTCGAGAAAATAAATGCTCTTGACCGAAATCACAGGTACAATTTTCCGGCAAGGCTCGGGGTGGATATCTTCGGGGAAGCGAGTCCCGAGCAGCTGAAGAAGGCCGTTGAAGATTGGAAGGTCTTGCAGAAGACCCAGAAAGCCGCAAAATAATGGCAGATCTGGATTAAGAATAGCTTCACAACGCTGTGAATCAGACAGTCAATCCGCGGACGACTGAAGAAATACATTGATTGTAGCCAAGGCTGATGACAATGTTCTCTCATAGATTTTTCGAGGCTCTCATATTTCAAAGGGCAAGTCTCAAGTGGTGAACATGCCCGATCTGATAGGTCGATGCTTTTCCGTCGGTGGTGGGTTCGATATCCGGATCCGCACTTCGCTCGCCCTTGGTAGTTTAGCGTCATCCGGAAAAGAGAACCTCCCCCACAACCGGATACGCAGACGTACTACATCTTGCTTCCTGCATACCATTCTAACATCCACAAGAGCTGGTCACTCCGAACTCCCAGGTATATACTTGGATGTATCCGACAGTTCCACTCCGTATCTCTGGAAATAATGAATTAACATCAAGAGTCCTCCTCAATCAATTCTTCAGTAAAACCTACCATCAGACGTGAACTATTCCCCTTCCAAATCATGGCCAAAATCACCTCGATAGAATATTTCCGCGTCCCACCCCGCTGGCTCTTCGTCAAAATAACCGATGAACATGGAAACGGGGGATGGGGCGAAGCGTCACTGGAGGGTCATACACAAGCTGTCGAGGGATGTTTGGATGCGTGGAGGACACGGTATACTGGTCTTGAGGCTGAGTAAGTGTTTCCCCACCTACATGTAATGAGTAGTAGAAAATATTGCTAATTGGATGGGAAAGTGAAATCGAACAGATCTGGCAGTTATCCTGGCGGGCTGGGTTTTATCGCGGGGGACCGGTGTTTATGAGTGCGTTGGCGGGTATTGATATTGCGTTGTGGGATTTGAAAGGTGAGGACTTGTAGGAGGGTTTGGTGCTTGATTCGTACTTGACTGATGATGGGTTGCAGCGAGGAAATTGGGTGTACCGATTTATCAACTTCTTGGGGGCAAGGTACGTGATAAATTGAAAGTGTATGCTTGGATTGGTGGAGATCGGCCGGGAGATGTTGAGGAACAAGCGTTTGTGACCTTCCCTCTTCACCTATCATGAACCTCGTTAACGATGTGTTGCAGTTTAGCTCGTAAATCCCAAGGCTTCGATGCCGTAAAAATGAATGCAACAGAAAGTCTCGGCTGGTTAGACTCTCCAGCAGCACTAGACAGCTGCGTCGACCGCCTAAAAGCAGTCAAAGCCCTCGGCATGGACGCCGGCGTAGACTTCCACGGCCGCGTCCACAAACCCATGGCCAAACAATTGGCAAAAGCATTAGAACCACACCGCCCCCTTTTCATCGAGGAACCATGTCTCTCCGAACACATCGACGCCATCAGCTCTCTCGCAAAACAAACCTCCATCCCCATCGCCCTCGGAGAAAGACTACACAGCCGATGGGACATCCGTCCCTTCCTCGAAGCTGGTTGCGTAGATATCCTCCAACCAGACATAAGCCACGTCGGTGGCATCTCCGAAATGCGCCGTATAGCAACCGCATGCGAAACCTACGACGTCGCTCTCGCTCCGCACTGTCCCTTAGGTCCCATAGCACTGGCAGCATGTGTCCAAGTTGATGCCGTGAGCGCCAATTTTGCTATTCAGGAAATGAGTCTGGGGATCCACTACAACGTCGGTGGACGGGATTTGACTAGTTATACGTTGAACCCGGAGGTGTGGAAGGTGGATGATGGGTATATTGAGTTGCCTTCTGGGCCGGGGTTGGGGATTGAGATTGATGAGGAGGAGGTTCGGAGGGTGGCTGAGGGGGCGGTGCCGTGGGTTAGTCCTAGTTTTGTTGGGCCGGGTGGTGAGTTGAGGGAGTGGTGAAGGGTAATCGAAAGTAAGAGATCTTACTGGCTTTCACGATCACGATCCGAAGTCCTTCTCAGAGAGTCGATAGTTCGGTCCCTCTAGGTACGTTGATGTGACTAAGAGCTAGATGTCTGCCTGGCGGACACAACCACAGTGGCTTCACCAATCCAGCGCACTTCCCAGTGCCTCCGAAGCGAAGGACCGTTACTCTCAGTGTTCGATACACAGCGAGCATGAAAGATAAATGCTTCAGCGGTTATTATATCCTTCGGAATCGTGGTACCCATTATCGTCCATAACTTTTTCATCAAGCCTCTCTTTAGAGACCAGCGACCAGACCAAACAGTCCAGCAACACCCATAATCACAGCTGGAATCTCCGTTGCCATTGCAAAACCGCTGGAGCTTCTCGTTAATGATGCAGCAGCTTGTGTAGTTCCACGCCCACTCCCAGCTCGTACCGGAACTTGTACTAAATCCTATATCCGTCCCCATCAACATCGTCGTCAAACCACTAGCACTATACAAACCCATCGTACCACCACTCCCACTCCCTCCCAGCACCGTAGTCAAAGCCAGCACACCCCCATCCCCAGTCCCCGTAACAACCCTCGACGCTCCTCAATACCGCCTACACCAGCCGCTCCCTTCAACTCCCCAACCCTACTCTCCAGACTCGCAATATTTGCTGAATACTGCGTCGGCACGGCAGAGATCCATTCTGGAATCGTCGATGCTGTCAGAGCTGAGGCGAGGAGGGATGCAACGTCGCCTGTGAGTGTGTGTGCTGCGGCGGCGGAGGAGAGCGCGGGGTAGACGGTGGTCGGGATGTAGAGGGAGATTAGATGGGAGATGGCGCTGGAGAGGAGGAGGGGTTTGCGTTTGCGTTGCTGGGGGTGTTTGTTGGCGTATGGGGAACGGGGGAGGAGGTGGGATGGATTACTTTGTTTGACGGTTTTCGAGGTTGGGGGTTGCAAGGGTGAGGATGGGGAGGGTAAGGATGGGAAGGGTGAGTAGGATGTCTGGGACACGCATTTAGGCTGTTGGATCTTCCGGAGAATTTTCTGGGATGGATCTTGTCTCCAAGGACGAAACGTTTCTGTGAGGAATGTGCGGGGCTGATGATCTTGATTGGGGAGGTTGGTTTTAGACAGGGAAAAAATAGGAAGGCTGGGGACAAGGCTGAAAATTGAGGTGGCTGGGGTCGGACAACAAAACTTGAATTTCTGGGCACGACTCTTGTACAACGTCCACCTGTGGGCTCGACCTTTGCCCACAATCTCCCATGCTTAATCTACGTGGCGCAATTCTTGACCGCGTTCCTTCAAGATTTGCCAATAACAACCTCGCATTTATTCGACTCGGGAGAAATGAGGAAAAAATTCTCCATATGCATACTCTCCGGCGTCGTCTCAGGGGCCAATCTCGCAACCCCCCTCCACTCTCGGAAGAAAAGCGCCGTTGCTATACGAAGTTCCATGTGTGCAAGATGGACTCCAATGCAGGTTCGAGAACCAGCTCCGAAGGGGTGGAACGCTGCTTTTGCTTCTTTGGAAAGGGGATTTGCTGTATCGAGCCAGCGCCATGGGTCGTATCTAGCTTCGTGTTAGCGATAGGTTAAGAGAGAAAAAAGAGATGGAAAGTTACCGTTCGGGATCGGAAAAGAGCGTGGGATCGCGATGGAGAGAGTAACTTTGTGTGCTGACTGTAAAGCCTTCCGGGACGAAGTAATCTCCCAGTTGAGCTCCGCCACTCGGTACCATCCGGGGTAAAGATCCAGGTGCGGCACCGTAGAGTCTTAATGTCTCGTCGATGATGGCATTGAGGAATGGTAGAGCCTCGAGGTCTGCGTCGGAGAAATCGGCCGGTAGATTAGCGACCTCCTGTTCCAATGTGGTTTGTACATTGGGTCGTTGTAGCACCGCCCATGTGAGATAGGTAAGTGTGGTACCTGTGGTATCGGAACCTATGGCCGTCAATCAGTCTTACAAGGTAAACGGGAGACAGGTGTACTTACCAGCAATAATGAAGTTGACCGCCTCAGCTTGGATATCATCATCAGAGAGCGTCTCGGCATCGTCATCCGCCATGGCAACAGCATTAGCAAAGATATTCTTCATCCCAGCCTGTGACCGCGTCGTGTCAATCGCCCTTGTCGCATACTCCCGAATCAAACTTCTCCCATTCCACAACCTCTGCATCCCCTTGGTCGGAATCTTGGACCCCACCGTCTGCAAAAGCGGCAACTCAGCCTTAAGCCCACCCCCCTTGCCCACCGTCTCCAAAACATCAATGAACTCATTCTTCACGCCCCGATCCAGATTCCCAAAACTCTCGCCAAAAGCCAGTTCCCCCAAAATGTCATTGGAAAGGAAAATCCACCACTTGAACACATTCACTTTCCCCAATCTCTTACTCTCCTCACCCATTCTCGCAACAGCCAACGTACATTTCGCCCGAACAATATCCTCCCATTCCGCCCTCAGCGACGTCTTACTAAAGGCCCTGGCAAACATTTTCCTCCTCACCCCATGATCATGCTTATTCCACATTGAAAAAGTCGTGGGCTTTTCAAGCCCGTCAAATTGTCCGGCAAATGCATCATACCACCGTGATTTTTCGTACCCGGATTTTATTGAGTGGATCTGTTTGAAGCCTTCGAGACTGTTCACGGCGACTTCTTTGGGAGAGATGCGGACGATTGGGCCATGGGCGCGATGGAGGGAGTCGATGAAGTAGATTTTCTTCCCGGTGAGGACGGAGAGTTTTAAGGGGAGGTTCGAGAAGAGCGTGTATGTTGGACCGGGAAGGCGGCGGAGGGGAGAAGCTAGGGCGATGTAGAGAGTCTAGGGGTTGTCAGGGACTTGGTCCAAACACATTTTGTATTGGAAACGGGGTCTTTGCTTCCGTTCGTGTTTTCTTCATGGGTTGGAGAGTTACTTACCTTGATGATATATATTCCCACAGCGAAAGCCACGATAACTTTCACTGAAGGGACGGGCAAGTCAGAGGTATTGGTTGAAACCATGGTTTCTATCCTAACCTATAGAGATGAGGAGAAATCAAAGAGCAGGTAGTGTTCCTCAGTTCCACGGGAATCAGGAAAGTATTTAACGATTGCTTTCTTCTCGTAGCAGCTGCGACACCTACCCTGAGGTTGATAGATTGGAATCCGCGGATTGCGAGAAGGCATTCAGACAGGACTATCGACCTATCGATTAAGCCTTGCAAGCGGAACGGACAGTCTGCTACACTGCTGATTACCTATGCGATTCATCTTGGCGGCTAGAAATCTTTCCGTGTGGTCGGAGAAAGTCATCCCGAGTGATTAGTGAGAGTCTCCTCGTGAGGACAAAAACTTCAGATCCCTGATGTGCCTAAGGGACCACATGGAACATATCAAGCCAAGAACACGTACAGAATACCGTGTGAAACCGAGCTAAAAGTATTGTTCTGTGGTCGGATGCTCAGTCAATGTTAATGAATTCAGCTCGTCACTACCACCGCTGTATGAATTATGCCGTCTTGGCACATACACATGGATTGGCACGACACATACATGGCATGCATGCCGCACTTAGATTACACTCATTTCGTCTTGTTCCGTCTTGGATCTTTGCATATACTCAACTGGATGGAGCACTGGTAGTTGCTCTTCATGTATTCAACTATCTACATCTTTTGAGACTTCCATTTTCATTCAACCGCGAATAAAGACTGTGTACAGATTACGATAGAGAGGGGAAGAAAGCCTATAAGATGTAACAGAAAGCGAAAGATTTGACTTGGAGACTGTTCAACAGCAAGGATGATAACAAAGATCCACCCGGATTTATTTAGTGTCCAACCACAGTGCAATAAGCAACTACTCGTACACCTAAATCACTCAATCCTTTCTCTTGACATTCTGTCGAGTCGATTATTAATACCGAGCTATTAACAAGTAAGTCAGTCGGCTCTCCTTCATATCCGCTAAATCTGTGGGGAATGCTAACACGATGCCCGAATGGAGTCCGCGGATCATATCTGTCACTTCATATTTGATTGGTGTGTACCGATTTATGGGCTAATCGCAAGGCTGAAAGCCCCCTGTTGTTTGGTTGATCATCCGGCCACAAGCCCGGGGCAAACTAGATCTCTTTCGGGTTGTTGACTCGCGATATCTCAAAGCGGTGTAGAAACATGGGTAGATGATCATGTATCATGAGTAATGGTTGGTTCGATGAGGGGAAGACAGAGAGACCGGGGCTGGGATCTGCGGAGGCCCTAAGTTTAGCCTATGATACTTATGCACTAAGAGATATTAGTACGGAGTACAAAGTAGGATGTCCCAAGACGCGTTTCATCCGGGGTTCTGGCCGCACTTTGACGTAGATGGTTGCTAGAAAAAAAAAGGAGGGATTTGTTCGCTGTTTGCGGAGGGTTATGACTGCATAGAGTTAGGTTAGACGTACTCGTATGTGATTTCAAATCCTCGGAGTAATGATGCTCCCATTTCTGCGGTGATCGTGCATCTTGATTCATAATGAACTAGTCGCCGAGGGCAAAAGTGACGTGGCCAGACCTGAACTTGGATTATGGACATCGGTATTTTACAGGAACGAACATCACAAGGCGACATATTTACCTGTCCATTACCTGTCCATTATCTCTGCAATGGTACCATTTGATCCGGACATGATGATGTCAGCACCTTCCTCTTCCAATAGATCATCTATCGATTGTTTCCGCCTCCTCGAATACCTTTAGATAGATAAGAATTAAGATAGAATAAAAAATATTACCCTTACGAAAAAGACGTCTCTACTACTTAATACTTACCAATTAGGAGAGATCCTAGACAGGGGTTCAGAGTAATTAAGTAATTCTACTAGCAACAAATAAGCTATAGATTAGTCTAAAAGTATCTTAACGTATACTAAATATTAGTATAAATTCTAGTCTGCTACGATAACGTGCAAGATCTAGAATTAAGCGTAGAAGATATACTACTAGAATACCCAAACTAGGCTCACTGCAAAACGGCTAATTATATAGATATTAAGGTACCTAATACGCCTAAATGTATAAGAGAGCTGTTTAGCTTTACTATTTTCAGTAATACTATAGCTACTATAGAACTCCATAGAGTAAGGTCTCGTTAAATAGTATTAGGTATACTAAGATTAGAAGCTTTAATAGACGGTCAAGGTCCTTAAAATTTTCTCTCGTAAATCGTAATCACAAGGTACATACAGATAAACCTGAAGCATACCAAGAACTAGGTCCAAAGTCCCTCGGTCTTCGTCGCAACCAAAGTAACGTTAGCAAATGATCGTGGTTGTTGAGTTACACCTGTGTTTTCATTAGCTCAATCACTCTCCCAAACGGGCGTTCAACATACCATCCCAAAGTCCAACATAGTAAACACCATCCGTGTCCAAGTACGTAATCCACTGTCTAGTCGGGACATCCGCTCCATCCTTGACTGTGATCTCTCCACCGGTTCCAACTTGGAAAACACCCCATTCGACGGACCCAGGCGCGTCTTTTGGGATCTTGTCTGCGGTAAAATCACGCCCCAAATCGACAAGCTGCATGACGCCTTTTGTGGTGGCCTTGAGTCCGACTTGGTGATCCCAGTTACCGGCCATGAGTTGGACGGTGCCGGTTGCTGGGTAGGTGGACGTGAAGAATTTCCCGGCGTTTGCTACTGATTCGCGAGCGCCAGCGAAGGCACCGATTTTCCCATCTTTTTGAGAAAGGAAGTTGTTTTGGGTATTGACGTTTCTGTTGTTGATCGTGTCAGTGGCAAATCTTTTTCATCTCAGATTTCGGGGCCTCTTGCCCTTTGGTAGTAACCTGATACCAATCCAACTGCTCCCTCTTTGCCTTGTTAGTGGGCGGCGCAGCAGAAACCACCGTAAGCAAGAAAGAGAGAATGACTGAAGCCTTCATGATTGAAACGTGCTGTAATGACTGAGTCAAAAAGGAATGCGGTGAAGGAGATAAAACAAAGAGCAAAGTTCTTAAAGAGCCCTGACAAAAGGGCATATGATGGATTTATATGGGCATATGACTCGATAACCAGGCAGCTAAAGATGGCGAATGGTAGCGGACGCGAGTAATTGAGCAATAGACCTACAGTTGCTGCCGTAGAGATTGAGTTCTGTTGTTAAAGCTTGGTTCACCCATTTGGTATAAATGAAACGCCCGCAACGGAAATGAAAATCGTGATGGGGTTCGTCACATTTGATTCGTGAGTCGGGATGGCTCGAAGAAGTAACAGTTCGTGATAATGTACAAAGCTGTGTTAGCAAGTGCGGAGGACGCATACCGTGTCGAATCTACATTCCAGCCCAACGAAGCGCGTTGTGACACTATGCTTGCTACTCGAAGTCATATACAGACCTTCGAGTGTACGCAGCGAGAAATGAGGACCACGCCATGAGGCCTAGCTGAAGGAGTTGATCACCGAGTGCAAGGGACGAATCCGTTCGAGCTGAACACATCCCCGGACGATCAAGTTCAAGTTCTGGAGGTTCATGATGGTTAAAAGGAGCGGCACAAGACTCCACATGATCCTGTCTTCAAGCTGAAACTCTCAGCCACTCGGAGATGGTTGATGATATAGTAATGATTTGGAAAAGAAATGACCAAAGAAGAAATGCTGATGAGTTGTCTGGTATTACCTGTCGTGATGTTGTCTCGGAAGCAGGTCCACGATATTAACGGTTCTGGTCTAAAGCGAGCATCGGACGCCTCTAACGTCATCCATCTGATGCCACGCCCTAGGATCGTCCCGGGGGTTGCTCCACAATGATGCTCAACGTATCAGAGAGGCGCGAGATGATGATGATTGTCGATGGAAAGAGCAAGAAAGGAAGTGTCAGGATTGAGTAGATTGGAAGTTAGATCGGAACGTGTATTGTATTGATAGGATAATCGCTAGAGATCCGTAAGCGAGTGTTCTCTATAAGGTATAATGATACGTGTTCGCTTAGCAGTCATGTGATAGATTCCTGACAGGAAGCAGTCCACACGTGACACCTGGACAGAGATCAAGCTACAGGGTAGAGCCTGGATTGACCCTGAGTCTAACCACCTTGGGATAATTGTAGAATCCTTGTATTCGTGACGTCAATCTCTCAGATCCGAGTCCGACCAACTCACGAATCGACGCATTTGCCAATAATTGGTGTTAACCCTCGAAGCCCGTTGTTGTGGAGGTGGCTGTGAGCCCGCTTTCAAGGTTTAAACAGGTTTCTTTCTGCGTATCCACCGCATATGGATAGAGGTATATATATCAGGTCGTGAGCCTGCCTTAGCCTCACCCATTCATCTTACATCAACATCTCCAATCTACCAAACAAACTATTAGACATCTCTCAAAGTTAAATCCACCTTACTCAAGTTATCTCCAACTAAACTACTTCCTTTCAACCCAACCAATAAAATGGCAGGACTTCTAGGCGGCGGTGGAAACGGTAACGGCGGTCTCCTCGGAGGGTAATTCCACCCTTTCCATCCATCTCCCTAGAGACACTTGACTCCAGAACTAACATATCATCGACAGCGTCCTCAACACAGTCGACAACACCACAAAAGACCTCCCCGTTGTCGGCGGCGTTACCTCTCCTCTCCTCAAAACAGTCGGCGGAACAGTAGACGGTCTACCTATCGTCGGCTCAGGGGGCGCTGGACAGAAGCAAGCACAAGGCCAGGCACAGGGACAACAACAACAATTAAGTGCCGAGGAGGCGCAAGCTGTAGCCTTGGCGAAGAAGAAGAAGGCGCTTGCCTTGAAGAAACAGCAGTTGGCTCTCGAGGCTGAGGAGATGGAGTTGGAGGGTTGAGAATTTATCTAGGATCTGGATGTATGTTTATCGTGATACGATAGAAATGAATTTCTTTACTAGAATTATGTCAATTCTTCTTCCCGCTGCAAGAATCAGAAGCCTCAACCTCAATCTCCTTCAACAATGTATTCTGCAGGATCATCTCGACATCTGTCCGCCTCGCGGATGCCGATAAGCATCAGGATATATCAGGAAAAGCTAAGTGCGAGATCAAGGCATAGCGGTATTAATGTCAGACCTCAGAGTTGTGAACATCATCTTTGCTTTAAAAGTCCTGATATATATCTTATTCCCCCGAAATCTAATCTGCCTCCATCTCGTATTATTGACAGCTCTTTCTTCCCTTTTACGATTCTTTCTTTTAGCTCTCTACAAGTGAGCTTCTCCTTAACTAGAGGGAAAAGCCGCGAGCATTACGTGAACGCGTGAAGGCTTTCCAAGATCCAAACATTCCAACCCAATCGATGGGTCTTGATGTCCATATCTGACCGCATCCCAAGGCATTCGTAGCCCAAAATAGGGCCGCAAATACCAAACCTATCCCGTACGAAACCTAGCCCGATTTTGCCGAAAATCCCGACTCCGTTAAGTATGTAGAGGGATAAAGTAGCTGCCTTCTTGAGATCAAACTTAGGACTTCTTTGGAGAAATCCGGTGCATATGTGTTAGGTATGAATGCAGCAAGAGCTTTATCATCTTAGTGGGGTCCTCAATAACAGAACGAACCTGGAGTGTAAAGGATGCTCGCGGGTTGATGAAACTGATGAAACTGATGAGTGATGGTTGTTGTTGTTGTTGTTATTGGATGTTGGCGCGTCGAGGTCGCGATCTTTTGCGAGCTGCGAACCTCGACTCTACGCAACACGTGCCCATCTCATGCTCAACATTCATTTGGCGAAGCCAGAAAGACCAGACGGCTACCGAGAAGAGGATTCAGAGAGGATTCAGAGAGGATTCAGAGAGGATTCAGATGATGAGGTGAGAGAGCGAAAGCGCAACAGCCTCACGCTGCATATTTCCGGCTCTATCAGCGGCCGGACGATTCGTCATCATTATCACCGTTGCAATCCCATCCCCTTTTCTGTTGTTTTAGACTCCCTCCACTCATCCTGACTATCTTCATCACCTCGACGTCTCCGAATTCTTGCCAGCCTTTGTGGACGCCATGTCCGTCTCCACCATCGACAGCTCGCCTGTTTACGCTGCCAAAGAAGCCACTTCTACACGACCGTCCAAGGGGAAGTTCAATTTCATCTTCAGACGCAAGAACAAAGTTGAGCATCAAAACACGGAGGAAGCGCTTCTGGAGAAAAAGAAATCCAATAAACTCAAGAAGACGCCATCGAAACAGACGACTATTGCGTTGAAGAAACAGGAGAACCCGCAACTTGTATGGAACCGAGAAGAGAATAGATTTTCGCGGGACTTGGATAAAGATACAGGTGAATCCAGGGATCATACAATTTTGCTGCACGCTTTGCAACATCGTGAATCCAACGAATCCTTTCCGGAGTACATCGAGATTGACAACACGAACAAGAAACCAGGAGAGGCCAGTATCGCGAGCCTACCTCCTCAACTATGGCAGCTCGTCACCAGCTTCCTCTCCCTGTCTGACACCGCGAACCTCGTCTTATCAACCAAAACACTGCTGAACAAGCTGGGGACTAGAAGCTGGAGAATGATCAACCTTCCAGAAAACCATCAACAACGAACTGACTTCCTGATGAAAATGGATCGGTCTGTGCCAAATCATCTATACTGCCCTATATGCTCCGTATATCACCTCAGAATCCAGAACGGTTCAGAATCAATAAAACCAACCCTCGTACTAAATCCCCTCTTCCTCTGCCCGATGGTTGACAAAGTCACTCCACCTCGGACGCGTATCGCGTCTGGCCGCACCCTCCCCTTTACCTTCGCCCAGCTCGCTCTACGAGCTTACAAGTATGGTCCCAAATATGGCATCACTCTCGACTCCCTCTCCCGGCGCTGGACCGACAAATTCGGCTGGTCTCACACATCAATGTACCGAATCCACAACAACCGGCTCCTCATGCGCGTTATTAGTCAAAAATTCGCACCAGGTGGTATGGTGGAAGCCGCAAAACGTGGGTTTTTCTACAACATGCATGAAGATTTCACTCCCTACTTTTCTGTCTGCGCTCATTGGCGAGATGGGGAATTAATGACCATCTGCAAATGCGCCGTCGACCACATCCCCGCCCCCAAATTCGCAATCAGCGAACAACACAAAATGCACAAAAAACCTCTCCCCGAGAAACCACGCATTGTCGCGCTGTGCGGCGTCTGTCAACCCATGCGTCGCTGTCCCGAGTGTCCCACCGAATATCTCGTTGAACTCAAACTCGTGGAAGATGTCAAAGATGCCGTTTATCGCTTCAAGCAGGCGATTGTTATTACGAGGTGGAGTGATTTGGGTGATGGCTCCACGCCTCAGAATTTGGAGTGGGCGGCTGTCAATGGGAAGGCGGGGTATAATTCTGTTATTGAGATTGGACGGAGAGCTTTGAGTGGCATCTTTGAGGCACAGATGAGTTTGGATAATATGAATCTGCCTGGGCAGAGAATTCTTTCCTTGAACCCGAAGATGGTGAGAACGGATGAGGATAATGAGACGTGGTATTGATAGGCTCGTTTGTTCTTCTAATATCGATCGCTGGCTAGTAGATAACACTTTTTATCATTTTAATTGTTTACGCCTGCAAGATTCTCATGCTGTCTGAATAGCATCTAGGCCGTAGCTGCCTCATGCACTGCCATCGTGTCTGAGGCCGTCTGCCTTGGTTTTGACCCATGGCCACTAGCTACTATTCTAGACGCTGTGCCTCCTTCAAGCGAGACCGAAGATGGCGAAGCTCCGTGAGAGGCACCTTGTGTCTGCTTCCACTCACTATATAGCTTCCAAGTTCGCTCGCCAGTCTTCTGTTCAGGTATTCCCGCTGACCTTACCTCACCATGAGTAGCTGGCTTGCGTCTTTTCTAGGCTCGTGGGCTAGCGACAGCAATCCATCAGCGGCGCTTACAGCCCCAGCTGAATCTCCATCAAACCCGGTGCCTATCTTTAAGCACGAGAGACGTCTTCGAAAAGAAGATGCTGAGATTCGACTGTTACGGATTTCCCCTGCCACTTTTCATTCTTCCCCTCTCCGTTGTCAGTTGATATACACATCGCTTGATGGCCTTCCTACCTACAAAGCCTTGTCATATACTTGGGGATCTCCCTACAGCGAGAATCTATCCCGGCGACCCGTACCTAGTCTTGGGGAAGCACGACTGTGGATTGACAACCAGCCTGTCAATATCACCGCCAATCTGAATTCTGCACTTCGTTATCTTCGGCCCCAAAATGAAGAGCTCATCCTCTGGGTCGATGCCATATGTATCAACCAAAATGATAACGAAGAAAAAGCCTGGCAAGTTCAACAAATGCGTAGGGTCTACGAAATTGCGATCTCAACAATTGTATGGCTTGGACCTCCGGCAGATGGCAGCGATTTGGCTATCGAAGCTCTTTGTGCTATGAGAAGATTTGCACTTCGGACACAGCATCACCGCAGGTTACCTGGCTCTGGCATGGTCGACATGACGCAAGTCGAAAACGACGACGAATCACCACAAGCCTATGCAGACCTCGTGATCGCCGGTTCTTTTGGCCAGCTCTTCCAGAAACCTGTGCAAAGTAGTTTCGAGTTGCCACTATATCCGATTGAAGAAGTTGCAGCGTTGCTTGAGAGAGGTTGGTGGGCTCGTGTCTGGGTTCTTCAAGAGCTGGTTCTAGCTAAGCGTGTCGATTTCGTATGCGGTACCAAGGTCATGCCAGAAGCCGACGAGGTCTTTGGAACATTTGTAAACACGTGGGATCACCAGGTGCGAGAGTTTGGAAGGCCAGCGAGAATGCTTGATCACCGCCCTTGGACAATGATTGATACGAGACTACAATACGCGCGATCGAGAGAATTGCTACCGCTAAGAGTGCTGCTGGAGGAAGCAGCACTGGCATCACTCCAAGCGAAAGACCCTCTGGATAAAATATATGGTATTTTAAGTTTGGCGAAAGACAGTGCAGAGTTGGGTATTGAAGTCAATTACACCATCACCCACCAAGAGTTGTACACCGAGCTAGCCAAAGCGTATATTCTGCGAGGCGATTTGTGGTTCTTTTCCTATTGTGGGACTGGAATCGAGCCAAGTACCACACTTCCAAGCTGGGTAGCAGATTGGAGTCATGACCATGGATTTCGACCTTTCGGCTACATGCTTGCATCAAAGCAGCTTCCCTCTCAGACACCCTTCGCTACCTTTCCACCTCTCGAGCCAGACCGTCCCTTATCTCAGCAGAGAGTCGTACTTCAAGGTATCATTATAGACACAATCGACTACGTCTCAGAAGCTCGTCCAAATCACTCTCAAGTAAATCTCTCCACACTCGGCCGCAGTCAGATCGTTGGTTGGATAGCACGCACAACCCGCGAACTTATCGATGATCTAGTGGACACGCCATCTCGAGGTACGTTGGACAATGCATGCTGGACCTTCGTTGCAGGTAACATCGCTACACCGTCCACCGATTATGCTTTGCCCATGTCAGAACAAGAAGCAGCCATTCGCGGGGCCTTCAGAAAACTCCTTGATATGTCAACAATCACTACAAAGCTGAACTTTGACGATGATTGGGGCACGGCGGATAGTTCTACGTCTCCAGCTATGGTGAGACAACGAGTAGAAAGCTATTTCCATTGTACGATGAATGTCACGAATGGGCGGTGCGCTTTTCGATCGAGGTCTGGTTGCATGGGTCTTGGTTCCATGCGGATCCATCGTGGCGATAAACTGGTCATGTTCCGAGGCGGGGTCGCTTTGATGGCGTTGAGAAGTGTTGGCATAGAAGGTCATTATCGTATCATTGGTGAGGTCTTTGCTAATGATTCTCGGAAAGATAGCCTCTATAACCAGATGTTGAAGGATTATGGATCGGCCTTGTGTGGATATACTGTTGATGGGGATAAGAAGTTGGAGGCGATAGAACTGGAGTAAGTTCAAAGAATAGAATCGATCTTGATCCTGAAATAAGAATGATGTGAGCTAGGCTATTATATTAATACTTAATCCCATCGCCTTTGACTGTAGCAAGGAGTTCCATTTGGTGGGCTCGAGACGATAGTGGATTCTGTATACATAGTAGACGCTCTAGGAGTTTTCAGCTTTCGACGCCTCTAATTGGTTAAAATAAGATCAAAGTGGGTAAAAGCCAAAGCCGCTGTTGCTGTACACGCCAACAAAATAAGATGGAAGTCGTTAAAGACGAGATGAAAGTCGTCAGGGACGAGATGAAAGCACGAAACCAAACCCAGAGCGTCTGATTTATGGGATAAATGCAACAGCGCATCGGCAGGATTTCTTCAAAGGCCTGGCAGAGATACACGTAAGTAAGTCGCTATATAGAGATTCTGCGACTCGTTTTATGTTTTAGGTCGAGCTTTCGACTATACAGCTTCCCATGATCGGGACTATACAGGGAATCAATAAAGACGGCACAATCCAGCAAGGCCCTATACCCGGACTTGGTGAGCAAAGGATGGATAAAGTACAGTATAGCCCAATAGATGTGGAAATGCTCTCTCTTTACACCTCTGGATAAACATCCGTCCTCCTCAACAACGGCACCTCCCTCCTCACCTTTACTATTGTCTCCTCTTCAACATCAAAGGTCGCAAGCTCAGGCTCACCGCTCCACTCCCCACTTAACTCGGCTTTCACCTCACCCCATGGATCGACAACAAGCGAGTGACCATACGATACTCTCTTCTCGTTATGTCTCCCTACTTGCGCAGACGCAACGACATAGGATTGTGTCTCAATAGCCCTCGCCCTTAGCAAAGTCTCCCAATGCGCTTTTCCGGTTGGGACCGTGAAAGCAGAAGGATACGTAATGACTGTAGCACCAAGCCGACGGAGTGCGATCGCAGGCTCAGGAAATCGGAGGTCAAAACATATTAATAATCCCACGGAACCGACCGAAGTTTTGAAAGGCTTGACAATTTCTTTACCCGGTTGTACGGAACTACAGTCGTCAGCAGACAGCTCTCGAGAAGTGGATAACGAGGCTTACTCAGACTCCTTCAATACAGGACCTCCATCAATCTCCACATCAAAAAGATGCAACTTCTGATACCTCTCCCTAATCTCACCCATCTCATCAATCCAAATCAACGTATTCCTCAACCTCCTCATCCCATCCTTTACATCTTCAACCGCAGGTTCATGGATCCCGACATTAACCTGTAATCCGAATTTCTTCGCTTCAGCTTGGAGACCGAGAACAAAGGGACTTGATGATACTGGTTGGACGAGGGAAAGGGACTCAGCGGCTGAGGAAGCTATGTAGTCTGATGCTTCGGGGAGGAACAGGGCCTTGGCTCCGGCTGCCGAGGCTTTCTGGATCAAGGTTGTGCATTGGGCGAGGTTTTGGTGGAGGTTGTTTGTTGAGTTGATTTGGCCTATTGCCTTGTGCAGCTGTTAGCAGCAATGTTGTTGTTTGGATTGAGAGAAATAGCAATGGTTGTAAACGATCAAATCGATTGGAGAGATTGTAAGGAAAAGAAAGCGTGTTCTTGCATCCATCGAGCTCCTATCTTGAGATCAAATATTGGCAATCCAAGATTAAAATGCTGCCAGGAGGTTCGTACGCTCGAGTTGAGTTCAAAAACCTTGATAGATTTTATAAACAATTGGCAAAGCAAGAGCTTTTGCTATGGCTTAGAACACAATCGTGTGATAGATCTTGAAGGATACTTCAACTTTTAATGGAAATAGCGGAAGAAGAAATTCGCAAGAAAGTCGACAACCTTTGGATGACTAGCTAGATCTGAAGTCTCAAAGCTCTTTCTTGCTCTGCCCTACCGTGCTCGAATCCGTTCTTGTTTGAAGATTAGGGATACCTGAAGAATGACACATCCAAGAATATATATGAGGAAATTGGAGTGAATACGGCGAATCTGATGGGTGAACAGAACAGAACAGATGAGAGTATCCTTACAGCTTTCACCATTTTCCCCAGCATTTAGGAGTCGGTATCGATTGCGTGTATTGGATATCAAAAGTGGTGATGTTGAGGAGACGCGTGGCTTGTGGCTTGTGGCTTTGGGTGAGGAACGCGGAGCTCAAGACGCAGACCCTGGACATCGTCAACCCTAATCCCAGAGAGACGGAATCGTAGCACGACAACAAAGACACGTTGTGGAAAGGCAAGACCCCACTGTACTTCCTGATATGAGAACACACCACTCGCTACCAACAATGCACCATTCTAAACGTCAAAGAAGCCTTCCCTGAACGCGGATTACCCGGACGAGGTATAAGCTGCAGCCTCAACAATGGCGGCACCACAAAAGCAGGCCTCTAGATGGGGTCTAGGAAATCTCGTGTCCGGAGCTGTAGCCGGCCTGGAATCGCGTCTGGATACCATCCTCGCCGACGATGAAACAAGAGCAGCGGAAGAGGCGGCGCGGAAAGCAAAAGCTGCGGCTTCGCGACCTGCGGTTTTGAAAGCAGATACACCTGATGGCTCGAGGGCAAGCTCGAGGAATAGAGCCAACGATCGGTTGGCGGAGAAGTTGGCGAAGAGGGAGACAGCAAGGGCGGCGGGGATGAGGACACCGGTTGAGATGGCCAGTCCGAGGCCGAGTATCACGGTCGCGAGGGAGAGTGGGGAGGTAGGACAGGAGGATTTGGGTGCTGAGATTAAGGGAAAGGAGACCGTGGAAGAGGAAGGGAGAAAGAGTATTGTTGCGGATTCTACATTGCCTCAGATGAGGCCGAGTGAAGCTACGACTGCGACTACGGATGCGATAGCGACAGGCCTCAAACCTTCGCTTGAAGTACGGAATGGCGTCTTTGCCAGACCATCCACCGACTCTCTCTCCGTCAGACCCTCAAACGACTCCTTTTCCGTCCATGAACCCACCATACAAGAGAAACCTATACTCCGACGCTCACCATCCTTCCTCGAATCCGAGCTCTCACGCGTCACGAAGACTCAAGATGAGAATACCCGCAACTACCAAGAAGAACTCCACGCCCACCTCGAAAGAATAGATGCCCTTCAAGCGAAGCTTGCTTACCTGGCAAGCCAAACCTCCGCCGCAGCACGGGAGGCTGCATCCTCCGCCCCCTCAGGATCAATGGAGAAGAAACTGGCCGAGCAAGAGGAGAAAATAGCACAACTTCTTGAAGAAGGACAAAAGTTGAGCAAGACAGAGATGAAACACATGACTGCCATTAAGAAAATGAGACAACGGATGCAAGAAGAAGAGAAAGACAAGGCTGAGTTGAAAAGACGGCTACACAAAACAGAGCAAGAATGGACAGACCAACGAGATCGACTAAGGATACTAGAAGAGCGAGATAAAGCGGCTCAAGAAAGACTAAAAATCCTTCCAAAAATGGAACAAGATGTTGATTCGCTGAAACGGGAGAAAGAGACGTCAGATCGTGAGGTCTTGGAATTGAGAAAACAAGTCTTGGAATCAGAAAGACGAGCCGAAGATGCAGAAAAAAGAGCACGAACGAGCAAACTGGAAGATCAAATGCGAGTAGTCGCAGAATTGAACGACGAACTCTCCAACGCGCGGATAGAGAAAAGGCTCGTAGAAGATAGAGGTAAAGCCGAAGTCAAGAAAGTGCAAGAGGAATTTACACGACAAGCTGAGAAAGCCAAACAAGTGGAGCTAGAGCTACGGAATGATGTCCAGGTAAGTCATATATACTCCTTCACCATTCTCTCAAAAATGCCCTTCTAATTAGTATGACAATAGAATCTTGAAACCAAACTCGAACTCCTCCGCTCGCGCTCCGAAGAATCAACCTCCACAACAACGACCTCAGATCAAACCAAATTACTACGCCAAGTGGAAACACTCCAAACACAATACTCTCTCGCATCCGAAAATTGGCAGGCTCTCGAATCATCATTGACTTCAAGAATAACCACGCTCGAGAAAGAAAGGGACGAAGTAGCTAAGCGAGAAGCCGATATGCGAAAGAAAGCCCGAGAAGTAAACGCCAAATCACGCCGTCTAGAAGAAGAACTCGACACGGAGAAAGGCGAAAAGGCTACTCTTGAAGCTGAGATTTCTACATTGAAGACGAGTATGAAGAAACTACAAGCTAGGGTGGAAGCGGCAGAGAGCAGCATGGAAGAATCCCGTTCAGAGTTGGAGAAAGAACGCAAATCTCTTCAGACGAAGTTGGAGGAGGAGAAAACGAAATGGAGATTGGAATCCCTAGCTAATGCCTCTGGACCCCCGACACCTAGCGAAAGCAACCATTTCCTCCGTGCTGATAACCTTTTCGGCAATCAAACCCGAAAGGCATCGAATTCGGATCTATTGGGACTACACCTTCCCTCCCATGGTCTTGGAAGAAGAAGTAACGCCGGATCCCGCATAATCACAACAGATCGTGACCTTCCACCCCTATACACCGACTCCCGGCCCTCATCAAGCCGACGGACATCACATCAACCATTCCATCACCCGGGAACGCCTAACAGGACAACGACCGATTCGACGACACCTAGTCGCCACGAGTTCAGTCCACATGAGCGAGGTTGGGCCAATGGTAGCGTCCCGCAAAGTGCAACGATATCCGTGGCACCGAGTGTTGACATTGATGACTTGGATAGAGACAGAGAGTCGATGGGAAGTCCGCACCGAACTGTCAATGAACTCATTTCTGTGAGTGCAGCCGGCGCAGGACCAAGTGTTCAACTAGTGGAAAGAATGAGTGCTGCTGTGAGGAGGCTTGAGTCGGAGAAGGCGTCGAACAAAGAAGAGCTGGGGAGGATTCAGGGGCAAAGGGATGAGGCGAGGTCAGAGGTTGTTACACTAATGAGGGAAATGGAAGCGCTCAAGGGGTCCCGCGAAAAGGTTGCCAAGCTCGAGGAGGAAATCAAAGAGGTCAAGGGCAAGTTCGAGGCGAGTCTTGAGATGCTTGGGGAGAAGAGTGAGGAGGCGGACGAGCTGAGGAATGACGTACATGATCTGAAGAAGCTTTATCGGGAGTTGGTTGATAGTACTTTGAAGTGAGGGTGGTTCAATTCTTGGATTGAGGTCACAGGGAATAAGTTCAGCGGATCCAACACTTATCAGGGGCCAGTCTCAGGAATATATGGGGTATATCTTCTTCTTGCGAGGAGCACGATCTTTTGGCGTTTGCGCTTGTATTTGTATTTCATGTGGTGTTCTTGGGTCAACGCTGGGTCACTTGGATACCCTCACGCTCAGCGGCTTGAAGCACGAATGTTTTGACCTTGTCATTGTCAGCCTATCCATACATCGCAAAAATATGCAAACGATATCAAAACGCACCTTCACATCCGGCGCCAATTGAATGGCCAAATTACCATCGGAATCTCTTCGATCATGCTCAGCACCCTCCTTCAACAGAAACACGGCAGCGTCGCCATGGCCTTCGATGATTGCGTGATGTAATGCCGTCATACTATACACATCCCCAGCGCTGAGTGGACTCTTGTTCTCAAGAAATAACTTCATCATCGGTATTGAACCGATTGCTGCTGCGCGGTGGAGCGGTAAATGTGATTTCCTATCCTTCGTCCGTGGGCTGGCTTTGTGCGCGATGAGTTTCCGGGCGATGTCGAGGTTGTTCTTTGAGGCGGCGAAGTGGAGGGCGGTTTGGCCTCCATTGTCTGATGGCGGTTTTATTAGCACACGTTTTATTCCACTACTTCTAGACTTGATGATGTGGTTGATTGGGAGAGGTGTGTGGAGTATCCTTACTTGTGGCATTCACGTCGGCTCCCCGTGATATGAGTAAATCTACCATGGCATCTCCATCTTGCCGACTCGTAGCCATCATTAACGGGGTCCATCCTATCCCATCTCTGGCGTCGACATCGAAGTCTTTGGCTTGGAGGAGGAGTTGGACGATTGGAATGTGATTGTAGGAGACTGCCCAGTGGAGGGGGAGCCGATCATCTTCGTCGCGAAGGGAGGCGAGTTTGGGGTTTGCCTATGGGTCGTCAGGTTATATGGTAGGTGGAGGGGTTGGGTCTGGCGAGGTATACGCTGAGGAGGGATTCCACGATGGATACTATGTTTGTTAGATGAGTATCTGTGTAGGGAATTGGATGGAACGTACGGCGGCCATCTCGTGCGGCCTCGTGGATTTCAAACTTTGAGGTCTTGGGTTCTATCATGGTTGTAGTCCAATTCCGGGGCTTAATTTGGTATGTAAGGGCGGTAGATTAGAGTTGTAAGATAACCTTTTATGGGCATGCCGAAGATCTCACAGGGTCCTGAAAGCGCCGTGATAATAAGATAGTACGATTGACGGATTCACATAACGGCGACCCCAGATTCAGGAGTGTCAAACTTAATTGAATATATATCCATCGCCCTGGTAGGAAGGTAGCGCTCCGATTGGATTTGAATTTGAATTGGTTCTTAATACGCTTTGGTCTAAGCTCAAACGCCAGGTCACCTGTTCTTCATCCACCGCTATATAATTCCTTTTCTCCCTCTTTTGACTCGCATCCTGTCAACCTATAACAACTTTTCTAGAAACCAACACCTTACAAAAATATTCACCGCCACCTCAGCAAAAAGACAAAAATAACAACATACAGCAGCGAGGATTCGCTGGTGGTCACCCACCCAACTACTAATTCGCCGATATCAAGCTTATCTAGGAATGAGCGAACGGGGATTCGAGCTTTCTTGATTCTATGGCCGTATGTATCAGCTGCTTCGGTTGTATCTGTATAAGTAGGCGTGGGACAAAGGCGAGGTTTCCGAAGATAGACGTTCTATACCAGCCAATATCAAGTTCTCTTGATTCTGTGGCCGTATGTGCTGGACATTCAATTGTTTTTGATTATCTACATACTCGCTGGCGACAGAACAACACTAATCAAGTACTATAATTATGGGTTCATGTCGATCCAATTGAGGTCTAGACAAGCAAGGTTTGCTCTACATATGGCAGAGTTATTTTCTCTCTTGGTCTAGGTCCAATCATATTACAAACCGGACAGCATGAACACAAGGCAGTGGAACTCGGATGCTGGTAGGAACGACTTCGACTTCGACAGCAATTAATGGCAGGAATGATTCTCTATCATAGAGGGCTACATGATGACCAGGAACGGCATTTGGAAGCTCGGGGCGGTTTACGGTGGTTATCAACTCTTTTCTCTTCCTGACGCAGGCTTCTGACTTGCTTAAATTTGTATCGGTAACGTTGGCTCCCTTCCTCAGTACATGTTGGAGGTGGAACCCATTACAGTAGCCTCAAGTTACTGCCTCGTGCTTCGGCTCCTCAGCGACCTTCGTCCTCTTTGGCCCATTTGCCTGTTCTTTCTCAAGGCCCTCAGCTTTTCGCTTCAAGCCAGCAGGTGAGGCAAGTCCCTTTGTATCCTCCACATCTCTGGCATCACCATGTTGACCCTTCTGTGCTACCTGTGTCTCTGTCGAGATGTGCTGTCGTTTCCGTATAGCCTCCTCCAAATCATCTCCCATATCATCGAGTTTTCGCTTTTGCGTGTCATCTATGCGTTCTGCTTCGGAGAGAATATTGGCAATGGCCTGCTCGCCTGATCGATTTAATGTGTTGCTGGGTACCGGTTGAAAAATCGTAGTATCTTGGGGTAAGGGTGCGATACCCTGGGCAGCTGTCTCGCAACCTGCTGTCGGGTTCCGAAGTATTTCATCACAATTCGCATCGAATCTCATGCTCCACAATCGGATTGCCGACATAAGTTTTTCGGTTTTATCAAGCTCGTGATCCCGGCCAAAAATCGTATCGACGAACACACGGCCTGAATTCTTATTCATGTTTGTAGGCGTCTTATCTCCGTTCGATTTCTTCGCGGCTTTCCACATGTAATCCTCACATACTTTCAGTAATTTTTTGAACCTCACCCATAGTCGCTCTCCGGAGTCAAGAAAGTCTTCTACGAGTTCTCGCGATTCGTCCAATTTGATGCGTGACATGCTCACATTTGCTCTTTTAATCTTGCCTGTTTTTATCATGAGTTGTGAATCTCAATGGGGGCTCGTGGAGTTACCTACCCGCAAGCTGTATAAGGAGAAGCCACAACTCTCCAGCAAGGTCACTCATCGGTGTTACCGGACCAAGATAGAACACAGTCCAATCATAAATCCATTTCCCTAGCGAATTAGCGTCAAAGACACTTCCTAGTAATGTTAGAGGCTCCTCTGTAGAATCCCAGTTCTTCGTCGAATAGCCAGCAGGAATTCCAGCCCTTCTAGCGTCCTGTTCTATTGCCGTCTGGGATTGCGGGTTAAGATCTTTCAAGGAAGGAGTCTTCGTAGGCTTCGGCGGCGTGTTTATGTATCTGGGCGGCACTGCCGAAGCCCTCCATGACCTCGATTGTCCAGTTCGGGCATCACCGAGCGATGGTGCCGCAGAGGTTGTCGAGTAAAAAGGCGGCGTCTTCCAAGCGTTTTCTCCTCCTGTGTAGCGGTATTTGAAAGAAGACTGGTAGCTATACCTTTGGTTGTGATGAGTAGTTGCCGGGCGAGTTCTCAACTTGGTGTAAGCATAGTTTTCATCTTTTGGCAGGTGACTGAGATCAACGCCAGAGGAGCTGTATTCCAGACCTTCGTAGCTGAAACCCTCGCTTGTCCTGAATTTTGCAACTTTCTCATCCGGCATATGGTTTCCAAGCTCTTCCCGTCCAGTCCCGATAACATTAACAGTATCATCATCGTTCTCCATGCCAGAATTGACCTCATCAGCGAAGTCCTCGTAATTAGGAACTTCATGAATAGACGCATCACCGTCATCTATATCTTCGTCGCAACCAGATGTTGCATCCTCAGCGCTGGGGGCAGGAATAGCAGGAAATTCCCATTTGTTCCAATCACTAGGTTGACCGCTTGATATGTTCTTTGCAGTGGATGGATCGAAGTTCACGGTTTGAAAGGCATCTCCGGCTGCGAACGACGAAAACACTACTCCTCGCTTATACCGTAATTTTCGTGTGAGGAAATGTAGCCTTTTGAATCCTGTGATATCCTCGTCATCGTCTTCTGATTGCGCTTCCCGTTCAAGTGTACTTGCCGGTGGAGCTCGTGGCGGGGTCTGTGGCGGTGTTATTGTGTAAGAGCGTCTGGGAAGCTCTGGGCCATATATTGGTTTTCCATTCTTGAGGGAGGCCTCTCCAAATTTTATCGGAGTCTTCCCCCGAACTGGAATGTGAAACTGATCTACAGGCTGCTCTATCTCGCATATTTCTACGATTCGACAGAACCATTTCTTGCAGTTTTTGCTGGACACAATTTAGTCTACGTCAAGTGTTCACAAGATCGCCACACTTACCATTGGGTGTTTGTATTCGCTGGCCTATCAGAAACAGTACGACAATGAGGGCACTGCGTGGAATTGCTTTCTGAATCACCAGAAATCTCATCTCTGAAGATTAAGCTCATGGTCACACTCTGGCCTGGCAAGAAAGCATCATCCCAATCTTGTGCTCGCATAATCTCCTTGTTGGTTGCTTGCTCGTGAAGAATATAATCCTTCCTCTTCACCTTGCGCAATCCTCTCCTTCCTTTAAAATTCAGCTCCATGACGGACTCGAAGGCTTCCCAGGATGTGATGAATCGAAGGTGGACCGGAAAGTTGCGCCCAATTGGGTCATCGAGCGTGAAAGGATCCTCTGAAAGTGGTCGACCAATCTGATCTACTGCTGTTCGTATTGCTACTACTTCGCGGTAGATGCGAAAATTTGTTGCCATGATGCCAATCAATAATATTTTGAGCTCTTTGCCTAGATTTCGGATCCATTCGAAGCGATCGCTCATCTTGGTGGTTACTGAATTTATAGTCTCTGTCAATTTATTGCTGTCTGCCAGCTGACCCTGAATCTGCTTCAGAACTTCATTTTGGTGGTCAAGAGCTAACCGACTTTGCTCAGCAGCCTTCTCAATATTGTCGTTGACGCTAGTATGGGTAATCTTGAGCAAGGCTCTGTTGATTGCGTTAGTCCAATCGCGACGTGCTGACTGAGCACCTACACGTTTGCGGTGGCAACGAGCATAGTAATGGAATCAGTATATCCAGCGATCTCGACGCGAAATCTAGTGATCTCATCTTTCTGACAAATTTGCCATTGGACTTTCCTTGCGGCATCCTTGATCGAGTTATGAGAGCCTCTTTTCCCCAAACTGTTTTTGTACTTGTCGATCCGCTTGGTAAACGAATCTACAGCAATGCGGCACTTATCGACCGAGTGCTTCGCTGTCTCCCACAATGCAAGGAGTTCTGGGGTTGGAGCATGTGTGTTGGCGAGTTGTGCAACTTGCAGAAGAGCTTTATCAAGGATATTCAGCTCGCTGACGATAGCGCGATATTCGGTCGAGGATCCTTTGCTGCTATCGAGTGCTAGAAGAAGGTCTTTGACCAGCAAACTGACAGAAATTATGTCTCCCACGGATCCAAAAGTGACGGGCATTTTTCCGCAAGAAGAAGGGAAGAATTAGACGAGGAAACGCAACGGAAGCCTGGATGTTATCGTAGGAAATGCATAGCACAGCCCCCACCACGCCCTGAGCACAGCCCGACTCGCATAATAGTCGGGCCATGCGATCAGTTTCTACAAGAAGTGCGTTCTTGGCCTGCTCTTCTGCATACGAAAAAGCCTCGCTTATTGATCAAGACCAAGTGTCATGAACACGAATTCGAAGAGAGGACGTCGGGTCCATTACCATATTGCAATCGCGTCGTGGCGACCCTCCTCCCTGAAGCGTCTGATACTTAATTTCAGCGCTATTCGGCGATGGAATAATGGGCCGGTAATATAGTGAAGGTAAGATAGAAGAAGTGGGCTTATGGCATTGTGATGTGAAAGGGATGTAAAGTCTAAGTTGTCGTCGAAAAATTTAATGGGTAGAATACGGCCGAGACACTTGCCGACGAGAGCCCGAGGCACGGGCGTATACTCTGAACTTAGAAAGAGAGACGTAGGAGTTAGGAGGTACCTAATTCTGGGAAAGAGAAATAAAAGGTATAGATAATCGCAAAAAACGGATGCTATACACCAACAGTAATGATACTGGGCGAGAAACGAGATGCGGTAACGGGTCGTACGATTTTTTAACCTGAGAAAAAGCAGCGAATCACCAAAATAAGCAAAGAAAAATCTCAGACAACAACAATACTGTTTTCAATCGCAACTATATCGTGTATGACCTGTAGGTAGGCCAGCTCACTCTACGATAAAAAGGGGTGGCTAAGATATCTACATGAAAACCAATCCAAAACAGTCATTACACAAATGCTATGCAACAACCAATGCTCCGCTGAAACGATCAAATCTCTTTCTCAATTCAAAATATCCTGACCAGATTGACAATTCTGCTGAGTTGAAGGAACAATCTAGCAAGTGGCGCCAGAGCCGGAAGGAATGTTCAAACAAGCGGTAGATTTCTTTCCACCAGTGACAGCAACGTTGCTGAAGGTCCAGTCAGAGCATGAACCCTTACCGCAGAGGATGTAGATGTTAGTTCCAGATGAGGCGACTACAACATATTAGCATCTATTCCCAGCTACGGGTTATTTGGTACATACCTGTTCCCTTGACACCGCTGACAGTAAGATCAGTGATTGGGACACCAGTGGTTGGCGTTCCAGTTGGGGAACCGTTCTCGTAGTCCTGCTCGATGACGATACCGTACTTCGCAATATTCTTGAGGGTAATGTCCTTGTAGGTGACGCCAGAGACAGAACCGGTGGCACCAGAGACGGTCTTAATGCGGACACCGTTGTCAGAGTTGGTGATGGTGGAGGACGAGATGGTGACATCCTTGACGTCGTTGTCGGATCGGCCACCGACACTGCCGATGGACAAGCCGTGACCACCGGAGCAGGATCCACCAGTGAAGGTGATGTTCTATCGTTTGTTAGTGCTTTCTGTCGCCGATGGGAGGGTTATACATACAGTCCCGGAGTTGATGGCGAGGCAATCGTCCTGGTTTTTGACGACAGCGTTGGAGATGACGATGTTGGTCGAGGAACCGACATCGTAAGCGTCCGTGTTGTGTCCCAACTTGCCAGTGTCACCTGCAGAGTTGTCGGTGGTAACAGAGTCAATGACAAGGTTGTCGGCTCCGTTGACGCTGAAGCACTGAACTGGGTGGTTTTTGATGTTCAACCCGGTAATGGTTGAGTCGATCATCTTGTGGGCATAGAAGAACTTTGGCTTGGTCTTTCCACCGTTGGAGCCCTTTCCATCCCACCACGCAGCACCGTTACCGTCGATGACATGACCAGATGCACCGGAGACCTTGATGCCAGTTCCGGCAATGGAGATCATAGGACCCTCCCATTCCTTGTAGCCGAAAGATGTGGTGCCAGAAAAGATGACGCTGGTTCCCTTTGTCAAGCCAGTAAGGTCGAGTGTAGTCCCGGCAGGGACAGCGATATTGCTGAGGGTAATGGTTGTGCAGGATTTCTTCCCTGAGATAGCGGCAGCTGCAGTGGTGAATGTGCAGGATGAGGCGCGCTCTTCGATGGCGCTGTCAACAGCACGGAGAGCTGGCGCAGCAGCAGCAACGTAAGCCAAGATGGCCAAAGCAGAAAATGTGTTCATCATGATGGATGGAATTGAAGCGAAAGTAAATGGCTGTGTGAATGGAATGATTGACTGTAGTTTGAATGGAATGATAAGAAACTTGGAGCAGAAGGATAGGATACTTATAAGGTGAGTTAGCGTACAGCAATGCTCGAAGGTAATTGTGGTGCTAAGCAACACCAAGCCACGCGGAGAAGAGCTTGTTTCCCGTAAGAGTGGGAGCTAAAGCTTGAGGTCGTACAAGCTCCACTTGGCAGCGGGTTCCTCAGTGCTTGATTCAAAAAACAAATGATTAGCAGGATAACTCTGACCATACTGACTGATACTTTTGATCGCTTGATCGAATGTAAACCAAAAGCACTGGTTCTGGCATCCACTGTGACATACTGTCCAAAATTCCTCGTCGGTTCATCGTCGTAGGATAGACATGAAAGCCAAACACCGAAAGATACATCGTTCTACTCTTCGTCATGGTGACATTCTTTGACAGGCTGACCGCCCGTGTCCGAGATGAGTGGGCCATTACTGTTTCGAAACCCTGTCGCATTCCGCAGACGCGGCACGTTGAGGGGTAAAGTTTAGGAGTTTCTTGCCAGCGAGCGAGCCGTTCGAGATCATTCGAGGATCAGCGATACCATCGAAAGGGGATTATGTAGTGGTCTCCTGCAAACCCAGGTTGTTTTCGACCCTCCACAAACATAACTGGCGCTGTGAATTTCTTGCGCCCGTGCATGATGTAAGTCTCCGAAGCTGATCAGCATCACGCTGATCCACACAAGAGGTGCCCAGTTGGCATCCTCCACTGTTGTTACCTAGGCCGCATCAGGTCTCTGCCAAAATCACACGATCTTGCCAACCCTCACGGTCACCGGGAAACATGAGAAAACTATCGCGAATGCGGAGTAGGCAACAGCAAAAGCGTTTATCGATAGGCCCCACATCCCCAGATCCCAACGATGAGGCAGCAGTGGTTCTTCCAGTACCCGTTTTCTCAGGACACAGCCTATAGAGACCATGTAGGTGGAGAGCAGGGCTAATAGCGAGAGTGACACAATTATGTTCAACGCGATAGTCGAGCCAAGGTTTATGAGGCATTAAACCAAGGTCAACAGTGTCGTGAGATACACCGCATTATCTGGAACGTGTCTTTTTTGATTCATTTTTGAGATTATTCTGGAGAGCGGGAATCCTCGGTCCCTTGAAAATGCCCATACTTCCCGGGAACTGGTAGCCAGTGCGGATGTTCCTGTAGATCAGCAGAAACAGAACAATGGTTAGTGTCGGGGCTATACCTTGACTTCCCGTATTGGTAAATAGCTGCAGATACGGTGCATCTGAGTCCAGGACCGTTTCTAGCGGACCTATGCAGAACAAAATCGTGATTAGAATGACTAACCCAAGAAGGACATTCATGATATAGGACCACCACATCACGCGTGGCACAACGAATCCAGCATCTGCTACTTCCTCGGAAATGTGGACGGCGCTATCGCTTCCAAGATTGCAATACAGTACTGTCACTTGAGACACTAGGCAGGAGGTACCTAGAAGAAATGATTAGATCGACGTTGAGAAGAACGTCGTGCCATATCATTGGGTTCGTGGCATACCTTGGCTACTCCAACCACCCCTGTTGACGACAGATGTGAATACTTTGGAAGCTGAGTTCTTCGGACATAAGACCAGGAGCGGTATCATCGCCACCAAGAAGCCACCAAGAAGCCACCAAGATGGCCATAGAGGGAAAGGGTCTCAACAAATGGCAGATATGGTGCTCCCCAAGTATTGAAGAAGATGGTGAGGACCAAGAAGGCGATCATAATGAGCGTGTATTGCCAGTTTGGGAATGCGAACTCTGGCTCTCCAAATTCAATGATTGCCTCAATCATCGTCGTGCACACGAAGACCGAGCTGGCAACACTGGCAATCCAGCCAAGACTGCTCATCTAACCGACCGCGTAGCTGAGGAAACGCTGATGCTCTTCTGGGGAGAATTCGCTCACCCAATGGTATTGGCCGCCTGAAGTTGGAGCCATGCTTTCCAGCTCAGCCAAACTCGCAACTATGGTTGAGTAACAAAGGACAGTCCCAATGAAGGTCCAGAATAACCCCCCGTAACCTCCATTCGTGAATCCAGCGCTGAGCGAAACAAGTACGAATTCCCATGTAGCCATATAGATGCTTATGAAGCCCAGCGTGCTGATGAAGTTGAAGTTGCTGCTTCTTTCCCAGACGGGCCATGTCGTGGACATCGTGTTCGGTGTTTCCTAGGGTGGCGTCATAAGCTACGGAGGTGTGGCCAGAGTGTTCTCTTCCAGTC
The DNA here is from genome assembly GCA_004522665.1 of Venturia nashicola. Lineage (NCBI taxonomy): Eukaryota > Fungi > Ascomycota > Dothideomycetes > Venturiales > Venturiaceae > Venturia > Venturia nashicola. The sequence continues at coordinate 545,406 of SNSD01000009.1, forward strand.
TGGATGCCGCGTTATTCCTACTCGGTGGATTCTGAAGACTGTTTGAGCCCAACAGCATCCATGATGGTGGCGCATCCGGTGGATTAGCGAAGGGGGTTGTTTGGTGGGGAAATGTAGAGGAGGCATCGCACAAAAGAAATGCGGGTACCAAGAGTCAAGTCCACGATTGATAGCGGGAGATCGCCTGTTGGAAGCAAAACGTCTCCATCCCATGTGCCGCAGCTCCAGAGCTGGCAGAAAGGTGGGACTCTGAGCCGCTTCGAAGTGCCAGGCTCGGTACTGTGGCTTAATTGCGTAGTACAGCCGGCACGAGAAATCCCCATGAAGCTGTCTCCATGGTGCACGACGTGATTGTGAGTTTTGGACCCTTGGACGCCTCCACAAGGACGGTTGGTGTGGCAATGGAACGGGATGAGGTTGAAATTTCAGGTCCGAGCTGACTTTCTGCCGAACCTGGCGCGCGGATAAACGTCGGATTATCTAATCTAATCTCTTGGCTATGGAATTTTCTTTACTCCTGGAGCCCACGACCAGAGCCGTGGATTGTTCCCCGTTGTTTGACAGAATTTTGGGCCGTTGTTTTGAAATTCAGGCAGTATTGAACTTCAGCATACCTTTGTCCTCACGAGAGATCAGCTCATTGTCAGGTGGAGAGCGCTTGCAATTGGAGATGCGTAGATAAGCGGCCCTTTAACTCATTCTTCTTTTTCCACAACCTAAAGCCTGGAAATATGGGCCCAATGGTATTTGAAACCAACGATCCCAAGTTTCGGACGACAGATTCGTGGTGTCCGAAGGCAATAGACACACCGTCAGTGCCATCATGGGCAAGCAGGCAGGGTCACTTCTTCCCGAAGTAATTCGTCAAAGTATTGCTTTGCTTAGTTGGACTCTCCTTCTTGTCTTTACTCGTTTTTGACGGTTTCTCGCCAACCCGCAAACAAGTCATCAGTTCTTCGAATTCTGCTCTTCCAACAATGCCACCAGAAGCCACTTTGTGGCCCCTAGCAAAAGATTCACCGAGCCTTTCCGTCAGTGTCCCAGTCGGACTTGCAGCAGCAATCTCGCGCAGTGATTCAATGATATTGACTGGTGTCTCTCTGTTTCTAGCGCATCGAGGTATGCGACATGAGAAATTCACCTTGTCCTCCAGATACCCCTCGTTAGCCACGAGGATGATCTCCAATTTTGGCGATTGCAGATAACCAGCCCACCGTGTGGCAATCACTGGATGAATTTGAGCCGCGCTCGAGATTCGAATCACCGCAATCTTTCCGTCGTAGGAGAATTTGGGAGCTGTGTGAGTGCAGCGTTTCACTTCGGATGCAACCTCATCACGCGCAGCAAGCAGACGCGTATTAGTTAAGATGTCTTTGGGCTCTTTCGCATCTATCAACGCATCCCACGCTGACTTCACATCGTATGTAGAGGTTCTTCTGGGGGCGTTGATTCGCACAACCGCGTCGTTGATGGCTTTCTTTGTGTACTTTTTCATGATAACTCCCATATCTGGAAATGGTGGATTCCATTTCAGAGTAGTGCCGAGATCCCCGTGAGTGCCCATAACACATAGCCAATCGCATTGCGTTGGCACATCTGAATGTAGAGGGACGCAAAGAGTATAAGTGAGAAGAGCACTGGTGGCTACAGGTGGAAAATTACATGCGTTGATGAAAGCCGCCCCTTCAGGATGGTCCTCAGATGTAGCGAAATGGTGATCGATAACGAGAGCTTTGTGCGAGGTTTCGATGATAGGCGGAGAATTTCTAGATCCTTGATCAAGCACAAATATCCACTTGGGATTCTTCTGGGCAATTCTTTTCCTTTCCGAGTCGTCCGTAATCGAGGTGCCCTTCTCTACCAGATGAATCTCGATGAGGTCAGGATCCAATCCAAGAAGAACGAGGGTGCGAAAGAGGATAGCACCCGAAGTCAATCCATCAGTGTCCTTGTCGGGGATTATTACTGTCTTCTGCTTTGTATTGGCGCTGAGATGGTCAGAATGAACCGGGACATGGCTTCGACATTGCTCACCATTCCGTGATCAGGTTGCGAGCCATCTGCATTTGATCCTCAGGTGCAGGCCATATCTCTGATCCGTCCTCATCTTTTACGCATTCTACCGAACAATATTCAGGCAAATCGACCTGTCTTCTCTTACAAGGTGGAGTTGAATCGGCCGATGGCTTTGAGCGCTTCATGGTGGTCTTTCCTGAGCTCGAGTACGCAGCCAAACGATGAGGGTGCCAAGAGGACAGTGTGTGTGCCCTGAGATGTGTATGATAGCATGATTTGAGAAACCTCGATTTCCCGAGCGATCGATTGATCATTGATACCGACGATTTGAGTCTCGGTTGTTTGTGAATGAGAGGAATTGGCCGCTTAGTGATGACGTCTCTGAAGCTCATGACTCGGGGAGTGTGATTTGGCGAAGATGCCAAAGAACCAAAGGATTTATACCTCAGGCTCCTACAGAAATGCCTGGTAAGAAAGGGGTGTAGTGCGACCGCTAATGAAGCTTTTTGGTAAATAGGATATGGAGTGCGCTGTGGTGTTCCGATATAGTTGAATGAAAGTTGGACTAGGCTTCTTGCCTCTTCGAACTCGGACAGATGCCTCCATTTCTAGACAGAAATATGTCTCACGCTTCGAATTTTTTTCCATCGGGATTTGGGATGTAATGGTGTACAAATAGATATTCTACTGGAAGTACTTGTGTTCGACGCGATAGAACTACGGGAACATAGCCGACAGATCGGGAACATTCATCCGAGGTCAACAAAGCCTTTACCTTCTCATCAGACAACATATATCTCCACCACTCAGGCATAACGACAAATCGAGACATGATCTGGCAGGAGGAGGGCTTGGATGAAAAAAGGCAGGCTCGCGCAGCAATGGAGTTTCTGACATGGTCCGTCAGAAGAGTATTACCAAAACGCTAAACAAGATAATCACCGGGAAAGCTGTGTAGAAAGAGCAATTGCAAACCTGGAAACAGTTTCGAAAGCGATTGCGGCGCTTGGTAGCCAGGTGGAAAGGATCCGGCACAGTTGCTGTAACTAAGTCTTAGGTCTTAAAGAATGACCTCAAGACTGCGTTGTTTCTAAAGAAGAAAATATTGCATCTACGATCCTGTGGCTCTATCGATCAGGTCGGTTTGAATACTAGCTCCTGACACGATCACTGCAGATAGGCTGCCTCGATTAAGACAGCCCTCCGATTCCAAGGTCAATTACGACAACGAGACGGGCAACAAGAGTTCCGTGCTTACTCTTAAGGATTTGAGAAGATTGATGAAAGATCATGACGATAAAAGTAGCAATATCAAAGTATCTCAAATCAATATTCCCAATCGCCCCGAATCCAGGATTATTGCGTAAACGGAGAATTCCCAGTTCTCGAAACAGAAGAAGAAGTATACACAAGAATCTAGGAAGAGATCTTACATCTGAAATGATCAAGACAACGAGACTGGCAATACTGAAGATTTCCGCAACGTATCTAGGGCGCAAGGTTAAACGCAGAAAGAGGATGCCAACGAAATTAATGACATTGACGTGTCCAAAATCAGCATTATCAATCGCCACCAGACACTCATCGAGTGCTACAAACATCACAGGCTCGAAGCTGAGGCGGGCCCTTTTTTACCATGAAACTTGATATTATGCTTGGAGGTGAGGAGAGACCTGTGGACGATAAGCAACAGCAGACAGCGGTAGTGAACACGGCTCTCGCCTTGTCAGTGCCAGTAACCGGTAAGAGTAATAAAAAGCACACTAGAGTTACTTTTGCCTCGAATTGCCGAAATAAGATGGAGGACTGGAAATCCAAAGAAATGGAGTGGTTTGAGAGAAAGAAAAAGAATATACGAAAAAACCCTAGGGAGCGACTCATGTACAGTCTTGCACATACAGATGCTGTCCGCTTACTGGACACTGCTGGAACCAGCAATTAAGCACCGAGGATCGCTCATATGCCATCCTCTTCTCGGAGAAAGACGCAAGTTATCTTTGTCTGGATAAACTTGAACCCAAAATCGACCTTGATAATTTTGTGGCGATGTTCGCATCGCATTTCTAGTGACCAGAAATTTATTACTATTGGTGATGTACATCTAAGCACCTCAGACCTTCTCTGATCTTCTCTGTAGCTGCTCCACTGTCATCTTTACACTCCATGTTGCGCGCTTGACACTTCTCGGAGAAAGAATTGAACAAACACAAACTCACAAATTGATGGCGCAAAGGCTAGGCAGAAGATACATTCATAAATCTATCCTAGTCACAGCATTGCTCAACCAGGTCATGGTTCGAGCTTCTCAGCTAAAGCTATTGTTTGAAAGACTATGATGAGGGTGATGATGGACTAATGTTGTCTTCCCAACCGCCCACTCCACCCAGTGCCAGCAATCCAATACTTCAAATGCGCAATGAACAACACAAAGACAGGACACCGGATGGCCTTGTATTAAATCTACGAGCTGAATTCCTTGATTTCGCTGGTCTTTCCGTTGAGTGCAAGGGGCACAATCCCGGAAACATGCATATCTGGACCGTACACCTATTGACATTGTTAGCAATGTCCTGAAAAAGAAGCAAGTCGTGTCGCTACTACTTACATGCATGTCAAGACCGAATTCTTGACCGAAAGACTTGATGTTCTTGAGACCTTCTTGGTAGTTGGGGCCAGCTCTTCGAATCCAGATTTGGACTTTGTGCTCGTTCAACATTGGTGCGACTTCTTTCAATGCGCGGATGACACCCTTGAAAGTGGATGCGACGTTGGTGAAGTTGGCAATACCACCACCGATGAAGAGAACCTTGCCCTCTGGTCGCTGAGGTGCGCGGAACATAAGGTCCAGAACTGTGCGGGCGTAGTGGAAGGTTTGCGTTTCAGTGGGTGCACCAGAGTATTCGCCGTAGTTGGCGAGTTCATTAGCGAAACCAGCAGAAGCGATGGCATCGGCGTAGACGACGGACGCACCACCACCAGCTACGAGTGTCCACACACGACCGGAGGCGTTGAGGATGGTGAGCTTGAGGGAAGCACCAGTCTTAGCGTCCATGTCGGCGATGTAGGCCTCCTCCTTGCTCAGCTCACGACCGAAAGGAGCTGGGAACTCCATTGGTGGGCCAGCATCGACGGTTACCTTGGCGTCTTTCATTACTGGCAGACCGAGAGCGGTAGCAGAGCGAGCGATGGCCCACTTCACACCGCACTCGAATTCAGCAGTCTGGTCGATCTTGGCAGCCAAGTCGAGGAAGTGAACATCAGCGCTGGTGGCGTCTTTGTTGGGAATGACGACGAGTGGGTTGATCTCGAGGTATGTGAACTGACAGTCGACGTAGACAGCATACAGTCTGGAGATGAAGTCGACGAGGACCTTGTGGACGCCCGATGGGACTTTCTTGAGAAGCACCGAAGCGATCTCCTCGTTGGATGGGTATTGCGAAAGATCGACGGGAATGAGGAGCTTCTCAGCCTTCTCATCAACGTCGCCGACATCGACACCACCTTCATGGGTAAAGAAGATCCAGTCGCCCTATACCAAGAAACGTTAGCAGATGTTGATTGATGCGATAAAATAAATTGACAGCGGATTCTCCCGCCCCACGCAGGTACCGTCTTAGCGGGGCGATGCATGTGACGATTGCGAGTGCGTGCGAAGTTAGGCCCAGGCTGCCTTGACCTAGTTTGCCAGGATAAGCGTTTCCTTTCGCCCGCTGTTGGTAGGCCGAAGCCGAGCAGACAGGCAGCCAAAACAGAGCCTCGCCCACATTATTCCGAGCAACACAACGCCTGAGGATTTTGGGCCAAGGCATTTTCCAGTGGTCCGAAACAATTCTACAGCGAAACAAAAATTGTATGAATCAAAGAATCAACATACCTCCCGGACCTAAAAGTTGGTTAGTGCCTTGGTTCATTCTGTACACAAATCTCGGAACTCACTGATTGAATACAGATATAGTACTCAGTGCCGTCTGGATGTGGAACGAACGGCTCCACGAGGAAGCTACGTAGAACCCCATCGACCGTCTCCACACGCTGTTGCTTTTTTGCTCGTTCAGCAATCCACGCCTTTGCCTCTGGCCATGTCTTGTTCAAGGCCAACAGACCGCTCTTGCCTCGTCGCTTGATCAATTGATCTGGCTTTGCAACGAACTTAGCGCCTGGGGTGAGCAACCATGGGTACTTTGTCTCGGCAGCGTCCAGTAATCCCATGGTGTCATCTTCTTCGTTGAAGTATAAGGAGCACAATTTCGGAGGTGGGTTATGCGTCGCAGACTTTGGGAGAGGAGTGGGCTTGATGACGGGTGCCCGCGTGAGGTGGTAGTTGAGGATGGCCTTGCCGTCTGCCTCGAGGATGGATTTTGCGGACATGTTGTAAGGATGCTAATGGCACTGTGTAGAGAGAGAGTGTGTGAGCTTGGTGGTGGCGCTGATGGAAGAGGAGGAATTGAGAGGCTCTGGGTATCAATGGAGCGTGTTGAGAGAGCAAGAGCAGGACAAGCTAGTGGGAGACCTGAGTGTATCAACGGAAATTGAATTGGGGAGCAGAGAGGGTGGTGAGAGCAAGTCCGAGATGTTTCTATCGCCGGAGTGCGCCAGGGCGTCCCGGATCTCACTACTTCCCAACCCAACCCGAAAGGTCTTTGTGTGGTGCGCCCTACTAGTAGCTTGCGGGCTGTTGAGACACAAATAGCACGTTGCGGTGAAGCGACAGGCTTCGAGGCGGGACACTTACACAGTCGGATGTTGTTGGAGTGGCGCGAGAGGCTTATTGAGGCGATGGGAGGATTTGTGTCGGAGTGAGAAGGGCAAGTTCAGGTATGGGTGAATCAATGGCTCCTCTTTAATTTTTGTTGTTCTGGTGAGAGATGGAGTTCGCTGTGGCTAGGTGCATCCCCTTGGTTAGGTGCATCCCCTGTCCAGGATGGATACCTTAACTTCTCTGCCCCTCACTAGTTTATTACCCCCGATTGTTGAGGGCATGGAGACATACTGGACACCGAAAATCAACTTCCCAACAGTTCACATATTTACCACTCAATATTCGACCATCTGCCTCACCGCAGACCATCTGCCTCACCGCACTACGAGTACTCTTGAACAAGACGACTACCTTGAACAAGACACAATTGCCTCAGCTCAGCTTCAATAAGCCCACTATACGGTACGACAGAGCGATCGGAACCCCGAAAACTAGAGCAGCATTATTCGGCTCCCCAGCCTTTATACCCCGGTTTCTTTCTCACCACAGCGTGAGCTCAGCCGCTAAAGGGGCCGAAGATCATTTTGTCCAGGGCGTACCAGGGTTGTCGCTCAACTTCGAATTTCAACGGCACCACCTCTTCCACTCCCGACACCATCGCTTTAGATCGTCATTCCACCGCTCTTCTTGTACGAATTGCACCTCTTCACGACACTTCCATCATCAACAACAGCATCCCCCCCTCTCACCACTGTCATATCCATCGGTTCCGTTGCTGTCTAGTCGTGAGTGGCCCCTCCGTTTCTCTAAGCCTCATCCATTCAACAAAGCTTGTTTACTGCGAAGCCCCGACCAAAATCGGGACACGACAGCAGCAATAGATCAGGTTAATACAATGGAGGCATTGGAAGCAAAGCTCACATTGAAAAAATAACTTTCTTCCGAAAGCTAACCGTTGCTCGAATATAGCTCCATTGTCACCGAGAAGCTCTACCCTCTCATCCCTACCAAGATGCCTTCCGCTGCGCCCACAAATGGTGACGCCAAACTCGATGTGCCAAATGGAAACGGAGAGTCGCACTCTGCCGACGATAACATCCGCCGCTTTGCTGCTCCAAGCAGGCCCATGAGCCCTCCAGCTGCACACACACTTTTCCACAACAAGACAAGATGCTTCGTCTAGTAAGTAAAGGCAAAAGCTCGATTGAGAATGATATGGGATAGGTCTGACTTTCTGTCTACAGCGGTCTGCAGCCAAAGGCCGTCCAAGGAATGTTGGATTTTGACTTCATTTGCAAGCGAAAGACTCCTTCCGTCGCAGGTATCATCTACACTTTCGGTGGTCAGTTCGTCAGCAAGATGTGAGTCGAGATTGTGACAAGCACGGAAAACGTCCCCTGACAATCGTACAGGTATTGGGGAACCAGCGAGACCCTCCTACCAGTCTACCAGACCGTGGAGAAGGCTGTTGCCAAACACCCTGATGTTGATACTGTAGTCAACTTTGCTTCATCGCGAAGTGTTTACACCTCCACCATGGAGCTCATGGAATTCCCTCAGATTCGATCCATTGCCATCATTGCTGAGGGTGTGCCAGAACGACGTGCCCGTGAGATCCTTCACATTGCCGAGAAGAAGGGTGTCACAATCATCGGTCCAGCGACTGTTGGGGGTATCAAGCCAGGCGCGTATAAAATTGGTAACACTGGTGGGATGATGGACAACATCATCGCTTCTAAGCTCTACCGCCCAGGTTCAGTCGCATATGTCTCCAAATCCGGAGGTATGTCCAACGAGTTGAACAACATTATTGCAAACACCACCGACGGTGTTTACGAGGGTGTTGCCATTGGTGGAGACAGGTACCCTGGAACAACTTTCATCGACCATTTGCTGAGATATCAGGCGGACCCAAACATCAAGATTCTTTTACTTCTCGGTGAAGTCGGTGGTGTTGAGGAATACCGCGTCATTGAGGCTGTCAAGTCCGGCGCCATCACAAAGCCAATTGTCGCATGGGCAATCGGTACCGTTGCTGGTATGTTGAAGACTGAGGTACAGTTCGGCCACGCCGGTTCATTTGCCAACTCTCAACTCGAGACTGCCGTGCACAAGAACAAGGCCATGAGCGAAGCTGGTATTTTCGTGCCAGAGACCTTCGAGGATATGCCAGAACTTCTTGCTCGTGTCTACCAAAAGCTCCTCAAAGATGGCACCATTAAGCCAGCTGCTGAGCCAGTCGTGCCAAAGATACCAATTGATTACGCTTGGGCTCAGGAGCTCGGCCTCATCCGAAAACCCGCCGCTTTCATCTCCACCATTTCCGATGACCGTGGTCAAGAACTCCTTTACGCTGGCATGCCAATCTCTGATGTCTTCAGGGAGAACATTGGTATCGGTGGTGTCATGTCTCTCCTGTGGTTCCGTCGCCGTCTACCCGACTACGCCAGCCGCTTCCTGGAGATGGTTCTCATGTTGACAGCCGATCACGGTCCTGCTGTGTCTGGTGCCATGAACACCATCATCACCACCCGTGCCGGCAAAGACTTGATCTCATCTCTTGTCGCTGGTCTGCTCACCATTGGTTCCCGATTCGGTGGTGCCCTCGATGGTGCCGCTGACGAGTTCACCCGTGCATATGACAAGGGTCTCAGCCCTCGTGATTTCGTCGACACCATGCGAAAAGAGAACAAGCTTATCCCAGGTATCGGGCATCGCATCAAGTCGAGGAACAACCCTGATTTGCGTGTTGAGCTTGTTAAAGAATTCGTTAAGAAGAACTTTCCAAGCACCAAGCTCCTCGATTATGCACTTGCTGTCGAGTCAGTAACGACGTCAAAGAAGGATAACTTGATCCTCAATGTCGACGGATGTATTGCCGTCTGCTTCGTTGACTTGATGCGCAACTGTGGCGCTTTCTCACCCGAGGAGGCTGAGGACTATCTCAAGATGGGTGTTCTCAACGGTCTCTTCGTCCTCGGTCGCAGCATCGGTCTCATCGCTCATTTCTTGGATCAAAAGAGATTGCGAACTGGTCTCTACAGACATCCTTGGGACGACAGTAAGTTCACACCAAGCCCCGAAAAATCGCGACATGAACTAATAATGCCACAGTCACCTACCTTCTCCCAACCCTTGCCGCCGGTGGTGCGCAAGAAGGCCGTGTGGAGGTCAGCATGTAAAATTTCTTCGTGTGTTCGTTCTTTGGAGTTTGTGTTTGCAGGATACTGAAAGTGGCTGCCACGCGTCGAAGACGCTGTCTAGCTGCACTTACCCTAATCCATGAATGAGGAATGGGATCACTATGGTATTAGGGACTATATAGATGCATCAAGTAGACCCTATATCTATCCTACGGCGGAAGTCGATGCTTTGAATGTCTAACCCGTTATAAACCTAGTACTTACTAATCGATGAGCGTCGAAATTCAAGGCTCTGAACATTTTTATTACAGTTCCTCTTTCCACTTTCCTGAAGATGAAAGTAACAATTCGATCTACAAGGGGGTTTGACCCAGGAAGAGCAACAGTATGGTTCTGGAAACTTTGTGCCTTTTAAGTTTAAGCGCGTGATGCCGCGGGCCTCATCCGAGCGTCTCAGTCCATCGTCCTGCCCCAACCCTACTGCGAGCATCATCAAATCACAAAGATCATCGACTTCACTGATAGACTCACTATTTCGCTGTGTGGTCCATCATCATTGCAATGCGGCTTGCCTAAATTCCTTCGACTTCAACTCCTAGCATCCTATCAAGGACGTAACGCGACGCGGTTTGACGATGCTGAACGCGTCGGAACGATCTGCCCGCCTTATTATCTGTCTCTAAGTCTGCCTCTCTCGACTTGATTTCTCGACCTTCTCCTAATATCACGGCGCGAATTTCTTAGTCTCCAAGGTTCTTCTCAGCCTCACCATCTTGATACGGCATAGCTTGAACACCTCCTCGGGAGACCTTGGGAAGATCAGGATCCCACTATTGGCGCTGGCGCATTCTCGCCCACTCCCTCTTCAATGGCCCTCTTCCTTCCTCAAGCTCGCTCACACTGATCAGTTATAATGTATCATGAATCAAGCACCAATTCAGCGTTGTCGTCGTCGTTCAACCCCTCTCTTCTCACGCATAAGGTCATAATGGCAGACAGATCGCCCCCAAAGCGATTCCACCACCACGATAAGACTGATTCTCCACACGGTGTATATGGTCAACGCTTGCCATATCTCAAACAAAAAATGGCAATGATGAGGATGCCTTAGGGGAAGGTTGGGACATTCTGGATCCCGCTCAATGGGACTGGTGTGGTCGGGGGAGTTCCCACGCCGAATTTGGAAAAGATGAGACCCTGCCATTGGATCAAGAGAAATACCTGGGCGTCAGCGTCAACGGAAAGGCGTATTCTGCTCGCTGTAAGAGTGGCCAGCTTGTGGCGTGGAAAAGAGTGTTTTGGCGTAATCAAAAAGGTTAGCCATAAATACATCATCAAGCTGGTAAGGACCTACACTCAGGGCGCGAGCTGGGGCTTCTATTGTGGCCCGTGGCAGTGACGGACCTGGCAACCCTCATAGAAGCAATCGACATGCTGAGACATACAACCCCGAAGGCAAATGCGGTACCTGGGCAATACATATTCGAGAGACTTCTGTCATCTAATACTGCAGGGATACCTATGACCGCAGGCATGTTACTGCGGAAGAGCATTGGCTGTTTGGCAAGTGCAGTCGTGTACCTCCATGAAAGCTCTATACGACACAAATATCTCAAGCCCTCCAACATACTCCTATACCCCGATGGACTTCGCCTGACCGATTTCGGGACTGCTACTGATTTCGGGGACTTCAGCCATAGTGCCACTGAAGGGGTTGACCGGGGAACGCCAAAATACTTCTCTCCTGAAACTGCTGCATATGAACAATGCGGCCGCGCCTCAGATATTTTTTCTCTCGGGTGCATCTTCCTAGAGATGCTGGCCGTGGCCAACAAACTCTCTTTGGAGTCCCTGAAACAGAAAAGACCAGACAAAGACAGATCTTTCCAAGCCAATCTTGCTTCAACACGCGAATGGCTGAAGAACGCTCACTTCAATGTTCCAGACAATTTTTTGTTGGATGAAATAAGATCGAGGCTCAATCTGAATCCGGACCATCGCCCAAATATCGGACACATTCAGTCGCATTTGAAGGCCATTGAGTGCATCGCCCCAACTCCATGGGACTCGTATTTTTATCTTAACTGCTGCCGTTTCGATTCGGGATTTCGCACAGATTGCCTGCCAAATCACGCCGAGGTAGCCTTTGTTCTCACTTCAGAGAACACATCTTGCCCAGGAACGCAGACTTGTACCTTTGAGCCTCGTTCAGAATGCTGTGACTTCATTGAATACATGCATGTAATCTCGGTAAGCCGTTCCTTCGCGCTGAAACGGTCTCAGTGTCATTGATACCAAATGTCCCAGGACCAGATTCCCCCCGACCAACCCGGTGTAGCAAAAATTTGCGACCCCTTTAAGTTTTCTCAAAAGTATCAGATCATTTCCTCCTCGAACCAACTGGGTATATTGGTTGTCCTAAAGAGGGATCGTACGGAGGCGCAGTACAATCGTGCCAAACTACGATCCATGTGTCTCGTAAGTAAAAAAATTTCCAAACTACTTGGACTATGCTACTAAATGCTTCGGTATAAGACTGTTGACCCGGAAAATTCACTGGGGCCTAGCAGCTGGGCGCACAGGACAACTGAGGAAGTCGAAGCTTCTGATGTCGCCTACGAACATGTCGAGGTAGAACATCGCATAGATCGTGCCAGGAAAGCTATTAAACGACTTTCTTCAACTCAGCAAACAGCCGTCCATCGCTATCTAAATTCGATCAATGAATCTAATAGGAAATGGACCTTGATAGAACTCAAGGTCCGCGACGATTCTGCAAGTCATGCTCGTTTGCAAGGCTTGAGCAAAGGCAAATGTATTGAGGTCACAGTCAGACGAATTGGGCCTTCTTCAGAATTGGGTCTCACTACAAATAAGCCTTTTTCTCGTATGAAACTAGCCCTTTGATGGAACAGCCCGAGACGAAGAGTAGTAAACTTTTGCAGCCACAACAAATGGCTCAGGACAAAATATATAGATGAGATGTAACTTGGTGGGAGTCTCTCAAATTCTATGGACTTTTTTTTACCAATGTACACCTCTGGATGGACATATTTGAGTTGAAGATAAGTGAAAACAGATTGCGCGAAGTGGTTGGTTGTTCCTCTGTCCCACAACAGTACGTACCGTTGAGTAACAAATTGTTCACACCTCCAGCATCAACAAGGGCAATTGGTCTAGTGGTATGATTTCCCCTTAGCAGCTTCGTGGCTCAACCACGCAGCGCAGTTTGGGGAAGGTCCTGGGTTCAATTCCCAGATTGTCCAGCAATATCTTTTTGTCCGTCTTTTTGTTTGGTCTGTGGGACTTTTTTCTTTTGGCGGGGTCGTGGTGTGGGGTTTCCAAGGCCCCTCTCTACTCCTTTCGGTTTCTTCCTCACAAAATCACCAGGTCTAGTTCTAGCTACTGAAATTTTCATCTCCACTTTTACTTTTTTTTGGCCTCCGTTACTTCACGAATTGGGGAGTACTTTTAATAGGTAATTCTCGGCTCTAATATTCTCTCTTCGAACTTTTTGGATTTTTGTTTATTCCTTTATTTAATTACGGATTGTATTTTCATTAGCATCGTTCCTTTGGTTTGATTTACTACGTTTTATGAAAAAATATGTTTTCTACTATTTAGTCTCTAGTTTTCGATAATTAGTCTACTAAAAATACCAATGCTCCGTCGTAGCACGATACGCCCTAGACACCGGTACAATCTTCCTTGGAAACTAGGAAAACCCAAACGGCTTAGTGATATGCCAAACGGGATCCTCGTATATACCGATATTATCCGGTGGAAAAAGTTAACGACGAGGTTAAAGTAAAGTCGAGGAAAGATCGGTGAACTAATATAACGCTACGGACTCGAGGATAGTATCGAGTAGTAGGTCTTCGTCCGTCTAGTATAGAAACCTTTCGCCGATCCAGGCAAGTAGGGCTAGTGGGTTGGAGGATAAGGCGAGGCTGATCGTTCTAGGTTTTTATTACGTATTCGAGGGCGTAGGCGGCGTCGGTACGAGCGAGCTCTTTTGCGCGTTTAAGGCCGTTGTTTTCGAGCGCTTTGATTGATGAGGCTGGGATATTGCCTGGGTCTGGTAGTATTCCGACTTTCTCTAATGAGTGAGGGTTGATCAGTCTTGAGCTTTGGTACTAATCATCCTGACTTACGGTGGATGGCTTGGTATAGGTTTGCTGATGCTGAGAAATTGTAAGCTAAGCGATATATTACAAGCAGGTAGAAGCTTCATGTCAGGGACAGCTGCAGAAATCCTGAAGGCGATGTTGATTTCGAAGTCTTTCTATTCTAGGTCAGTATTGGTAGTCCTCTTTCCGCATTTCAAACGTTGGAAATCGCCAAATTGTTCCCCTGTTGAGATTTCATTTGGAAGTTGGAATGTCGTCGGAGAGCAAGTGTTTGACGGCTTCACTTGTGACTTCCGTACACAGCCATCTCAAGTATGGAAGGCATAATCAATTAGAAGGAAGATATACTCTAACATTCCTCTTTCTCACCTTCAATCATCTTAGTAATACGAACAGCTTCTCTTATCACCTGTATTCCACAACGAGCATTATCATACTCAGCTTCATCTTTCAATCAAAAAGGACAAAGTATACTCAACAATGTACATCAAATCCTCGCTCATGGCCCTTCTCGCTGTTCTTGCTGCTGCTGCGCCAGCAAGCATGACTTCGGTCGTTACAACACTCCCAGACACACCACCAACAAGTACATCCTCGACAAGTACATTCTCGACAAGTACATCCTCGACAAGCACTTCTCCGGCAAGTACTGTACTAACAAACATCGTAGCAACAGAGGTTCCAACGATCTGGTTCATACCGGCCAATACTCCACTTACAAGTGCATCCCCGACAAGTACATCCTCGACAAGCACTTCTCCGACAAGCACTGCATCCACAAACACTGACAGCGATGAGAACGACGAAGAAAGCTCGGAAGACGATACTCAAACACCAGATTACAGCGACGAATACTATTGGGACGAAATCGAGGATCGACAATTCATCATCATGTCTTATCAGCCTGATTACGTGAAGAATACAAGCAGTGTCATACACAAGAGCGTCGTGCATGCGTCCGGCAACGATGCATTGGCTGTCAACGAATCCTTAGAGACATCCTGCGTCCCTGGCGCCGACTGCTCTCTCGTCCACAACGAGACGGTCTTCAGCCTCAACTCCAGGACCGGAAGACTTCGCTTGGACTCGCTCGCTAGAACTCAGGATGTCTTCTTTGAGGAGGATGGTGAGATGGAATACCCAAGAGTTGACCATGAATACTACGACGAGAAATATGGCGTTACTAGACTTCAAGGTGGATGGACGCATGAGCCTTCAACTACGATAGATGGAGCGGGCATCTTGAAGTTCGATCAAAGAGGGTTCTATTGTTGTGATATGGACCCTAGTTGGCCAAGGTGGGTGATCCATGCAGACATGAGTTTGATCAAGGAAAGGCCTGAGGGACGCTGCTTTCAGGTCGATCTCATCACCTTTCCCCCAAAGTCCAACGCACGCCCTTATGCGTACGGTATAAGCTGATGGGCAACTGGCAAGAGTCATGGAAATTGCTAAGTGGAGATGGTGGTTGTGATTCTGGGAGATGGTAATGGTATTTGGAGGTCGACTTCCCTGGTCGGCGTTTCTGTTCTTTAGGCATTCTTCATCCTATAACCTGTAATACCTTTTCTCTCGTCATGTCAGAATGAAGTTTTTTTCAGTTCATCTCGCTCCACTCACCACACTACGACTGGTCATTAATTCTTGTCCATCTCTGCTCTTTAACTTTCAATGTCGCCCTTTGAAAGTGACCAATCATCCCAAGATCTATAGCGACAAGTATCTGACAAGTTGGTTGAAAATGACTGCCACAACTTCAGTCACTCACTGTCGCAGTGACACAAGTCGGGCCATTAGGGCAAATCGAAGAACAGACTGCGATTTTACTCTCACATCCGACTCCCCAAAAGCTTAGGATCAGCCGGCAAAGGTCCCAAATCCGCCTTCCTCCCCGTCTTCCAGTCAAGACTCGGCTTCGTCATCTGAAAACTCTCCCTCTCCCTCCACCCTTCCCACCACTTCGCCAACTCAGGTCTTCCAACTTTCCAATCCCTGTTTGTTACTCTCGCCTCGGTGCAATCGATCGCAACCGCTACGGCTACTTCTCCCATCCCACCAGTCTGAGATAGGAATTTCGTGCCCGCGAAATCGCGTTCTAGAGCGTCCAGACTGCGTTGGATCTTTGCGGTTTGGCCTTCGATCCATTCGGGCATTAGAATGTTCTTCTCGGCGCGGAGGGTGGTTTCGTAGGTGATTAGGATTTGGGCGTCGAGGATTCCGTCGGCTATTGAGGCGAGGGTTCGCTCTCGGGCTATCTCCAGCCAACCTTGATTCCGGGTAGCAGAAGTAGAAGAAGAATTGGAAACAGCCATGTCTCTCAATGTCTCGCAAATGGCTCTGGAATCGAAGATGGGCACGTCGCCTGCTTTGGGGTCGTGGATTACTAGGGTGGGGATTTTTGCGAGGGGGTTTCCGGCTGAGACGAGGTCGGCGTTGTTGTCGGACCAGCCTGGGTAGTTTAGAATGGGACAGACGACGACTTTTTGGAGGGTTATTTGGGATGTGAGATCCAGTTCGTGGGCGAGCATGTAGACTTTTCGGGAGTAGGGGGAGAGGGGGTGGTAGATCAGGGTCATGGTAGGGATTTGGGGGGGCATTTTGAGAGCGAATGGTGTAGATTCCTGACTTGCAGATGATTTAAGTGATTGAGACGGCGAGAAGAGATCATAGTATCGAAGTGATATTTACTATACTTTATGATATGTCGATGATGAGAGATGGTCCCTTTTGGGGTTAGCCGAGGTAAATAGCTTAAACGGAGTTCTGCAACAGTTGAGGCTCTTCCTCCTCTATGCATGCTGAAGATGGTATCCATGCTAAAGATGGTATCTTCTGATTTTCCGAGCGCGTGTTGATGGCATTAGCAAAGGTCGATAGGTAGGTAGGCAGAGAGTTGGAGCTGGGGAGGTGGGAAGGGGGAAGGGGGAGCTCAAAGAGGAGGCTTTATTTCGGTTCCGGCGAGCCAGGTTGAATATTCTATCCTACGAACAGGGGGCCATCGAATTCAATTCTTCCTTGCAATTCCTAAGACGACCTCAACTTCAGCAGTCAACGTCTACGAAAGCGCGCCTGTGGAGTGCAGGTCTTAAGATGAGATGAGGAGATTGGTGCAGCTCGAATCTATATCACCGCGATGATCCACTCCGATGAGGACCAAGGACGAGACTTGCCACTTCTCCAGTAATGGCATGTTCTTCAATATGGCCCATCTTCATCATAGACCGTATGTGAGTTGAACTGAGTCCTCCATGTTCATTTCCGTTCTCTTCCTCTGGCTTGGCTATATACAGAACGAGATCTTGCGTCCCATTCACGCGGCAGAAGTAAAATGGAGCGACTTCTATACCACCATAAGTTAGCATCTCTTTTGACGGAAGAACCAACATGATGCGACCTTCTTCTGGAACTTTAACCGTTTTTGCAGCTTGCAACGACTCCTTCACATCCCAAATCGTCCACGGCGTGGCGCCTTTGCTTAGCCTCAGCAGGCCATCTTTTGTTACGAACTCAGCTTTCCTGGTAATGTCGCTGGAAATGATTTCATTGGTATTTAATGCATGGAATACACGCATACCAAGACGGAGATGATCCATACCACGGAGTAATGTGAACCTCAGCTCATATCCTTCAAAACTCGTCGCTTTTATGAGCTGATCTCGAAAGACATCCCATACTGCAATATCCAACACCGATGCCCAGGCTGGAAAATCGGGATCTTCAGACCACATTTTCATCCTCTCCGCCAATGGAAAATGTACATGATGGCCTTCGCTTGGCGGATCGTTGTTCCAAATGGCTCGATTTTCGCGGTTCCTGGCCACCGTGTTGCAGCTATGTTCGGACCACGGAAGGATGACTGCACCAACGATATTGAGGCGAGTGCGAGCCTGGGTATAGACGTATTTGAGTAATTTCAAATGAGCTACATGCGGTGGATCGAAGCACCCGTCAAAGAGGAGGACTCGGTTGACTCGGCCGCGATCAAGAAGGCCGATTGATGGGCGTGCACTAAAGTATGGCTGTGTTCTGTTCGTTGCCTTGATTCGATTGCTGTATACAGCGTTCATGTAGTACTGTAGACAATCCGAAGATGGCGGCGCGTCTCCAATGGGCTTCGATGAAGCAACGTTGCTGAGACCTTGTGTGAGTGGCATGGTGAGCTGTTGGTGGATCGTGGTACGGTTGTACTATGTTGAAAAGAACCCGGATATATTCGGAAAGTTACAAGACCAATCGCTACAGTCAGTCTCTGGAGAACACACGAAAGTCAACATGGAGAGAAACATGGCATTATGACAACATTGATAGATAGGTTGTCAAGGCAGTATGGCTGTTCTGTTCATTGCTCCATTGGCAACGGCTTGATCGAAATCTGACTATCTCAGTGCTTGCGCGCACCAATTCTCAATCAAAGGTTTTCTGTCTTGCAGAATAAACAAGTTTCGAACCAGGCGTAAGCGATGCAAAGCCTCACATAGAACTGAGAATGTCTCGGTTGCTCTGTCTCGGTTGTAACTATCCGAAAC
The DNA here is from genome assembly GCA_004522665.1 of Venturia nashicola. Classification (NCBI taxonomy): domain Eukaryota; kingdom Fungi; phylum Ascomycota; class Dothideomycetes; order Venturiales; family Venturiaceae; genus Venturia; species Venturia nashicola. Next base: position 563,920 of record SNSD01000009.1, read on the forward strand.
TACGCTCAGTAAGTCGATATATAAGTCTCATTTATGCCTATCGTGAGAATCCAATTTATTTCATACCAAAAACAATGGGTCGAAGTCGCACAGTTAGAGTCGAGATAATCTCTCACGACCATCCTTTGACCCGGGAAAGACAGGTGAGTAACTTAGTTGCGATATCCTGTTCACCCATTTTCTAGGGTCACATCTTCAAATCGTTGAAGCGATGGATCGAAAGACGACAGCGTAATTATCACCCACGCGAAGCTCTTTTATCGTCAGGTAAGTCCGTCATCTCTGCTATAATCATTGCAACTCAACCCACTAACAGCCCTGCAGAAGCACGCCAGAGTTTCATTCTTGGAGTTGCCTAGCGAAGTAACTGCCGTCCATATTCAATCTCGCTGACATTGTGTAATAACACAAGAAATGTAGAGACGTAACTAGATCTACGAGCTCTGTCTAAAATCAGAAGCCAATGACACCTTCAACCTCGAAGTAGATCAGGTAGATCGAGGACGTAACTGGTCAACGACTCGTAACCTGAAGCCAACTATCGCGCGCCTTCCTCAGCTTCCACAACCTTACGTTCGACAGGCTGGCAATACTCAGCTCATTTGCCGCATAGATTGATTTCTGGTGCCCTGATTGGATTAAGAATGTCCTTCTACACGAAGTTCATTGTTCCCACGACACTGCCTTTGATCTCGGAACAATCAATCAATTATAGAACCTAAATATTTTCTGGATACAGAACCTGATAGCGCCTGATCCTTCTGCAGTAACAAGATTCATCTGAGGACTCATGGGCAGCCCAACTATTCTCACTGCCGTTGAAAACGTCAAAATCGATGAGGTGGATATTCTGTTTGACGATCTGGAACTTCTCAACGAAATGTCAGTTATCAGGACTCCCGCTCTGCAGGACTGCAAGCTAGGAAAGGTGTATCTTCATGAACTGTCGGGAACACCAATTGGCCACATTTTTCACAGACAATTTATATCTTCATCGTTCAATCATCGGATATTTTTAGAAATTGCTCGCGTAAGTCATATTCTTCTCCTCCCTACTATAAAAAGCAAGCACACTACTCTGTCATGACGAATCCACTCCGAAACCCGACCAGGTAATCAATCTCTAGCCTCAAACTCGAAAAACTCCGTTTTTCTTCCCGAATCCAAATATCGTTGCGAGGATAGGTATAGGGTTGCGGCATGTTTCAAGACAAGCATTCCCCGCTTCATTTACTCTGTGCCTAGAGTTTCAGACTCTAATAAGGTTGTTAGAATGCTATAAGTATATTACGTCGTAGCAAACATACTGATGAAGAAAGGGAGCTGCTAGCTAGCGATATAATTGCTTAACAGCCGCACCAACGTGAATCGAAGGGGGTTTGAGAGCAACCAGACGGTCCACAGTGTTCGACGCATAAGCTAGCCGTCATGAAGCAACTTTTCGCATTGACGGTCACCAGAAGAGTGCTGAGAGCGACAAGGATTGATGTGGCGTCGATACGCATTTCGAATGGAAGAGTAGAAGTTGGAGAGTTAGGTAGGATGAGAGGACGGAACGACCTTGGACCCTGAAGACACCGATGGTTGAGCCGGTACTTATACGCAGTAGGTGCGATATAATTAGCCTAGTCTACTAGGAATACCGTAATTACTACTTAAGAGTACTATACATTCGAGCAATAGCAAGAGGCGTGTAGATTCGCACAGTTCCCACTTCTTACCATACATAGTAAGAAGTGGGGTAGAATTGATCTACTACCCTAGTCATACACTAAATTGTTCGATGTTTTTATGTACAAAGCTGTTTGTGTAGTGGGAGTGGGGAAAGGAGGCTCGTGTGTTGTGTACACGAGCCAAAACTGTGCGAATCTACACGCCTGTAACATTCGAGCGATAGCATTGGTTCCCGCAATCGCCGGAGCATCCGGATAGGAGTGCGAGTGCGTTATATAGTTGACCCTTGATTAATCTATGCGTACGATCGATTTTCGTGTAGATATCTACCAACCTTACATGTTCCTCGATCGATGCCGAAAAATGTAATTTTTAGAATATCCTAAACGAGGATGTTTTCTTTTCAATACAATGTCGGATGAAACAAGCTCTGCGGGCGATGGAGCCATCTAATTCCTTGGCTTCAGTTTCAAATCCCATGAACTGCGATAATTGGACTGGCTATCCTTGCGATGTTACCGCTGATTCACCCAATCTGATTGGCGGCAGAAAGTATGAGGGGTCCGTGCCAGATAGATTTCAGCCTTGCCGGACAACCGACGACGTCTTGACCTATCAGCTTCATCCATTGCTGGTATGGGTGCCGGTGAACGGGATAATTGGAGGGCCAGATCTGCCGCGTCCGCAAGGCTCGCAACGAGCTTCTGGGGAAGCAAAGGAAATGTTCCGCATTATTTTATATCCGAATGGAGGGCGTTCGCGGGAGGCACTGTGCGAAACAGGTAGTTTTTGGCAGGATATACCTGGAGGCGATTTGTCACCTGCTATGTGGTTAGTTCCGACAGAAACATAAGAAACGTGGGACTCTGCTCTCCCCGTTTCCTGGAATTCGTATCGCTGGATCGACGTTACCTTCCCCCCACGCTCCCCGCGATGTTTTCACTCGTCACTCAATTGGCGCTGGCGCTGGCGCCTTCGTTTTGTCTCGCTCATTGTATGTTTCCTAGATTCTACACTGACTCAAGTATCGAGCCCGGCTTTCAGAGATCCTACTAACCAATCATTCCAGATACGTTGGGCATAACAACCATATCCACAAACACCTCGGCAGAATGGCAATACGTCCGCATGACAGAGAACCACTACAATTCCGCCCCCCTCGAAGACCCCTCTCTGCCCGCCATCCGCTGTTTTGAAGATCCCTCTCTCCCAAAAACCTCAGTAGCAACCATGCCCGCTGGAAGTAACATCGCCTTCAAAGCCTCCAATACAATAGGCCACCCCGGTCCTATCCTCTTCTACATGGCCAAAGCACCAGAAGACGCTGACATCTCAACCTGGAAAGCAGACGGCGAAGTCTGGTTCAAGATTTACGAAAAAGGCGCGACGGTCGATTCGACCGGAGTGCATTTTCAAACGGGCATGGATTCGATCAATGCTACGATTCCTGCTAATGTGCCGGCTGGTGATTATTTGGTGAGAGCTGAGCATATTGGATTGCATAAGATGAAGAAGCCGCAGTTTTACATTGGATGCGCCCAGGTTAGGGTTACTGGGGGTGGGAGTGGGACGCCTGGCCCGTTGGTAGCGTTTCCAGGCGCGTATGAAATGGATAATGCTGGGATCTCTTTCAACCTCTACGGAAGTCCTGTGTAAGTTGTTGCATAGAGTTTATACGTGCGGAGGAGTTTGCTAATATTCGATAATAGAATTCCGTATCCCATACCAGGCCCGGCTGTGTGGAAGGGCTAGATTATGCAGTGTCAATCTGAGCGTGATACTATCTTGACAAGTGCTCGCGTGTACTACCTTCTTGATGTTTCTTGACAAATATGACCTCTCTGTACTTTTGATCAAAGAAGATCTTGTCGTCTTAAGAAAACATTTAGGTGAGATATCTCGTCCGATTCCCAAACTGCTGCCCAGCGCGGACGACACTTTGATTAGAGGATCTTTATCAAGACCATTTAGTTGTTCGACCCATACTTCGAGTTCAAGAGTATGACGATCGGACTTGGGCCATTGACGAAAGAAGGGTTAACAAGTACAGCTGTAATGCCTGCATTTTCACCATCTTGGGAGGCACGGTTTAGCGGATCGACGCTGAACGCCTTAACAGACTTGATCTCGTCCACTAGACTAAGATATCGTCTGCTAGATCAGGGTCCCTGGATTAAGAAGAGAGTGACAGCTCGATCTTGACCTTGACGCAAAATAGGTATCATGGTAGCTCTTCCATGACCAGATCCTGAACCTTGAACTCCTTTCGCCTTGCCACTTGGAGTGCCATTTCCGAGGCTTCAGTAGTAGTTGGCACTTTTTCACAATTCGTCTCTGCTACTTTGCAAAAGCGGCGATGTGCAATGGCACGACTACTAAGATAATTTCTACCGTTGGATTATTCCATTGTACAAGAGGATGGGTGAGCTTACCTTAATACTATTAGTACAGGCCATCGCATCCCATCAAAACCAAGTCTGATGGTATTCCAATCGCCAGAAATTATCAATCCGCATCTCAAAAAGAAGCTATCCATTCAAAAGAACACATGCTTGCTGGGGATATCGCAAACCCCACATCAGTCCGGTCTAGTCCAGCCCAGCCCAGCCAATTCTTCTTCCTTAAAACGCCTTATGCGTACATACTAGTGATACAGACTTTTCCACCCATAGAAACGCCTTGGAGCAATATCCTTATGTTTCGCCCATTTCGTTGCCGTCGTCAATGATACCCAACAGTCTTGCATACGCGACCGTAGTCCTCTGAAGATCGCGGTGCTTGCCAAGTATAAGTACGACATCTTTCAGAAGGTCTACTCTCTTCCAACCAAGTATCTCGGCGTCAGGCGTGTACCAACCCTTGCCTACTGCCTCCTCCACGCTGAGTCCCTTGCCCTCCTCGGCGTATAGCTCACCGAGCAGGGTGCGCAAAAACTCCTCGGTTTTGTTCTTGAGACCTTCCGCTCCCAGCCGCTTCGCGTACATGAGTAAGTAGATGCGAAACTCTTCCCTTGCGCCAAGTGTCATCGCGGCAGCTACGCGATTTTCCAAATGAGCCACAGACACGTTGGCCTCGAAGCCTTCAAAGCCTTCAGCAACAAGCAACGCCTTGATCAGTTTTTGTAAGAAATAAGACCTGCCTCGCAAAAGACCATGAGTAGTAGTGTTCCGTTCAAGTAGTGGGATTATTCCAGCAGAGAAATTCTCAAGGGACACCTCATCGCTGTCGTCCAACCCCTTCAATTGAGGAGCCGATGGCTGAAGATTCCCGACCGAGGTATCTGCTGTATTCCAGTATTGCGAGGCGATAGCCCACCATTGCTCAGATAATCGTTGCCAGACGTACATCGTAGGCGAGTACATGTAGCCATCGCCATTGCTCATTGCGACAACAATTTTTCCCTCCGAGTTCAGGCGGGCAAAGACAATACCAGGGGCGCCGGTCAAGTGAGGACCTTGGGCGTGAACAGCAATGTCGAGGATTGGAGCCACCGAGACAGGAGGATGTGGCGATGCTAGAGCCTTGATGTTCCAAACATGGCAAATACCCACGGCGGAAATGCAAAGAAGCCACCAACCTCTGCAGTCAAGAATAACCGGCTGCGCTTCGATCACGAGGGCGTTGAGCAGTCTTCGGCCTGCTGGGGTCCAAACATATAGTGATCCATCCTCACACCCAGCAGCCCAAAAGTTCTTGTTTCCAGTAACAAGTAGTACTGCTTTTGGAACATAATCCTGCCATATAGCTTGTCCATGTCTGGAGCAATTGATCCGCGTGGGGTCTCGGTCTTGCGGGCGACCTGTTCTTGACGATCCTGTAGCATTCCGCGCTTCGAGCATGACTGTGTCGTCAGTGGCACTTGCTGGTCCAGGAGGTTTTGGCTCGCTTCCGTCCGCGGTCCTTACTATCACACTGCGTAAAGTGGGAACCGCAAGTCGCACTTGGCTGACAGTGAGTGCTGGGCTGATGATTGCTGGGCGCAAGACTTCCGAGAGATCAGCGGCAGATTTTGGTCCGCCTTGCGGCGGCATGAGGCCGTCAGGAGTATTGATTACAGCAGGAGCCGCACCGTTCTGTACCATCGAACCAAGGCGTTTTTCTGTTCTCCGCTCATCATCACCCTCGATTTCGGCAAATTTGCGTTTGTTTCCAATCAACAAAGCAGCAAGCCCGCCTTTGGGTAGACCGTCATAGGGTTTTGAGAGATCTAATATGGAGTGTGGTGCATCTGCTCCTGCACGGGACCCCAACGCGCCAGCCAGAAGTTGTGTTTGTGGTAGTGTTGACTCGACGCCCGCCGACGAGATCAGAAGAGGTTTCAGTCGTTTCTTTCCGTTCACAATCTCCACTCTCTGCTTGAGCTGCGTGATCTTTGGATCCTGCTGAGGCTGTGCCGGCTGTGGAGGCGTGGCCGCAGCGGTGCCATTTGTTGACGGCTGTCCGTTGACTGTTATCGATGGACCAGATACAGACCCATTTGTTCGCGCTGTCTCAGTGCTTCCATTGACAGCCGGAGAAGCACCACCGTCGCCCATAAGTTCACCCATTCTTCCTTGTACCGCCTTTTGCTCGCCCGCTTTGCTTAATTCTTCGAGCCGCAGAGCATCGGGTCCCTCAATGACACCTGCTTTGCGTCCCGCGCCATACTTTGTTAGCGCCTTCTCATTCTCAGCAACGGAAGCTGCCCATCCCAGCTCGCCAGGTTGAAAAGCAACGCACAGGATTCCACCATCCAGACTGCTGACATACACAGTTTCTCCATCTGGCGACCAGGCAAGATCAGAGATAGGTTTCGAGCACAGCTGTTGCGTCACGACGAACGGCCTTGCGTAACTTGTATTCCATATGCTCAATGTTTTATCATGTCCTCCGCAGGCAATCACTGTGACCGATGGAATCATTGCATGGCCTTGAGTATCAATAAGATCGTCCGTCAGTTTCTCCCGGTAGAACATGCGAGGAGAAAATGCGCAGACTTCAACAGGGCCTTCATGTCCGATCAGATTTATATCACTATCCCACGTTCCACGGTTTACAATAGCTATCGAGTTGACAGGTCCATTGACTGCATTTGCGGCAGCAATGTGATTGCCGTCGGGGGACCATGAACAACGTCTGAAGTATGTCGTGAGAGGGGAGTTCATGAAAGGGGCGGTGATGGTCGTTTCGAGCATGAAATTGCTTATTTGATCTTGTTGGGTGGCATTCGGAGGGGGCGACGTGAATCTAAAGATCTTGATGGTTCGGTCGTCGCTTGCCGTTGCAAAGTACTTATTTGCCGGGTCGAACGTAATGCCTTTAACATGACTCTGATGCTGTGACAATTGCTTGAGCTTTTCAAATGTGTGTCCAGACCATATGACGATCTTCGAGTCGAGTCCGACTGTAACAAGGATAGAGGAATCGTAGGACCAGCCCAGGTCCTGTACATCGTTGTCATGACCTATAAGACGTCGGAAGACGCGCCAGTTCTCCACTGGCGGTGGTTCATTAGATCCTATGCCAGTTATCAGCAAATTTCCCACTCAAAACTGCAACATGTACCAACCGAACGTATGCGCATGAGAGGGAGGGTTGGGATCGAGAATGTACACGCAGACAATCTTGTCGTCTGCGCCTGAAGCCAGGTACTTGTTATTCCCCGAGAATCTGACCGTGTGGATGGTGCCAGAGTGATTGCTTATAGCGGCGAGCTGTTTTGGCTTTGTATAATTGGGGTCCTGAGAGTTGAGGATGGCTTCGGTCGACCAGATCTTTACATGGGCATCTGCTTCCACTTAGTACCGCATCATGTTTAATATACGAATCGCGTACCTCCTGCTGCTGTAACTAATCTTGTGCCGTCCGAGGAGACATGGCAGCTGTATACTTCGGCGTCTCTGAGTTCTCCTGGTCGCGATCAGTGAGTATGGCTTCGGGTTTCACAAGTGTATATCGCACCTCCGTGGGTCAGCCAGTGAGGCTTTATTATATGCATATTCGTAATGACTAGCTATGGGACAGCTTCATACTCGATTTGCGCAATGGTTGGAGAGTAGATAGTGGTGTTATTGCCGTCGTGGTGTTTCTCCAACTTCTATCTCCAACACTCTCACGCGTCTGACCTCCGAGACCCTGACTTGGCACATAGAATCGTTCTAGAAGTACTTCTGTAGAGCCATCATGACCTCAGCTGTACACAAACACCAAGAATCACCGTTCACACCATGGGCCTCTCCGATTTTGAGCGCGAACTCGCTGAGAAGTCTACAAAACCCTCCAGCAAGAAGCGCGAAAGAAGCCGGAGCAGGGAGCGCCATCACAAGGTATGTTCGTTCGTTCTTCCAAGCTTGTAGCGCATGTTTAAATTCCAAGCAATGTCGATGGATTTGTAGAATTTTACTTTCTGAAATCCTCAGAGATCCAGCGAGATCGATCTGAAGTTGAAATTGTTCTTCTATATAATGCCAATCTTCCTCTCGTAAAGGCTTGTCGAAAGTTTTGGTGGCCCGTCCCAGACAATTCTGAGGAGATGCCCCCTCTTAGTCTCCGTACGGCATAGGTGCTAACGTTTCTACAGCATAGCAGCAGCAAAAGACACCACCGCGAACCTTCGTCACGACATCATGATCGTGATCGAAGAGATCCTGAAGATTCTCGCTCCAAGCACAGGCGATCGAAACACCACCGCGACGAGGATTCAGATTCAGACGAACGATCACGCAGAAAGCGAAAGGAGAAGTCGAAATCTCGAACAAAAACTGGAAACGAAGAGGAGGATGAATGGGTGGAGAAAGAGAGCTATGATGCGCCTCCCAATGAAGACACATTAGACGACCTACTTGAGGCTGCAGCGGACAAAAATCTCACACGCCAATCTTGGATGGAGGCACCATCTGCCATGGATGTGGACTACGTTCAACGGCGCAAAGTCGAAGAAAAACCAGTCACAAGCCAGGCTACCCAGAAGGATTACCAACTGAAAATGCACAAGAACGAACTTAATACCCGGCTGCTCGACAATCTGGAGGACGAGGATTTGACCTCAGGCGCCCTTAGTAAACCAGCCGAGCATGAAGTGGATTACACGTTTGGAGACGATGGGGCGCAATGGCGGATGACAAAGCTGAAGGCTGTTTACCGGCAGGCCGAAGAGTCAGGAAAATCTTTGGAGGAGATTGCCGAAGAACGCTTCGGTGATCTTCGCTCATTCGACAATGCTAGAGAGGAGGAAACCGAACTCGATCGGCGTAAGATGTATGGGCCGGGCTATGTTGGGAAAACGAAGCCCAATGGCGAGTTGTTTGAAGAGCGCAAACTTAGCAGAGGCATACGGCGAGACTCTTCTTCACTTCACAGATCGTTCACAACAGACTTGCGTCCCCAGGGCACCATAATGAACACACCCTCTGCGCCACGATCATTGGGTCCAGTACTTGATCAGACCGCCCTGAACAAGCTCAAAGCTCAGATGATGAAGGCCAAGTTGAAGAAGGACCCCAAGGCGGCTCAGTTAGAGACTGAATACAACGAAGCGGCGGCAGCAGCGAGCCAAAGAGGCCCAGATGTGGTGGTTCTAAATGCGATGGATAATCGCATGCTAGCAGGAAGCAGGGAAAGCGAGGTGATTCGACTGGATAACAAGCGAGGTCGCGAGCGTGGTCTCGTCAAGGAGAATGAGGACATGTCCATTGAAGACATGGTCAAGCACGAAAGACGGACAAAGAATCAAGGCGAAGGCATGGCTTTCGCAGAACGCATCGCAAAAGATGCGAAGTTTGACAACGACCTCGACTATATGGATGATAACGCTGCAAAGCTTGCCAAGCACGTACAGAAGTCTGAGATCAACCTCAAAAGCACGGCCATTGGTGACTACCAAAAGATGAACCGCATTTTGGACAACTGCCCTTTATGTCACCATGAGGACAAAGGAGCCGCTCCTGCAGCGCCCGTTGTGTCTCTGGCGACTCGGGTGTATATGACCATCCCAACAGAGCCAGAATTAGTTGAAGGAGGTGCGTGTATTGTTCCTCTTGAGCACAGGACAAACCTGATGGAATGCGATGATGACGAGTGGGAAGAGATGCGCAACTTTATGAAATCTCTAACACGTATGTATCACGACCAAGGCCGCGATGTGGTGTTCTACGAAAACGCCGCAGCTCCACACAGGAAGCTACATGCGGCACTTCAAGTTGTACCTCTACCATACAGTCTAGGTGAGACAGCGCCAGCTTTCTTCAGGGAAGCCATCTTGACTGCAGATGAGGAATGGACTCAGCATAAGAAACTCATCGATACTTTGAAAAATGCACGCGATGGTCTAGGGAAGCAAGCCTTCCGGAGAACATTATCGAAAGAGATGCCTTATTTCCATGTGTGGTTCGAGCTGGATGGAGGTCTTGGGCATATCGTTGAGGACTCCAACCGATGGCCCAAGGGGGATTTATTCGCAAGAGAAGTCATCGGCGGTATGCTTGATCTCGGACCTGATGTAATAAAGCGGCAAGGCCGATGGCACAGAAACGATCGAAGGGTCGATGGCTTCAGGAAGAGATGGAGGAAGTTCGACTGGACGAGGATTTTGACGGAAGGTTAAGTGCACAGGATGGTCGTGTCAAAGGCACTTCCAATTGATTGTTAGAGTCCGTCCAAATCCCACCCAGGACCATAGAGAAAGCAGTCACGGTCCACCTTTTCCGAAAGCGGCCTTCCGCACGTGATCCGTACAAGTGCCTTTCGTTGCCTCTATTGTTCACGGCTCCATCTCACCTTGGTGTTCGAATCATCGCCTCCCTTTCACAACACTCGTTACTTATCAAGTCGTCTGGCCATTGGCGTCAACGCAATTAGTACCAACACTTGAACCAGCATCTCAGTCTCAGCCTTCCAACAGCATTCAAAGGCGTGACTTCCATGTCTGCCGCCGCCATTGCCTTTCCAGACTGTTACTACCCGGATATCGACCACCCCAGTATCCATCTGATCGCTGATCTGCTGGCCACAACCACGACGTCCAGGCAGCCACAACAATATAACACCTACATTGATCCGCCGTGGACTTCACTATTCTATTTTGACTGATTATGGTGAACAAACGTAAGAACGAGACTAAAGAGAGGGAGAGTCTAGGTAAGCATCGGTGGGCAGCGAAGTGACGATGACGTGTGGTGAAGAGGAGAGAGAAGAGCTAATCCGCATTTACAGACCCCAAGGGAGAGGGACCTGCCAAGAAGCATCGGAAGCCAGATCCTGCCTTTACTGGAAAAGAGCCTCTGTGGTATCGGAAGCGTTTTGACCTCGAAGAGGTTCTCGACGCCATTGGCTTCACAGCTAAAGCAGGCGAAGTATTCGAGAAGCTAGCCAGAAATTGGTACGCTCGACATCGACCCGCTAGGATTCTCACGCCCGGCGACGTTGAAAAAGGTGGAGGTCGATTTTACTATATGATTGTCGACTTCATCATCGAATATGGGGCTGTGTTCTGGTCGGAAGAGGCACGCGGCCACCTTGTCAATAAAGGCCCCAGTGCTTATCGACCCGCGAAACGGCGGAAAGGCGACCACATATCTTATTTATATCCTCGCGATAGTGTGTATCGACCGAAAGGCCTACGCAATCACACCCAGGAGATACTGAGGGAAGAACGGATTGACTCATGGTAAGTACACGCATGATCCTCGCGCGTCAGCACCTCTCAATGCGGCCTTCGATTCATTCTGCTCCCAATCTGTGGAACATAGAGGGCTCCATTCTTATAGCTCTCTTCCACTTTCCGATCGATTTTGATAGATTCTTAGGAAGCCATTACTTGAAACTAACAGGGTTCTATCACTTCGATCTATAATTTCGAACGTTGAAATCACAATAACTGACAGTACTTAGTATCTTCGCCGCACTCAAGCCATACTTTTTTGGCCTACACTTCAAAGGGCGTGTCTCAAACGAGAACAAAGATCCAGATGGGTTTGAGGACTGGCCTCTCTCTGATGACGATCACGCTGAATGCCTCAAAATATTGGTCGACATGTCGAAGGAGACACCATGGAAAAATACCAGTCCTCTTGCACCACGGAAATGCAGATCCAGGACTAGTCCTAGTGTTGGCAGCTCTCCGACTCCCATCATATATAAACCACCCGAATCTGAAGCCGACGTCAACGTCAGCAATGAGCCAAGAGATCACGTTCAACAAAAGCATCACCGTTCATCAGTGTCAGCTGGGCCGACCGCCGTCCTGGACTCTCCGCGAGTAGACAAACACAAATACCAAGCAACAAAGTACACCGACAGTAAATCCGCACTTATCAATTTGGCCAGACTACGCGGCATTAAATTCGAGCCCATGGCAGCGAAAGAATCTATTATAGCTTTACTTGAGGACTTCGACGTCGCTTGGAACAGTAATGTCGCATCCCCGGCTCGAACAGACTACGACAGACTAAATATTCGTACACTTCGAGAGATTATGCAAGAACGAGGTCTTCAGGCCAAGGCGAACATTCCAGATCTTCTGATCGGATATCTCAGGGAGTTTGACAGGGTCAGAGCTTGGAGAGAAGCCTCGATGGATCCTGATATCCTGCAAGATCGCATTCAGTTAGCTCCGGCTTCGACTTGGATTCCGCTTCCGCCTAGCTACGGTCACAACAATGGCTTTAGCTATGACTATGGAGTACCTCGTCCAATCGACTATGCGTCACTTCCTTCAAGACCTCTGAATCCTTCTACTCAGAATCAAGTACCTGACAGCGTACCGGCTAACGTCGGATGTCCAAACCAGCGTTCTGCTCTACAGAATGGCTTCATCTCTTGGCCCGGCTTCATGGGTGTCATGAGTCCCAGAAATTCCAGCTTCATGGGCGGTGTAGTACATCCTGTGAACGCTGATATCCAGAGCCGGAGCTTCATACCCAACTATGACAGAGCTGATAAGTCGAAAAACATAAAACGAGAATCTGTAGGGCCTATTTCGACAGCCAATCCAGCATACAACCTCATTATCTCATCTATACCTGAGCTCGACTTGTCCACCGCCCCGAGGTGTAGTTTCATACCCAACTACAATAGTAAAGCTGACAATGTCACGTCTGGGAGCAAAGACTCAAATGGTATCGAATCCATAGTCGACGCCGACAATACAACAAATTTGGATGGAGACTCCAAGGCCATTGGGTCAACAGATGATGAAGGCGCTGCAGCAAGTGTCGCCCCATCCGATGATGTAATGGATATAACGGCTCCCGATAATAAAACCTCGGAAGTGAGTACTTCACCACCCGCGGCCAAAACTGGCTTGCCATCCGATTGCAAAATCGACACCGGTCTGAAACTCTCCCATGCACCCGGTTTCAGCTCCCGCTTACCACGACCTGTCAAAATTCCATCTGCAACTCTCACGCTTCAGATTGCAACTGTGAAGGAAGAAGGCGCTTTGAAAAAGAAGAGGAATGAGATTGAGGCGCCAGCGGAGGCTAGGAAGAAGAGCATGACGGGTTCGGGGATGGGAGTTGAGAAGAAGGATGGGAAATAAGAGTAGCCGACTCTATTGGAGATGAAGAGAGAGATTGAGTCGGGGTGTAGGTGTTGGTGTTAGTATTAGTAGGGAGTAAGGTACAACGAGAGTAGTAGGAAAGGAGGGTTTTGAGTAGCGTAATAAAATCCTTACCAAAATCGTACGCGAGGTATTTCTAGGGGTGTTTGGGGTTACTTATTCATAGTAACTGGAAAACAGTTCTAAATCCCATACTATACTTACTTGTACTGATCTTCCTGATTCCTAGCTCGTATACTATATACAGCTTCGTACAGAATAAATAGTAGAGAATAAGAAATTAGAATTAAGATCAAGAATAACCAGCACAAAGAAAACCCGAGAGAAAAGAACAGCGAAACAAGAAATAAATAAAACAATACAAATAAAAAGCGTCCAAATTCAAAATCCCTGTCTATACAAGGTAAAGGCTAGTATAAACCTCCTTATCCCAATGGGTCTCCTCTCAGAGTCAGCCAAGATCTAGATAACTAAACCCGATAGAATGAAACGCTAATATGTCGTTGTATATAGTAGAACTCCCGTCTTACAGTTACTATACGCGGTAATTAAAGTTTTACCCACGCCGATGTATATTTATGGAAAGTAGGAGTGCTCAAAGAATGGGATGAGGATATTGGAGAATTTCTTTGATATTTACGCTTTATATGTATAACCGCTTAGCGAAGAAATAGATAGTTTTTTGGCCGGGGAGGGAGGGGGTTGTAGTGTTTGATAGATGGTATAGGTATATACGCTATAACTATTATATATTAGCTAATTGAGAGGGATATAGGTAGAAGAACGAATAGAAGCGATAATTTCTTTCCGTGGGTAATTTGTAAATCAAGAAAGGAAGGGACGGGAAAAGAAAAGAAAAGAAAGGAAGGGAGGAAAGGAAGGATAGCCTTAACCAGGTAAAGTCTAAAGGTAATAGTTAAAGGGGTTCTATAGAATTATAAATACCTGTATAATACTTACAAAGGGAATACTAAATATGTACTTATTTATAGTTTTAATATCTATGTTTGAAGATAGAAAGGACTTGAGGTATTTTAGGTGGTAAGAAGATACTATAAGTAGCTTGTTTATGTAGTATCTATCTTTAGGTAGTTGGAGGAGATCTTAGATAGTAGGAAGGTCTTTTGTTAAATAGTAGACTATCGCCTTGTCTATATATGATATCATTTTATTGGGAATAATTGGGTCGGGTTGGAAGATTAGATATTTTCAATGTAGAAACATGACAATGGTTTTATTATTCTACTGCTGCTTGTTTTCGTAGCGAGTGACATGGGCTGTGTTGTAGCCGCGGGGTATAAGATATATACAGGTAATCATGGCATCTTTGCCCTTTCTTTTTCTTCTTCTCTCTGGTTTTTTCTTTCCTTCCTTCTTCTATCACATGTTTCAGGGTGTTGTGAGTTTTCAACTCGGGATTGTTGTACGCTGGTACAGATGATCAATACAGTGTTAATGGGCTAACGAAGGTCAAGAATGAATAAGACCAGTAAACCCAGTTTTCGACACAAAACATGCCAGTCAGTTCGTTGGATAAGGATCCCAGCTCCTCAAATCGTAAAATGCGAGCACACTATTCAACAGAGCTTTCCTTCAAGATGCAAGGGAATTTGGTGTCAACGACTTGCGCGACAAACGAAAGGAAAGTCCAGATCAAGTAGAAAATCGACTTGGGACGTTCTCGTTGGGGAGTGGAGCCAATCGTCCAGGGATATTTGCTTTCGGCAAGGTTGGCTGTGTCGACATGGTTGGAAGTGTCGCCCATGAACCTTCAGTCAAGTGTGTCATTGGCATGGATGGTTGAGTGTCGGACCGAAGGGTTGGTGCTGTTGCTGATTGGAATGGAAGTGGAAGTGGCGGTTCTGAGTTCATCGATCGTAGTGCTGGTCTTGACCGAGACGCGGGTTTCTCATTGACGACCATACTTTGAGGGCGTGTTGGTGTTGCTGGTAAGTCGTCTTTCGGAATGGAGTTGTGGCAGTCGTGCTCTCTGGAAGGAAGATACGGTGGCGGTGCATCTTCGAGTTGCGAGCGTCGAAGCAGACGGGCTTCTTTGCGATGTAACGTTAGCCTGATTTCTTTTTTTAGGTATCACACTCGGACGACCTGGGGTAGGCGTGCCTTATTCCAAACAGTTCTCGGCGACAAAAGGATTTTGGCCTGCGCATTGCCTACCGCGGCCGGAGAACGTGTCACCATGGACGGCCTTGTTGGAATTGAAAATTGACAGTGCTTACCGGAGTATTGTGCTTGCTTTGCTGCTTGTTTACGCTTGCGCGAGCAGAAGAGGAGGACTGTGCTGATGATGACTAGAGCAACAATGGCAATGGCAATGGCGATTGCAATGGCGATGCTCTTGCCTGAACCATGGGCTTGGGCATCGAGTGGAGAAGCTGTCTTTCCAATGGACGTGGAGGATGGCGACGAAGTTGATTCCGAGGTTGATGTGGCAGCGGCGCTGCCTGGAGGACCGGCGAGGTCTTGTGAAGCAGGAGAAGCTGTTGGTGCGAGTAGTATGGAAGTATCAAAGACGACTGAGTCGACTTGTTGTGGAGCTGGAGACATTTGGTGGTTGAGGGTTTTGATTCAATCGTGGAGTGGCAGTGGAGTGGCAGTGGAGGGGACAAGCTTTGGTGTTGCATATGTTGTGAGACGAGGCTGTCAGACAATCGTATTCAAGCTGGCTGGTATGGGAGGCGTGTCGGAGATGGAACGGAAGGTTCAGTTGGCTCTGTGGAAATGATGGTGAGCTTGTTGGATTGTTATTGAGAAGGGCTTGGAAGGGTGGATGGCGTGCTCGAGGTCAAGACTCGGGGGTTGAAGAGTCGGACAGTATTTCTCTTGTGTGTCGGACAGTATTTCTCTTATGAGATAAGGCTGTATCACTTTCTGAAGTCAGGACTAAGGGTAGGGGTTGCACTGTGCTCAGTATAGGTAGTCTTTGGGTAGGAATAAGATGGTCAAGGGAGTGAGATCTTCAGTCCCATGTGTCGCATCACGAAGATCATCAGTCGCATCACGAAGATCTTCTGTCGCATCACGCACATCTTCTGTCGCATCACGCACATCTTCTGTCGCATCACGCACATCTTCTGTCCCATCTTCGACGCGATGCAGGAAAAGCCCGCCAGTCACTGTCGTGGGTCTTGTCGCCGTGGTGCTGGCTGGTCGTGGGTGGTGCTGGCTGGTCGTGGGTGGTGCTGGCTGGTCGTGGGTGGTGCTGGCTGCTCGTGGGTGGTGCTGGCTGCTCGTGGGTGGTGCTGGCTGCTCGTGGGTGGTGCTGGCTGCTCGTGGGTGGTGCTGGCTGCTGCAGGAACAGAGCCACTGTCAATCACCATCAGCCGCCTAAGCATAGCGGCCCAGTGCAGCGGATAGACCGCCTAAGGATAGCGGCCCAGTGCGAATAGACCGCCTAAGAATAGCGGCCCAGTGCAGCGAATAGACCGCCTAAGGATAGCGGCCCAGTGCAGCGGATAGACCGCCTAAGGATAGCGGCCCAGTGCGAATAGACCGCCTAAGAATAGCGGCCCAGTGCAGCGAATAGAGTGCCTTACTCTCAAACAGGCGCGCGGAAGTCATGCTGAGATTGAGATGGACAAGTCTAACCCTTGCGTGTGCTTCTTTGGCTGCAGACACCTGGGACAGACACCTCCCCTTGCTAACCAGACACCTCCCCTTGCTAACCAGACGCCTCTGCTAACCAGACACCTCCCCTTGCTAACCAGACGACTCGCACGTGCAACCATCGAACAAGCAAGGAGACAACCCTCATCAACCGACTCGGAGTCAAACCACGATCGAGTCTTCGCATCGGCATGGACTGCGCCCCTCATTGCTTCTCTTCCAAATCCACCGCTCTCCACTGCATTCACCTGCTTCTCACTCTTCTGCTCCTACCTGCAGAACCCTCTCGGAAATGAGTCCGCGATACAGCTGTGTCTCCGAGGTCAAGGCTCATTCGATAGATCGCGGTGACTGTGCCCAAGGCTTACTTAACAAGCGAAACATGGAAGGGTCCTGGCCCATGACGATGAACGAGCCCGGAATTCATGGGGAAATGATTGGAGTGATGACTTCGCTGATTCTTCTGCTCTATAAGCTTTGTCCTGCCCCAGAAATCGCCACAGCAATCCCAATTTGGAGTCAAGAGAAGAGGAAAGAAGTGCGATCGCTATCAGCCCACATCGTCTGGTCTTATCATGTTGCTCATGGAGACCGAGACTATGGAAACATGGGCCTGCCGGTCTATGACACAACCACACAAACTGGCCTTCGTTTCTTCTCCAACAGACTGTTGGAATCCCACGTGGATCACACTTTACAGACAGAAGAGAGACATGCAAGGTGCCTTCTCAATTCGCTACCACCTTCTACGTAGTTGCGCTACTCGTGTTCGGTTTCCTGGAGGAATGCAGACCGGTAACGCTGGACGTCCAAGAGAAAGGCTGAAACCAGGTCAATCACTAAGCCCGTCTCGGCTGGCGATTTTGACACTATGGCGAGCCCTTCAGCCAAAACGCGTTGTTTCTTCCTGACGTACCTCCGACCAACGAACAATGTAACGCAATGGAATATCATTTTAACAAAGGTAGGGCGAGAACTTTGCGGACCCAACAATCCTATTACTACTAGATATGTCTCTCAAGCATATACATCTGCCGAGTTTTCAAGCTATTGCGCCTTATTTTCATCTACTCTCGACCCACGTACTTCAACATGAACTCGAACCGCGAATATAATAATGGTCTGCCACTTACAGATCCATCTAAGGATAAGGAGCCGCGACCTTCCAGCCTTCCTAGTACTTTACTAGTCCTAAGTCTTTCTGATACTTGGACTAGTAGACCTAGGATTCAGATACTTGCTTAAATGCTTTGCTATTCAGCTATATATAGTAGTACACGTTTATTTCTCGACTTGACTACTCTTAATAGTAATTAGACTCAATAGCGGTTAGAGAGCGCTATTAGCTACTTAGTCGGTAATATTCAAGACAGTACTCTCTACAAGATAAGTTTAAATACTAGGTAGAATTAAATATATTGTCTTTCCGCGTCTATTATAAATCGTAGTAAATTTATTCCTCTCTATCAAGTCCCAAGAACGCTATTACGGAAGTAAATAGCTTTCTACTAGATATATCTAACCTCACCCGCAACCTATTAGGTTCTCACCTTAGCAATTAAAAATACCCAAAAAGCGACGTTCTAAATAGAACAAGACCTTCTTCTCCGTCGAAGATTTTAAATCTACTACGATATAAAGCTTTATCTACGCCTCAACGCTACCGTCTAGATAATTATAATATTTACTCTTTCTCTAGTCTTTATTTTGGATTCGTCTTCTTCTTTATTCATATTGATAAGAGCTTCGGGATAGGGTTATTCTATTCATCTCGTATTAGTACTTCGGATTCAGATTAAAGAAAGATTAGAAATATAAAGGGAATAAAAGGGAGACGTGTAAATGATTCGCGTCGGGGCCTGGAGTAAGTAAAGTAAGGCTAGGATAAGCAGTACTAGGTAGAAGGTTAACTATTTACTCCTACTATATAATAGCGTACATTATATTTTTAGTACGACTATTAATACAACTTAATACCAATACTAAACTTTCAATCCTCCCTAGTACTACCCCAAACTCCCTAAACTCTCTTCTTGAAAGCCTCGTACTCAGATCGAAATTAAAATCAACCTATCCTACCCCCCTTTCTTTAATCTTTACTAACCCCCTCCTCCAACTCTCCCTCTAAACCCAAATCCTAATTAATTACGGCGCCTTTAACTAATATATAAACCCTTTCTATACCTCCATCGCTATATCTACTTAAAGCCTCTTTGGTATATACCATCATCGCTACTAGTATAATCTCTCCCCAAACCAATCCCTTCAATTCCCCTCAACGCGCTAATCGAGAGCAGATATTACAGGTAAAGACGCTTGATAAAGGATATATCATAAATACAAGAGCGGGATTTAGAGATTCCGGCGTCGACGTGTATAATTACATTCGAGGTTATAGATAGCGAGGGTTTGGTTTTGGGATAGAGGTATAGATGTTGATGATAGATTTTATGACTGCGGATGGATTGGTGGTATCGTTACTGGGGTGTATGGCGGAAGGAGGTGGAGGTGGGGAATGAGAATGGGATTTGGGAGGTGAGATGGAGGAGGTATTTAGAGAGGAGTCGCTGGAATGTGTGAGGGGATTTTGGCCGCTAGGGAGGGTGGAGTGAAACCTGGTTCGCTGGATAGTGTGATTGGGTATACTACTAGTCGGGCCAGCGGTTATACGGAGGTATAAAAGATGTAAAGACTATGCCAACGGGTAGATGGATGGTCTGAAGATACCCCCAGGAAACGATGGACAGACCGATGATTGGAATGTGCAGGAATCATCCGAAATAGATACCAGGTCATTCCTTAGCTCCAAAGAAGTGTAAGACCGTCCCGGTAAATCTCCCTATTCAACATGCTGAATCTTGTTTTAGTCGACCCTAACGTAATATACACCTGTCGCCGAACAGGTAAAACCGACAACGTCATCTTTATACCTACGACCGAAGACTTAAGCTACAGGTATTACATCAGCTCAACAGATATTCGAGTCATGATGAGCAAAAACGAGTCCAATCCCAAAGAGATTACGGCAGAAGTGGCATGTCTTGTTCTTGGTCCACATGGCAAGCCCCAGAAGGTGTCTCCAAAGCTACAGACTAGAGCAGAGGTGAATTCTACACGTACATAGCTTGGACTTGGCTGACTGAAATGTTTTAGCGAATCAGTAAGAGTCTGTACGAGTCATCGATATTCGCCGACTAATAAGCAAGGGCCGTTGATTTTAGCTGACATTGAGGTTTTCTGTTTGAGAATGTTCAAGGATGGATACAAACTAAAAGTTCTGCTCTCTTGATGGACAGTGCTAGGGATGTACTTTTGTTCTAGAATAAGGTAGCCGTGGTGATATAGTAATGTCCACAATTCTGTGCTCTTCGACTATACCTGAAAGTCTAATAACACTACTAACCAGAGATCGATAACGACAAATATCTGCCAATCGTAAAGAATTCGACTAGAAATTCATCGATTTCGGTCCAGAATCAAGCTACTTCGAAGTCAATCAAGGGAACCTTTGTGGCGGTTCGATATTAGGCGAAAAGCGACCGACTATTTTTGATTAGAATTGTATCGTAGCCACGGCAGTTAGAGGAGCTCATCTCCATGAAAAAGAGCTTAGATAAAGCTAAGTGTCGCCCGATTCAAGTGTTTAGTGATCTTCTATCCACTAGCAGCCTATTCGAAAGTAAAGAACACGTAGTATGCCTAGACAATACTTACTAGAACTATACCTGAAATTCCTGCCTCCTCGGACTACTTATTCGCAGCACCTCTCCTATACCCATCCTTGTCCTGAAATCAAGGACATGGCATCTTGAACGAGCAAAGGTAACCAATCTACTTTAAGATTGTTTTGGCCTGCCTCTCAGGTGCCTCAAACGGAAGAATTTCCACCTCGATTCACTAGAGCGATTTCGTTACGCTCGCCATGTCTACCTCCTCTACCAATTTAGATGAACTATTATCATTCGCTCTTTCGGGACTATCCCCAGACCTTCTCGAAACATACCTGACGAAATCCTATAACGATTGTACCCCTGACAGTCCCCGATCGTTCTTCCGCAATGTAGTATCTTCTCCACGTCTTGTGCGTGGACGTGTCAACCGGGTTCTGGTGTACCGTAGCTGCTTTAACCCACCTCATATTACCCACCTCAACCTACTCCGCTACATCTACCTTTAGGCCTACGTCGAATTTGACATCGTCGCCGCGATCATTGTTCTATTGCCAGACAGCTCGTGCCGAAATAAGCTAGACAGTACCGACGACAAGCTCTTATTTACCTTTGACGAGAGGAAAATATTGTTAGAGCAAGATACAGGATTCCCGGATTGGGCTTGTATGGTTGATAACGGTAGATGGGACGGCGACGAAACTAGTATCATCAATAGCCTGCGGAAAATGTATCGAAGGAAGGCTATAGGTAGACTTGTCAACTTGATCGGACTAGACTATGTTACTTATGCTCGAGGGGCTTCCTATAGCTCCAATTGGGAACTCATGACGAGCGATGCTAGTAGACCTGTCGACTTTCTAGGCATAGATGGATTGTTGCAGTTGCCGAAC
Organism: Venturia nashicola; assembly: GCA_004522665.1. Classification (NCBI taxonomy): domain Eukaryota; kingdom Fungi; phylum Ascomycota; class Dothideomycetes; order Venturiales; family Venturiaceae; genus Venturia; species Venturia nashicola. Next base: position 585,315 of record SNSD01000009.1, read on the forward strand.
TGTTCGCCTTGGACAAAGTTGGGAGCTCTTGGCGAAAACGAGTCGAGCCATAGCGAGACGCAACCCCTAAGCGGTTCAAGAAATATTGCAAACTCGAGTCCGGAAGACAGCGAGGGAGGAGTATCGATAGAATATAAGCCAATGTCTCTTGTTGAGCTGTTCGAGGAGCCCGAGACTGGGCATACAAACCTTTGCCAGCGAAAGCCGAAATGGAAGCGGTCCTCAGGAATGTTCCGTGGGATCAATAGAAAGTCGAAAGAGTACCTGAGAGGTTGTGTCAGCGGCATTCTCAAAACATTTCCCGCTCGGTGGAAAACTTTCCACGAAGGCCAAGACTATCAAAACAGTCTCACTCATCTCTTTGCTGAAACGATTACAGTCTCCTCCGAAATCAACGATCGAACTAATCAAACCCCATACTGCTTCCCAGAAATTCACCACTGCCGCATTCAGCAATCTTTAGATCTCTTCGTTATACCTACGGCTGTAGGTTCTGAATATCGAAAATACAGCGGCTCCACCGAGATTCGTAAAGTCATGGAGAAGAACACGGGCCATCGTAAGGAGATCACGGAGGAATTGGCCAGTATAGTATTAGGTCCGCAGCGTAAGGTTTCGTTGGAGTGAGTGCAAGTTGGCTGGTGGTCTGCATCAATTGACGTTGTTGGAGTGCGAGAAATCGGTAGGTGAGTGGTAACTCGACTCTTTCGTCAGGACGGGCTTATGCTAACATCGAAGGGCCAGAAAGATACTAGCCCTTGCGGTATTGATTCGCTCAAACCCCAGAAAACGACTGATAGAGCGATGTCGATGACCATGATGGATGGGAGAGTAGAAGAGCTTGAGGTGCGATATCTGCGAAGAGAGTCAACGGACCCTTTCTGAGGTTGGTAGGATAATGTTGAAATCATGCACAGCTCTTCGCATGTCCCGAATGATTCTGGTTTCTCATCAGTTCCACCTTCTTTAAATGCGATTATCTTGTCCAAAAATTCGGCGAGTAGTTTCGAAATTTCCGGCGTCTCAAAACTGCTTCTTCTCCCTCTCTCTGCCTTGTCAAATGCTTGATACGTGACTTCCATCTCTCTCTGTAATGCCATTCGGTCTATCGTCATCGAAGCATTCGAATCTAGATGCAGATGTTCCCGTACATATTTCTACACCGAATACAACCAACATCTATTCTTGCTTCAACCGCACAATGCTCGCAGAATGAATACGCCACCTAACCCAACCTTCTGGGCTTTGAACTCCTTGTTCCTCCAAACTTCAACCTCGTCGCATCACTGACTCTAACGATTCTGCTCCTCAAACCGCGGCCTTCGTTGCCCATTATCGCCTTAACCACAGCTTCCCTACCCTTTCCAAAGCCTCTCAAGACAACTTCCATATTCTTGATAGGGCTCTCAGTCTTTATTCCTAGATCTTCGAGTCCCATGTCCCTCTCATTCGCATGTCGCAGCAAACCTCGATCCTTCATCATCTTGAAAACATAGGATGAGAGCTGGAAAGCAGCATCGAAAGACCCTCTCTGTCCTTTCCGAAAGCCAATGTTGCCAGCGCTGAAGGAGAAGATGGGCTCGGTGTTGGGTCGCGTCAAGCAAAGATGGGTATTGTGTTTTGTCGAATAGATGTGTAAGTGGTGGGGTTCCGGCGGTGGTTCCTTATTGGTTGCGCGAGAAAGGCCAGTGTGTTTCGCAGATGGAGGTATCACATCTCTCATAGCCCTCTGTTTGTTGAATATCGTATCTGTGAGACCCTGGGTGCGGTCGGTGGGCCTGTAGCCTCTAGGGTTCGAAGGATGTCTTGCGATAGTGCTCATCAGGTCAGTTAGAGCACTGGCGGGTGCGGGTGGAGGTCCCTCGTCTAAGCATCGTGGTGTAGATGAGAATGCGCGGTGGATTGGCTGCTTGGCAGGACGGAGCACCTTCGTTCTGCATGTCCTACATAGTGACTGTATGCTGGCTTCACGCGGCATGGTGTTGATGGAGTGGAGTTTGGTGGTGATGGTCAATGGTTCGTGATGGTCAATGGTTCGTGATGGTCAGTCGCTCAAGTTGTTCGCTCCCGAGTCAGAAAAATACTCGTACTTCTATCGGCGATCGTCGGCGATGAGGAGAGGGACCTCGAGAAATCGACATGGTGAGATTTTGTAGACACCACAGCAACCAACAACTACCACCCTCAACCGCCACCGATTAATACCTCGGATCTGTGGCTCTACACCCGGCCACGGTATGAGGATATTAAACCAAAGCGTGGCCACGGCCTGTTCGCGCCCAAATGCTCTACGCCCTTTTGCCTCTCTCACATCCACATATGGCAGAACTGCATCATATCGACGGTTATCATCCCAGATATCTTCTTCTAGTCCATCGTCTATAGAAACAATCTCCATATCGTCACACTCCTCATCTCTACGAAGCTCAGCGCCCCTTCTCCGATCCCCACCATTCGCAAATTCCATACTCCTCCAAAGCTCGCAATCTTTTACACGCCACTTTCATTCAACAAGATCGACATTAGAAAAAACTGCTAGGACGCCAGGTGAGCCGGTAGCAGAGAAGAAATCGGCTCCAAAACCAGGTGCTGCCAATCCGGAAGCCGAACCCGAAGCCAAGGCAAAAACTGAGGGCGAGCAGTCGGAAGAGCCAAACAAGGAGGGTGAGGCCAGGAAAGAAGGAGAGGCAGAGACAGACGAGGACGGGAAACCGAAAGAGAAACCTCCGCCGCCCCCTCCGCATGGTGACAAGACCCCGTGGCAAGTCTTTACGGAAACTTTGCAGTCTGAGTTTAAGGCATCGAAGGAATGGAATGAAGGCACAAAGCAATTGTCTGCAGGCTACCAAGAATTTACGCAAAATCCCACCTTACAGAAGGCGAAATCAACTTATGGGAAAGCCGCTGAAGCAGCAAGCACAACGACTGGTGCTGCATTGAAAAAGACTGCTGGTGCAATTGGTTCTGGAGCTGCGTGGACATGGGAAACACCAGTGGTTAAAGTGGTTCGAAAGGGAGCAGTAATTGCCGGATCTGGCATTGAGAAAGCAACACGAAATGTGCGTCAAACGGAGGCCTTCAAAAGCGTGAAGGACACCATCGATGATGGAAGCTCGTCGAGATATGGCGGCTGGACCGAGAAAGAGGAGAGAAGAAAGAAGCGAGAGGCACGGGAAGCTCAAGAATTGGCCAAGACCGGACGGAAGCCTGATGAAGGGCCAGTAGTAGAAGATCCAAAGTATGTTCTTTCAGCCGGTGTGACCCAACCATGAAGCTAAATTTTGTCACAGCGCTGGCGTGAATGTCACACTTCACAAGGACGCCGCTTGGAAAGAGAAGTGGAGCGAATTCCGCGATAACAATCGCATGATGCAAGGCCTCTTCTCCCTGAAATCCACATACAACGAATCCGAAAATCCGCTCATTACCACAGCGCGCAGCATCAGTGACAGCGTCGCTGGCTTCTTCGCCGAGAATGAAACGGCCAAGGTCATCAAGAAGTTCCGAGAAATGGATCCGTCCTTTCATATCGAACCTTTCCTTCAAGAGATGCGTGAATATATCCTGCCCGAGGTTTTGGATGCATACGTCAAAGGCGACATAGCAGTCCTCAAGCTTTGGCTATCAACACCACAATACCAGGTTTATGAGGCCCTGATGAAGCAATATACTACGGCTGGTCTTAAATCAGACGGGCGTATTTTGGACATTCGCCACGTTGATATTCTTTCTGCGCGATTGTTGGAAAACGACATTCCTGTTTTTATCATTACAGCCAGGACGCAGGAGGTCCACACATACAAGAACATCAAGACGAAGCAACTCGCAGCTGGTATGGACGACAAAGTTCAGCAAGTCACTTACGCCATCGGTGTCACCAGGATTCCAGAAGATGTTAGCAACCCAGAGACGAGAGGATGGAGGCTAATAGAACTGCAGAAGAGTGCTAGGGATTATATATGAGCGTGGATTATTTTCGATCTTGTTCTTGGTAGCTACGTGGAGCGAGGGCATTCACGGGTTTGGCGCTTCAAAATTGGGATTGCGGTTGTATCAGACAACCATCTCCCGTGATCCGGGACGGCTGGTTTCGGTTTGGCGAACAACGCGCCCCTTTGGCATGTACGATCTGGTGTCTTGTCCACGGACGAATGAGATCTGAGGGACGATGTCTTGCTGGAGATTCAGCAGCCCAGCAAGATTTACAATGTATTCTCCTCTCATGTATTATAGACAGCTTGATGATGACACCGTCCGACTAGAGGGGACGAGAAGAAGGAGGTGGCGAACAATTCCAGAATTTGTTCGAAAAGCGGGTCTGGTACTCTTTTCAAGTGCTGGCTGATACACTCGCAGATGCTCGACTCGTTCCTGAACAGGTGTCGGTCCGTTCTATATCAACTGGTAGTTGCTGACTCGATTCCCATAACAATCTCTTTTTGGTCATTTGGGACTGATATCGATGCATCCGTATCAATCTTGGATCTCATAAACAGTACAAGTTTATCAGCATCGATCCCGATTCTAGTATTTTGCCTATCTTCAATCAATCATAGAACGGGCATGAGAGTAAGATGCTGACCCAACAGGGTTCGACAGCGCTAATATATTGCACTGGATTGGCCCACGATCAGACCACTGCTAAAACAAAGAGCCAACCTGTCTTGTTAGGTATGTTGAAGAAGCGAAGAGGAGGAGGAATGTGTGGATGATACTGATGGTCTCGCTCACCCATCTATCTGTGTTTATAGGTTGTTGGAACGCGTTACTGCCTTTGGCATAACGATGTTATTCTGTGATTTTGAGAGCGACAATTCTCTTGTAAAGTATGCATTGAATTAGTACCTCACAACCGTGTCTTTTGGGTTTTGATGCGCAGAATTGTTGTCTTGAGGACTTTGGCATCTCGCTGCAATTACAAAAGCATTATTACAAGGATGATGTGTTCTGAAACTTGAGAGCAGAAGATTAGTAGTATCTCTGCGCCAGCATGAATTTCCCTCGCCTCAAGTCGACCCCCAAATACCGAGGAATCCTTCCGCTTCTTTTATTCCACTCATGGTACCTCCCTCGCCAACGCAATCGCCTGGCTGATAACAGGTTGCTGCCAATCGGAGATCAGCTCTGCAGCCAGAACCGATGTCGACAGTCTCGTCTCCGGCCTGACACCTTTGTGCTGCAGGCTAGACCAGAAAGCTGAGTCAGTTCCGCCTAGCAAAGCCGCGTTGATCTCGACAGTCTTTCTATTGAACTGCTTGAGTAACAGAGTTCCGTTCTTTGTCCTTTGCGCAGCCCGGGAGATACTGGCGTCGTGGTCGTGTTCGCGGACGAAGTAGGCGAGAGTTTCGATATCGGATTCGAGGTAGAAAAGACCGTGTTTCCAGTCGTGGGCGACAAGTGGCTGTTTGGGTTGAGGACGATGAATTGGGAGAACGAGGTGGGGTGAGTCGAGGTGGATTGGGAGAAGGCATTTGCTTTTGTCGGTGAGAATCTCTCTGCGTTTCTATTATACCTTTAGGTGAGCGTTTTATCCTTTCGTGGAGTTGATTAGGAAACTTACAATCTTTGGCCATTCTCTCTTGTCGCACCTCGCACAAACCCAGATGAGGTGATTGAAGATTGCGTATCGGTTCGTTACTTTTCCACAGAAGAGACATCGACAGTAACTCCACCTGACCCACATCAACCTATAAGGCGGCAAAATGTGTATTCTGTCATCCTTCTGATATTGGTGCAACCCAAGTCTTCTATGAAGTCTCAATCTCTGCTGAATCCTCTCCTGCCATTCCACTACATCAACATCCTGCTCCACGATATCGAAACAAAGCAGCTTCTTATACTGATGCAGCAGATGACTTGCAAAGATCTCCACCGAAACCCTCAAAATATGACAAGTAGCAGCAAGCTGATAAAAAGGATGTTGCTCAAGCACAACCCTCAGATCACTCAGCCCTTTCAATCTCTTCAGCTCCTTCGAATTCTTGGGTCTCGAATCCACGGCATAGCAAGACAGCGGCCCAGCGAGGAACGACAAGATGTTTTCGATAACCTCTACTGGGAAATCTATGAGGGATATCGCGCAGCAGCGGCCTTGCTCACTTCCGCGCCACTCCAGACGTTCTTCCAAGCTCTTTCGTAACCGCTCCATGTCGATGCGATGTCTTTTGTTTACTTTCTGGTAGTATTGAGGACGGCCAATGCAGTGGGACCTTTGCAGGGCGCCAGCCTCGCGCGGGCAAAGTTCTTGGGTTGGCATGTGAGTCATTCCATGGTTTGAGTCTTCGGACCGTGACATGGCCATCGAAGCCAGCGGTGCGATTGGGTATTATGGAGGTGCTCTCTCATCGATGACTGCTGCTGGATCTAGGAAACTTCACTTGCAAAAGATGGACGTACCTTGGAACGAGTGTTGCGCGATCGGAAAGTGATGAAGGACTTTTGGCGGAATGTTGTGTTGGAGAAGAAGGTGAAGTCGCGACGAGCTGAAATTGATGTTGGAGTTGCACAAGTCGCGTTTGGAGAACAGTCATAGTCGTTAAGGTTGTTTTCATGAGGTAGTGGAATTCTAGTGCCAGTTTCTACCTACCCACATTCCATCAATTGCTCTCTCCAGTCTCAAATTTTTATTTCTTTACGGCGAATGCCGAATTGAAATTGTCGAGAGGAGCATCATGCTTGATCTTCTCCCAGACCTGATCAATTCTCTTCACCGTGCTCTCCTTCAACGGCCCCTTCTTCAGCCCCTCGACAGTCTGCCTGACCTGCTCAAGCTTGCTAGCTCCAATGATAACAGCATCTCCCTGCTCGGAATTTAGTGGCGAGTGATAGCTGACCCATCGGTAAGCAAGCTCAGCTTTTGGAATTCCCTCCTCGCTAGCAATGCTCTCCCACTCATCCAAGGCGTCGAGGTACGATGGCTTGGAGTAGAGACCGAGATACATATCGCCGAGTGGAGTCCCTGGGACGAAGCGACCAGATTTCCCTTCCTCGATTTGAGCGCGAGTCTTGGTAAGGAAACCTCCAGCAATGGGACTGTAGGCGTAGAAGGAAATCTTCAACTCTCTCAGGACAGGGAAGAGTGTCGTATCCTGGAGTCTCGCGACAGGAGAGTAGTTGCCTTGATAAGCGGAAGGAGAGACGTAACCTTTGCTTTTTGTGTACTCGTAGATCTTCTTCACATCGTCTGGCTTGAAGTTGGAGAGTCCGAATCGCTTGAAGAGGCCTTCCTTGTACAACTTATCGATTGTGGGAATCCACTCTGAGATCTCCACTGAGCTGTCTGGGGCATGAATGTAGAAGATGTCCACGTTCTTGACCTTCAATTTCGCAATGGATTCGTGCGCCAGCTTGTACAAATTGTCTGGCTTGAGAGCATTCGATGGGTCGAAGCCTCCCTTTGACTTGGTGTCGATGATGAACCGGTCGCCTGCATTCTGCTCTCCAAGAACCTTCTCGCTCTCTCCATAAAGTTGTGCTGTGTCGATATTTTTGACTCCTAGGCTCGCGAGTGTATCGAAAAGCTCCTTCAAGACTGCTGGGTCATAGAAATTGGATCCAGGATTGAAGCCTGGCTCAATTAGCTCTCTGCCTACTAAACCAAGACATTCCACAGTGGGCTCATCAATCCATGCCCGCCAACTTTAGTAAGATAGACACCAATCACCCAGCATTCTCAAACCAGGATCGACATCGATGACTTTCTGGAATGCGGAGAAACTCTGCCAGAAAGATATGGACATCGATCTCAGGGCGATGATGTTGCATTGAAATGTATTCCTTGCGGGCATCGATTGATGAGACAACTCTGCTTGATGTGCTTCAGCTCTCACCTGCGGATCCGAAGACGATTTTGATTCCTCCCGACATAGTTATTTGTTGATTGATTCGGATTGCTATGAGGTAGGTTGATGATCGTTGTAGTGGAGATGTTGTTGACGAAGATGTCTCTACTCAAGCATCCCCTCTTATAGTCTTCCTATACCCGGCTCTCGTATCACGTCGATCGTCCTTGGTGCCATATGGCGTGACGAATGATACCTCCTGCATGCTTACCAATTGCATGATTACTAACTGCACGAAGCGATGACATAAGATGTTAAGATCACGGCGTTAGCATGGAGTTGCGACTGATGATGATTATTAAGTGTTGAAGAGTTACATATCAGCTTCACCAATTGGAGACAGCCGAGCGGACGGAGGACTCAGAATTTACTGCTTCTTCTTTGCAAGGGCGAGGACAAATAAAAGAACATGAAGCAAAGAGAGCGTTCATGTAGAGTACAAAAGCTCAACGGTCTAATATTATAGGAATCTCTTTGATGCCATCTACTTAATATTATACACACTCAAAACTCGCCAGCCACAAGGATCTCTAACTAGCATACAATAAGATTATACAGCTCAGCCTCTGTAAAGTAATGAGAAAAGAAAATCTAGAATTAAGCAAACACCTCACAAGGAGTGTCGCAACAAGGGGTATCATATCGTCGAAGAGAAGTAACACCAAACACCGCCGAACGCTTTCGTGCAACCGTCACCGCCGATTTCCGTTCAAACCGGGGGACCCCGTAACACCGCATGAAATTCATTTCCGTCAACAGATCACTCAAGGATCGCAAGGCTTTGGTGTTGGCAGCCGTCGTGAAGAATAACCAGATTACAACACGAAAAGTCCGACTGCCAGAGCGCCGAGTAACGAGAAGGTGCTCGCCACATCTCTCGCCGGAACGCCAGCTGAGGCACTTGGTGTTGGCGATGCGCTTGCAGGATCGCTGGCAGAACTGCTCGCAGTAGGCGTTGGTTGAGCCAGTGAGGTAGTAGTGAGGGTAACAACGCCATTAAGAGGTTCACCCGAGCTGTTACCGGCATTGGGAGCAGGGACGAGTGTAGCAGTCGCATTGTTGCCTTCATTTGGCGGTAGCGCGGTGGTTGGCGCATCTTCGACACCTCCGATGTTCTCGAAGTTGGCGCAAGCGATTCGAGTCTTGTTGGCAAAGTGAATGACAAAGCTGCGGTTGCCGAAAAATGCGCCCATGCCTTCCTTGAGGGACACGTACGGGTCGAAAAAGCTTGCCATATAAGTTGTGCCGTTTGCTTTACCGTACTTTCCACTGAGGTCACCGACTTGGCAGGTTTCTGGGCGAGAAGCGGTGCATGGAATAGCTTCGCCACGGAGGAACGGATCGAGATGGCCGAGTGTAGAGCTGCAGTTATCGTCGTCTGCGACGGGGTTGACATGGATGTGGAATCCTGATTTGGTTAGCCGGATATATTCGCGTTGAGAGTGAGGGAAGTGAGCATACCGAATGGACCGCCTGATGTTGGCAGACCAGCGAAGTTGATCTGAAAGTTGGTGCCTTTGTCTCCAGCTGCTGTTGCGGTGATACTACCAACTACATCTCCGTGCCTGCCAACCGGGATGTCGGCCTGGTACACAGCGCCCATTGGGTCATCAGTGTTGCGCAACGCGTCACCCAGTTGACCCGTTGAGACTTGAGCGCTCGCCAACGCAATGGTACTGAGACCAGCGAGTACTGTTGATGATCGCATTGCTGTAGAGATGTGAGAGCGATGTGTGAAAGGAGTCGGTGATTATTGCGAGTCGGGGATTGAGCTTTCGAGGTTGTTGTTGAAGGTGTTGCTGAAAGATGGTGGAAAGTGTTAGAGGGCGACAATGATGTGTGTGGTCGTCGTTGCCAGGTGAATGTTTGTTATTTGTGAAGCCGTAAGGAATGTTACACGACTGCGGATTGAAAGTATCGTACTACTTGAATGTAAGTGCCAGTGACCACAAGTCAACTAAGGAATGCGGGAATAATTCAGGAACGCGAGAATGGCGGAATTCGACAAGAGGAGCAGGCAAGATGTATAGCATTTCTGTTACACGAAGCCAGCCTTTGCCTCCCTGCTCAACCATGGACACATGTTGTGCCAGCAGGACTTCAACCCCCCGAAACGGCAGGGCCAGCAATGGGTGTGGGCGCATTGTTTTAGCAACAGTTGGATGCATTGGCTCTTCGAAAGCTGCAGTCATTCTACACCATGGGCCATCCCATTCCATTTTTGGAACATGTCTACCAAGCACTACCAAGCTTTTACCAGTCGTTTCAGATCCGACCTAGCGACCGGCGGGAACATGCAGGGCCGGTCGTTGTGAACAGGCCCTCAGGGACTCCTCAGGGACTCCTCAGGGACTCCAGGTGGACAGCCTTCTACCAGGTGGTGTCGCAGCAACCTGATCTTTGCATTTGGTATTGGCTATGCGCCTTGGTATGACAATGATAGCATGTAGATACCAACGATTGGGTGAGAGGGCGCCAAAGATCCAAAGAGGGCTGGGGTAGCGCAACCAACCGAAGTGACTCCGGGCGCGAACTCCACGGTGAGGCTACTGAGGCAGGATGCAAATCATACCGATCGCAAGATTTGCGAACATGTTGTTGGCAGGTTTTTAGTAGATACAAATCGACGTCTCCAATCCTGCAGGAGCTCGGTAGAGGCTCTTCCATCTGCGGCGAATGCTTCGGTGCGTCAAGTCCCAGACAACAATCGATGAAACGAACCGGGTGTTTTGTTGGAAAATCCAGCTCAATCCTAGGCCGAAGTTCCGAGAGAAGCGCAGAAAGTCGAGCGGTAAGAAACCTATCCGGAATCATAAATAGAAATAGAGGAAACATTGGATCTGATCACCCCCGAAAGAGGAAATCTTTGCACAACCTGCAGTCTATCCCTATCGACAGTGTACCACACTTGGCAAAACGCTTCAAGGCTACGTACCAAAGTTGTTAATAGCGTGATGTCAACAAGCTTCATTCTTTACGCCATGCGATGGTGCGCAATAGTGAGGGTCTATTGACAACTGTTGAGAAACTACCTTAAGCGCATCGTGGACGGTACTGCACCTTACACAGAGAAATAAGCTCACCTCTATTCATACCGCCCCTGACATTTGACGCGAGCGCGAAGCCTGCCTGTTATTTCCGCAACACCTTCTCTTTCCAGATCGTCTGCATCAGCAGGTACGTCTTTATAGGCGTCAGGGAACTCTTGTCAGACCAGCTCCTTCTAATATCAAATCACCCGTATTCCTCCATGAATGTCACGTTCGTCAGAGCTTTGCATCGTCTGAGAAATTGCTGTCAGTACATGCTGAGTATTCGTTTTCTTGTTGAAATTTGGCCCGGCGTCGAGAGCGCTTTCGATCTTCACATTCCCCTTCCTGCGCCGTGGGCTAAGGACACTACATTGCGAGCTCCCCAGTTGTTTTCTGTAGTAGATCTGGGTCATACTAGTAGGACCAGAGTTGGGGTTTCACGTTAGCCTGGAGGGGTAGCACAGATAGAGGTGTCCTGGTATACAGGTCGTATGTGAAGCTACCCCTTACGATGCACGTATGCAAACGTTGGTTGGACCTGCTCTTGCTCCTGCCTTGCCAGAGCACTCGCACCTCCTAATATGATGACCAGGCACCCGGACGCCACGAGATCTTCGACGTTGTTGTGCCAGATGCCAGAGATCGACCACCTTGCGCGCATTGATTTTAGACCGTATGTCTTGACGTGATCCAAGATGAAAATAGCCTGCTGGTAGCCGATCTTCGAATCCGCATTGCTTACCTGAAGGCAAGCCAAGAACTGGAAAGCGATGAGATCTCGATTCGCCTTCATCCGTTCGCAAGCTTGCAGGTAGTCTTCGATGTATGTGTTTGCCATGGAGCTGTCTGCCTGGAAACCCGGGCCGTTATCAGAAGCATGTCTCTTCGCACCATCACCTCCATAGGCCCTTAGTCCCGAATGACCCAGTCATCCATCCCACCTCATCCTCTTTCAGCTCATTTGTGCTCGAATAAGGTACGCAACAACCTGTAGCTCAGCAAAGCGATCTCTCGCACCAACCGTACCCAATATCAGATCCCACTCTTCATACCACAATATCATATACACCCTGTCGTCAACCAAGCTTCTCTTGATCCCTGTAAACCCCATCTGCCTTCCAGTCCGCGTAAATTGTCTGCAATCCTTTTGCCTCTCCAAGCCTTCTACTCGGGTCTGGAGAGATCTGTGACGCAACGACCCGCCGTTTCTCAGTCAATATCCCCAGAGAATAGGGGAGGGTAGATCCAACCGTGAGATACAAAGACGGCACCGATTCGAAATCGGTTTACCAGACGAAAATCTGGTTGGTCGACGGCGTGGATGAGGCTAGGAAGGATTTGTGTGACTTGTCTCAGCTGGTCTCAGTCGAAAAGTCGAAAAGTCGCTTGCGTATCTACGATAACATTGCGTGCGAGATTGGCTATGGGAATGTCGAGGTTGACTGCTGGCGGCTGGTTTGTGTAAGTAAGTTTGTAAGCAAGGTAGGGCTCGATGGGGTCTTCAACCTAATATACTCCTGACCCGCACTTGAAAGAAGCACAAGATCATCCCTCTGAAGTCAGAACAGCCTTTCTCGAATCCTTCACTAGGGCTCCGTAACAACTTCAATTCCTCTCAATTCTTGCAACGAAATTTCGTTGCACCGTCATCAGGCTCAACTTTGTTCTGCGGCTTTAACAACAAAAGAATAAAGTGTAAGGGATCAGGAGGAAAATCGACAGGTATAAGTAAATGCGTCTGAAAACTTCAATTTGTCTTAAAGGAGTGATATAAGTGTAAGATGATGGAGAGACAGTAGAGTTGGAAGCAAGGTCATGACTATGATATTCTTCAAGATTGAGCTGCGTTGTTGACTGCAAGAATCTGGCATTTAGATTGACTCGATTGGACGAGGCTTTGTGAAGGTCGGGCTAGTTCAAAAATTGGCCTAGTATATCGATAATTTGCGGCAACTCGAACAATAACCACACCAGGTTGTAACACAATCACAGCAGTAGAAAGTCCGATTCTTAGTAAAGGGTATCCTTGGTAAAGGGTATCACTTGAAGATGGATCCAAACATGCACCTCCCTCTACCTGTGCCCAAAAACAGATGCTGCCACCCAGGGTTGAACCGGAACGCTCCATAAATACACAATATTGATCACAAACCAGCAGATAGACCCTTCCAGTACTTGCTCGGGACGAACGGCATCTTACTCACGGTAGCCCTCCTCGTCTTGTTCCTCACCACCACGCCCACCTCTGTACCAGCCTTGTGCATCCCACTCTTGATATATCCCATTGCAATGTTTTTTCCAAGTGTCGGACTTGGGCATCCACTTGTGATTGTGCCTATCTCTTGACCATCTTCGTTCACAATCGAAGCGCCTTCACGAGCAGGAGCCTTGTCATTGATGATGAGACCCACACGGCGACGAGTGACGCCAGATCCACCGTCTTTCTTGGGCTTTAATTGCGAGAGAATAGTATCGGAGCCATTGAACCCTCCAACTTCGCGACGGTCTGTTGCGACAATCCAAGAGAGACCAGCTTCTACCGGAGTGGTGGAGTCGTCAATGTCATGGCCATAAAGACACATGCCAGCCTCAAGTCTAAGACTGTCTCTTGCTCCAAGGCCTGCTAGTCTTACTTTGTCTTCACCTCCAGCTTGGAGTAGAGCCTCCGTCAACTTGAGAGTGTTGTTGGCGCCGCTTGAGCTGGACGGGACGGAAATTTCGAATCCATCCTCACCAGTATAACCACCACGGGACACTAGACATGGCTGATCGATTTCGGCAAGGTGGAGATATTTGCACTGGCCAAAGTGTAGCTCGTCTACATTGAATGGCTCCTTCTCAGCAGTGGTTGGCTTCAAAGATTTTAGAATGTCCGCTGAGAGAGGTCCTTGTAGGGCAACCAGGCCGTAGTCTGTAAACGTCCTCCACTGTATTTCTCCATTGTTATTGTCCTCTCGCCATTTGTGAATCGAGTCCTGAATGAAGGCTAGATCCTTGTCCCTGCATCCGGCGTTGGTCACGAAATAGTAACGTTCTTTCCAGCCAGAGCTGAGATTGGTAATTATAGTATCGTCTACGATTCCACCTGTTGGGTGCAAAAGCGCCGACAAGCCCGAGTGGAAAGGTTTTGTGGTTTTTGGAGAAGATGGTGTGATGGAAGCCAGGAAATTTGCCGCGCCAGGACCTGTCAATTCGTGTTGTAACCTTAGATAGATGGGTAAGCACATGCTTTTCGAGTCTTTGAGAGCGAACTCACATGTGACTCACGTCGAATATGCTGGCCTTCTCTCGTGTCCAATGGTGTGAGTCGACAATGCTCAGGTCTGCATACTGCAATGGCATGAGGAAGCCACCAAATGGCACCATCTTGCCGCCTTTGTTGACATGGAAATCATATAGCTGAGTCTTGCTAGCACTGACAGAAGAGGCATAAGTTCTCTTTTGCTGGTGTACTCTCTCTTGTCTTTTGCATATGAAAGCCGACTGCCGAGCTGGTCGAGGTTGGTGGGCTATCACGAGGGTCCTCGGACTACTGGCCGAGTTGACGGGTGGTATTGTAGCTCTAGCATGTTGTATCTTGGTGGCAGCGCGGCCAATGGCTCTTCGGGTCGCCATTGTGAATTGTGGTTGTTGGTTGTCGAGAAAATTGTGGTGGCTCTAGGTACTCGCTTTAATATAGGACACAAACTTGAAGTGGGGTGCGCTTGCGGGCATATACCTACGTAGCTGGAGAGTGTCCATGACTCCAGAGACTCTCAGTCCGGGTTCATATTCTCGAGGCGCTACCTAGAAACACTGACATGTCCGGTGTATTTCGGGAGAGCAACACTCTGGGATTCCTCAGCTATGCGAAAAGATGACAGCATTTCGGAATCTATATAATTTGAATTGATCCTTTCGATTGAAAATCAATAGCGATACAATTCTGGGAATCCTCGAACCTAAATTCATAGAAACTTCATCCAACTTCAGAGGTTTGGAGATCAATTGTATGTTTTGTTACTGCTTTGTAATTCCGAGGGGCAAAACTACTGTGAAGACTTCATACTCCTAGTAGGAGTTACGCATTGACGTTTTTGGATAGCGGGACTCGAAGCTGTCGGGAAACCAGCTGCGACAGCGACAGCGACAGCGACAGCTTCCTTCATACACTACACTGACAATGGCCCCAAACAAATACCTCCTCGTGTCTCTGCCGACCTCTATATCGCAATCCGGAGATAAGGATGAAGCTCTTACCGCCCTGAGAAGCTCTGTCTCGACTGACAATGGCACAACCGTACCCTTCACCATTCCTGAATTCAAGATTGGAACCTTGGACGCACTCGTACAGCAAGCAGACGACCTCGCAAAGCTCAGCAACGCATGTGAAGCTGTGGTAGGCAAGGTGGGCGATTCGTTACGAAGCATTCTCGAAGGAGACGAGGATAAAATCGAGCAGCAAAAGACCATAAACGACAGTATGTGCAGCTACACTCCTTTTCACTGATGCATTATGCTTACTATGCACTTCAGAGCCTGTCGACCAATACCTGCGATCATTTCAGTGGAACAAGGTCAAATACCGCGCCGACAAGCCAATAGCAGAATTGGTAGATTCACTGCAAAAGGTCTGTCCATATCTGCCTGGCGTCTGATGGAGATTTGCGACAAGTACTCAAAGATACCATAGGAAATCGTAGGCATCGACAACGACGTCAAGGCCAAATTCAACCAATACAGCTCTGTCAAGACTAACCTCGCGGCTTCGCAAAGACGGCAAACGTACGAACAATCTCCTGTCTCTAAACATGATACTTGAGCTAATATTTCGCAGCGGCAACCTCTCCACAAAGTCTCTCACCTCTGTTGTGTCCCCCAAATCCATCATTCGCGACTCCGAATACCTAGAAACCCACCTTGTTGCCGTCCCAAATACCATCGTCAAAGACTTTTACAAGACCTACGAATCGCTTTCCGATATGGTAGTTCCACGTTCAGCGCAGGAGCTGGCCAAAGATGACGAGTTCACTCTATTCGGTGTTGTAACGTTTAAGAAGGTCAGCGCCGAGTTTGTACACAAGGCTCGAGAGGCCAGGTGGATTCCCAGGGACTACAAATACGTCGAGGGCGGCAAAGAGCAGGAAGCCAAGGAGGTCGACAGTTTGAGTAAGGAGGAGAGGAAGATTTGGGGCGAGGCTTTGAGGCTCGGCCGCACAGGCTATTCAGAGAGCGCCATGATATGGATACATGTTCTCGCCCTAAGGGTGTTTGTGGAGACAGTGCTACGATACGGGTTGCCGTTGGATTTTGTTACTGGACTCGTACAGGTATGCGCCGACTTGAGAAGAAATCATCGACTTCAGGATGCAGTCCGCTAATTGTCAACAGACGAACGCCAAATTGGCTAAGAAGGTCAAGTCGAATCTCGATGGCGCTTACTCCTATCTTGCTGGAAATGCAATCGGCAGAGACAAGAAAGGCCGGGCACAGAAGGACGACTCTGCGATGCAAGCCGAATTGGCTGCGGCGCACGGCGGTGAGGACTACACCGCATACGTCTATTATGAGTTTGAGATTGTGTAAGTAGCGAGACTGAGCATATTGTACATACTTAATACACAGTCTCCGATTGATCTGACTGGCGATGAATCCATGACATCCTCCACAGCTACATGCCCAGCATTGTTGCCACATCGAATTATCCAGTAGCTGTTGTTCTGCGCTATCAAAACAAGCGGTCGTTGTTTCGTATCCATGTCGGACTGTTCGTCCATTTGCTCCCTCTTTCGTCTCGAATAGGACGACCACGTTAGCGTATTGTGCGCCCCCACCATTAAGGTGGTCCCCGGAAGATACGGAGGTAACGTGGCTTACGTTACACGGAGCTTATCTGCAGCTCTCACCAAACAACAACATCGTTTCGCCTTGTCTCTTTGGATGCACAGAGATCATGGTAGATCAAAAGGATGTTGATCTCATCCTGAGTAAAACTAAGTTGTATAACAATCATCCCGTGCCAGTGAGCACCCACTATCTTGATGTCTCAATGAGCTCTACTTACTGGATCTAGAATCAACTATTCATAGATATCTTTCCGCTCTTTCGCTCTCCTCAACTTACGGAAATCATCATTTCACATCTTTGTTCTTATATCGCAAAGAGCTATCCGAACCTGCCCCAGTCGATTTCGGCGATAGTCTGTCTCGAAGCTCGCGGCTTCTTCTTCGCGCCTGTCATCGCATCGAGGTTAGGATTG
Source organism: Venturia nashicola (assembly GCA_004522665.1). Lineage (NCBI taxonomy): Eukaryota > Fungi > Ascomycota > Dothideomycetes > Venturiales > Venturiaceae > Venturia > Venturia nashicola. The sequence goes on from SNSD01000009.1 coordinate 602,426, forward strand.
CCGTCTGTTCCTGTCAGAAAGAAGGGGAAGCTGCCTGGTGATTGCGTGGGTGTGGGATATGTCAAGGATTATGGCGTTGACGATTTTGAGATGAAATCGGATGCTTTTGAAGGGATAGAGACGGCTGGTAAGAAGGTGAGTCGAGTGCGGTGAGATAGACAAGCAGAAGGGAGTGAGAAGCTGATGTTGTGATGTAGGTTCTGCTGATTGATGACCTATTGGGAAAGGGAGGGAGTATCATGGCTGCTAAAAAGGTGAGCAAAGGTTTTTCCCAATTTCGAATGGGTGTCTCAAAAGCCACTTGTAGACGTGTACTAATCCCGTCAGCTCTGCGAAGATCTCCACGTCGAAGTTGCTGAAGCCATCTTCATCTTCGACTGCGATGACGTGCCTGGCTACCACCACATCATCAATAAAAATCTAGGAGATCTGAAGCGGTATGCGATGATTACATTATCGCCTACTAATATCGGTATGCCTGTAAATTAGACATTTCGTAAAATATTCGATATCAGTCGATTACGCATACTATAGCCTCGAAAAACTCTCAAATTAAGATCGAGTTGAGATCATTACATGACCAAATCATATCCGGCAGCTTTGTGGGGGCGGACGGCTAGTATTTCAGCGAACGGCACTGATCTTCCTACAAATATTACGAGCTTTCACGACCTTACATAACCATATTATTCGTAGGCCAGCACTATCTCTACTACACATTCTGATCAATCTACTATACAACTGATAATCCTACTATACACCTGTGGATTTTATAAAACAGAGAGGGTTAAGAGGATTATCTTTCTACGCGGAAGAAATTATAAATTGTAACGCGAAGTTACTTAAAATCGACCTTAAACAGAGTCTCTTCCCGGCTAAATTTTCAAGTCCGAGCGTATCTTTTAAAGCTCAGACCGTAAAGCCTTTTTTGTGGGAATGGTATAGTAGGGTTATCAGTTGTGTAGTAGGAATAGTGCTGGCCTATTCGTATTCGTATCTCTTCTTGAAGTTCATCATCGATCTTCCATCAAACCTGGCACTGCTGCAAAGAACAACATCACCCCCTTACCCTTACCCTTGCCTTCGACTTCTCGAACCCAAAGATATAACAGCTCTGGAATTACCCGCACCCATATAACACCAAGCCCCCACTGCCATCTCCGTTTCCATCTCACCTCCACCTACCTACACAGGTAAACAACTTGATATACTATGGTATCCCACCATCCTTGACTAATTTCACACTTTTCCTCTATACATCATAGTACAGATACCCCCTCGCTACTCCGCAATCTCCACAAAAGCCAAATAAAGTAACTAAACAAATACACCACCGTAGCAAGGCGTATACCAAATGTTCAATTACATCGCCATATATCCCACGTCATCGATCATCGTAAAAAATCATACAAACGGACAATTCTCCTCGTATCCCCTCCCAACCCCGCAACCGATACTGCCAACCCTTCCTTACTACAGTAGGTAGGTAATTAATCCACAACCTATCAAACCACCCCATCCTTCCGTCCGGAGACCTCCCCTTCCAAACAAGAAAAATAGATATCAAGAAATTATCACCCTCATCAACTTATGCATGTGAAACTGTTGTCATAATACCTACTGCTATCGAGATGATCGAGATCGAGCACAACAACCTAGGCAACGATGAATATATCACTTACTGTTCCCTTCGCTCTACCGTTTTGAGATCAGCAGGCTCCACTTGCCTTCACTTGCCCTTCCCTGCTTTTGCCCTCCCCTGCCTTGAGCTAAGGACAGAAGTTCTTATTTATTCCACGATTGGGGGTGTCTTTTTTTCTGGTTCGTGTTCGTATCCGATGGGCTGTGGATCTGTTGGTTGCACAGTATGTTTCAGTATTATTGTGAGGAGTTTTCTTCCGTTAAGAGCCGGTGGGCGGATTTTCTTTTACAGGGGGTGTACATGGACGTCGTGGGAGAGGGTAGAAAGGGGTAAGACTCGATTTTGATGTGACAGGGGTTTTGTGGTTGTAAAATGTTCGATCTCGAACAGATGGAGTGTTTAGATAGACTATGGACAATGTATTGTGGGTTGGTACCTGACTATAGACGATTATAAACTTGAAATCTTGATAGGAGCGAAATATGTCTTCCTGAGACGGCTGTGAAGTGAAACTCGAAATCCAAATCCCTCAGAAGCACAAACGCCAAAACACCATGCTCAAGCAAATCAAATCAATGACAAATGTAAACACCCTCGCAAGATCGAGCGAGAAGAAGATTCTGCAACGGTCAAAGTGGGATAGGAGACCTTTCCAATTCTCTCAAGCCCTCGATATGCTTGACAACAACCCACAGCCCATCAAATGCCTTGCATTCTCCCAATCCCTTCGTTTTTCCCATAAGACTGAAAAGTTCGTGGAAGTAGGCCATACCGAAATTGCCTTCTACAACCCACGCTCGTTCTTGAGCAGACATGCAATTGACAATCCATAACATGCCCTCCACTATATCAATAGCAGGCAACAGCGTATTCCTGATCATGTCTCCGACCTCCCCCTCGGCATCCACAATCGCATTGGCAATCTTCGTAAGAGCGAGCAGACCATTCGAGCGAGTTTCGTAGGCAGTCAACGGAGGTGTCTTGGTGCAAGTAGCGACGATTTCGTTGATGTAGACAGAAAGGTCTGGCATCATTTCCGAAACAGGTAACTGGCAATTCTCAGCCAAAGCTTGCGAGATCCAGGTACGAATATGCGTGATATGGTTCGTGAAGGTAGAGATGTAAGTTTGAGAGATGAGATCCGCTTCTTCCTTCTGCCAGGCTTGTCGTTTATGAATTGAGCGATGTGCACGATGACTTCTCCATAATGTAAGAATTAAAGACCGGAAGAATGGCGATGTGCGAACGGAGGGACCGAGCCATGATTCCATCTCTTGACGGCCGAAGGAAACCCATTCTCGTTCTTCGTAGTTGTAAAGACCGTCTAGGAGCCACTCATTTATTACTGGACGGGTTGTGTGAACCAGAATCCATTTTGCGTCGACGTTGAAGATGCCTTGGTGTTCTGGTCCCATTTGTGGTTTAAGTTCCCTGTGATACCACTCCCATAACTTTTGGTCCAAAGTGCTAAAGCGTTGACAAATGTCTATGGCGAGGGAGAGGATTGTGACGTCTGGGAGAGAGTATGATCCCCGAATGGCCTGGTATAGCTCTTCATCTTCTGGACTTCGAGAGCGGATCTGTGATATTGGTATAGCGGCGTTTATAGGCTTGACGACAGGACGAGTCCAGAATTTGGGAGAGGGTGGAGCGACGGGTAGGAGCTTAATCGGAGAGGCGAGGGAGGCAGGACTGGCTGAGTGGAAACCCGAGTCTACTCTGAGAAAGGGACGGCGATCTGGTATAGTGATGTGAAGTGGAGGGTCGGGGCATGATCGTTTCGGCGGTCGTTGCTCGAGGTATTGAAGCGAGTCTGACGCCGAGGAAGCTCGTTTCCTTGGGTTGAAGTTTGCTGACTGACACTCTGTTGGTGAGTACGAGGTGATGGAGTCCTCTTTTCTTTGTGCGATGAACTGTTGGAAATGCGATCCCCTGTGGTAGAAGGCGGGAGGGACTGAAGAATAGGCAGAGCCATGCGAGGGAGTAGGCGTGGGGAGGGACATAGTTACAGGAACTAGGGCAATAAAAAAGAATGTCGACGAAAGTAAAACGAAGGATCGGAGGAGAAGGCGAAGGAGGAAGCAGACCTCACGAGCTTATAGACAAGTCCAGCATCTGCCTCATAGTTTCAATTGCAGTGCTCTCAGCGGGACATAACCCCGACCTCATATAATTGCTCCTGAACGCCACTTTCTTTGGTGGTGATGGGGCAGTCTAGAGCCTTTTTGGGGTCTGTGGCAGGTGAGCCCCTCAATTTTCCACAAGCATTAATATCCTCAGCTAAAGTAGCACTCAAGGCACGAAAATTCTTCCGCGCGAGGCTCCCTCTCCGGCTGCCAGTAGTGGGAAGGGGAATCTAGAGCCAAGTGTCAATCATGTGCAGGCGACAGAAGTGATGGAGGCGGGCAGTCGTGGATTCCTCGAGGTTGAGTTGGCTTGGCTGGGCGCTCTCAGCGTCTTGGATGGTACAGGTGAGGCATCCAGGCTTGCAGGCATCCAGGCTTGCAGGCATCCAGGCTTGCAGGCATCCAGGCTTGCAGGCATCCAGGCTTGCGAGGCGAGGCACTCAGGCTTGCTCAGGCTTCCACAGTCAGGCACTCAGGCTTCCACAGTCAGGCACTCAGGCTTCCACAGTCAGGCACTCAGGCTTCCACAGTGATGCACTCAGGCTTCCACAGTCAGGCACTCAGGCTTCCACAGTGATGCACTCAGGCTTCCACAGTGATGCACTCAGGCTCCCGATCGACGCAGATGGCGCCATCTAAGAGGGCCTGCACAGCTGCAAATCGCTCCCAATAAATTCAGTATAAATAAGAGTGAGGCATTTTGATGGTGTACTGTATATCATAGTAGCTTGAGATTATCATTCCATCACACTACAAATTACTCAGCTCAATTGTGGCAATTCGCACCGCTTCCCCGCAAACACCCCCCTAAGCCCCCCAAGCCCTCATCGACCTCAGACCTGCCCAATATGGCAACTGTCACCAAAGCAACGTATGGCAACCCCAAGCACCTTGCAGCCCAGACAAATTAACGAATATAACAGCAACATCACCTGGCACCCTTCCCTCAGTCGAGCCGACCGCAATTCCCTCCGCAAGCAGACCGGCCTGACTGTCTGGTTCACCGGCCTCTCCGCCTCAGGCAAATCAACCATCGCCGTAGCCCTCGAGCAACACCTCCTCAAACTAGGCTTCCAGTCCTACCTCCTGGATGGAGATAACGTCCGCTTCGGCCTGAACAAGAACCTCGGCTTCTCCCCTGATGATCGTTCCGAGAATATAAGACGCATTGCGGAGGTTGCAAAGTTGTTTGCTGATTCCACGACCATATGCCTGGCTAGTTTTATTAGCCCTTACAAGGCTGATAGGCAGTTGGCGAGGGAGTTGCATGAGAAGGGCGGTCCACATGCTGATGACAAGGAGGGCATTCCTTTCGTCGAGGTCTATGTCGATGTGCCGGTTGAGGTTGCGGAGAAGAGAGACCCTAAGGGATTGTATAAGAAGGCAAGAGCTGGAGAGATCAAGGAGTTTACTGGAATCAGTGCGCCGTATGAGGCACCCGAGAAGCCAGAGATACACTTGGAGAACACAGACTTGAGCGTCGAGGAGGCTGTGGCTCAAATTGTCAATTATCTGACCTCCAAAGGACTCTTGACCAGACCTGGTGAAAAGTCGGCGTAGGACATAGACTGGGGATCGTACTATCAGGCATCTTTTCGGAATGTTTGCATCCGGGGTAAGAAGAATGGACACCAACAGTGGATGCATCACCATCTCATGAGAAGGAACGACCAAAAGACAAAAATAAAGCATGGCATGCGGCCGAGCATGGAACTGGACATCATGCAAGGGTGCTTTCAGGTCAAACTTTGTTTGCACCTGTACACTTTCACCCATTACCATCCCAAGCCGATGATACTTTACGGACAGTCCATGAGCACAGTATAGCAGGAAGACAATCAATGTGTGGCATTCCTATACCACGCGAGGCCTTGGATCCGTGTCTGTCCATCGCAAACCCAAAACCAGTGTGATAACACCAATTCAAGATTCGTGTCGCTAAATTTCTGGCAGTATTTCCAAATCACATCAGCAGAACTTCACCAAATACCGAACCTGAGCTCAAGTCCTTTTTTGAAGACTACAGATTCGATCCACATCAAAACCCTCACACCTCCTCCGTCTCCTCGAACTCCTGCTCCTTCTTCTCTTCAGCCGAAAACGCCAAATCCCCATTCCCACCACTATCCTCCACAGGCATCTCCCTCGCAACCCTAACCGGCATAAACATATTCTCAGACCTCACATAAATCTCATCAATACCCTCCAACGATCTTCCCTTCGTCTCCGGGCAGAAGAAATAGAAAAACAGAAATGCAGCACAATTCGTGCAAACGTAAACAAGATAATACCTCCATTTAATACTTGCAAATCCTACGGGCGTGATCTCGGCTAGTAGGAAATTGAATAACCAATTCGTTGCTGTGGACATTGCTGTTACTTTGGCGCGGATACGGAGAGGTGCGATTTCGGCAGAATACATAAAGGCGATTACGAAAAGACAGACGGGAAATATGCCTAGAGCGATGAAATCGAAGAGGAGAGAGAGGGATGCTGCAGTACGATTTTCCAGGTGAGAGGTAAGACCAGCGAGACCGGCTTGGGAAAGTGCCATTCCCGCCGCGCCGGCGAGGAGGAGTTGACGCCGGCCGAAACGGTCGATTAGGAAGACGGCGGTGCAGGCCCAGATGAATTGCCAGATTTGGAGACAGCCGCTTATTATTCGCGATGTTTCGGCCGTGTAGCCTAGGGTTCCTTCGAAGATTGAATTTGAGTAAAAGGAGATTACGTTTACGCCTGACATTTGGCAGAACATGTTTACGGCGATTGCGGTGAGGGTGCGTTGGAGATGGCGGTTTTTTGTGGGGGCGAAGGGGTTTGTGGATTCGCCTACGTTTTCGAGGGAGAGGGAGTGTTGGATTTGGGAGAGGTCTGTTGCTACGAGTTCGTCGTCGAGGGGGACGTCGTCGAGAGCTGAGAGGGTGGTTCTTGCTTGGTCTGTTCGATCTCGTAGAACTAGCCAGCGCGGTGATTCGGGGAGGCCCCAGATTCCGATCAAAACAGCGAGAGCGAAGAGGGCTTGGAAGGCGATTGGGAGGCGCCAGTTGACGGAGTTGTTTTTGACAAAGTAGAGGCCGAATTCAAACCAGGAGACGAAGACTAGACCCCCGATCGCTCCCGCGTTTTCGAGCACTGTGGTATCATAAACTCGCTGTCTGAGAGTTGGAGGTGAGAAACTGTACTTACTAACAAGACTACCTCTACTATGCGCTCTCGTACATTCAGCAACCCACATCGGAATCGTAGCCGTGAAAGCTCCCACACCCAACCCTACCACATTCATTAGACACACCATAACCTCGTAGCTCGTCTCCTCTTCATCACAAAATACGCGGGGAAGAAACATACCAGTAACAACCCTCCCAACAATCAACTGCGCCAACGCAAACGCACTACTCTGCACCACAACACCCACAAGCACCACCCCAGCCGCCAACGAAATCATCCGCCTCCTCCCAAGCCTGTCCCCAAGGAAATAGCAACTCCCCGCCCCAATCGCAGCACCGACCTCATAAATCGCCACCGTCGTCCCCTGAACGGTCGATGCACGCGATTTTACGCTTCCAGAAGTTGTAATGGCGTTGGTCTCTGGGAATTGGGTGTAGAATGTTGGAAGGGTGATGAGACCATTCATTAGTCCTTGGTCGTAGCCTTGGAGTGTAAATGCTATGGCGCCGAGGAGGCCAAGGGTAGTTGTTAGACGTGCGCCGCGGAGGGTTGGGTAGCCCATTTTGTTTGCTGGATGGTTGGGATGGTTGGGATGGTTGGGATGGTTGGGATGGTTGGGATGGAGAGGTGGGAGGGATCATTTCGAAGAGGTGCAGGTTTGGGTTGAGGTTTATATATGGTTATGCTCAAGAAGTAGGTCGTGTCCTGGAGTCGCGTTCAGTCAGTCAAGCCCGTCGTTAGATGTAAGAAAAACCTCGCTGTTGCCGTAAAAGCCGGTGACTAGGCTGAACCGCTCCAGGATAGCAGTGTCGATCTCTTGAACTAAGGTAGTGGTGTTTGTAATGTCGGTATGCTAAATGGGTCTCACCACGAATGTCCCGCCGGATAAAGATTCAACAGAAAAGAAACCCCCATTCTATCATGTTTGATACTCCTTTCTCGATTCCCATAGGCGAAGCCAAAGTGCCAATATCTGCCAATATTTAGCGACTTGGCAGCCTCGTCGGCCGTTTTCATAATTCCTTCTTGTTGCGGAGTAGAGCAAGGCGATCCCAACTACCGAATCTGCCCAACAAATAATCGGCGGATTTGTCTCACTACGCCTAGAGGCTAAGGGCCCATCAAAACTGCTGAACTGCTCCATAAAAATTCTGTGGCAAGCAGGGCAGCCGGGAATAAACCCCCAAATCCTCTTCATACCTACTTATCTATGATGGTGACCAGGCCCTGCATTCATCCCATCCCATCCATCCATAGATCCGACGACACGACAATACAGATACATGGGGCCCTTTAATTTTCATTCATCCATAGCTCAACCGTCCACTGCATCTCAAAGGTCTGTCCATCGCTGCAGGAGTTTCCTCATCTCGCAAGATCCATGAACGTGGTTGGATGAAGAGAGAGATATTCCACTCTTCATACGACGGATCAATAACAAATTATTCCTTTCTCTTGAATTCAGGTATCGGATGAATAGATGATTGCAGGACCTGATGATGTTGGCTATGAGAGCGTCGTCTACTCCTATGCTACTAGTATTCGTTCAATTCGAAGCAAGTACCGACTTCGAAAACGCCTAACTTTGACCACATGATGGTTCAACGAGAGTGGCTGAACAGCGAAGAGGATGGCAATGAGAAGAGGGAGGTCCGAACTTCCTCCAATTAATAGCTTCAAGGTAAAGAGTCTTACGGACATCTATGGTGGAAAACACCACGCATGTCTCACAAAGTCAATCCCATCTAAATCCCCATGCCTCCCCGGAAAACACACGCAATGCCTGCCATGCGAGTTGAACCTATTTCATCTGAGGCTCAATCGAGCTCGCATGTTGAAGCGAGGTATCATGAAACCAAAAAATACATCACCTCATCAACGCCACCCTATCCCATAACTATGTCAATGCCTAATTATCCAATCCGTTCCATCCATCATCGGTCTACAAGCTATTGATCACAATGCCGTCTAATATTATGCCAACTAGCCAGAGAAAATAGCACCGTGCAAGCTTTGCGCACTACCATGTTTAAAAATCGGAACGCCATTGACCGTGCCCGAGACCTCCGTACCACCAGGCGTTGTCGCACCTTCCATGGATGGAGGACCAATTAACCCAGCAACAGGTTGAAGGTTAGGACTGACGTCTGGGATAGGTCCAGCTTCAGATGCCCTGAGACCCTTTCGAATGGTGAGCACACTGTCCACGATGACAGCGTCAATGCCTTCTCTTGTTTGTAACTGCAACTCTGGTTAGTACCGTGCTCAAGAGGGGAAAAGAGTGAGGCTTACCTCAACGTTTTTTGGGTCGTTGTTCTGCGTGCCGTAACTCATACACACCAAGCCCGACTCTTTCACAACTCTCACAAGCCGTGGACAAGCGACCAAAGGTTCAGAAGCTGACACAACGCCCAATAGGTTCCATCTTGAAGCGAAACGAATAGCTTCTTGTAAACTGCTGGCCCGAATGTCACCCACGGCGGTCGTCCCAGCATCTGTCAAGAACAGAACAGGAATACTCGGTTGCTTGAAGGACAGCAGCAAACAGATGTCGGGGTTGAAACTTGAGAAAATGATGTTTCGCTTCTTGCCAAGGTCATATACCATTTTCAGCACCGAGTCGACAAACGAGTTGGGTTCAACAGCATAGGTATCCATTTCGTGTTCCTCGGATTCAAAAAGCATAGGATATTTCATCTCAATATTAAAGCCGATCGTCTCAGGTAGCTGCAGGAACATCTGTTCGAGCGTGGTGAATGGTGCCTGGATGAAGTGACCACGTTGATTGCCTTTTGAGCCTTTCAACTTGAAGTCACGCGTGTGCTTCATCCGATCGCTCATGTCGACAGTAGCACGTTCGCGGTCTTCTTTCGCACCACCCACTGAGAAAGCGCGAGGCCGGCGTTTTCCATTGGGAGAAGCGACTTTGTCGACTGGAGATGGAGGTCTCGAAGTCCGCGGTGTTTGAGCATCACTAACGTGGAGAAATTGTTCGAGAGTGAGGGTATGGACTGGTGCATCAATGCCGGTCTCACTGACGAGAAAGTCGTGGTAAATGACTGGAACATGGTCCTTGGTGAGCTGCACATCAAACTCAACGTAAGCCGCTCCAAGATTGGCAGCTGCGATGAACGATTGAATCGTGTTCTCACCGAGCTGCAATGACTTTCGAGATGACTGATTCTTGCCCATGCCACGATGTCCGATTACCATCGTCGATGCCATTTTCTTCCAGTATGTGTGCTGCTCTGTGATGGACATGTTTGGATGTGCGAAAGGAGTGATGACCAAGAAATTGAAGTTGACAGTGCCGATGAAATCGAGCGTATTTGCAGCGGTGATTGGCACGCTGATGTCGCCCTGAAGGGACATACGCTTTGAACCGATTCCAGGTTTCATGCTTGAAAGCATGGCAACACCGCGACCAATGATTTTATCATTGGAGCCAGCATAGGTCGGCACGATGTCAAAAAGCAACTTGACTTTGCTGACGTCCGTCGTAGTGAATGAGATCGGATCTGTGCTGATGTTTTCTTGCACAGGCAAATCAATGACCGTCGACTCTCCAGTAGCGCCGGTGGCTTTCACCACAATGGAAAGTGCTGTATCAAGCTGGGTAGCGTGTGCATCTGCAAGTGGTATAGCTTGGAGCTTGACCGGATCAACAGTTTTTCGTGTGTCCATGGTTCCCAGGCTGACGAGAATCAACGTCTCCTTGCTGAGGTATCGATGACCGAAAGTCTTGACAGGCTCGGGCGTCCTCACAGGGCCTTCTTTCGCAAGAGCATGCGATCTTCGATCTTCTAAAGACGAGGCATTTGGTGGCGAACCTGAATTGACTGCGGTGGGAGCTGTTTCGTTGACAGGTGGTGAGACTGTATGTGAAGTGAGTTCGCATAGCCGATTTGCAATGTCCATATGTCCCCGAAGAGCAGCATGCTCTTTAGCAGTCCATCCAGAGGAATCAAGCCTCTCCAAATCCGCCTGTGCCTCGATCAAAAGCTCAACGACAGGCAGGTGACCATCAACGCAGGCAATGAATAGGGGCGTCCAAGCGAATGTATTTTCAGGAATGTCGACGTTTATTTCCTGGCTGGAAGAGCCGTCAATCAATGCTTTGGCGCATTCAGCGTGACCGAATCGGGCTGCCATGTGAAGTGCGGTCTCTCCTTGGTCATTCTGGTAGTTGATGTCCACTCCAGCATCCACCAAGAGCTTGACGATGGTGACTGAATTCGTCTTCGTCGCAAGAGCTAATACCGCACCGGATTTCGAGATCTCCTTTCTTGTCTTTTCTTGAATAAAAGTGTCTCCTTGCCATCGTTCCGCGTCGAGCAATGTCTGGGTGGTAAGAGTGTGCTGATTGATCACACTGAGGTGAAGCGGAGCAAGCCCTTCATCGTCCTGCCATTCAGGGGCATCGATACCTGTGCTCACGTCGAATAGTCCCCAGTCTTGCATGTGCTTGATGATGATTTTACAAATGACAACGAAGCCATAATTAGCGGCATAGTGCAGCGGCACTCTTCCATTGCCGTCTTTTGACACAAGGACTTTGCGCTGACTCGGTTGTAGGGTCTCAAGGAGATAATTGAGAAATTGGACTGAATCATCATTTATGCTAAGAAGTTTTGTCCCTTCGGCCTCGGTGGTGGTACATGGGGGCGGGACGTTATTCGGCAATTCCGCGGGAACAATGTACTGTCCGGTGCCATATGACGTTTGCTCCGAGTTTTCGTCTTTGAGATGTGTCTCATTCCTCTTGGCTCGACCAATAGCGATGACGAGTCTATGTATGCAGTTGCGTTTGTGAAGGTCGTCCTCTTCGTCCAAAGTGGTGATCTGAGGGAGAAGTCGCTCAATGCAGCGTTTGGAGCGACATGAGATGGATCTCTGGAGCAAGTTGAGCAAAAGCTTTTGGAAGGCTGATCCTGTCTGATCGTCTCCGGTATTTGCTTCTAGCAACAGCTCTGCCAGAAGGGGCGCATCGTCGTTTCGGATAGCCTGGTCGACTGTATCTAAAAGTCCTGGTGGTAGGTTGAAAATAGCACGCGAGGAAACAGTACGCATGGACGACGTAGAACGTACGGAGCTAGCGTCGTCAACGATCTTTGTCTCTCCGAGTCCTTCAAGCCAGTCGTTGACCGCGCGCAAGTCCTGCGAGGGTTTATAAGTGGTCGCAAACTGTTTGAGATCAACCTTAGATGCAAGGTAACGACCTTGGATGCTAGGCTGTGCAACTTTCTTGTCCAACTTTTTCAGGATCTTGACAAATCCGCGTCGATTTACGTCCCCATACCACTGTATCTTTCGGAGTTGTGCTCTCATTTCGAGTAGAGCTCCCATAATATCCTCAATCTCGTCCCGGTCAATGCCGTCCAATAGGGTCTGACTCCTGCCATAGCGGTCGTGTAAGAGGCGAAGTCTGCGTGAAGATTCCGAGTACTTCTTGTTGTAAAATGCGTCGACGTCTTCCAGATTTCGGTCAAGGGTGTAAAAGAATTCTGCAACAATTAACGTTTGCCATTACCGTGCGTCTCGATAGTCATACCAGCAAGATCTGCTCCTCCCCCTTCCTTGACTGAATGCGCAGCGGCCTTGATGAGCTTCTTCAAACCCTTGTAATCGATGTAAGAGGAAGCCCATTCCGGGACCTGGTTTCTCGAAAGACTGTGCCCAAACTTCATGATGTTTGATCTGGAATAAGAATCGTAAGTTCGTAGTAGTGTACTTCTCAATGGCTAGGATAGCACTGAGATTAGCGTTTGAGAACGCTCAAGTTGCGATTGATGTGCAGAAAAGAATGCGAAAGGTATTTCGAGGTAGGGTTCGCCATAAACGGGATATATCGGGCCAAGGATCAAAGCGAGCAGTTGATCCTCAAAGTTCGGTAACTCTGGAGCACGTTCGAAGCTTTCGAAGCTTAGTGGAGGAATGACCAATGCTAAAGACAAGGTCGATGGGAATTGAACAAAAGCTTGCGAATTATTGACCCGTTGTCGAAGTCTTGCATTGTACAGGCAATCGATGAAGCGCTGATCCGGATTTGCTGTGGAGTGTGGTGTTGTGTCTTTATATAAGAGGTGCCGCTGAAAAGTCACCAACCTGGAGATTACGGCCTTGCCCTGTGATATTGAAACACCTCTCGCAACATCTGATCAGTCTACCCTGACAGGTGTTACTTGCTTTGCTTTCTTTCAGCCTTGGCCGCCGTGTCACTCGTTAAATCCCTGTGCCTGGCAAACATTGGTCGTGCAGGTGGCGATTGAGATTCCGACGTTCGCGAGTGCCAAACTCCGTAGGTACCACACCAAACCCTCGGATCTGTTCACCAGACCATCAGAAGTGATGAATGGACCTGCACATCGGCAAAGGAGACTCTGGGGGTCAAGAGTGCAGTGGGATGGAATCCGACAGGCACGGCGATGCGTTGTACAGTTGCGGCGTGAGTTTGTCACCTGCACTGGTTTGAGCGGCATCTCTGGCTATTGGCGCCACAACATCGGGAACTCGATGAGGCGTTGAAAGGTGTTGAATGGGCCAGGAGAAAAAGGCATAGATGCGGTGCGTGGTCGTGTGCTCTGCTTTGCCGAACGAGATTGATGCCTCACGTGGACGATTGACGTGGACAAAGAAATGCACTACCACAGCTAGTATTACTTATAATAGACTAGATATTATTTACACAGGCAATCTATGATGATCCGAAGCTCGTCAACATCTCTCTGCAAATGTTCAATGAGATCCATCTCAAAATGGCATATCTCAAACATATTCTACTGCTTTCAGACTTCTTAGGTCAGATCTCGCAACTGGAGATCCAATTCCCAAAAGACAAGCGATTCATAACAAGCTGACTAGCAATCTCCCAATAGTTCCGCTCCATGTCGACATGTCGCCAGCTCGCTATGGCAAACCACTTAGTATGTCGGCACCTAGGGGAGGAGATGATTGGCATTTGGGGCAAGACCGCCAGCGGAAGCTCGATACCAGTTTATCTGCGGATCGCCCAAACACTCTCCTACCGTCACAGCTTTGAATCCCTGTTGCTGCAAATTCTGAAGCATAAATAAGGTCAAGTTGTAGGCAGTCTGTTCATGGACGTCATGTCCTATGACAAGCCAGTCGCTATCGGTAGCTGCTTTTGACGAAATGTTGCCCAAGAAGTTGTTCTTTGGTTTCTGAATCATGATTGGTGAATCGTTGAGGTAGTCTTCTGTGTCGAGATCGAAGTAAGTGATATGATAGCCCAAGTTCTCCATATCAAATGCACAGGCTGCTGTGCAGCTGGAATATGGTGGCCTCATGTAGGTCGGAAAAAAGCCTAGGATGTTTCGGAGCGCCATCTCGTTGGAGTACATTTCGTGTTGCCGTTGTGCAGTGGTCAGATTACTCAGGTCGGCGTGAGACCAAGTGTGCGAGGCGACTTGATGGCCCTCCGCGTACATGCGTTTGATAAGTGCTGACCAGGGGTAGGCTGCGCTGTCAATCTGGCCCTTGCCCAAGTTATTGCCCGTGATGAAAAAGGTAGCTTTCGCCTTGTACTGCTCCAAGAGATCTAGAATCTCGGACGTGTAGATGTACGGGCCATCATCGTAAGTGATAGCTATTGTACCAGGAACCTTGTTTATGATTAGAACACGATATCAGCTAATAAAACTGGGAGTGAACTCACCACGCAATCGTAGACCCCTCCACCATTGACACCTTCACTGCCATAGAGGACTGAGCCAAGCTTAGGCCTGGCGACTGAAGATGTGCTCGAGCCAGACGGTGTAGCATTAGCATCGCAAGCAGGACCGTAATTGAATAGACAATCGGGGGCAGCGCAATATTCTTTTCCAGTTCCACAGTAGCCAGCGCCAGAGCAACATAATCCGGCAGCACATGACCCGATACGAGGTCCACAAGTATCGTCTCTTTGTCGATCGACCGGTTCTTGGGTTTCTTGGAAGTTGGAACTTTCAGATCTCGCGGCAAGTGCCCTTCTCAGTCCTAATTCATATACTTCACGACGGCCAAGGATGCGCGGCGCACCAGCAATGTTTTCATGAGCTGCGATGAGATCAAGAAGATTGCATAGCAATGGTGCTAGCAATGTAGGGAGACGCATTTTTGACTAGGACCCTGAATCGAACAATGGTCATCGACTGAGTAATTATTAGAAGTGAATGGTGAGTTAAATCGAACCGATTAAACAAGTGAAAGACAAAGTGAGGGTGGATCTCGATGAGAAACGAAAGGTAAACCGGATTCGGGTGACGTTGTGGGATCCGTGATCCGTGATCCGTGATCCGTGATCTGTCGAGAGGACTCGGGAAGGAACGACCAGCTGTACACTGTTGTAAATTCCATTTCGTCGCTCGGCGTCGCTCCGAAAGAAGGCGGAGGAACATTCGCGCTGTTTGACAGCTCAATCCATGCTCTTATATCTTCAGCAAGAACAACCGATGCCGATAGTCTCAAGTGCCATCGCAGAACGCCTGAGATATTTGCGCGGTGCGCTCACGGGCATAGACATACTATGTATCAAAGCACTGAAATGGTATCGACAAGTCGCTCAGATCCTTCTTGTAATCGATGAGTGTCCAAACAATGCAATTTCTATTATAAAGCCTTCTTAGACCCCGATGATCGGATTTGCAAAAATATTCTTCCAATGGTAGTTGGATGCTGGATTAAGAGTGTGATGGATCACAGCTCGCAGCGAAAGGTACCAATTTGACAATCCATCGATATTCCTAAGCGCGAGCGACATAGCAAAGCAACTGATGGTTCCGCTGTGTGTTCGTTCTCGTTAATTCATGCAGATTGTTGAAGGGGAATTCCCTCTATGATTGACACTAGCTTCGACGTCTCGCTTCATGTTCTGTGAGCAACACTTCTCAGGCTCGGGGGCTAGGAGATGTGAGAGACGTCTGTCATGGCTGCAATGGCGTCAGGCGACCTGAGGCAATTTCTCATTTCCCAAGCACGTCTCCGTACTTGTTCTTGATCATCCTATCCTTGTCCACGAACCTCGAGAACTCCCTACTTGCCTCATCCTTTGCCTTCTGGTTGTTCCAAGAGTGACCGGGCGCATCCTCCTCTCGTGTCCACGTGTAGCCACTGTTTGGGTCTTTGTCAATGATCATAGCTGTCGAGCCACCGGTTTGAGCTTGAGCCAAAGCAACACCTTGAGTGACGTTGGAACTGGCGCTTTCGCCATTGGTAGCCCATTTTCGCTTTCCGTTGGCGTTGATGGAGGCACTCGTTGACATCTTGTTGGCGGTGTTTGCTGGAATAGAAGATTCGGCGGGACGTGACTGGCTATTCGGTGGTGATAGTTCGCTGGAGAGCTGATTTGCAGATGGTCGGTGTGGGGTTTGAGGTGGTAGGTCGAGCTCTCCGTCAGACATTGAAGGGGACTCGTCTTGCATTGGAGAGTCTTCTGTGGAGGGTGTTAGTTTGCGGATTTTGGATAGAGTTTTGCCTGGTAGGCTGCCATGCGGACCATCTATAGCTTCGCGTTTGTTGGCCATGATTGTTGATGTTTGGTGCTTCGATTCAGTGAGTGACGGGTGACATTAAGCGCGGGAGCTCTTGTTGTTCAGGTTAGGTAGAAGAATTAACTCTGGCAGTCAGTGGACATCAGTGACGATGGAGACTGAATTCAGCCTTACGATCTTAGCGGCCATCGCGAACATGGGTCTTCCGCAGGTCTTCCTCCACTGCATCCCCGCTCTGTCAAGCTCCCAGCACGAGAAACCGTGACCGTTCACAAACAACCTTTGAACACTGTGACATATATATCGCTAGCGTCTGATCCGACTGAGGAATGAGCACGAAAAAAGCAGTCATTCCCTCCGCCTGGGACGACGACGATTGGGAAGCTCAAGCTGACGTTCGCAACCACTCAGCCCAACGAAGATACCGTACAATAATGCTAACCAGATTACAGAAACAAGCAGCAACCCCTCCGCGAGAAGAGCCTATTGTCAAGTTATCTCGAGCGGAGCGCAAGGCGAAGCACGATGAAGCCAACAAGCAGTTATGGGATGCAGCGTAGGTCTAAGTGCCGTCGATTCGACATCCATCTAATATTTCTAGTGAGGCCCCTGAAAAGCCCATTTTCCTACTAGCTCGAGAGGATGTTCCCTTGAAAGACGAATTCAAAGGCCCTCTAAAAGTCCTTAGTCGAAAGCCTCCACCCAAAATTATTGCCCGCCCGGATCCCACCTCGGGTCTTGCCAATCTCAATATAGACGACGATGATGATTCCGAAGAAGAGGAGAGAAAGAAGGCAGAGAAGAGCTTCCTAGAACGTCAAGCCAGGGCAAAAATTGAGCGTGAGGAGAAGCAGCGAAAATACCAAGAAGCGCGGGACAGAATCATGGGCGGCAAAGCCAACAACGATGCCGGTGGACGACCATCCTCGGCACACGGGTCCGGAAGTCGGAATTCTTCGAAAGGAAAGGGAAGAGGCGGAAGAGTCAACGCGGCAACTTTGGCGGAACAATCGCCCGCTAGAGCGAGCAGGCAATCGAAAGGACTGTACGACCCAGGATACACGCCTAAGCCGGGCTCAGTCTACCTCCAGAAGAGAGACGGAAGCGACAACGTTGCCTCCGGCTCTTCGACAACAAATGAAGACAGACCGATACGCGCTCCCAAGGGACCAGATAGCAGTGGCAAGGCAGGATTTGGCAGGCCACTGTTCCCATCCGAAAAGTTGATTAACTCGTGAACATACGTGAAGAACCTATACCTGCCGATTTTGATCGGGAGACGGCGCTCGGTAGATCATTCTGAATGGTAGCTCTCTGGATACTGCCATGCTTGTCTGGTCACAAAGCGTGTCCGATCGACACCTTAAAGCTATGCCTGCTTCTGGCAACTTCGGTCGGCAACTTCCAGACGGAGCTCCGGTCAGGCGGATGTTTCTCGTTACAGTTTGTTGCCCAAATTTCCAGACTACAGTTGCCTTGGCAGCTCCTCGGTCCCTGGGGCGCAATGACAAACCATTATGCAGATGCAGCAATGAGCGGTGTCGTGGACAGATACTCAGTCTCACAGTCGAGTTCTGACCTTGAAGACCAAGTCGACCCAGCTCGTCTCACGAACGGGAAGGAGGATGAGCGTTGATGACAAGGACAATCAATGAGAGAAGGGAACAGCTCACGTTTAAAACGGTGAGATTTACGAGTCATCTTCCTCTACAGTACGTAATTACTGTGTCTATGCTTGGCAGAATGACTCCATGACTATGCAGTCTTTTGTACTTTCATAATCGTCTAGCAGTAGTTATAAAGGAAAATTCCATACATTTTGAAGCCTCTTAAGCTTGAGATCGATCTCGATGAACTTCTGGCAATTTGGTTTTGAGAAGGTCGTCAGAAGGAGGGCTAATCCGAACTTCATGTAAGATTACTTTGGAAGACAGCGAAATAGAAACCTTAGCATGCGATTTTGGTCATGAATGCTATCTAAAAGGTGCAAATTACGCAGTAGAAGCTGGGTCCGGACACAAACTACGATCCTGCGAATTGAACGTGGTTGCTCTACGTGATGAAGTTCAGAGCTTCGGCTTCGCAATCCCAAAATGTCACCACTCACACGCGTCGCTCAGTCGGGACTAAGTATTTAGCGATCGCCATGTCCTCCACCTCGCAAAGTTCTTCACCTTGCTCATTCGCCACTATTCTACCAATCTCTAACGAATCGCCGTTCACTTGTCCTCCGATCACACGCCCCTCGCCCTGTACAACTACCCTGACTCTCAATCGCAACCTTCAGAATTAAATCTCACAATTCGCAACCATGCCACCAAGAAAGAGTACTGGCAACGCGTCCATAGCGTCCGCCGAAGATACCACAAATGACCAAAGTACCCTCTCAACGGCGACGACCACAAAGGCACCAAAAGAATCAGGCTATGGCGTCGAAGTGGGTTACCTGCTTAGCTACATACAAAAACGAATTACTAATAGCCGCAGGATTACAATCTCCCCAAAACCATGGTCCAGCGTCTCTCCAAAGGCGTCCTCCCTCCAAACACCCAGATCCAAAAAGATGCACTCCTCGCAATTTCAAAATCAGCAACCGTATTCATAAATTACCTCTCCAGCGTCGCAAATGAACAAGCCCAGCGTGCGAATAAGAAGACGATACAGCCGAAAGATGTAATGGATGCGATTCATTTATGCGAGTTTGACTCTTTTCTACCGAGACTGGAAGCAGAGTTGGAGAAGTACAATGCTGTGCAGTGCGATAAGCGGAATACGTACAGGCGGAAGGTTAGAGAAGAGCAGAAGAGTGCGAAGTTAGTGGGCTTGGGCAAGACTGGGGAGGGAGTAGCTGGGGCTGGGGATGGCGAGGAACCTGTTGTTACGACCGAGACAAATGGGGATGGGGAGCGGGCGGCTAAGAAGTTAAGGAAGGAGAATGGGGAGGCGGAGGATGTGGGCGAGGAAGAGGACGCGCCTGATGAGGAGGATGTCGAGGATGAAGAAGATGAGGAAGAGGAAGAGGATGTCGAAGAAACGTTTGAGGATGCGAAGGAACAGCTTGTTGAAGATCCGTTGGAAGAGAGGGTAGATCAGGAAATGGAAGATGAAGTACTGGATGGGGAAGAGAGCGATTAGCTAGTGGTGAGTTTCTGTTTTGCTATATGGCATTGGCGTTGGTGGTATGACATGGCCTAGAGAGTATAGGCTGCTCTTTGCAATTGGTCTAAATGTTGGTCTGTCTTTGCGACCACGATCACGGTCACATTTTCATGGCCAGGAACCTGTTCTAGATCTATGGAAGGGCGCACATGAGCAGCGGCTGGTCTGACTTCTTTTGATAGGAACCAATTCAGTACCCGTTGAAAGAGCAGAGAGGTACAGTGGGTAGCATGATAGACCGAGCGAACCTCTGGTACCTATGAAGGAGATTTTGTGACGGCAGCCAAATCCCTCCTTTTGTGCTGACTTCACTCGCAGTGTAGTGGAGCACTGTCACACGAGCGACAAAACTGCTTACCGCCCAATGACCTGGGGATGGAAACATCACTCCTGATCGTTGAGGCCTGTCCAGAGGCTCTTTTGGTCACAATTCAATGCCCGCCGTCCCGCCCAAAGCGCGTGTGGCTCCTTCTACACACTTTTCAGAGATCGATGCAAGGTAACCACAATGGAGCAAAATGTGCATCTCATTCGCCTCAATGGCGCCAACTCATCTTGTGCGAGCGCGCGTAACCTACTCTTTTCACATCGCAAGCAGAATTACAATTTGGCATACCCCAATCTGCTATTCACGAATCAAATGCTTGCAACTTCCTAACACCCCTTATGCACTACTTACTCAAATATGGCCGCGGAGATCACAATCAACCTCCATAAAGCATCGGATCATGTATACAGTCCAAAAGAAGCAGTCACTGGGTGCGTCGTCTTCACGCCTCAGTTCAATTACAAGTTGAAAGAGATGAAAGTCAGTTTCAAGGGAGAATGTTACACCTCGAGTCTCGGCTCCGATGCGAAAGTATCGAATACTGTTCCACTTTTCGGCATCGTCTGCGATCTTCTGAGAGAGGTTTACACCTTTGTAGGTTGTACCTATGAAGCGCCTTTCGCGTTCAGGTTTCCGCACGATACCGCGTTGACGCATGAGGTTGGACCGAGGGCTTTGTCTACGCTGTTCAATCAAGAACCTCAAGATCTGCCTGACTCGTTTGTGTTGAGTTCGAGGAACACGGTACAGATGGTGCGATACTTCATTCAGGTGGAGTTGTATGGACGGACAAAGGCTGTCACAGAACAGGTCGTGTTATTTCGGCAGCCCTTTTCGGCATTGGGTGAATACTGGGATGACTTTGGTGAAGAGATTGGGCCTGGAGGACTGGTCAGACGCAACGAGATATTGTTGCAACTAAATCTTCCACCCTCCAGGCACCGGCCCGTTACCTTCAGAATACAGAACGAGGATGGAAGTCGAGGGACACGACTTTTTCTGCATGCCCTACCGATGATAAAATCGCATCACCGATCCGTCACCGAAAGATACGAGGATGCGAAAATACTTCACAAGCGCAAATACTTGGAATGGCTTTTCAAACCATGGAAGATGCCCAAAATCTCCTTCAAGCCTGGAATTTACCTTCCGAAACGAATCGCTATCAACAAGGACGTTCCGATACTCCTCGTCATTGACACCAAGCGTAACAAGGAAACATTGGAAGCCCCGCGCCATCCTTTCGTCCTCCGCAGTTTCAGCATAGCAATCACGGCACACACACGAACGATCATGCAAAATCGACCTTCCAACCATCGATGGGGCAGATGCATGGAACTCCCTTACCAAGTCATCCAAGTACAGGGGTTATACCATGAACTGCCTATTGATGCCGAACCAATTCCTCTCGTCGATAATTTTCGCATTCTACCGGGTACGATACCGAGTTTTGCGACCTATACGATCAATCGAAGTTATAGCGTTGATGTGTTTCTGAGATTCAATTATGATGGCGATGAGATGGAATGGAATGCATCTATGTCTCTTGATATATACAGTGATGATACATTGCCGCCTGCTCGCGGTGAACATCTCGATCCACTCCTCAGCGCCAACCCCCGACATCCACCGGAATACTTCTGGAATTCTCGCGTTGAAGCTGGAGCCGCAGAAAGTACGGGAAGGGCCAACATCAGGAGTACAGATGATCCGGTTGACAGTATCGGTTTGGGATGGGAACAGTGGCAATCTGGTCATGGGAGGATACCGAGGAGTAGTTATGGATGTGCTAATGCTGAGGTTGCGCACGGGTTGCAACCCGTGAGGACGAAGAAGAAAAAGGGGGCGACAACAGGGAATCCGATGTCAGTCGTTCGGGGTGTTTGTGGACGGCCTAGTCGAAGATATTTGAAGTGTGTGGAACCTGTTGTTGCGCCGCTTGGGAAGTCTTGTGGAGAATGGTTTGATGGAGATGGCGGGGCAGGGAGAGAGAGGAGTTTGCGGGCGTTGGATCTGGCGGATGGCGATAGAGATGGGAAGAGAGAGGGAGAAGCGGAGTTCATGTCCATTGATGAGTGTGGGGTCATGAATTTGGCTAGTAGTCAGATTTCAATGTCGATGTCGAGATCGAGGGCCATGTCGAGGGCTACTTCGAGGTCTTGTCAGTCTTAAGATGGTAGTTCGGAATGATACGACAATCTTGATGGACCCTTTTTCTAAGGACTCACGGTAAACCCCAAGAATCGCGACCGAGAATGGACACTCATTAACCCGTTCACTACGGACGACGTTTCCACTATCACTAATCAGCGCTAAAGGTTCTCTGCAGAGAACCGGGAATGGGGGAAGACATGATGGCAGAGGAAAAGAGGCGAGCTGTCGAAGTTGATCTCGTTCTGTCATACTCCAGGGGGATTCGACATAACATGGTGGCAGTGTCCAAAGTAGCTGAATAATAGCGTTTGATTATATAAACCGCGACTATTTTCGCATAGACGCTACGATTATGAATTCTTCTAGGTTTTAGTCAATCTAGGCTTAGCGGGGCACGTACTAGGTATAGTATACTCCTACCTTACGGATATAGATAATATTTCATAGGAAACTAGTTCACAATTGTAGCATCTGATTTATAGGATAAGAAAGGCCATGAGCGCACCAGCGACAACATAGTCACAACGCAGTTTTGCTGCAGATTCTGCCCAACAGATGTTGAAATGGAAATTGGAGAAGAGTATTTCAAACTCTCTACGTGGTATGACCTGGCACTGGCCGGTACCCGTACGAGAAATGCTGGTCTAGCCATGGTTTTGGGGTTCGGAATTTCCTCTATCCTACGGCATACAACTACAAGCATGGAAGTATCCTAGAAATCTATGAGCGGGCACTCTGAAGCATCTGGACACTGTTCTGATATCGGTTCGGGGCAGGAGCATAGGAAGTTCGCGTACAGGACTATCAAGGCAACGTAGAATAAGAGGATGGAGAGCGTGCTCTTTCATAACATGAAATCACTGTCGTCTGTTAATTCTGCTACTAAAATGTATGTGCGTCGTATGTAACTTCCCAATTGTAGCTTTCTCTCAGTTGTTCTTTTCTCCTCTCTGGCATATCTCTCTCACTAACAGTCTTAAGTACGCCTGTCTCTCAACTCACAAGGCCTATTTAGCGGTTGAGGTTGAAGGAGCAATAACAATTCAAAGGAAAGTAGCTAAGATAGATGGGATATATTAGAAAGACGTACTACTAATATCGATTAAAATAGAAACCAGCGTAGTAAAGAGAATACTCGATCGTAGTACTCGTACGGCAAAGAAGGAGATAAAGATAGGGTTACTAGTACTATATAAACGTAGTAATATATAAATGTAGTAATATATAAACGTAAAGGTAAAGGTAAATAGAAAGTAAAAAGAAGGATCACATACCGAGTCTGTTTAAGCTATTCCCCAATAGTAAAAAATGGAGTACACGTTTATACTAAGGCTTGTTATGCTTTTTTATTAAGGGACTAAGGTTTTGAGTCGGTTCAGGGTTGCTTGTTAGGACTTACCGTCCTGTTTGATGAATGTTGTCTCTGCCGTCGATAAGTGGTAGTATGATTCGGAGATTGATAGGATGTACATAATCAGCATAAAGGCGCATTTAAGCTTTTTAGAGGGCATATGAATTTCTGGTCTTATGTAACGGATTCGAGACTTCCCGTCGTGGGGAAGGTTTCCTACTAGGGGCTTCGAAGAGTGGTAAGATACAACGCCATCGTCGATTCGTTTTTGCTTCTGCTTGTGGATGCTTTGGAAAGCAGTTTTGAATGATGGGTCGAGCTCATGAGATTCCAAGAAATTACGTTCTTTTTAGTTGCCAGAAATTTATTGCTTTCGATATATGATTCATGGTGACACGTTCTGATAGTTTGCTTCTCGGCGGACATAAAATTGATGAAGCGAGGAAATTAAGAATGGGCATGGTGAGATATCGTGTATTGATCTCGATATTGTTGAGGCATGAAGTTTGCGTATTTACCGAAGCGTGTGAAGGCCTTTGTTGACGACGCTGCAACCTAGAATGGATCGATTCGGAAAGTGACGGAAAGTGAGGGCATTGTGGAGGTTTTAATAAAAAATTTCACCCTTTAAATGTCAGAAATCTAGAAATTGGCTCTGACGGAAAGTCAAGATGGGTCGATTATTTCACCATTTTCTCTTATCCCTTTCTCTAGACAGGGCTTCTTCGCGCGCATTAAACCGTCCGACATCGAGCAGCCACAACTCTTCAACCTTATTTGGAGCTTCGATTGTGATTGACTTGTGGGCGACGCGAAAGTTGGATATCAGTGCTTAACCCAGTCGTCCGGAACCCATGATCTTCTCCAGGTTGTCCATGCTGTTCTTGTATGTCGTTTCTAAATAGTGCAGTTTCTTATCTAGATTCTCCTTGTCGGTGTCGAGGGCTTTTGTTTCTGTTGCCAGTCTGTCCATTACATCCTGTGGTGGTGTGAGGACAAACCTGTTGTCTCATCAGCACGCGTCCAACGAGAGAGTGGCTCGACTGATAGAAGCAAGAAAATCGTAGAGCACAGCTCTTTTCGTGTAATACCACAGCCTAGATGTGGTGATTCAGCTTACATCTTTCCAACGCCTTCGTAGACATGGGTTTCTCGTGGCAGAATTCCGACTTCGCTCGCCGTCAGCTGGAGCATTCGTTGCTCGCGATTTTTTGCTTGGAGCTGGGCTTTGACAACTTGAATCTGCTGCGAGGAAAAGTCTGATTTTGCTTGGATTTCTGTCAGAATCTGATTAGAATGTTAGTCAATTTTCAGTGAGGCCATGGGCAAGGGAGAAGGCCAATCCTTTGCCAGCCCCCCTCCCGAACCCCGATGAGTATGTGAGAGGTGTGTAGGCTATATCAGGCAACGGTATATGGCTATCCTCTTGCCAAAAGAAAGGTGCCTCGCTGAGAGTGTTGACATGGCAGAGGTGACGACGGGGTCACTATACCTTTCCGAGAGCCTCGTTTGATATGGACATGGCGAATAAGGGCGATGCAAGGTGATGGATCGCGTATCAGGGTTCTGACCGACAAGGTGAGGGCTGATATTGTGACCGACAAGGTGAGGGCTGATATTTTGACCGACAAGGTGAGGGCTGATATCTTGACCGACGATGAGGACCTCACCACTGGCAGTCACCAGCCACAGCTGCCTTGAGGCGCGTGGCTGAGCTCATTCGTCATGGCTCTAGAACTATCTGAGCTTTGGAACCTTTGAGCCGCGTAGAAGAAAGAGTAGGAATTGATTTCCCCCTACAATCCACTGCCTCACATGCTCTTCCTCCAGCCATGCTTCTACAATTCTCACTGGATTGAACAGGAGCGCATCCAAACCTTCCTTACTTCCTCCATACACCTCCGCCTACCTGTTCCTTTCAATCCAGCTGGACTGTTCAGCTCCGACTCTGCTTAGTACACCACCCGCCCCACCAAGAGGCGAACCTTTTGCTCTCTTCTCATACTGCTACCTCCCGTATATATCGTATATCGCATCCTACATACTCAGACACACGCCATGTTGTCTTGGCTACCTTCTATCGCCTATCCTCCGGCCGGAGACGGATACTGGAGCCCCATCACCTCCACCTTGAACTGGTGTGAAGAGGCGCGTAGTTTAACCTCGATATTCAAAGCATCTCATAATAACCATTTGCAGGATTACTATGCGACCCCATATGTCGCCGAGATTGTCAACACATGCACGAACAGCTTCTTTCTTTATCTGGGAGCGAAGGGAATCTACAATACGTTGAAAGAAGGGCACGAGAAGATATTCCTAGTTACATTCTGTGGCTATTTACTTGTTGGAACAGGCAGTATCTTCTTTCACATGACGCTCAAGTGTACAACTTCCTTTCCCAAACCACTTGACGTACAGCTGATCAAACCACACAGATCCGTGGCAACTGGTTGACGAGCTATCCATGATCTACACGACCTGCATCATGTTTTACGCCACCTTCAGCCACAAGCAAACCACCACGTACGCGGCTGTGCTCGGGGTTGCGCTGTTAGTCTTGTCTGTCCTCATTACCACGTACTACCACTACCTCCAAGATCCTACCTTCCACCAGGTCTCATATGCCATTCTCACCGCCATTGTCCTACTCCGAGCCATGTGGGTTATGGAAGTCAACATTCGACCTTCAATATCTGCGAGAGAGAGGGAGTTGAGGGAGAAGAGTAGCATGCCTCCTCCTGAGAAGGCTGAGCTGGAGAGACAGGACAAGCGCGATTTGAAAATCGTGAACGAAATGTGGACAATGATATTCTATGGGCTAGGAACTTTCCTGGGTGGCTTCTTCATATGGAATCTAGACAACATCTTCTGCTCTAGCTTAATCCCCTGGAGACACCAAATCGGTCTACCATGGGGCATTCTCCTCGAAGGCCATGGCTGGTGGTGTGTATTCATTTTACTTTTCGAAGTTCATCCTGACCAGCAGAGCTGATTCGTAATCACAGGCACGTTATGACGGGCATTGGCGCGTACTTCTACATCACCTGGGGCATCTGGTTACGCCAATGTCTAAACAATAAGCAGGACCAGTGCGAGATGTACTGGCCGTCGGCCTTCTCGTTCCCGGTCATTCGCAACAAACGAGATCCATCTGGCATTGCATCGAATGGAGCTGCCCAGAACGGTGCATCTGTCAAAAAAGAATTGTAGGATTAGCACTCGCGTCATGTTTTCATTCATTGGCACTTGATACCCAAAGAGCTGTGCGTTTACTGGGATAGAATAGGCGGGACTAGAAGCGGCGTTGCGGTAATTTGCGACAGTTTCCATGATGTAAGCAAGATGTTTGGCTTGCTCACCTGCGTGATGGACGCGAGCTGCGAAGGAGCCTCTTTTCGACGAACACCCCCCTCTGTAATTTGGGGGGTTCGACTTCGCGCACTTCTACCCTACCGGTATCCCGGTATGTGATCTGTCCGATATAATATCCACCATCGGCGTGAAACGCTGATCCCAGTCGTTTCACCCCCGCAATCTCTCTGCAGCCCATAGTAATGGTCTGATCTACCTTTGGTCCCGGCACATCCTTCATCAACGAACCACGCTCTCTCTGGGATACAGATGCGACTCGGGGCTTGAGCGCCTCCAAGGGCTTTGAAATCTTGTTGGCTTTTGCGGAAGAATTCCTCTTCGGAACAGCAAGCATAACCTGAAGGCAGGCCTGAGGGCAGGGTTAGACCCGCAAATCCAGCAATTGAATGATATTCCGCTCCCTGATAAGTACCACTGCGCACCACCTTGATGATCCATTTTTGGCAAAAAGAACTGACCCTCCCATGGAACCCTCATTTCAAATATGGCATGCTGTTCGACCCGCATTTCTTTAAAGAAGAGGCGGATGTCGTTCTCTTTCGGTCTTTGGATAAACACTTTCACCCCTTCATTCGTTGTCGCTCCGACCACCACTTCCTTTGATCGAGACGATCTTTTTGCTTCAACACATTCATTCAATACTTAGGATTACTGGTGATTCATACTCACTCCTTCAATACACTTTCCATCGTAGCCACAGCTACCAAGAACAAACCACCATGCATTTTTCCGCCACCGTCGCCTCGCTCTTCGCGTCCACCGTCGTCGCTATCACGACTCCACCATCCGGTGCCCTTGTTGTAGGTCCCTCTGGCAAATACAAGACGCTCCAATCTGCCGTCACTGCCGCATCCAACGGCGCAACAATCTTCATCGAACCCGGAACCTACAAGGAGCAAGTCTTCATTCCGGAAAAAAAGAGCAACCTCAAGATCATTGGATCCTCTTCCCAAGATACCACATTCACAGGCAACAAGGTCACCATCACTGGAGCTCTTGCTCAGGATTCTTCTGGCAAGTCTAACAATGATGGGACTGCAACTCTGCGCGCATGGGGCGATGGGCTGAAAGTGTACAACGTCAATTTTGCCAACACCCGTGGAGAGGGATCTCAGGCATTGGCATTGAGTGCCTACGGCAATCAATTGGGCTTCTACGGATGCCAGTTCACCGGCTTCCAGGACACCGTCATGAGTCACAAGGGTCACCATTTCATCGGCAACAGTTTGATTGTTGGAGGCACTGATTTCATCTTTGGAAAGAGTGGTGTCCTCTGGATCGAGAAGAGTGTGTTGCATTGTGTTAAGGCCGACACTGGTTACGTCACTGGTAAGCCGAGCTCTTTCATTCCTCCAGTATTACTTGGAAGGAAGTGCTAACGATTTTACAGCAAACGGTCGTGAGGACGCCGCAAACCCATCCTTCTACGTCATCAACAACTCCACAATCGACGGTCCATCTGCTGCTGGAACCTTCTTCCTCGGTCGTCCATGGAGACCCTTTTCCCGTGTCGGCGTCCAGAACTCCCAACTTGGCGCTGTCATCAACTCTGCTGGATGGTCTGTTTGGCAGAAGGCTGATACTAGGACTGACAAGGTTACGTATCTCGAGTACAACAACAGGGGGCCTGGTGCTGCGGGAACTCGTGCCACTTTTGCGAAGAAGGGCGGTAGTGCTATCCCTATTGGAACTTTGTTCCCCAGTACTAGCTGGATTGACTCAGCATACTTGCCCAAGCAGCACTCTAGCTAGATTGACGCTGCTTTCACGTAGAGGAAGGAATGCGAGAGAGAAGAGAGGAGATGGGACGTGGTGTTTCTGGCATTTTCTGGACGTGTTTTGGATTTTGCTTGGGACCGACGGCATTTCGAGGCGAAGGTCTGGCAATGCAGGTGCTTGGCTCTCTTGCCCGCTCTCGACATGTTTTGGGGGTAAGAAATTAATTCATGAACTGCATATTTTAATAAGTAGTTTTTAACTCTTTTTTTTCCTCAACTGGTTCCTTGTTCCATGTCTTTCGTTGGTCGTGTGTCAGCTGCCAGTGTTTCCCCGTCGCATAAACGAGGATTTTTGGATACAGGAGAGGAGAAAACTCGTTGTGATCGAAGTCGCAGTGATCTGCTATTGCCATGGTGTAGTTATTAATCTTACATATTATGTAACCTTAAACAAGAAGGTACTTACCCAGGCTCATGCCAGGGCAGTGGCCGGGGGAGGGGGCCTGGGGCCGTTCCTGCATGAAATCAAATCAAACTGGCCTTGTTCTACTTTTACTTACCTAAGTACCCAGTACCCAGTACCTATAAAAGTATAAAAAAACCCAGTTATTACGTAGTTCCCAGTAGCCAGTCATATTAACCATCTATATCCTTCCATCACCGTACTACGGTATACTATTACTCCGAACAAGGTTACAAACTAGACCAGGGTGACACGGCCCGCACGGCTAGGGGAGATCGAGGAGAATACTTCATTAGCCGAGAATATTAATAGGTGTTATTTTAGCTATCCTGGGCTTTGCTGTGGCTTTGTATCAAAGTATAGAATCTATATTGTGTTTACCGTGGAACGGTAAGGCTGAGAGATTGGATTTTCCTGGGGGGGAACCGGGGAAGTACGGGGTAGTCTTTTAGGAATCTTTTTGTTTTTGGTGTCGGGATGGGGGCCTTTTTGGGGGGAGCATTTGGGGGGTTTGGAATGGGATGGGATGGGAGGGGATCGGGAAGAGGAGAGGAAAGTTAGAGTGGTGACTTGGCGAACCCATTTTGACTTCTGTATATTTTTGGGTTTGGCGGGTTACCTATTCTGTCGATACGCTAAGGCGGGTGCTCTATATAGAATTTTCATGGAGTTTTCGGACATGGGATTCTGTGGTTTGGGGTGTAGACGGATTTGTTTTCTAAATCGGTCATTAGGCGCATTACTACATGCAGACTTAGGGGTGGCGCACTGGACTCTTGATTGAGTCCCCTGCTGTGCCCTCAGTCTCGTGCAACGGTCCAGGTGTTGGCCTCGGTTTCTCGTGGACCGCCAAATACGGCAGAATGGTATCGGGATGACGAATCTCAACTTATAGGTGCACTGCCCTCGTCGTGCGATCCTGAAAAGGGTCGTAGAAGCTGGAGCATATTTTGGCTCATGCGCCGGAAACACTTCAACTGAAGCTTCCCTCTATCACCCTTGGAGGAACAAGCAGATGCTAGTCTGCTAACGCGTCGGTTGCTGTGATAGTTCTATATATGGCCCCACCTCCACCGACTACTTTACTGATCAATTTCAGTAATTGTTTTTCACATGTGTTCCAATTGACCCGATTCGTGATCTGCCTCAATCTCACATATTCATCGCCATCGCGCTGGGCTTCGTCATGCCTTGTGAGTCCGATAGACAATCCTAAAGAAGAGAGAGCTTTCGAATCATATTACCGTGGAATTCGCAACTGTCTGACTCGCTTTCCCCTATAGTTGACGGCTGGCCCGCGTTGCCTGGACTCTCCGCCAGCTCTCCAATGCTTCGTTCCGCGCTCTAGTCGTGGAGTTGTATTCTATCTTTGAGGAAGTCCAAGCATACAACGCCACGGAAGGCGTCAGTCTCTTCATCCTCCAGTAAGCTGCCACCTGGTTCTATACGAAGCTGGGTTTGGCTCGGACGCGCCGAAGTCTTTCGCGAGTCATTGTTAGCTCCGTGATGCTTGGACTGCGGTTATAGGTATTGTGGTACCAACCCCGCTCGCTTTGCAGCACGCAAACAAGAAATGGTGGCGTGCAGACTCAAGCAATACTAAAGCAGTTATCATCAATGCCAAAGCAGATATCATCAATGCCAAATATTCGTCAGGCTCGCCGAGGAATCCATCGAGCAGTAGTGAAGCTCAAATTCCTGAATACGATAGATGCTATCGATAACCAAAACCCTTATCGGACTTGACCACCAACAAGGAGAAGCTATACCAAGCTAAGATGCTACACCAGCATTGCGGCTGGAGAGCCAAGAGGACGGGTTCATGGGTTTTCGCAACTCTCAAGACCCTTTGGACAGGATTCTAGAAGTCTCAGATGGCAAAGATCAGCTCGGCGGTCTTCCTATCTCGCAATCTCACAATCGCTTCCGACTTTTATCGTGGGTGGAAGAGAATAAAGATCAGCTCGATTCCTTGTGCAGATCCCAGTCTTGTCACATCCTTCACCCGTTTTGTCGAACGTGACACCAGAGGGAGGTCCTTTTTACTTACATGACAGCCAGTTGATTTCCTTCTTCTAACGACTGCTGAAGCCTTGACAAGACTTCCAGAATGGCTTCTTCTGGCATTGACTACCGCCGCGAGCCCGACATTGGGCTAAGCGGAGAGAAGAGAGGCGATTTGGAGAAAGTCAATTCCTACGATGGTGTTGCCGCACGTCGCCAAAGTCATGCGAAAGCCACCTATGACTCTACTCATCGGAAACTGAAGCCTCGCCACATCCAACTGATCGGTATCGGGTGAGTCAAAGAACTTCAAACGCCAGATCTAAGCTTATCATCTGGAAGGGGCACAATCGGCACAGCTTTGTATGTCCAAATTGGACGGGGCTTGCTCAATGGAGGACCGGCATCACTGTTTATGGCTTTCACGTTATGGTGTAGTTTCATCCTAGCCGTGACGTTGTGCATGGCTGAGATGGTGAAGAACACCAGTATCTTGATAAAAAATTGGAAAGCTGACCTGCGATAAGGTTTCCTACCTACCCATCTCTTCGCCTTTCATCCGATTTGCAGGCCGTTACGTGGACGAAGCCTTTGGCGTCGCAGCCGGTTGGAATTTTTTCATCTTTGAGGCCGCCCTGGTTCCATTTGAGGTAGTGGCTTGCAACGTCGTCATTCACTATTGGAGCGATGCTGTACCAGTCGGGGGCATCATTGCCATCGTTCTGGTCCTCTACTTCTTCATCAACGTTCTCGCTGTCAAGTGGTACGGAGAATCCGAGTTTTGGGCAGCGCTAGGCAAAGTTCTACTCATCATTGGGTTGCTCATCTACACCTTCATAGTTATGCTGGGCGGGAATCCAAAAGGGGATCGCTTTGGATTCCGGTACTGGAAAAATCCCGGCGCTTTTGCAGAATTGTACAAGACGGGCAGTCTCGGCAAGTTTCTCGGATTTCTGCAATGTTTGATCCAGGCCTCATTCACCATTGCGGGACCCGACTACGTCAGCATGGCAGCAGGCGAGGCTGAAAATCCCCGCAAGATTATGCCCAGAGCCTACAACGCGGTGTTCTACCGACTCACTGCTTTTTTTGTTCTCGGATCTCTGGCCGTAGGGATCCTCGTACCCCACGACGATCCGGAACTCTCTGCTGCTTTCAAGAGTTCCAAGCCCGGTGCTGCAGCTTCACCGTACGTGGTCTCCATGAACCGCCTTGGCATACCAATTCTTCCTCACATCGTAAATGCCGGTGTTCTGGCTTCAGCCTTCTCAGCCGGCAACAGCTACGTCTACTGCGCTTCTCGCTCTCTCTATGGTCTGGCTCTGGAAGGACAGGCGCCGAAATTCCTCACCAAAACCACGAAGAACGGTGTGCCCATCTACTCCGTCGTAGTGGTTCTCCTCATTGCGCTGTTGTCGTTCCTCCAGGTCTCGTCAAATGCGGCTGTGGTCTTGCAATGGTTCGTCAGTTTAGTGACGGCATCCCAGCTCATCAATTTCTCGGTCATGTGCTTCACCTACATACGCTTCTACAAGGCGTGCCAAGTGCAAGGACTCGACAGGAATACACTGCCATACAAGGGCTTTCTTCAGCCCTATGCCGCCTACTACGGTCTAGTCGGTTGTTTTATCATGACTTTCGTAGGAGGATACACTGTCTTCCTCGAAGGCCAATGGGATATTCCCACTTTCCTATTTTCGTGAGTCTTGTCAAATGAAGTGACTCGTACGCGGCTGACGAAGTTCAGCTATATGATGATTTTCCTGTTCCCCGTAGTTTTTATCGGATGGAAACTTCTCAAGCGAACGAAGTTTATTCGAGCTCACGAGGTTGATTTGTTACAGGATTTGGACGAGATCGAGGAGTACACCAGGAACTTTGTGCCTATTCCACCGAAGAATAAAGCACATCACTGGTTTAACAAGCTCTTCTCGTAGATACGAAGAGTGCGGGGATGTTAGAGACAGTTTGGGAATGGGCACTTTGTGAAAAGTGCAGAGGTCACGAACCAAGAACTAAATGACTGGTTCTCAAACCTCAGACCATATCTTACATCACATATTCATCACGACCATCACCTTCATCTAAAGTTTAAAAACTCAATCACTCAACCTCACTCATCACGAACTCTGTGACCCCGCTTTCGGCGGACTTGCAGGTTTCGGCGCTGTAGCAGTCTTAGCACTCCCATACTTGCTATCCGGAATCGAAATCTCGTCCACCGTCCACGGTTTCCCTCATCCACTGGAACGGGTTTCGAAGCAACGATTCCCCTATCTACTCGCAGAGAATGCGGGAATCCGGGGTCGGCGGCTGCGAAGGTGAAGGTGTTGTTTTTGTAGGCTGTTAAGTAGGTGAGTGAGTTGGGTGCGTGTACAAAAGTGAGGTGGTTGGAAATTTACTGTGAGCCAGAATCGTTCCTAAGAAATCATGTTGCACTTCTACGTCTGTGTTGAAGCTGGCGGGAGACTTCTTTGCCGTCTATTGTGAGGTTTGGGCGAATTGGTTGGTTGTTTCGTCGTATTTGTCTAATTCGTTGTTCTACTGTGTATCTGAGGAGCATGGAAGGATTGGTTGTTGAGTCATTAAGGTTGTTCTGTGGGTGTTGCGGATTGATTGGGTGAGATGAGACGGGTCATCAGCCTTGTGGATAGAATTAGAACTAGAGGATTCGCGGGAAGTGGGGCTGTTTACTTTGCCGACTACCGACTACCGACTTCATACTGTCTTTCTCGTTTACAAGTAATTCTTGATATTGGGTATTTCTAGGCTTAATATTTGTGTTGCTGCTCATCAGTTTTTGCTGATGGAATTAGCATGCTAGTGTTTACGAATGTGAAAGAGCTCGGGGCCGGTGAGAAAAGACTCGTCAATCGAAGAATCCTGTGAGGTTGGTATTGTCCTTGATTCCCAAGCGCGAAGATGATCATGCTGATGGGACTTCGACATTATTGGGAATACGGTGGAGATATGAGGAAGCAGTGACGATGAAACATCCACTACGTGAGTCTCCAAGTGAAGCTATGAATTCTGTTCAAAGACTCACAGTGACAATGTGCGTGTGAGAAAAGATAGAGAAATCCAAAACATATCCGAACATTTATCCTCCTATACAAATATGGAAACTCCAATCCTTCTCTCATCATCCCATATCATCACAATCCATCCATTCACTCACACAACCATCCATCCATCCAAGATGTGCGCCCCAAAAAACCCAAATTACGCCCCCTCCCCTATCGAAAACCTAGCAGCAAACCAAGAAACCCTCAACGCAATCCTATCCCATCCCATCACCGAACCACCACGCCCACTCATCCAACTCATACCAATGTTATGCAGCTTCCAAGTATGGATCTACCCCTTCCCTAAACTCCATCCCCCATTCACCCACAAAGAATACCTCCAACTCATCGGACACATATGTCGTCACACACATGGCGGCAGCGACGGCCAAAATGATGATAGAACATGTTATAATATAGCTGCTGCGGAAGAGTGGCCTGCGATAACCCAACTAGAGGAAGATAATCAATTGTAAGTCGGTACCCCACTTTTTCAAACACGCACCCAAAGTTCTTTGACAGGGTTTTGCTGATATCATCAATTTGAAGTGATGTTGTTCTCGAATACCACGTCCCAGACGAAGCGACGATGGAGTACATCTTTTCTCGATTGAGCGAGAAATATACGAGTGGGGAAGAGGGGTACAAGTATGTTCAGGTGAGTGAGAGACGTGGGATAAAGATTTTGGACCTTTCGGGACTGACGTGACGGTAGCTTTTTGATGGAAAGAGGGAGTTTCCGGCTGCGTCAGGGAATTTTGTTGATGAACCTGGGGTCTCAATTGAGATTAGACGGTATACGGTGATTGAGGATTGAGAAGGGCAAGATGTGAGGTGAGGCGGTAGGAGGGGGATATGTGTAGATTGATGATTTGGAAAGAAGGATTGAAAGTTGGGAATGTTGAGATGAAGAGCAGGGGTTGAGTTGTTACCTTATGCAATGCAAGATCTAATACCACCTACAACGGACCTTTAGAAAACCTCAAAGTATAACAATTTATCCCCAACCTCCCATTCGCAACTGACAAAATAGTACAACAGCGGCTGTCCCCACAACCCAAGGTAGCCAAATCCATCAAACTTACGCCCTCTTTTTTGCATTCGTCATTGTCTCTGCTCCTTTCTTCTCTTCTGACCAATAAGTCCTGTCTTTTGGATCGGGCATCAGTGCCAGTGGTTCGACTCCAGTATCAAGGCTGTACTTAAGCGTTTTTCCGGCCTTCGCAAGACCGGCGGTCATGGCCATATTGACGGACTTGCTGTTCCGACGTGGTGATGGGCCTGGGTCGGCCATAGCTGGATTTATCGTGCCGTCTAGCCCTATTGATATTGATATGGCAGACATGAGAGCATCGTCGCGAGCCTGTTTTTCGTTTTTGCTGTCGGTCTCTGCTTTAAGATGTCGACGGGTATCCTCTAGTATCCCAGGCATTGTGCTTGATATTTGTGAGGGAACTTGTGATGAGGGAGGAGCTCAAGAAATAGGTTAGCAGATAAGTATGACTGCAAAACAGTGTCTGTGACACTGTGCGCAAACAAGGTAGTGTATATACGAACGAATGAGTCGCCGGAAACGGTTGACCTTGTCAGATGCAAGAAATGGCCGGGGTTTGGAACAAAAGAAGAATTGACCTTGCTGCATCTAAAGGAGGCATTTTGAGGATGACTTTGGCTGTGTTCTGAGCGTTGCTGAGAGGGTTAGCGAGAGGTTACGAATGCTGTGAGTTCGAACTAATGGAAATAGTAACCAATCTACGACAAGTTGCCATGGAATATTTGGGGCAGGAATCTGACTGAACACGATTTCGGCGAGGTAAGTGGTTGTAACACAGAGATGAATCCGCTCTACATTCAAAGCCCCAACTCACTGTAATTTCCTGGTGCAACCGGCACTCGTCAGGTGGCACCCAGCTAAGAAGAGACACAATTCTAATACCTCAGAGATAACCCAGTGGAAAGATTTTGACTCACTGGACTAAGACCTCGCAATGCGAACTCGAAGGCCACACACTTGGTCTCGTCGTTCGACGAGTAGTGATGGATATTTCGGATCCTCTGAATGATAAGTTAGGCACCAAGTAATTATGACAGATCTGGTTGCTAGCTAAGAAAGCCCGATACACAACTACTCCTAGGAAAATCAGTATTAGAAATCACAAACGCAGGCTTCCATCGCCTGCCTCGCCAACACCTTCAAGAAACATCAGTATCGCCACCAACCCAGCTTGCACCGGGAGGGGATAGCATGAGAACAATAGTGAAGAACGAGTAGAGGTTGAAAAAAAAGCGTATTGCGCACACCGAGAGTTGTTGCACCACCAGCCCTCGGCATCTAGTGAAAAACGATACCGACATGATGATGAGTGATAGACGCTTCGGGAGGAATGGCCAAAGCATACACAGGAATAGACCATACAAACTTGGCGTATGGTCGCAATATCATGCCATGCCGGTAGCAGGCTTTCGACTCAACGCGAATATAAACTTGGGGGCACCACGCTGGGGAAGTTCTGGGACTATGAGTGGTTGTGAGTTTCTTGAGAGTCCTAGCTTAGTATCCCATGGTGACTCGTGAGGTCAATGGCGGACGTCGTGAGACGTAATTGCATGTTAGCACCAAACATCATTCACTTGAGGTTATTCTTTAGCTCTTGCTATTCACTATCGGCGGACCTAGTGCTGGAAGGTGCATTCAAACACTTTTTCGAGAGTACGCATTATTCGAGAGGACAGAATTCAGGATGCCATGTACAGAACAACGGCACCAAGTCTCGTGCAGCACTACTCCACCGCAAGATGGTCGATTATGTTTCCTGATAGAAGAAGAAGATATTTGGATCGATGGCGATCACTTCTAGCGATTTCGGGGTTGAAATCAACAGGTCTTTTTTACCACTACCACATAAAGAAGCCGCGCAGGACAATTGGAGTTTCGTATGGACGATTGCTCAGGAAGGATCGGTACCAAGATGGGGAAAGCACTGTTCAAAGTGCTCACGCCGTATCTGCATACTTTCTATTAGCATGGCTCTGGCGTTAACAGACCTCATGTCAACATACTTTCTCCCACCATTACCAATTGCTTACAATTTGCCTTGTACCATAAATCAGCAGAACTTTCCATTATCCATCTCCAACGATGCCATCGAAAGGAGCCAAATCCAGAGCTGCGAAAAGAAGCCATAATAAGAGCAAGACAAAAGCAAAAGAGAGGGCCAAAGCAGAGGAAGACAACAAAAACAAAGGTCC
This sequence comes from Venturia nashicola, assembly GCA_004522665.1. Lineage (NCBI taxonomy): Eukaryota > Fungi > Ascomycota > Dothideomycetes > Venturiales > Venturiaceae > Venturia > Venturia nashicola. The sequence continues at coordinate 639,716 of SNSD01000009.1, forward strand.
CCAGATCAAGGAAACAGAGCTCTCAGAAGATTCGCCCGAAGAGGCCGAAGAGGTGCAGGGCCCGGATTTTCATCTTGTGGGCGAGGAAATCTCAATATGGGATATACAATCAATCATGGATCTGTGGCATGGCACCAAGATCCACATCCCTATCCTAAGATCGAACCCCGAAGGCAACAAGGAGCTTCAAGAAGAAGTGACCCTGAGCAAGATACCAGGCTGCCAGCTTTACACCTTCAAGATCATTCGCGATGGCGTGCTAGACACAGATGGGAACGCTGTCGGGGCGTAAGTATCTTCGTTCGCCATATGTACACCAGGATTGTGCTCACGACTTCTTCAATAGCTTTGCTGTACCAGAGTATATCAACCATAGCACAGCGAAGAGGGCTTGTAACTATATCAGGCAGAAGTACCCAGACCAGAAATTCGTGTTCCCCGTCTCGAACGATCGTTTCTCGGACCGTACTTTCCGAGTGAGCTTGACAAATTACCCGTTTGAGGCAGAGTCTGATGACGAGCTTCCGCACAATTTCAGTTGGCGATGTCCTCCGGATTTGTTTGACGGAAACGCAGCTTTTACCACAAGGGAGATATATGTAAATCATGAGGCACTGGAGCGGGTGCACAGGGAGCTTGGGGAGAAAGCAAGCCGCCATGTACTGGTTAACCACTTGCGCCTTCAAACTGCACTTGCGATCTTGTTTCTTGGAGCGGAATATGATCTTGAGCTCGATGAGCTCGATGAGCTGGATGAGCTGGATGAGCTGGATTAGATGAGAGATGAGGCAGTCAGATGATTTGATAGCCGAGAGCGTTAAATGAATGATAGTGTTTATATGAACACAAAGGAAGAGAAGAGAAGACGAAGACGACGAAGATGGGCCCAGGGATAGAATATATAGACTGCTGCTGCTTACAAAGATTTATTACAACCTCTGCAACCACAATGTGCTGCTTACAAAGCTTTATTACAACCTCACCTGCAACCACAATGAAACTTCTATCCTCAGCCACATCGAAGCCAACCTTTTCATGCCACGCACGCGCAAATTGGACTATCCTTCAGTCAAGCGCAGCATCTTTGTGCCGCGACAGTCATGTCTCCATAGGCAAGCAGCCATCGCCCTCTACCGGGCCCTCCTCACCCAATGTCGCGCCGCTCCCTTCAACCAAGAGGACAAAGTTTCTCTTCAACATATAGTCCGTAACCGCTTCCACGCAAACAGAGACAAGATAAGCTCCCGCCTATTAAAACTCCACTTCCAAGCCGGATACAAAGCCCTCGACCACCTCGACGGCGCCGTCGCAAACGATGCCCCCAGCGTCACCACCATAGAAGCATACCTCTCCCAAACTCCTCAGCATCTGAAGAATCCAAGACCTCCACCTCCACCTCGTGAAGTACCACAAGACCACTATCCACCACCTCCCGAACATAAATTCCTCGCCAACTTCCCTCGTCCGCACGTCGAAGGCATACGAAAAGTCCCCTTCTTAATCGCCTGTCTCACCCCCTTCCTCCGCTACAAAAAACCACAACCCTACAGCCTCTCCCGCATAATAAGGCAAACAATATTTCAGAGACAGAACCGTTTGGACGCCCAGGATATGATTCATGATTACCACCAACCCCTGGCACAATATGAGGATGCCTGGGATAGAATCATTTGGAAAGATTTTGGGGTCAGAGACGACGATAGAGAAACCTTTTCGCGTCCAATAGAAAAAATTGGGGAGGAGTTATCAATCCGGTTGAAGGAGCAGGAGAAACGATCTGTGGCTGTGGCGAAGGTGAAGTGGGATATCTTGCAGCAGGAGAAGGCGTTGGCGATCAAGGAGAGAGATGAAAGGAGACGGATTGCTTGGGAGAAGAGACAGGAGAGGTACAGACTTGAGGGACGAGTTCCGATTGAGAAGAAGGCAACTCCTACCCAAGGGGATTGATTCTATTATCAGGTTTGTATAGTGTATGATCATATGTTCGTATATACTAGAACTGCGTAAATGGAGATACCTCCTACGATGAAGTCTTGCCTCACAGAAAGCCCGCTTGCCTGCAGGACGAGAAAGAGTGCCAGCACACGCTGTTATTGATTGAGGCAGACACAACCCGCTGTATCGCTAAAATTCAACATCATCTCGACTACATCGACGAAACCTTCATCCAAGGGCTTCATACAAAACTGATCTTAAACCCGTTTCAATGAAATATAGAAATTCTATTCGCTAACGGTGAAAAAAAGTGTTCCTACAGGTAGGTAAACCTTCTCCGTCAACTAATTCAGTTCTCAGGTTTACAGACCATTTCGCTTAGCCGACCCGAAACTTCTGATGATGCGCTGGACTCAAGAATATTCCTGTGTCTCTTGGTGATTTATAGATACCATATTCTCATCAATTATATCATAAACTAAATCTTGAATCCGTACTGACAAGATGACAGAACCGAGTTTTCCTTCGAAGCAAGAAGATGTTTGAGAAAAGAAAACGAAGAGAGAAGGGCGCCAAATTGCACGCCTCTCCATCTTCCCAATTTTCCAAGCTTGTCAGTGCTGAAGTTTGCTTCCACCGGGTCGATCCTGAGGAAAGATGCAAACACCCGTTCACCGCTCACTATTGGGTGTGTGCTTGAGGAAAAGTGACAAGCCGTGATCTCTCTTCTACCTGGAGTATGCCAAATCAAAAAAAAAAGCAGAATGTATAACGCGCCTCACGGTCAACAGGAAAAGCTTTGGTCAGTACTGCACAGCAGCAAACTCAATGAGTGGTAACGGGACTTTGGCAACTCAGCCTTCTCATGCCCGTAGTACAAATATCTTACCGTAATCTATTCAGAGCATGCAGTGTTGACCCAAAGGACACAGAGTGCGTACCGCACGGTCGACAGCAGATGGCTTCAGATACACGGCTTCGGACAGACCACTTCAAACAACCCCAAATCAAAAGAAAAACAACAGAATTAAACGCGAGGACGCGAACTTTTTTTGGTCAGGCACGCTCCAGAAGCCCGTGAATCAGTCGAATCAAGCCTCCAAACTGCGACGCCCTAAGACATCACTCAAGCGAAGTCGTCACACAACCAGCCGCGAGGAGTGAAGGTCATGCCAGCAGCCTGCAAGTCATCGGTGTCTTTCCAGAGCCAGACCCAGAGGTCATTGATATTGCCGGACATGCGGCACTCGTCGTTGTTGAAGACCCAGCTATAAGTTTTGATTAGCAACTGCCACAACCAATAAACAGTGGAATAAAGACTGACCATTGAGTTGAGCCACGCATATACAATGAGCGCGTAGTGATGAGAAGTGGGAATGACTGGCATCCGTTCTTCATCATGGGGACTTCGACACAGGTACCTCCGCGGTTGATCTCATTGCAGAGAGTGATGCTGAAGATCTCTGCATCCTTGGAGGCGACTTCATCCTTGGAGGCGACTTCATCCTTGGAGGCGACTTCGGTGGTTGTGTCGATGGCACGTCGCTGTTTGTCATCACGGTAGTTGGGATCCTCGCGTGGGTCTCCGCCGGCAGGGTGCCACGAACTAATTTCATTCATGCCTTGAATGCCCAACGGCTCTGCAGAGCGTCGCTGCTTATCATCGCGGTAGTTGGGATCCTCACGTGGGTACCCGCCGGCAGGATTCCACGAACTAATTTCATTCATGATGGTGTCTTGGATGCCCAACGGCTCTGCGGAGCGTCGATGCTTGTCATCCTTGTGTTTGGGTTTCCATCCAGTAATGCCGTTCATGATGGAGCCTTGCATTCCCAATGGATCGGCGGAGCGTGCCTTTACGCCGGTGGACTCAGCGACGGGTCCATTGCCAGAAGTGGGCAAGGCCACGGTGACAGAGGTGAGCAGGCCAAGAGCGTCCATGAGAGTGGTTGTGAGCTTCATAATTGTAGGGGTGCTATTATACACGGTTAATGATTTTGTATGAATGTTCGTGGTCGAGGTTGACTTACGAGGCAGACTGAGTTGGCTCAGCTTCAGGTGAGTTGAATGATGGTGTGGAGGTTCAAGGTGAGTGGTATGTGGTATATGAAGAAAAGGTAGAGGTGAGTTGCAGGTTTGAGAGAGAAAGGTGGAAAGAGAAGGACGAGGTATAAATAGGTAATCTTAGCTGAGTATCGATCTTGTTTATAACAGTGATATTGATTATCAGACCACCTGCACTAACACGTTTATAACAGGTGGATTCTTTCCGTTATATATTAGTATAACAGAATACGCTAGCGTCTTCTGGCTTCTAATACGCCTTGAATAGGCCAGTGTTATCGGCTAGGTCCACGGGTAGGAATCTGACTGGGTAATTATTGATATTAGCAGAAGTCAGTACCTTTTATCTCACTGAGCAAACAAAAGAGAAGTAGGATACAAAGAATTTCATGCTCAACGCGTATGTACTAACACAATGGCACTACCAAACTCAATGGTGTATCAGTATGGACTCATTGTGCCCCAGCTTGCTTGTAGTCAGATTTTTCCATTCTAGATCAACTCCAAACATTGAGCATTAAAGTCATTGGAACTCTCGCGACTCGGTGTCAAAGATTGCCAGAATTCCAGTGACCTTGATAGGAGGTTTGAAGTGATATTCTTGATGAATGCCTTCTGGTAACTGCAAACACGTCGGTTCAGACTGAAGTCGCCAACACATCAGATTCCCAAGTCGATGTCCCGGAAAGATAGACATGGTTGAGTATCCAGCAATTCAAGTCCAGAAATGGTCAGTAGCTTAGCAACAATCAATGTAGTAAGACTAGCGACATTGTAGTCTTCATTTTAGCATCATATGCACTACGATCCTTGTCTTGATGCCAAGTATCTTCTGACCGCCGTCTAAGACTCTGGTCAGTTAGTACCTCTCATCTCACCTCAAGCTAAAAAGCCCTCAATTCCCCTCTTCACGGTTTGACTGCCTTGTTCGACGTCGATGGACACTCTTCTGCTTTGCGCCTGCTGCTAGTTAGCTTTGCTTTCAGCGGGAGACTGTTCAAAGTTACTTGCGAGACATGGCGGACGTATACTTTTGATGATTAATTTCTGTTTTTTGTTGTTGTTGTCGCTGTGATGCAAAAAAGTGAGGGGCGAAAAGTTACTAGTAGCTAACAGTGTTATGTGAAGTCCAAGCTCATCCGGGTAAGTGAAATCAATTCGAGGAACAGAATCCCATGTCGAGTGCTCAAAGAATTTCGTCATTTGATGATATAGAAGCCTTCCGAAATTACTCCCGTGGCCTCAAATTCTACCTGTATGGGACCAAACAAGTTGAGTGTCATTTTATCACATCAGTCCTTTGCTCAACACCTTACAAGTTACTCTCCTTGGCCATCCGCCTGACAGTCTCAATGGTACTGTCGACTGCCATCTTTGCCGTCTTTTTATGCTTCGCCTGCAATTTTTCGGCCTCAGCACTCCCTGCCTCCACATTGGGATGTTTCCACTCAAAGGAATAGCTCAAAAACAGATCGTTAGGCTCGCCACTTGGTCCGTCGGAGATGATATTGGAGATAGTCGTTCCATCTGACTGTTGGAAATCCACCTGTGTCATTGTTCTGTCAAAATCTGGTTTATTCATACCTCTTCATTACCCGTCTCATCGTTACTGACCTTCGTTGGATCGGACTCCACGCAAACCTCCTTCACGGTACCCGGTGGCCCCTCCCCATCCTTGAAGACGACTTCTCTTGTTACAATATTGTCCTCAACTTTTACAACCTCGCAAGAGATGATGACTGGGACGAAATCTTGAGCTCGCCTGACTTTTTTGCGAAGACCGGCAAAGACAGTTGCACGATCCAAGACTGGACTGGCATTGGGAGGATTGATGGGAGCGGTGTAGGCCGTGGTTAGATTGACCATGGTTGGAGAATATGAATAGTTGGAGTGGTGGTGAGGTTGGAGATTCAATTACTAGTAAGGATGAATTGAGTTTCGAGGTGGGGTGTTTACGCTAGCATTTAGGGGAAGACTGGGACGGAAGTCTGACCATTAGTATGGCATGAGTCCGGGCTGACGCGCCTAGCTACTGCCCGACGGGAGAAGTGAGACATTTTCGAGCTCTGTCAGGAAGTCTGAGACTGGTTGAGAAACGGTAATGGTGCGGCTGTCAGGGTACTTGGAAGGCCGACGACCTCGACTTACTAAGCGGCTGGAGAATTCTTACTTGACAAACTCGCAGCCTGTCTCCCGCTGCATGCACGATCCTATATAAGGACGACCTCCTACTGCCAGAGCTCACCGATGCCATGGGAAAATGCATTTCTCTTGCACGAGAAGAATCACACATACCCCCAGTCCGTGAGTCCTCCATGGTCTCCGAACGCGCATCAATGGATGTCCGATATCGAGCTTGGCAAAGGCGGCATCAAATCCATGCCAGTAGAAGCAATAACTCGACCAAGTATGGGACAGCATAAACGGTGCCGACTACGGAGTACTACGAGTTTGAGACCTTCTTGTCTTCTCCCTGGTTGCAGCAATCGCAAACGCCGACAGAAGACTGCTAGTAGTAGTCGTGTCAAGCCTAACCAGAACAAGCTCTCAATCAATATCCGTGGCGAGCATCTTCCAAGGTTGGGACTCGGCTTCTGATCTCGGCTTCTGGTCTCGGCTTCTGGTCTCGGCTTCTGATCTTCCGGCTCAACAGCTCTTATTGACGAGGGTACCGCCTTGTGAGTACTGTGCATAGTAACTAACGATGCTGATTGAGATCAAGAGTCGAGGATCCCGGCTGGAAAACACTCTTGCACGAGAAGAATCACAAATACCTCCGTGGTTGATCAGCTAGTTCTGATTCTAACCCGGAGTAGGTAGCGGTGAGCGCTAAAGTGCTGCGCCATGTACGGATGACTGCGCCATGTTACGGATGAAAAGAACCCGCCGGAGAGTAGAACTACAAGGACGGCTCCAGCAGCTGCAACTATCACAAACACTAAAAGGACTGCTGAGCATACTCATAGCAATCAGGTCAACATACTGCCCAAGACTGCCCAGTACTGCCCTCAAGACTGCCCAACATGATGCGCAAGAAGGTCGTCTACACTCAGGTCACTCCGATACCGTCGTACATTCCCCGCCAGCTCGCCGTTGACCTCCTCCACAACCACGGCGAGATTATAAACCTGAATCCTTTGGTCCTCAACCATGTACCCATTAAAGCCCCGCGAGACGCGCCTGCAGACGAGTTCTACTCGACGTGGTACGAGATCGAAGAACGGATACAGTACATACCTGGTACAGGAAACATGGGATCGGGCAAGATCAAGTTCAAAGGCTGCTTTCACGATATGCCATGGGGAATCCAGACTCACATGTATGCGCCCATGAACATTGATCTGAGAAATAAATGGCGAGTCGCTGGCAATCAGCCAGGGGAGCCACACGAGCCTACCGAGATGGGCATTGGCGCTCCAAACGAGGGCCTATATCTACGAGAAGACGTTGAGATCAAAGCAAATTTCACCATGATCTCTTTTGTGAAGAAGGAGATGAGGGCAGCCGCGAAAAAAATGGTAGACCGACTGGTGAAAAAGGCCGAGCTGCTCGATGCAGGGCTATTACAGGCCATGTTCGAAAATGGCAGATTGACCACCATCAATCCTGCGGACCGCACTCATAACCAGTTCTTAGGCGGGGGAGCTCAGAGTCCACCTCGTTCTCCGAGGCCACAATCAGCGTACGCACCCCCTATCAAGAACTACCCCTTCTACGCTCCAAACCAACCTCACCCTGCAACTTTGCCGAGCAGACATTCCTCCCATGCATCCTCGCACAGTTATGGTGGTACACCCTACAACCCTGGTGGACTTTATGCTCAGAACCAACCTCACAACCAACAAAGTGTCGTCATGGAGCTCCCGGGAGATTATCCCGGCATGCCGTCGCCACAGCCCCCTCAGCAAAGCCAAAACGCACACCTGCGTCCTCAGGACAACAATCGATACTCTGTCATGTCTGAGTTATCGGCCGATTCGCCAAATGGAGAGTCTCCACAACCAGATCATGGACGTTGGTCGAACGCGCCATCCGCTACTTCGCACTATGCGCAGTCATCGAGTTCACGCCCCAGCTCATATGCGACCGACACAACAGGAGGCATGCGATCACCTCGCTTCGAACAAAGTGGATTCGCGCCCATGCATGAAACAAAAGAAGAGCATGAAGGAGATCAAGCATCGGCATTGAAGAGTTTGGAAGGTCAACGTGTTCAGTCTCCACAGACTACCGGTGGCTTTCCGCCTTACAACCCAGCTGATTACGCATGAGTTATTTTGAGTGTCGTGAAAGGAGACAGGAAGTAGATGGCTTACATGCGCGTGCGTATTCGATTCTTGTATTTGTTCTCTATTTCTTGTGTGCGAATACCCCCTAAACGGGACGACTGGACCGAGTTCTCTTTTGTATTTGTTAGATGATGGGAAAGATTTGACGACGTAATGAATTGGAACAATGATTACTTTGCTGTTTATTCGAAAATTTCACCTTTCTGTTCATCAACTTGTCCGGCATTCTCTTGACGTGCTCTCATCTTGCCAAAGTTTTGAGACTGGCATTTACCCGTAAAAGTGAACTTCCCTTGAGTCCTTTGGAAAACAAACGATACGGATCGACAAACCTGATGCTCGGTAAACATTCCATACAATGATAATAGGAAGACGATTCGTGATTTTGAGTATCTGACATCACGTGTCTAAAGAATACTTATTCTCGAGAAAGAAAGAAAAATACCGATACAAAATCTAGTATCCCTAATCTTTTCATCTCTACCCCCGCCTAAATTTAGGAAGGAAATCGCGATATAATAATACTCTAGGTTGTCCCTAATAAATTTTGGGTTATCTATCTAGACGGTTAAAGGAGTTTTAAATAAAGTACATAAGGTAGTAGAGATCGAGTAGATATATATACTATAGCGGTAAGACAGATAGCGAAGGGACTAGTACTTATCCTCTAATACCTATACCGTATATAGACCTCGCTTAGAGAAGGAAGGAAAGGCTTTTTTATCCTAGAGAGTTAAATTTTCACCGTATAAAATAGAGATATAGGTATACGGCGCTTAGCTGAGGGTCTGGTGAGGGTCTGAGGGTAGTTCTACGTCGTGGTGATGAATGCGTGATGGCGCGTCTTTGGTCCTGGTATTCTAGCTTGACGCGTCTGTTTGTTGAGGGGTGCCAAAGCCGTAGGTAGCACTACTATGTTATACCCGTCACCTTTTGACCTACTACGAGCGTCTCTTTTGGTGACGGGTAATTATACACAGTACTACAGTATGGAGTACGTGATTGGCAGTGACATGCTTGTCAGTGAAGTGATGTTCCTCATGGGTATCGATGGAAGGACCTTGACCCTGACTGGTTCTAAGGTGACAATGTTAATCTAAGTTTAATTTGTGTTTCGTTACTATAGTATATAAATATATGATATTCCTCGGCCCTGCTAGAAATAGTATCACTTGCTTCAGCCAGGTAGTACAACAACCACACCAATTTCGATCGTTTCTTGTTCATCTTCTTCTCTACCTGCTTCGAATCTCACAGAAGCCTGCCATCTCCACAACGGGTCTTCATTCATTACAGTCATCGAAGCCATCACCACCGCAAGATAACCACCGAGCGGGCCATCACTAGTTCCGATTCACATTCCTTTCAACTCTTTCTCGCCGACATGCGTTTCTCCACCATAACTTCACTCGCAATTGCAATTGCCCCTCTGGCTGTCTCCGCCGCTCCAGGCTCTCTTGGTTTTTCCCTCGGTACGAAGAAAGCAGATGGCTCCTGCAAACACCAGGCCGATTATGAATCCGATTTCAAGCTCATCAGTGCTGCTTCTGGCGCTAAAATCGTGAGGGGGTATTCGTGTTCCGACTGCAATGCAGCTCAGTACATGCTACCGGCTGCAAAAAGCCAGGGATTTCAGGTTATTCTGGGCGTTTGGTAAGCACCAATCGAAGAAATCGTTCAGCATGTGCTAATCAAATCCTAAGGCCTGATGTAGAAACCTCCTTCAGCGCCGATAAGAAAGCCATCTCCACCTATGCCACCAAGTACGCCGATCAAGTCTATGCCATCACTACCGGCTCCGAGTCACTTTATCGCGGCAACTTCACGGGCGAAGAACTTCTCTCCAAGATCCAAGAGATTAAGGCTTTGGTCAAGGGCACCAACATCAAAGTTGGCACGGCGGACTCGTGGAACAAATTCGCTGATGGCACTGCCAATGCGATCATCAAGGCCAATGTTGATATTTTGTAGGTGGTTCAGAGGGGAAAGACATGCACAGGACTAACAATTGAACCAGGCTCGTCAATGCCTTTGGCTTCTGGCAAGGGCAGGATATCAGCAATGCTACCCACCAATACTTCGACGATGTTATGCAGGCATATACTCACATTGCTGCCATGGGTGGTGGGGAGATCGAAGTCTGGAACGGCGAGACTGGCTGGCCTTCTGATGGTATGCTTCGACAGCCTTCACATTTTGATACATTCTAATAAGCGACAGGTGGATCTGATTTCAGTGCTGCCATAGCCGGTACCGAGAACGCGAAAACCTATTTCAGACAGGCTGTGTGCGGTATGTTGGGCTGGGGCTTCAATGTCTTTCTCTTTGAGGCATTCGATGAGCCATGGAAGCCGCACAGTGTTGGCGAGAACGGTCTTGCGGCTGATGAGACGCATTGGGGAGCGATGACTGCTGATGGAAAGAGCAAATTCCCGCTCAAGTGCTGAGTGGGTGTGGTTTCGAGCAGAAGACGAATTTGATCTAGCGTCATTGCATTGAATGTACCTTATTGTAGAAGTAAAGGCAGAGGCCATTTTGCGACGTAAGGACAAAAACGGTCGTAATGATCAATGGGTAATGTTTGTCCACTCCAAAGACTGGATGGCGTTCAGGCATTGTTGGGGCAGCATTAGATACCAATTTGCAGCTTAGTTGGAACTTCCGATAGAATATCTTTGCATATTCTTGATAAGCTTACAGCAAATGTATCGAGACGGTGTTTCTCCCTGCCTCCCTTTCGAGCCCTGGGCAGATTACTTGTACCTCATTTCTGTTGCATTGAGCAAAATTTTAACGACCGTCCATGGACAGGAGAAGGTGAATTCTCTCTCCTCAGGGGGATCAGTTAGAAGTACTTGTATTCGCGTGACTGTCTTCCAGACTTCACGGCAAGATATTGAAAGGTGAACCCGCCGCGAGAACGTGAGCTGCGATAGGAGAGCCCAGCAGCGATCAGTTCTTGGGTGCATCAAGCAAGCTGAGTGATGGATTGAGCTGATGCTATAAGACCAGGACACCCTCGTGAATCGTGATGCATCGCATCATTACTCGCTCGTAATGCGTCGATTCATTCCTCCCTTCTTTCGCAAGAAATCAAAGCCTGATAAACCGTTGGCGCCTCTCACCATCCGCAACCTCACGTCGGTGCCAATCGACCTCAAAGTCATTGAACGATACAATGCGCCCGGCAACAACGGACCCGTAATCGCAGTGTCGCGCTTTGCGGGCAATATCACAAGCTTCACAAACAACTTCACCGAGACTGCTGGCTTCAAGTTGCCTACTGGGCCTGCGCCAAAGGAATTGGAAGAGAATGCGCAGAGCTTTAATCATGAAGAGGTGGATATCAGGGTCGAACCTTTCACAACCAACCATACGGACAAGCAAGCTACTGAGAGGGAACACAATGAGATTTTGAGACTCACGTTCGAGGCCGATGGGCAGAGATATCGCATTGATACGCCTCTGCCAATGGGGTTTACAAGGACATTGACGCCACTGGGGCCAGATCCGAAGTATTCCTTCACGGCTGTGTTTGTGCCAGGAAAAACATTCCTCACCATCTTCTCTTCTGCCAATTTGGATCGCTGGATGAGTGAGTTGGCCGACTATTTGCCTATCTCGGCTCTGTCTATCCCTGGTACACATAATTCTCCAACTTGCAACAAAGCGCTCCCATCCGTTCGCTGCCAGGCAGTGTCTCCTCGCAAACAACTCAACAATGGCGTTCGCTTCTTCGACATTCGTGTCCAGCCTCAGAAACCAGAAGATCCAGGCCATGACGGGCTGATCCTCGTCCACGGTGTCTTCCCAATCTCTCTGACGGGGAATAAATACTTCCGCGACCTTTCCAACGATGTAATCCACTTTCTGGAAGAACACCCCTCTGAGACTGTCATCATCTCTATCAAACGCGAAGGGCCGGGCGAACACACCGATCAACAATTGTCCAAGATCCTACACGATCACTACACAAATAACGACCGCTGGTACACGGATCCGCGCATTCCCAGATTGGGAGAGGCGAGAGGCAAGATCACGCTGATGAGAAGATTCGCGTTGGACGACTCGATCAAAGGCGACCACGAGGGCCGTGGTTACGCGATTGACGCAGAAAATTGGGCTTACAATACCCCAAACGATCGCCACGGCGACGTGATCGTCCAAGACTTTTGCGAAGTACTAGAGTACGTGAATATTGATGCGAAGACGAAGTACGTCACCGAACACTTGCAACGCGCGAGTTGTTTACAGTGTCCTGATGCTGATGCGCCTCCTCCACCGCTCCATCTCAATTTTCTGAGCGCAAGTAATTTCTGGAAAGTGGGTTGTTGGCCTGAGAAGATTGCAGCAATATTGAATTCATCGGTTGTGGATTATCTTGCGGTAAACCATATGATGGACGGAGAAGGCGATTGCGGGACTGGCGTTGTTGTTTGCGATTGGGTTGGCGAGGGAGGTGATTGGGACTTGGTGCGTTGTATTGTTGGGATGAACGGGAAGGTTTTGATGAATTGTAGGCGTTGAAGAGATGGTAATTTCTCGAATGGTGCTGTGACTTGGGAGGAGGCTGGGTCTCTGGGTTACTCCGTCTCTTGCTGAGGAGGCGTGCGCTCTCGTGACTCGTGATTCTGCCCGCAAGGCGAAATGTCACCAACACGATAATGGCACGTTCCTGCACCGTATGGATTCCTCACCTGGGATCATCTACTCTCGGGCCGAGATGTAACCAATTATTAGATATACTGTGGTACTGCTTGGTCTGCCCCAGGCGCCCAGGATATGTATGACCTGCCTTTTTCTCTGGCTCTCCACACGTTGAAATGCGGAGGTATTACCGGGTTTTCAGGTCTGCGTTTCCTATTGGGGATCTGGTGATGGAGCTGTGGGTGGCATGACGACTCGCTGTGCGGGGATGGGCCGGATCGTCCAAATCTTCTGGAGCCTCCACAATCCTTGCCTCTGCATTCATCTATCCTAGGTGTCGGACTTCCTCGCGAGGTTGCGTTGGAGATCATGTAAGATATCATCTCTAAAGTAGGACCATCTCGACTACTCTGGCCTCTGCTCAATTGAGCACCACAACCGATGCGACCACACGGGTTGCGACGGGAAAACACCATCTTCACAGCTCACAAGACGCTTTCTATGCCAACAAACAGGCTACTATGACCGAGTTCGCATGTACTAATGCATAGTCCTTGTGGGGAACTCACGCTACCATGAGCTCGACCTGGAGCTTTCACGGCTCGTGCTGTCAAGGGCGAAAATTCGCAGCATCTCGATGCAACGGATGTGCTGCCGGGTAGAAAGAGCTCTAATTTCTGGCTTTTTATATTGCCAGCCTTGATCCCCCCCCGAACAAGGTAGATCGTGCAATTTGGCTTGTCCAGCTTTTCAATCTGTTGCTCACTTCCCCCAGGTTTGCGACTTCATCGTCATGAGGAATTTTTTTCTTTCTGGAGCTTCGTTGCTCACTTCTGTCTTGGCGCAGAGCTCTGCCAACGGAACGAACACACCAAATATCGTTGGTACGCCGACTGCTAATACACCTACCTACGTTGCGTCGACGGTGCCAAGTGGAACGCCGATTTCAGGAAACTATACTGGATCTTTGCGACCACAGATCCATTTCAGTCCGCCGCGGAATTTCATGAACGATCCTAATGGCATGTTTGTGGATTCGGACGGAGTATGGCATCTATACTACCAGTGTGAGTCGATTCGATGCTTATCAGAAACGTGATCGAGCTAACAAAGGCAGATGACGCGACTGGACTCACTGCTGGCAACCAGCATTGGGGACATGCTACGAGTAAAGATTTGTACCATTGGGTTAACCAGCCTATTGCTCTATTCCCACCAAACAACTACACCTACATCTTTTCTGGTTCCGCAGTTGTGGATGTGAATAACACTTCTGGATTCTTTCCAAACCAGACGAATGGAGTGTGAGGATAGTTCTCATGGCGTTGAATCGGGAGCATATCTAACTTGAATCCAGAGTTGCAATCTACACGCTTGCTGATTATGCAGGCGGCCAGCCAGGACCACAACAACAAGCTATCGCATATTCCTATGACAGCGGCTACACATTCATTCCATATGAAGCAAACCCAGTCATCGCCAGTGAATCTTCGCAATTCAGAGATCCAAAGGTGATCTGGTATCAAGACCATTGGGTCATGGTTATTGCCTATGCGCAAGAATTCGCCATTGGATTCTTCACTTCGCCTGATTTGAAGAACTGGACCGCTACCTCAAACTTTACTTACCATGGTTTGCTCGGTCTCCAATACGAATGCCCTAATCTCGTTGAGATGCCAGTGCAAGGTACAGATGAGACGGCGTGGGTATTGCAGATCTCCATCAACCCTGGTGCACCATTAGGTGGAAGTATCGCAGAATATTTCCCTGGAACATTCAATGGAACGCATTTCAAAACTTTCGATGATGTTGCCCGCATTGCCGATTTTGGAAAGGTATGGAACTTTTTCTCTTCATGTATTCACTGAAACAGAATAACGCGAGACTAAACTTCTACAATGTAGGACAACTACGCTGGCCAATTTTTCTTCGGTACCGACCCTGGCGAAGACGCCATCTCCATCGCCTGGGCCTCAAACTGGCAATACGCAGATCTCACACCCACGGGACCCCTCGAAGGCTGGCGCTCCTCCATGTCCCTCCCCCGTCGCAACTACCTTGCCAATATTACCCGAATCGGCTGGGACATGATTTCCGAACCTTATGATATGTCACCTGTTCTTGGGAAATTGCTTGCTACTAAGTCTTCTCTCGGCAACGGCACCGTCGTCGTTGATTTCGAGCATGTGGAGAGTAATGCGCTTTGGTTCTCTGTCAATGTTACGGGAATTAATACAACGGAGATTAGTGGGAGTGCGACCATGAATTTTACTTTCCGCTCGCCGGTGTCGAATGAGTTTTTGCAGGGTGGGTTTTACTTTGGAGGGGATACACCTTTTTTCATTGACCGCTCTGGCGTCAAGGGATTCGAAAACGTATTTTTCACGGATAAAGTGTCTACGAATAACCCCATTTCTGCTGATGGGACGTGGAGTATGGTTGGTGTTATTGATAGATCTATCTTTGAGGTGTTCCTGGATGGGGGCGAACGAAGTGCGACGGTGAGCTTTTATCCAAAGAATCCGTTGACGCAGATGACGCTGGCGGCGGTGAATATTCTGCCTGGGATGGATATTGCTGTTGAGGTTAGGGCGATTAATAGTGCGTGGGCGAGGTATGCGGATGATAAGGGGACGGTGCTTGGGAATGTTACGGTGGGTGGGAATTCGACTGTGGGTAAAAAGGGGTTGTTTTAGGGGGGAGTTAGATAGGGTGGAGATTTAAGGAAGTCTCGCGAGAAGGAGATTAGACTAATGATAAAGATTTAGATTTGGATATCATCAACTGAATGTTTATGTGATGCTGAACTTCCACTATAAAAGAGCGGTGAGTCACTCATATCCTGTCATTCAATAAGACCTAAATTTAGTCAAACAATTTCAATGCAACGTCGATGCTTTTATGCTTGTAGTGATTTCTCTGAATCAAATTGCGAGAAATTTATCGTTATCAATGTACTATATAGACTCAAAAGACCCCTTAGACGGACATAATACTAACTTTAGGTTTTCGATAATTGAAGCTATGACGAACGAAAGGATAAACAACAAAAGCACGAAGCCACAACGAAGGACCACAGCCTCGCTTCCCAATGGAGCTAGCCGCGGGACCCACCTCCGCTCTAGCCAATCAAATCTTCTCACTCCACATGACCAATCGCTCTTTCCTCACTTCAACACATCAACTCTTTCACGTCGCACAAACAACAACAATGACGTTCCAAAGCCTTCTAGCGCCCCCTAGCGGCTCCACTTGAGCTTACTCATCATGGCCCATGCTCATCCCAGATTTCCTACTTAAGCCTCTCCCTCCTCCTCCTAACTCTTTCTTTCCTTCAAACTTGTCAGTTTTTCCCCCTAACTCCAAACATTTCACAGCATGCTAACCTTCTTCTCTTACAGACCTTGTTCTGCCACTCCAAGCTCAGCCATTTGGAATCGCTACTGTTCTCTGCTGCATTGCACATTTGGCGGTCATGAGAAAGTATGGGAAAGCCTCGGTTTTCTCAAGGGCGGAATTTTTGTTCTTCGACCTTTTGGTCACTTTTTTTCGTTGATATGCTCGTCTGCGGATGGGGTGTTGAAGAAGAAGTTTTGTTTGTCGCGTTGGGGTTAGCTCACTCATGGAATGACCAGGTAACTCACTTCATGGACTTCATGGACTTCACTTCTGTCAGGCTCACTCGTACTAATCGCAACTCAGCTCACTCACTTACTCAATCGCTCGCTCGCTCACACTCACTTACTCTCACACACAATCTCTCTCACTCACTCACTCACTCCACGTTTATAGAGAATGGGAAATTTTGATTCCACCTTCTCGCCCTCAAGTCTGCCCCCTTGCCATTCCCAGAATATCTCACTAGCAACTCAGTAGCCAAGATCCTGAGCCTACTGTCATCCCATCCTATATTTTCCCAGTTCTTGGTGCAAGAACCCATCTCGCTCCCTTAAACACCAGGAATAGCACCAACAGTCAAACCACTTTAAACACTCCATCTCCCCCAAATCGCCAACTCCAGCGACCTATACGATACCCATTCGCTCTCTATATCCGTCTAAAGACACTCCTCGGAATCAATTCAATGCCTAGTTGGAAGCTGGAGGGACGAGATTTGATAATGGCAAAGGGGTAAGATTGAGATACGATGGCTCACTATTAAGTTACGTACTACAAAGAAGATATCCTCTGCTGTAAAGAAATAGACCAAGCAGAATTTAGCGATTAAAACGCAGGGTATGGGGAGGGAAAACTCGTCGCCTTGGCTATTTAGAAGAGGGTGGAGAGGACAATGCTGCTGAGACGGCGAAGGAGCGATAAGCGGGGAATATGTATGGGAGACGAGGGAGACGGGGGATTTTGTTTTGGGGATTTTTGTTCGGCGGTTTATGTGTATTAGCCTTTCTCGGCGTGCGGGGTTTGGCTGGATAGTGCGAGGTAAGATTATGAGGTTGATGAGATGGCGGTACTGGTATTAATTTCCCAGCGCGATTGTCCTTGATAATGCTCGAGGACTTCGGTTGGGCTGTTTGTTGTCGTTGATGGTGAATGCTACACCTATATTGAGGAGGGATCGAGGTGGTTGATTTCCATTTTGCGCCGCATTGCCGAGTGTTTATTTTTCTTCTTGCTATTGCTACGAGGGGCACCTTCAGGGACAGGTTCTCACTGACCCTTTAAGATGGAATAGGCTTCTTTTTGATTGTCATATGATCTGGATGTGTCCCGCGATTAGTAGAGGCATTTCAAGCTTGACTACTTCCATCTTCTATCTATGCAAACCAATATAGTTGGCCTAGGATAATTGCGCATCCGACGCCCGTTTGCACGATCAATGGCACGAAATTCACGAGAGCGAATTGCGTCTGGCTGATCTTCACTCCTTTGTCCCCTAATAGATCTCTCCAAAGTAGTCCTGCCAAACTGCCCGCAAAGGTATAACTGAAAGCACCCAAGTTACTCCCCAGCGCGACGGAGTAAATCGCGCCTAGCAAAATACGCGGATCAGCTTTAACAGCAGCACTGTCTTTGAAAGCCGAATCTCTCAAAATCTCCACGAGAATGATGGTTGCGCCGATGTTGGTGCCAGCGAGTGGACAAAGGAAGGCGGCGCAGACGAAACCGAAGAAGAATACTGTTGCGGCGGGTGAGGTACATGCGTTTGCGAAGCCACGCGCGAATACGGTCATCCAGCCTCGTTGTTGGAGGCCGCGGACGAGGATGAATTCGCACATTGCGAAGGGGAGAAGGGCGATTGGGAGGCGTTTGACTGTTCGTGCTGTACCTGGAAAGCGGCGAGCGAGGCTTCGAAGGAGTGACGTGAGGCTCGAGGAAGAGCTATCAAGGGGTCTCTCTTTTGGTGTAAGATCAGGCGTTGAGGGCCCGATATCAGTTTCTTTGCCTTTCATCTCTCTTTGCTTGGATTCGGGATTAGATGGGGATAGACCTGTGCTTCCTCCAGAGACAGTCTCATCGCCCTCGGTAATATTCTTCTCATAATGCGGATAGTCTGCAGCTGCATCCATGGTTTCCTTTCGAATGATCTCCTTTTGGCTCTTCTTGAACCGCAGGTCACAGAAGATGTCGAAGAAGAACGCCAAAATTCCTGCTGGTGCGGTAACCATCCATACCTCCACTGCTCCATCTGGCACGAATGTTGTCCCCACGAGGACAGCCAAAGTCACTGCCATCAAGGAACTGAAGAATATGGCACCCCTTCGGTTGCGCAATTTACTCCATGGATCCTCTGTCAATGGCGTAATGGTGTTGGGAATCTTCTTGCGGAACATGAACAGCAGAATTGGGTAATTCAGAATTGCCGGGACAATTGATGGAAGAATGGTCCACTTTGTGAATTCAGTGATATAGTTGAGAGAGAAACTTCCGGTGATCAGAATATTTGTCGGATTGGAGGAGACCAGAACTGCTGAGGCTGTATTGGCGGCCATAAACTCGCCGAAGACCCATGCTGTCGGATCCAGACCGGTATGGCTTGTGAGATATGCCAGGAACTATTTTCATTAACGACACTCGTGAGAAGTAGAAACTTGTACCTACAGGAGTGCCCGATAGTATAAGAGGGTCGTTGCCGACAATGCATCCAGCGACTAGAAAGAACGCATACAAGTACAAGAACAAAAGCCGTCCGGAACTTCCACCTCGTTTTGAAACCCAAAAAGCAATTGCCTCGAGGGCACCAGTTCCATCGAGCGCAATGGATATGTAAGCCTACATGGGTCAGCTGATTTGTGCGCTGGCACACGGGCAAGCCTCCTCCTTACCAAAGAGATGAATAGAACCAATACATCGTAAGGCTTCACATTCTCATCCCCTTTGATGCCCAACTTGATAGTACTCCCATGGATCGTCGTTGTCATAAGCAGTAAGATTACCCCAATGACAGGGGCTGTCAGGAGTGAAATTGGAAAGCCCAGATTCGCATTTTTGTATCTTTTGTATTCCTCAGAACCTATCAATCGAATGGCTTTGGCGATGGAAAGGCCTAATCTTTGTACAGACTTCGGTATCGGTAAGCGAAATGGCCAGATGACGAAGGCAGAGACGATGATGAAAACGGCGAGGAGGAAGCCGCTGTGTCCATTGAGATGGCTCTGTGTCGCGCCATTATCAGACATGAAGCCAGATACGGTCGTGTATTTGCGAGTGGTGCTGGCAGTGGCATGGTGGAGATCCGGGAAGAAAATAAGTAGGAAATGGACGCCCGAGTCGGGTACTCGTGTTATGTTAATCTTTTGCCTAATCTGGACTCGTGATGCTGCGTGCTTGGATTAGTGGCCACTTCACCCTATTCTTCCGACTGCACTTTGTCAGGATTGAGTAGATTTGAAGTTAGATCGGAACGTGTATGATATTGATAAGATAATTGCTAGAGATCCGTAGGATATTAGCGAGTGTTCTCTATATAATAATACGTGTTCGCTTAACAGTTATATAATAGATTCCTAATACACTTCTTCACTTCTTCACCCCTATAAGTCACGCTTTCCCTCGGCTATTGTTACAACTAGTACTCCTTACCTTTTTATTGCTCCTCTCTTCTCCTAACTACCTCTTCTCCTATACATCTTCTTCTAACTGCCTCTTCTTCCAACAATTCTTGTTAGCACAAAGCTAGGAGTACCTACTCCTAAGATTTATATTAATACAGCTTCGGATCTACGATGATATCTCGGCCGAGTGTCACGTGCGCTATGTCCAGCTCTCACAGCCGGGGTGCCTGCCACGGTGGTGGAGTCCCAGCAATTTGATAAGCAGGTTTATTGGCCAAGCCCTGATGACAGCATCATCTTAAAATCCTGAAAGGACATCAAATTGTATCTGATACTTGCCATTTGGTAATATTCGGCAGACAGGCACAATGACCCCTCCTACGCTGGCCATCAAGTTCAAGAACACCACAGATTCAGATCTCTACGCCACAATCACCGGCTTGGATTTGGACAACAACAATAAATGGTTCGTTCTCAAAGCAGACGGGAAAACCGCATACCATCCGAGCAATCCATCGAAGGTCGGGACTCCGTTACAGGAAGATTGTGCGATCAAAATTGGAGGGCCGGGTGCTGAAAGAACTGTCACAATACCTCACATTGCTGGTGGACGTATCTACTTTGCCGTTAACGAGCCAGTGACATTCTTCCTCAATCCTGGTCCAGCATTGGTAGAACCGTCAGTCACCAACCCATCTGATGTGAATTTCAGCAAGAATTGGGGTTTCTGCGAGTTTACTTTCAATAACGATCAGCTGTATGCAAACATCAGGTACGATGTGAAGTCTTAAAAAAGTTGGCATGTCCAACATAATTGACCGAATCTTAGCTATGTCGACTTCGTAGGCCTGCCCGTCGCCATTGCGTTAGACTGCGGGAATGGCGAGCACAAGCAAGTCCTGGGCATTCCATCTGATGGTATTCAGCAGATCTGCTCCGGCCTTGAAGCCCAGAAGCAGGAAGATGGGCATGGCTGGGACAAACTGATTTTTAAGGGCAAAGATGGGCTACCGCTACGAATCTTGAGTCCAAATCAGGCTTGTGTGATGGATGGAAGCCTACTCAACAACTACTACGAGCCGTACATCGATGAAGTATGGAAGCGTTTCTCGGAGAAGGAAATCACAATCGATACCATGGCTGCTGGAGTGGTCAAAGGCCGTGTCAAGGGGGACAAGCTAGTATTCGACGGCCTGGAGTTTCAAAAACCTACCACGCGCGATATTTTCAACGCTGATGGCGGACCTTTCCGAACTGGGCCTGATGCCAAACGCAACGCCATTATTCCCAGGCTGAATGCCGAATTCAATCGCTCAACTTACATCTGTCACGACGGCATTTTCCCGGCCAATTCGGACAAGTACTACAAGCATCCCGTAACAAACCATTACGCTCGCCTGGTTCATGCCGCGAACATTGATGGTCGTGGATATGCTCACCCTTATGACGATGCATCTCCGCCTGGAGGAGGCGACCAGTCTGGCTTTGTCAACGATGGAAACCCGAAGCTTTTGACGGTGACAGTTGGAGGAAAAGCGAGTGCTGCCAGTGCCGCAGGGGATGGTGTCAGTGCCCCAAATACAAGCGTACCTGATGCCACGACCCATCCACACCATAAGCACATGTCTAGGCTGGGAAAGCTCATCGAAAAATTCAGCTAAGCAAAATCTACCTTTGTCTTATGCCACAGTGCTTCCATTCTACAAGTTTGAGAAATTAGACAGAGATTGCTACTCAAGAGATCTTTTCGTGCATCTTTACATCTCTTCTACTTTTCACCCTTTCCGACGTTCTGGGCTGGAATGAGTGTGGGAAGCTCTGTGTGAACTCAAGCACATTGAGAGCTTTCTGCAATTGCTCAGATTCGGCAAGTCTGGCTCCCAAAATAACCTCGTTGCTCAGGCGTAAAGGTACAAGCGCCTGCTCAGCTTTGCTCTCTGAAAGAAACGAACGGAATCAGACCGACGACAAGAATACCGAGTAGAGGTGGCGAAGCTTCAGCCCTCTTTAGAAGAAATAGCCTTGGCATCGAGGCCGAGCCACAAGCTCACCAATACTATCCGAAGCCTTTGTCGTGTACTGCATCCAAGATCTTGGCATCTTACGATGAGTGCAGCCAAAAGTTCAGCTACTAAGCCTACACGACTCTCCTCTTAATTGATCATCTTGACCCAATTAAGTTGGCCTATATGTTGGCCTATATGTTCTTAAGAGTCCTTTGGGGTTCTCTAGACATTGTCATCAACATCGTTGCAAACCAGTAATGTCAGATAAAAATGTATACGTAGGAGCTTGGCAGGAATGGAGTGAGTTGCAGCAATGCTTTCACTACAATGCCGCTGCTAACAATTTTCAGAGCACGGACAATATCTGGGAATTACTCTCGCCCCACCAGCATTCTACACCTACTTCATCATCAGTGCCGTAACGATGCTTGTAGACGTGATTGGGGGTCAAATATGGAAAGGTTTAAGTTTCTGCCTTCATCGCTTCCGATCTACATCAGAACCAAGCGATGGCCTGCATTTCCAAACCCAAGCCGTGCTACGAAACAAAATGACTGGCAGTTCGATGCTGTAGCGTCTGCTTTGATTGGCCTGGGATTGGAGAAAGAGAACAGCTAGTACATTTCGACGCATAGTGCCACTAATCATCATTGCTGGAGTTCATCTCGCCCTCTTCGTTGCCCTCGATTTATTGGCATCGCAGATCACAGAAACAAATCGCAAAGTGCGTGTGAAGAGCGACGTCTGCGGATGGGTCGATCAGAGCGTGCTGGCTCCAGTACCTGACGCCGCCGTTGATCTTGGAGCCGGTGATGCTTTAGCAGTTTCTATACTTTACATTTTTCGAAAATCTGCCGCATACGGAACCCAATGCTATGGCAACGACGGGTCGTAAGCGCAGGGGCAGGTCTGTCAGTTCCTGATCCAGGATCGACTTTCTTCACAAATGAACGACGATGTTGCATGCCCCATTGGGGCGGAAACGTGTTCGGCCAAAGCATATTCCCTCGATACAGGCCTCGTCGACCTTGGTTTAAAAAAGAAGGAGCCATACCTGTCACAGAGACTTATGGACAGAAGTTTACCATGTCTTACTTCGAGTTGGAGGATACGCAGTCCAAGCAGTTCTATCAAGTGTTAGAACACGGGAATCTGTCGACGGAGTTGAAGGCGTCTGCGTATGGTTCCGCTCAGCCTGTTCAGCAAAATGGCTATGTGCCGGTTGCTGGGACGTCGTGTTACGATGGACAAGCGCAAGGAACCCTATATCGAGATGGGTGGCAACGGTCGCCTCAGCAGCCCAGCTATGCCTACTAGTAACAGTTATTCTGGAGAGACTAATCTTGTAATATTTATGCTTAATTGAAGGGCACGGTGGCGTTCTGTTGAAATACTTAAGAGCGGTATTACTAAAAGGAGTCATCAATGGTTTCCCTCCAAAAAGCGATAGAGGAACTCTTCATCGACGTTTTCTGCGAAAGGATCCATTACAGCGAGATGTTCCCGGAACAGCAGAACCATACCCTCATCTATCTTATCCTGAAAACGGATCAAGTTGATTCAAGGCCCTGGTCTGTTCTTATACATCAGCTCGTCACGATTTGGTCACGGAAAGGGGTTACTCGTATTCGAAGTCGCCGCATTTAGCTACTATCCGGGAGAACACGTCATCTCCGAACAGTCTTTGACTTAATTATGATCTATCAAGATAGTAACCGCTACCTCGTAGCCCAATTCTCCTTATCCAACGATTTTGGGGTGCTTGAATTGCATGGCGTCGCTGCATCGCTATCGAAGACCTGTCATACCACTGACTAATTTGGCATCATTACACACTGAAAGTGCTGAGAAATATACTCCAAGCGGACTAACATCAACATAGTGATGATGCTTATCATCAGATTTTTAGCACCGCTTTTTGTTACTGTTCTGAGATAAAAAGATGCTTCACCTCGAAAATCTTTAATATAAGCTTTGAAAATATTTCATATTCTAGCTCCGCTTCCTCCGCTTGCTCCATTGATCACCTGTGTATTCCATTTAGCTTTGGATCTAGACACAAGAGGCGCTAAGGTGGTTTTATATACCAACTAGTTCGCGGAACTTGCTTGTGCAGAAATTCGATTAGATTGTTTTCGTGTCGAGGCCGAGAGGGATCACTACTCGTCAGCATATGCGAGTATAATGTGAACTCACGACCCGTGTTTACTTGTTACAGCGTCGGTCAAATGATCATAGTAGAGAGGGCGGTTGAATGAGTGCTCGTGATGAACTAAGAATTCATCTTCCTTTCGGGATATGGAAAGCCAGACCATGATGTACGCTTGTAAGACATGTGTTCTGTCGGGTTCGCACCATGCAGACTAGACAATCTTTTGAGTTCATTGTCGGGACCTTCGATGAAGATGAGCTGTTGTATATGGTGATAGGGTATGAAGAGCCCGTCGCGCCAATCACCATATGGACCTACTATCAAATTGAATTCAAGAGCAACTCCAGAGTTTTGGTCATGACTTATTGGTTAGTCAGTGCCTGTTAGTAGTTCAGCTTCTTGAGCTTTAGAGGATTTTCAAACTTCTGTTTTTACGGACATCCGACTTTAGCCGAAGATTTCGAGTTGGGGTGTTCGAATTCCATCTCATCTTCATCATGCAAGTAACTGCTCTGTTCCACGATCATCCACGTTAAAATGTCTTTTTCCCTCTCGCCTCCTTGGCCTCTTTGTTATTGAATGGAAATCCAGAGACTCTCTTATCTTTCCCCGTTCTCCTGCTGATATGACTCCCTCCCCCAAACATCATACACCAAAGTCCCATAGCTGCCAGCAACCCACTTCCCACTGCTCCAATGACAAAACCACTGATGCCCGTCTGAGTATAATGCGCATATAGGTAGAATGCCGTAAGGGTATGGTACGTCAATGTGATCAGAAGGGTTGGGGTTGCGTAGGGCTTGCTTTCCTCATCGGACGGAGTGGATGTGAGGGGCAGAGTGCCAGTAAGGAGGATTGTGAGGAGGGCGAAGAAGAGAAGGGTTAAGCCTGAGGTGCGCGAAAGATAGGTTTCGAGTGCTGGATCCCGGATTAGTACTGATTAAGGGACATGAGAGTGCGGCATGTACAAGAATGTTCATGCATTTCTTCAGAAAGCATTGTGATGATGAGCTTTGGTGTGAAGAGGAGTGGTGTTGCTTGCACAGCGAGCCAGGCTCCTGTTCCGAGGGCGTAGGAATTGATGATCTGTATCTTGGATTAGTTCTTGTTACTGAAGAAGAGAATGATGAATATAACCTACGTCCATAGTGAACAGTTGATACTGGGTCGAGGAAGTTGTACAGTCAAGTAGTTAGGTGTGCTGGTGCAATTAGATGTTGTCGTTTGTAATACTCAAAATCCAAGCTGCTGTCTTGATAGAGGAAACTTGAGCTTCCACGTCTCAAACCACCAATTCACCATCTCGACACAATCACGCTGCTTAACCATCCAACAATCATCAAATTCTCATCTAACAAATTACTTCACTATCAGGCTCTTTGAAAATATATATAACTCCGGCATCCCGGCGTGTAAAGCCTCGAGGCGCAAACAGCCCATCAAGTGCTCTACCTCCACGCTCCACCTCGAAACCTGCTATACACCACCATGGACTCGCCCGGATCGCCTCTGTCCGAGCATTCAGACGACGAATTCCAAGAGCAAGAAGAATACACGCGCCGGTCCCATCGTTCCCTGGAAAGCGACCACGAAGATGCCGATTCGACAAGACCAGCAAAACGCTCACGTATAACAGGACCCAGCGGACCCAGTCAATGGGAGAATGCCACCCCAGCACCGCCTGAAGAAGACATCTCTTCGGATAGCGAGGGCAGTGTTCCCGGCTCGCCGCATTTGGGCGCCACGGCACCTGCTCTTGGTGCCGAAGACGACGATTATGGAGGGTACGGCCATCGGGAGCAGGTTAGCATTTGCAAATGGGAAGGTTGCGAAGCAGGAGACTTGAGGAACATGGATTTGCTCGTGCTACATTTGCATGATGAGCATATTCATGCCAGACAAAAGAAGTATAGCTGCGAGTGGGCTGATTGCTCGAGGAAGGGTATATCGCATGCGAGTGGTTATGCTTTGAGGGCCCATATGCGAAGTCATACGAGGGAGAAACCATTCTACTGTACATTACCCGGTATGTATTATGAGTATGGATTCTTTACAACTTTCACTAATAATCAACATAGAATGCGACCGTTCTTTCACGCGATCCGACGCCCTCGCAAAACACATGCGTACCGTCCATGAGACAGAAGCTCTGCGACCATCTGACCCTGTGCCCAAGCATCATAGCTCAAACCCACAGAATAAATCACAGCGCGTAAGGCTTACCTTCAAAGGGCTTGGCGAGAAAGCAGCAGCTGGCGCCGCGAATGGACACGAGACGCCTATCAAGCCAGAAGCCCCCATGTCAAATGCTTCCGCGCCTGCATCGCCCATGACAGGACCCACAATCGGCCCAGCTGGAGACTTCGAGTACGAGCATAACAATATCATACACCTTCCAGCGCCAATAGGCTCGTCGCAAGAGTACACAATCCACTTTCCAGAAGACGTCAAGTTCACTGACGAGGAGCTCTCGCTACCCCCTCCTCAACTTATCCGCCTCCTCAAATCGCAATTACAATGGGCACAGCAAGACGGCGAAGTCTTAAGAAAAGAAGTGGAAGAGCTAGACGCTCGGAGACGGAGGGAATGGACTGCCAAAGAACTCGCCCTAGAAAATACCACAGAAGCAGATCTCGCTTTTTACGAGAGGCGGTTATTCGCCAAGGGTTTGCCTTTGAGCGAACACGACGTGAAGACGATACGGAAGCAAAGAGTTGACGCTGCTATCTCGGCGGGACTCGAGGTTACTGGGGGTGAAAAGCTGCCGTGGTGGAGGGAAGCGGACGCGTTGACTAAGAAGGAGTTTAAGCAGGGTGTGAGAAGTCACCAAGATGTGCAGACGCTTATCGCGAGGGATAACCTTAGCGAGCATAGGGGGACGCCGATTGGGGAGCCAGTTATGAATGTTTGATGTGAGTGTCTCTCCGGGTGGGTGGACAGTGTATGATTTGTGAGGACGTGGGAATTACTACTACTTTTAGTCTATGATAGAGAGACGGAAGATTGCAACGTTCTAGGATTTTTCTATTGATTAGTTTTGATAGAGATGTTGCTGTTCGCTTTCATGTCAGAGGATGGCCACCTATGAAGAGCATCGCTGTCTGCTGCCTTTGCGCCTTTGCACGAAATATCAGGACCGCATCCATTCCTTCTCATGTTCCTGATGTTCGAAGTTGTCGTCCGACTCTGTCTTATATCTAGGTAGGCGCTCTTGTTCCTTTCCTTATCAGGGACTTGGTTGATGAATTGAGGGGTCCTAGTCCGGAACAAGGTTTATACCTACGCTTTTCATTTCCCTTGACGACTCGGTTCTATCTCCATTTGCCTGCCACTCACCACCAACTGCAGCAATAATAATACAGCATCCACTATATCCAGCGATATGGAATCTCGCTTCTCACAGTTACAGGGCCATTGCCGGTGAAAGTCCTCGTTCGTAATTACCACCTGCACGCTCAGGATCCATCATAGTTCCCGGTTGTCACTTGTAACCTTGGTAAACCTCTAGAATGTAAGGTACTAGGCACCCTTGCAAGATCTGGTGGCCTTGATGGGCCATGGGCCCTAGAACTACGTCTTCTCACAAATGAGGGGTAGTCTGCCCACAGTGTACGACACTTTGCGAACGAAGAGTCGACCAAACTACATGAGACACTGGCAGTAATGGTATAATGTTTCCATCAACCTCACATCGTCACAAGCTTTTTCATGTCTTCTTTGTCACAGTCTCAATGAAGTCCTTTACGGCCTATTTCACTCATTTCTTGCTGCTTTTCTCTCTTTTCGTACCTGCTTTGGCTGGGACAATTGGCGGGCGTCCGGGAAAATGGATTCAACCTTACAAAAGAGCGCCATTGCAGAACATTGTGACATGGGATAATTCATCGCTGCTGGTCAATGGGCAGCGGATAATGTTCTATAGTGGAGAGTTCCACCCTTTCCGACTACCGGTTCCGGGACTATGGCTCGATGTTTTTCAGAAGATTCGCAGCCTGGGTTACACGGGAGTCAGCTTTTACACGGACTGGGCATTGCTCGAAGGGAAACCGGGAGAATTCAGTGCCAAGGGAGTGTTTGCGTTTGAACCGTTCTTCGAGGCAGCGAAACAGGCAGGTATTTACTTACTTGCAAGGCCGGGACCATACATCAATGCCGAGGTCTCTGGAGGCGGCTTTCCGGGATGGCTTCAAAGAATCAAAGGACACCCTCGAACTGCGGATCCAAGTTATCTCGCATCGACTGAGTTGTACGTCAAGTCCATCGGTGCCATTATTGCGAAAGCACAGATCACCAATGGAGGACCTGTCATTCTTTTTCAGCCGGAAAACGAGTACACGTCTGCTGTTCCCGGGTTCAAATTCCCAGATGCGAAGTACTTCCAGTATGTGCAGGATCAATTTCGAGCCGCGGGGATTGTTGTCCCGTTCATTTCCAACGATGCTTACAACGCTGGTCATAATGCGCCTGGCCAACCTGCTGCTGTTGATATTTACGGACATGATGGTTATCCACTGGGCTTTGATTGTGCAAATCCAGGTGTTTGGCCTGCTAAAAAGTTGCCTACGAATTGGAGAGATGTGCACTTGAAGCAAAGTCCTGGTACACCGTACAGTATTCCCGAGGTTTGTACTTCTCGATGATGTGGACGAAATTCCTACTGATTTTCGCAGTTTCAAGGAGGATCTTTTGATCCCTGGGGAGGTCCTGGGTTTGAACAATGCTCGGCTCTGTTGAACTCTGAATTCCAGAGGGTATTCTATAAGAACGATTTCAGTTTTGGCGTTACAATCTTTAATATTTACATGGTACTTTTGCCCTTGTCTTTGGGAAAGGAATGGACTGACTTGGACAGACGTATGGTGGGACCAACTGGGGTAATTTGGGTCATCCTGGTGGATACACAAGCTACGATTACGGCGCTGTGATCGCCGAAGATCGTTCCATCCATCGGGAAAAGTACAGCGAAGCAAAGCTGGAAGCAAATTTTCTGGTTGCTTCGCCGAGCTATTTGGCTGCAGTCCCTGGACCTGCTAGAAGCGATGGCTACTACGCGAACTCGAAAGATCTAACAGTCACACCGCTTCAAAGTGGTTTAACTAAATACCTGGTAGTTCGGTGAGTTCAGCTGACAAGGCCGTGTTCAGAAGACACTGATCGATTGCAGACACACAGATTATGCATCACAAGCAAGCACCTATTACAGGTTGACCATGACTAACACAAGTTTGGGAGACATTACTGTCCCTCTTGCAGGAGGCGTTTTGACTTTGCACGGAAGGGATTCAAAAATCCATGTGGTCGACTACATGATGGGAAATATCAGCCTCCTGTACTCCACCGCCGAAATTCTGACCTGGTAAGCTTATGCCGCTGACAATTACCTGCCTAGATTTCTACTGAATCAATGTGCAGGAAGAAGTTCAAAGGTAGAACCACTCTCGTTGTTTACTCTGGACCTGATGAACATCATGAAATGGGCATCTCCCTCTCCGCTGGCAAGACACTCCCCACCACTATACTTGGCAATGGTGTTAATGCGGCTGTCGTTAATGGCATTACCGTTGTGAGCTGGAGAACTACTGCAGCCGATCGAGCACTCAGACTGGGGCCTCTTGATATTTATTTCCTTGGTAAGCCATTTGTGGTGATGATAACAAGCCGGGCCTTCCACCTGTGACAGTCTCTCAACATCTGAGCAACTCGCGCTCAAGATCATTATCGCTAAAAACGTGGTCCAAGTTTGCCAGTAATTGAGCGATATTGATCTTGGTTTGAGAGATCCTACTTTTAAGAAGAACTTCGTTCTTCATGGAAGATGGAAGCGACATGGATTGAAGGCTACACTGTGCTCGTAAGAAACCGTCTAACACAAGCCAGACCGTAATTCCGCTTACCAGCATTGGGTGCTTGATGTCCCGAAGAGCACCACCAGCGACACCCCGTATACAAATACCGGCTCTTCTCACATCATCCTCAAAGGAGGATATCTGATGCGTACGGCCAGAGTCTCGGGTACTACTCTAGCACTCACTGGTGATCTCGCTCCAACCGAACAGCTTTCTCAAACTCTTCACATTATTTCAGGTGCTCCTCCAAACATGACTCGCTTGACTTTCAATGGCCAAGAGCTATGTTTCACACAGAACCCCAATGGTACTATCACAGCAGCCATGACATACAACGAGCCAAGATTCTCACTGCCAAATCTGGCTGATCTTACCTGGCATTATGCGGATTCTCTGCCTGAAATAAGACCGAATTACTCGGATGCTGCTTGGACCAAAGCAGATTATCCACAGACAGACAATACTTTTCGCAATTTGACAACCCCGACTAGTCTATACGGGAGCGAGTATGGTTACCACGCTGGAGCTTTGCTATATCGCGGACATTTCAAAGCTAATGGCAACGAGTCCACCTTGTTCTTCAACACATCAGGAGGATCCGCATTTGGCATGTCTGCCTGGTTAGGATCGGACTTTCTTGGTAGCTTTGTAGGTTTTGATGCGGCTGATTGGGGTAACAAGACTTTCAGGGTTCCCCGTTTAAGTATCGGTCGCGAGTATGTCTTGACTGTCGTTGTCGATAATATGGGATTGGACGAGAATTACGTCGTTCCGGCTGACGAGATGAAAAGTCCGCGTGGTATCCTTGATTACAGCCTCAGTGGCCATACCCAAAAGGACGTGACATGGAAGTTGACAGGCAACTTTGGTGGCGAGAATTACCCTGATAAGGTGAGAGGTCCTTTGAACGAAGGAGGAATGTGGGCAGAACGACAGGGCTATCATCTTCCTGCACCCCCGGTCGATGGATGGGTGAAGGTAAGAGGAGGACCGATGCAAGGTATTAGAAAAGCTGGCATTGCGTTCTTCACGACAACTTTCAAGCTGAATATGCCTCGAGGATATGACATACCGCTGTCCATTGTTTTCAGTAATGTCACCGCCTCGCCCTACGAGCCTCCCCCAGTTCAACTACCAGTCAGCATACCTCCTAGTTCTACTACTACTACTACGAATTCCTCGACTCCCATCAATCCAGACGAGACCCCAAAATGGGCTTCATATCGTATCCAAATCTTCGTCAACGGCTGGCAATTCGGAAAATACGTCAATAATATCGGTCCGCAGACGAAATTTCCCGTGCCGGAAGGGATATGGAATTATCACGGGATGAACACGTTGAGCATGACGTTTTGGGCGTTAGATAAACATGGAGCGAGAGTGGAGGACGTGAGGTTAGTTGCTGGGTCTGCGATTCTGACGGGAATGGGGAAAGTGGAGAATGTGGAAAGTCCAAAGTGGGTGCAAAGGAAGGGCGCTTATTAAAGTCGAGTTTTTATTTATTCAAGAAGAGTGGGTATTGATAATGGTGAGGGTGAAAAGGTTGTATTTCAATGTGATTGATGGTGTTGTTTGAATTGGGATTTTCGACTTACGGAGGATCCTCTACTGATATCGGCTTACCTACGAGATGATTACGATATGTTGCTTATTTTCGCAATTTAATGGATTTTGATTTCTATCTTACCACTATGATCTTTCATGATGGTCGTGATCTTCATTTTCGAATGTCAATTGGACATTAATACTAGCCCTTGTCAAAGTGTCTGCCCGTTATTCTCATTCTCATACTCCGTGTCCTATCACTTAAATAACCTCATCCATCCTCAACTCGACCGAAAACGCTCCGACCATCAAGCCCAATAACATCGCCTATCTCTTTGACTAATTTATTCCATAGAATCCCTAGAGACAAGAACTCACCATCACCAACAGTCACCAATAGAGACTTAATAAATCCAATCCGCGAACCCGTCTCATCCACTCATCTATTCAAGATAACTATAAGATACAGCCCCCATTACAACCAATCCAATATCAATATCACCATCCACCTCGTAAACCCCCCTTCGGCTTCGGGTCAAAATCCCACACCCAAACGAAGAGAGAACGCAATACCAATCCATCAACAAGAAAGTCAGAAATCTGTATACGCAAACACTCCAACAACCAAACAAATATTCAACATAGCAAACCCAAACCCCTCCCTTCCTCAACCCCTCCATCCCACGAAACCCAAACAAAAGCAAACAAACCCAGCAAACATCACCACTCCCAAAATCCGGCTCCCAACACTCCCACCCCCACCAAGCAGAATCTCGCCGTCCCAACATCTCAATCACCTTTCCATTCTTTCCCAAAACCGCTTCAACTCCATCCTGTAACACGTTCTCTCCCGTCCCGTAACAAATCTTGCGCACCTCTCACAGATCGATTGGCCGTTAATACTATCCTTCGTTTTCAGGTCCGAGTGGGAATCAGCAATATCGCAGTTTTCCAATATCTATAACGCGCCCTTTTGTCCTTGAAGATGAATTGCTATTTATTGATGACTGTGTATCTCAAGATCCGAGTTCGTATGTTAATAAGTACTAGGTTAAGACAGGATGATGTTTGGTACGGCATGATAAAATTATACAGGCTGAATTATTAGTAGTAGGTAGACAGTTGGAAATAAACCCATCATCCATAAGACGTGACTTTTCCGCATTTCATCAATAAGATCCAAAAAATGAACACATGTATCCAAGGAACATGATGGGAAAAGTCGCATATGAACGGTACTCTAGAAGAGCCTGAGCAATTTTTGTCAATGAAGAGGGTCTTTACCTTCTTTTCTAAACTTATCCAAACCTCTATCCCAGTTGAATCTCCATCTTCACCTATTCTGTACCAAACCGTCAACGCCTAGCTCCTAGCTCACACATTGGAACTACTGACTGGAACAAATGCGCACACGCAAAGAGATCATAGATTCATCTACGTAGTAGTATTTCGCATCACCTCATCATTCATCCGCATACTCAGACACCAATACGAAAAGTGACCAAGCCAAGTGATGTTGATTGCGCATGCAAGCCGCCGTGAAGAAGAAAACGGATACAGTACAGTAGATGCCCGAAGAAAAAAGATTGATGAAGCGACAACTCCAGATTATCAAAATCCGTACATATACACATTTTCCTTTTATGTGGTGAAGGGTTGCAAATGGCTTTGTTGCCAATGCGGGTACCAGAAGTAAGGGAACTGGAAATTTTGCAGCGCGCAACAGAGACCAAAGCCGCATGGTGTTCTTTAAGCGGCAGGCCGGAATTGTGTCGATAAAAAATAGCAAGCAGTGTCGCAAGCAGGCTAGTGTGTTGGGCGAATGTGGGCGTAAATCCATTCGCATCGGAAGGCAGCGTGGAAAATCAGAAGCAAGGGTAGCGGGTATCAATCCTCTCCTATAAACTTCACTTTTCATCCTACTGCCGCGTAGGTGGTCGTTGCGTTGCCTGTCACAGCCATTGCATGCCGATCGTCACTAGCAATTCTAGACTGGTATGAGGATGGTAAACATGTATGATTTGAGAAAGGACACTGAAGCCAAAA
Source organism: Venturia nashicola (assembly GCA_004522665.1). Classification (NCBI taxonomy): domain Eukaryota; kingdom Fungi; phylum Ascomycota; class Dothideomycetes; order Venturiales; family Venturiaceae; genus Venturia; species Venturia nashicola. The sequence goes on from SNSD01000009.1 coordinate 673,256, forward strand.
CTCTCATGCAAGTAATATCGCTCATCGCCTGCCTGTGTAGCGAAAAGCATCAGACTTATCCGTCTAGACCCTTCAAGTGACCGCCTCGTAACCGTTGTTTGACATAAGCAATTAAGCTCTGCCGAAACTTTTCTTCCTCTCATACTTCCCCTCATAGTCTTGGCGCATGCGCCTGAGAATAGTTTTTGTGCAATCCTGACTGAGCCAGGAGCTCAGTGGAGATGAGGTTGTCATCTGCTTCTGGAACCGCCAGCCATCACGCCAGGAGCGTTGTACGATGGGCCGCTGAGAGGACTTGCAACCCCAATGTTATCCTAGAAAGCACACAATTGTCAGCCTTACTGTTCAAAGATGCAGAAAGAGGTATCGAAAGGAGGGAAGAGAATTCAAGGTGCCAAGTGAATGACGGGGGTCGAATTCTCTTACTCCTTCGAGGTCTTGCCTCTTTCTTTTTGTCTTTGACAGAACTCGTGAGCTTAGTTACCTTCCGGCGCTTCTTGTTGATGTGGGCCGATTTACGCTCTTCCTCATGTGCGCTATCGCCAACATCATCCGACAAGCCTTCTCCGTATCCCGTAAACGTATGGTCAGTGTACCGTCGTTTCGCGCCGGCGCGTTCCGGTCGCACTGAGTTCGACGCTTTGAGGAGTGGAGAATTGCGTCCGGTACTGGATTGGGGAACGGCGACCCTAGCTGGGTCGAATGATGACTTCGTCTTGCTTTCAGCTGGACCAATAATTTTATCCCACTTGTTAGCATCCAAGATGCCGCCAGGTCTCATTTGCAACGCCCGCTCCAACTTCGCCTGAAAGTCTTCGGTGGGTGCTTGAATTGGTCTGCCTTGGAGCTTTTCATGCAACCACTCATCTGGTTCGAAATCCAGAAATCCCTTCGTGCCCTCCGGTACCTCCGACAGAGGTTTGCCGCCTGGATTCGTGAACTCGGCAGCATCGTTGGATGGCTTGTTGATTCCGGAAAGGTGGAGGGTTTTGACCTTGCCTTCATAGGACTTGCGCAGCTTGTTGATCTTCTCGCCGGTCACCGGGTCGGTCCGCCGCACGCTGTTCATCAGGTTGTTCAGGTCGTAGAGTGAGATCAGGTTTTGCGAGGTGAGCGGTACAAGCGGCTTGACGGGCTCGCTGGGCAGGTAGTAGTATTGCCATTCATGATCGGTTCGCGGTGGTTCTGATGGAGCGGCGGTGGTGGAGGGTGCAGGTGGTTGCAGGGAGTCGGTCATTGGAACATCGTCGTCGGTAGGCATTGTTGCGCGGTTGACTTGAGTGGTGTGGAGAGCTCAGCGCTTTTGGAGCATGGAGGAGAGAGCGGTCGGGGTGTCGGTGAGAATATATGGAGGGCGCAGTTGCTTCCGGGGAGGTTGTGGACAAAGGCGGGTTGTTGAAGGAGAGACAGAGTGAGGCGACCAAGTGACCGACAGTGAGCCTCCGAAGTGAAACCTGAGGAAGAACTACACGTGACTCTGTCTGGAACTTCTAACTAACAATGGCTCGCGACGCTCCTATGTTACACAATAATGATTCGACTCCTGCAATTTGCCAAAGGCTGACCTCGGCCGGGTCATAGGATAACTTGCTTCTAATTCTCACTTCACGACCTCGGCCGGGTCATAGCACAACTGAACTTGCTTCTAATTCTCACTTCACGACCTCGGCCGGGTCATAGCACAACTTGCTTCCAATTCACACTTCACGATGGACCCAGAGGATGTATTCGAGCTCAACAAGAATCCCGCTGCCGCTGCTGCTCCTGCACCCAAGCCTATCACTTCCAATGCCAGGGCCTTCCATGCACCCTCTCGAGCTTCAGTTCAGCAGCTGAGACCCGAAGCTGCACCCTCTCGAGCTCCAGTTCAGCAGCTGAGACCTGAAGTCATTGCGGCGCGCGGTACGAGTTCAATTCTCTACTCGATCCGGCAGAAAGGCAATCCAGTTCTCGATGGCATCAAACAGCACCAGAAAGAGATAGCTGATATCCCTGCCGACTACCAGCTCGGCAACACAACATGTGCATTGTTCCTGTCACTCAAGTACCATCGTCTACATCCGGAATACATCTACAAGCGAATTCAAGACTTGCATGGGAAATACAACCTGCGTATCATCTTGGTCCTCGTCGACATCACCAATCATGAGGCAAGCTTGAAAGAGCTGAGCAAGACTTCCTTGATCAACAATGTCACTTTGATAGTCTGTTGGTCAGCAGCCGAAGCTGGTCGCTATCTCGATCTCTACAAAACCTACGAGCACGCCTCTCCTACCATGATCAAGGGTGCCCAGTCGACAGCTCACTCGGACAAGCTGATTGATTTCATCACTGTCCCACGAAGTGTGAACAAGACCGACGCACTGTGTCTGGTGTCAAACTTTGGCAGCGTCAGGACTGCTGTCAACGCGCGACCGGAAGAGATATTGTTGTTACAAGGCTGGGGGCAAACGAAAGTCAAAGCATGGTACCAGGCTGTGAATGAGCCGCTGAGGAACAGGAAGGCGCAAAAGAGAGGCATAACACGCGAGCCGACCAGACCTGTTATTGAACCGGCAGCGGCTTTGGTCGGTGCCACGATTGCTGCAATCGACGTTATGAGACCCCCACCTGCTGCCAATACCAGCGTGGCGGATGCGGACAAGAGACCATCAAAGAGACTTGCTGAGGAGAATTTCGAAGATGACGGGGACGAGGACGCAGAAGAAGCTATGCGAGATCTTCTCGATGGATCCTCTTCGGCTACAAAGAAAGGTGCACCAGCTGCCGCTCAAGCCCTGAGAAACCGACCAGCTGAGCCAGAGCTCGGTGAAGGAGTCATGGTTGCATTGGCCCGGTTAAGAGAACAAGGCGGCTGAAAATAAGTCAGTGTGCTGGTTTTGTTATCAACGAAACACCGCTATACAACACGACCACGGTCTACCGCCAACAAGATCGCATGCAGAGGCATACAAGAGCCCATCATTAGGCATCACACCACAGCCCTCAAGTCGAGCCTGTGGGCATCAAGCAAAGGCCTGATTTTCGCCGCGTCGATCACTTTCTATCTCTTGCTGGCATCACTTCCGATCAGGCAGTTTTGGGCCCGCTGCTCCTCTATACCGCAAAGTATCCTCTCGTTTCCATTCCTAAGATGTGTATCACTGCTCTGTTCGTACGCATTTTCCCAACGGACTCATGTTTGAGGGGCTATTGCGCTTTATTGCCTACTTTCTCTCTGCTCGAGAGACCCGGAATACATTCCAGATTGGCGTTAAGAGTTGAGGAGAACATCACAAAAGCCCAGTGAGAAAAACACCGCGTGATGTGTTGATCCCTCCAAACAAGCCCAGAGTGGTCTCAATCAACAGCCCAGGATTGCAAGATGCAGCGAATGAACCAGAGAAACCTTCTCCCAATGGAGACGACATCTTGTCGGCAAATCTACTTTCACGGTCGTATTTGATGTGATCATCAGTCACAAACAAAGCCAACCTAGTTTACTTGCTGGGTGGCTAAATTTGGGACGAGTGCATCTGCTTTTGAGTAGCATGATTTCCCAAGGTCTGTCCGTCAGCTCTGGAGCACTGTTTCAGGTGGAATCTCTGGTGGTTTGGTTCTTCATGAAGTTTGTACATGGGCAGCTTGAGAATTCTTGATTGGACATGTCGAGTGTGTAGTGGGGGACTTTCTTTTCCGTCTACACCAACTTCTCTTGCTCATTTCGCCGCTCATCATGATCTTCAATATTTACCTTCAGCTTGTTCTGGATCGCATATCGGTCCAACACGCTGTATGTGAACAAGTTCCGCTCCGACACAGGAGGTCTCTTGTCAATCAGCTCTTTACAAATATCTACGTCATGCTGGTTTTGACTGGCTTGTTCCTGACTGGAGAGAACGAAGAGAAAAAGGATCTTGTGTGTCTTTCTCAAGCAATCATTGTTGTTCTCTTCTCGGACCTGACAGAAAAGACTCGCCGCTTATGTCAATTTTCAGAATAACTGGTTGTCAAAGTGTTATGTGGTGTATTGGTTGTGTACCCCAAGTCAGCGATTCTTTGTCACGGTGACAGATTTGCCATTGCGTGAATAGGGAAGAGGACCGGTATTAAGCAAGTCGAAAATCTGAGGCAACGGTTTCAATATGTTCAATTTGGAATTGATGAGTTTGTTGTGAGATTACTGACTCATTCCTCGTTCCTTCTCAAGGTCAAGTAGTCTCACAGCGCGGCACGATGGTATTATGATTCTATTCGCTTGCGCACTTCCTCTAATATGTGAATATCGATATCGGTATTCTCCCCGATTGACGGATATCTATTCCTTAATTCTTTGGTCGAAGTTGAATAATAGGATGACATTCCTCAACACATCATTACCTCATATCCGACCAAATTATTCACCTCCCCCCAAATCTAACGTATCAACATGAATCCTCACCATCTTCACCACCCTCAAACAATGAAATTCCTCTCCTTCCTTGGGAACACATCTCTCCCCTTCCGTCCCAGCCAAATGCTCATGCTCGCAATTCTCATGCCACCTCAACTGTCTCTCCTCAAGCTGTTTTACCAATCCTAACACAGTGACTTCATTCTGAGATGCTTGGTGGCTTTCCAACAAGGGAGAAGCAGGAACGAAAATATCTCCTTCTACTACTTTCCTGGTTAACATTTTCCATTCTGAGCCAGATAGGGCGATATTGAAGCCCATGGGACAATCCGCCGTTCCTGTGTGTAGATGCGCCTTTTGAGGATCGGAATCACCGATTCGAAATTGTTTCTTTTCCCCCGTGGAGAGAGCGCGAGCTGCCTCCGAATCGATAGAGGTGAGGAGAGCGCGGTAAGCATCGGTTATTGATGTTAGGAGGGTCGCGAGGAACATTATGTTTTGCATTGCTGTTGTGGATTCTTGCGGGCATATGGTGCAGTTGAGCAGGGAGTGGGATGCTCGTAATGCGTTACGTATTGGAGCCAGGGATTCAGGGAAGGAATAAGGGTTTATGGAGCGGAGACTGGAGAGGGTTTCAGTCATTGAGGTTAGGCAGGCGCATTGAGTCGGCGGTGTGGAGTGATTTCGTGAGGAGGAGGGAGTGGAAAATAATGGGAGGGAGGCAACTTGGAATGAAGTGTGGTTGCCAGAGTTGTTGGCGTCGCGAGCATGCATGTTACTGTTGCCCTCAAAGAAGACAGCTTCCCTTGTATCTTGACAGACCGAGTTGCAAGGCCCGCTCTCGTGATGGTGGGTGGAGTGAGTCAAAGGCTGGTCCAACATTGGGTCGAAAGTGCTCAGTCCTGGATCCAACTGCGTCCCAAACGACAGATCCGATGAACTGAGGAAGGGCAAATTTGAGGCTTGATTCCCACCCTCAAAATCATGTAACAGATCGGTTCCAGGAAGATGGAATCCAGCAGTAAAGGGAAATAGTTCGAAAGGACCGAGAGCAATATTCTCTAGATCATCGTCTTCCCTTCGACGCTTTCTCGGCCTGCCCATTTTCTTCTGTGGAGAGTATATACAGACTATATTCTCGTCTCGGCATCTTTGACACACAGGATACTCTCCCGAGCATTTCATCTTCCTGGCGCCTTTGTATTTATGTGTTAGTAATCATAGTTCCTAGCTCTTGCAGTCACAACCTACGGCACTCATCGCAAGCAGCATGTCTCTTTTCTCTTGCGGTCTGCGACATGATGGTGATAAAAACATGGAGCTCAATCAGCGGGCTGTGTCATGGACGAGAATGAGGACGAGGAAAATGGTCATCAGCCAGGAAGGTATTCATCGTGATGAGTCATGAGCTACCGCAGTGAGGCCGAATGTGGTTCAGAACAAGGAAACCTTGTTTATTGGAAGGCTACCATTTCGATATTTGAGGTGCTTATAGTAAGCGCAAACGGATCCTGACATGGAGATGGAAGGGGAAAATGAGTTTCAGGTTGAAAAGTCGCAGTCCAAATAACCGCTGATCCCGTGACCGAGCCGCTGATCCCGTGACCGAGCAGTATTTCTGAGCGACTCAGCTCGTTTCCGCCCAAAACACCAGCCACCCACCACTCATTCGCGCTCTATAGCTTCCGAACAATCTCCCATACAGTCAATTGATAAAATTCACCGAAGCAATGCTTAGGTACAACGCCTTCACACGCGTTGCGGCTGGAGCTGTACAAGCATCGTCAAGTAAACATGTCGTGCACCTCACGCGTACCCTCCACCACCTCTCTCTTAGCTCGAAGCTCGCCCCAGTCAGCGCACTCTCCGGTACGATGGCCAGATCTTTCGCGACAAAGGTTGTCAAGAAAAAGACGACAATCAAGGCAAAAGCAAAGACACCTGTGAAGAAGAAGAAGACCCCAGCAAAGCCCGCTGCGAAAGCCAAGAAGAGCCCCGCTAAGAAGAAGAAGAAGACACCGGTTCGCAAAAAGGCTGTAAAGAAGAAGAAGAAGGTTGCCGCAAAGCCAAAGAAGCCAAAGAAGAGGGTCCTCACTGAGGCCCAGAAGGCTAAAGCTGCGAAGACAAAGGCATTGAATCAAATTAAAGACCTGAAGAAGACTGCGTTGCTTGGAACCCTTCCTAAAATTGCGCCGGAAACTGCATGGACCGTTTTCGTCAGCGAGAAATCCAAGGGCACACACGGTATAGCCACAGAAATCATGAAGGCTACTTCAGAGCAATACAAGGCATTGACTGCTTCAGAGCTCGAGGTACCTCACTTTGCGTTCAAGTTTATCCTTGTCGGAAGCTAATCTTTTGAACCTAGCACTACAACCACGTCGCCAACCAGAATAAGGCCGCAAATGAGAAGGCATACGTACGTTGGGTCAACAGCTACACTCCCGAGCAAATTCGCGTTGCGAATATCGCCCGCACGACTCTCAAACGCAAAGTAACAGCAGGTGCCCCTGGCACCGCAAGGGGTTTGAAGGTTCTGTACAAAATCAAAGATGAGCGACAACCCAAGCGCCCATCAGCCGCCTACATTTTCTTCTACACGGAGAGGCGCGCAAGCCATGACACTAAAAACATCTCGCTTGGTGACGTTGTCAAACTCATTACCAAGGAATGGAATGCGTTGGGACCGGCAGAAAAGAAGGCGAGTGACCACAGTAAACCTATCAGAATTGACTCATGCTAATTATCCCAGACATACACGGACCTTCAGGCAGCAAGCAAAGCACGTTACGTGCGCGAGTTTCAAAGTGTCTACGGTCACCCTGCTCCATTAGCTAGTGCACCCAAAGTAGCAGCGTGAATGGATCTTCGGGCGTTGCTTGACGATTCTTCTCGTTGTCGGTAGATGTACCCTTTGGGATGGCAGCATGGAATAGGGACGGGGAGGGACGTATGGGGCCAGGGAGTTGGAAGAATTAACCAGCTTTTGTTTGTAATATGCGAATGACATTAACCTGAATATATGTATGAAAAAAAAATTATTTGAATCCGCCGCCGTAAGATCGTAGCAAGTTGGATGAATTCGTGGATTTGACATACTCAGTGATATGTGGTATCCTACTATACCCTCATACACACAAATGGATCATGACATCCCAGAGCTTATTCGGTTGATCTCTTGACTCTCAAAAATTATCTACACAGAACTGTTCACACACTCCTACTTCCCTAACGCCATCGCATAAAAGGGAAAAAAACCAAGAAACCACATAGCCGCGGGAGGGGGAGTTGTAGCTCCGTTTTATTATCGTAAATTTCGTGTTCCCTAGTAGATACCGCCAATATTATTGGACAAAAGGAATCTTAACCTAGATAAGAGATCGTAATTACTACCGGTCGGTTAAAATCACTTAAGAGGTATAAGATTAAAGCTAGTTTAACTAAGTTACGCTTCTCCTTATATAGGTAATATCTTATAACCGTAGAAATATAGTTATAATCAGTAACCGTAGAAAAACGGTTGTTAGAAAATAAGCGAGATAAGAGATAAGACTAAGAGATTAAGCGAAACCTAAGCGAAGGAGCTAAGAAAGAGAAAACCTCTAAGTCTTTTATACCTAGTATCTACTACTACTATAACATCTAGTTACTAATTGCGCTAAATACGCCTATACGTAAAAATATACGGTTTCCTACCTTAGCGCGGATAAAAAAGAAATATTTCTATAGTTATAGCTATAATTCCTAGGATTAAAAATAAGCGAGTCTAAGCTTCTAAGCTAAAATTTACTCTAAAAAAGTACTTTTCTACCCGCATTAAGAGCTATACTAGATATATAAACTATATATTTTTGAAATCTATAGATCTATACGTATTCTATATACTATTAAAAAATATAAAAGAAAAATCTATAATCTAATAAGATATCTTAAGTAAATAGTTTTTTTCTTATAAAATTTATATAAAATAAAGCCTATTAGTATATATTTTTACTTTTTAACTACTTAATATAAAGAGACGTATAATCTTGAACTAATACTAAAATATTAATCTAATAGGACTAAGATTAAGCCTAAAAACCTAATTAGTATAAAAACCGTAGTTTTTCGGTTGTGTTACGGGAGACCCTAGTATATACTAAAAGGTAAGGTAGTAGATAGAACTAAGTCAACTAACGAGCTAGAGAGGGGGAGGAGCTCTCTCCTTATACTCTAATAAGGAGACCGTACTCTAACGTACGGTCTCCGGTTCTACTCCTTTCGTAGTCTATTCTTCCTTCCTTTTAGCTACTAGGGTACTAGCCCCTAATATTAGCCCTATTCTTCCCCTTTAGCGACCGGCTAAAAACGCCTAGCTCCTACTAGTTTATTATAAGGAGCCCTAAAGCCGCGGACTCCCCTCCTCTCTCTAGTACCTTTCCGGCGGTCTTACTTATATAACTCGTACGTGACCCTTATTTAGGTAATAGTAGCTCTACCCTGGGCCTAGGCCCTTATAAGTTACTTTTTATAGTACGTACGCCTAGGTATACCCCGTACGTCCACGTACTTACCCCGCTACTTGGTACCCGTTTCCTATTAAAGACTCGACAACCTCCTAAAGCTAGGCGTTCTATTATAGTATCTATAGTAACCTATCCTCCTACCTTCCTAGTTATTAGGAATAGAGTCTACCTATACTAGAGGCGTCTCTAGTCCCCGTAACTCCTATAGAGGAGTCTCCGGTCCGCGTAACTAGCTATTTAGACGTATCCTAAGTATTATAGTACGTCGTTCGGCTGGCCCCCGTCCTAGGACTAGGTAGCCCGGGTAATTTAGCTAGCTTCTATAGGTTTCTCTTATATCGCTTATAAACCCTCTTAGATAATACTAATTTGATCCCCCTCGAAGTTGCTATCGACTACTATATAATTATATATATAATTATACCTTAATTAGTATCTCCTAAAGGGTATAAATACCCCTATCTCCTAGGCTTTTTTTTTTTTTTTTTATTAAGCCCTTATATATATATATACTATATATATATATAGTAAGTATCTCCTATCTAGTACTAAGATAGCGGCCTCTACTTTAAACTAACCGTATTTAGCCCGTCGTACTACTACCGCTACTACTACTACTCCTATTATATCTTCCGGTAGTTCTACGCCGCCCCCCGCTTCCTCTCTACCTACTACTATAGATTCCCGCTTCTTCGCCCTCTTCGGAGGCGCGAGAGCCTCTAGTCCTCCGCTACTACCAACCTATTCTACGTAGCCGCTATCTATTCCTCTAGGGACGGGTCCCGCCGCCGCCTAGGATACCGAGCCGCCCGCCTATAATCCTTAGCTACCCGCCTATAATATCTAGCCGCTCGTCTAAGACCCCTAGCTACCTACCTAGGACCCCGCCGCCGCTACCGCCGATACTACTAATACGACGCCCGCCCCGTCTTCGCTAGAGTCTAACTATACTACTACCGCTATTACTTCTATCTATACCTCTATCTCCGGTCGCTCGTCCTCTACCTCCTCGCCTATTACCGCCCGTCGTACCCCCGCCGCCCGTAAGAATACCGCCGCCCGCTACTAGAAGAAGAACGCCGCCTATACCGCCCTTACTTACCCTACTACTATAGCCGACTAGTTGGTCGGGACCGTATATACGCTAATCTTTTATAGTAACTATTTACTAATCCTCGCTTCTAGGCTTAGTACCGTATTTATTATACTACGTATACGTCTAATAGCCGAGACTACCGCTACTAGAAGCCCCCGCCCGTAAGAGGTAACCGGCGAAATAAACTTAGACTCCGGCTAACTACTAATAGGATAATAGTAAGCGCTACTAGCCCTTACTCGCCTATACGTACTATATCTAGTACTAGGCTTAGTATACCCTAATATACGTTTCGTAGTCCGTCTTATTTCTCCTACTAACCGATTAGGCCCTAGCTCGCTAGTCTAGTATACGCCGCGTAGACCCGGTCGAGTTAAGACTAAAGGTATATCTCGTAGCCCGTTCGTTAATATACGCTAACCGTTTATAGTAAGTCTACCTTATCTAGCTTAGTTACCGCCCTTAAGGCCTATAAGCTCCTCTAGTCCCTAGTAGACTAGGCCCTCGTCCCGCCGTAAGCTATATAAGCTCCCCTTCTTAATACTCCTACTAACTATATAAAATAGAATGGTCGCTACTACTACTACTACTACCTTCGAGGTAGCGGTAATAAATTTTATAATAGCTAGTCTAGTACCCGGCTCTTAGGTATAGGGACCCCGGCGGTCTAACTATAACTAAGGGAGGAGAGAAGGGGAGGGAGAGGGAGAGGGGGGGGGTTCCTTTTATACTTTTTCTTTCTTTCTCTTTTCTCTTTTTTTTTTATAGGTACGCGTAGTAGCGTTTAGCTATCGCCGCCCGTACCAAAACCGGAGGGGTCCGGATAAACCCTAAAATAAATAAAAAAAATATTCTAAAATTAAACTCTAATCCTAACTCCTAGTAAATACCCGAAATATAACTTACTATAATAGCCTTATACGCCCGCTCCTTCTTAGCCGCCCTCCGCCGAATTCCTATAGGGGGCTATTATTTTCTTATATAGGTCTATAAACTAGTTCGAACTCGTCTATAGCTATAGTATCCTCTATAACTTCTAGTAGCTCCTATATTATATTATAGTAACCGTGCTATTTTACTAGGGCCTCGCGCCCTCGTCCCCGCCTAGCCTTTCTAGTATATAGGATCCTCTCTACTTCGAACTTCTCGTATAACTCTAGTAGTATAGGGACTAGTTAGGAGTCGTTAATAACCTACCCGGGTAGTAGGTCGTCTAGGTACTACCGTAAAAGGTCGGGGTAAAATATATTATATATCCCGCTAGGGATACCCTTAAGCCGTACGGATATTAGGCTAATAACTTCGGCTACTATATATTTAGCGTATCGTATATCTAGCTTCTTCTTTAGCCTCTTACTACCGTAGTTCCTTAGGTCTAGCTATACTTTATCGCCGACCTAGAACCTTTGGGTAGGGACCCGCTACCTATTATAGGACTTCTCCTATTACTATTACGAAACCCCTATTAGTAATTAGTATAGCTCCGTAATCCTCCCTATCCTCCGAACGAATTCTTTAGCCCTCTATTTAGCGGGGATTAGGACGGATTCTATAGCTACCTCCTCTAATAGTATAGCTATAGGGGCTTTAAAGCCGTATATCGTAAAAAATAGTAATATACCGATTCCCGTATAGTATCGGCCGTTTACTACTAACTAGGCTACGGGTAGCTACTAGGCCTAGTTATTCTAGTTAAAGTTTATAAAGTACCGTAGGTACGCCTATACTTCCTAGTTAAGGCGCTCCGGGCCTCCGTCCGTTTAGGGGTAGTATACGCTACTTAACCGCTACTCGACGCCTAATAGGCGATAGAAGTATCTCTAGAAGGCGCCCGTCTAGTTCCTTCCGCGGTCCGATATTATTACCCTAGGTAGCCTATAGTAGCGTACCTAGTATCTTAGGAACATTTCGGCGTAAGCCTCCGTGTTAGTAGTAGGTATCGCTTTAAAAACTATAGTCTTACTTAGCCTATCCTTTATTATATAGAGGTTTGTATTACCGTTAGACTCTAGGAGTTCTACTATAAAATCGATTAATAACTCCAAGAAAAATCTATCGGGGACCGGGAGCGACTATAGGAGACCGTATTTAGTACTATACTAAACCTTATTACGGCTATAGCCGTTATAGTTCCGTATAAACCTCTGTATATACGAGGCTATTAGTAGCTAGTAGAAGTCTCGGCCTATAATAGAGAGCGTATTCTCCCTACCTAAATAACCGGTTACCGCGGAGTTATAGTTCTTCTAAATTAGCTTAGTCCTTAAATTATCTAGACCTCTTATATCGTCGTCCGACTCCTTTCGCTCTACGTCTATTATAAACGGGGCGCTAGGTACCTATAGCTTTCCCTAGTATCGTAATAGGCCTTAGGTATCGATCTTATAGTCCGCGATTTGAATTTTAATACGGGCCCTAGTAGAAATAGCTCGCTCGCTAGACTATACCGCCTAGAATATCTATTGATAGTATATATCTTTAGTAACTACTCTATCCTAGAGCTCGTTAAGGGCGTTTTCCTAGAACGGGCCTTAACCTATACCGAAAACCCCGTATCCTATCGCTATAGGGGCGGCTAGCGTATACTTAGTTAGGCTAGCCTCTAGGATTAGCTATTAGACCCTCGAAGTATAATTGTAGTAATCTAGGTTATCCTAATCTCGTCTAGATAGTACGTCTAGAACTATTACTTCTAACCCCGGGCGATATACTATAGAGAACCTATATCTTATTAGGGTCTCCGCGAACCGTATCTATCGCTTGGATAGCCTTTGCTTTTTTATAAAGTATTCTAGGTTCCTATAATCTATTATAATTATAAATAGACTATAGCTACGAAGCTCCGTATCCTAGTACTATAGGTACTAGACTACGGCTAGTAACTCTTTATTATAGATATCGTAATTAATTTCGGCCTTATTTAGTTTTTCTAAATAGAAAGCGACTAGGTAGCGAACCCCGCTAGTCTCCTAGCTTAGAACCCTACCTAGCGCGAAGCCGCTACTATCGGCCTCTAGAAATGTTAAAAGCGCGGGATCCTATTATCGTAGTACCGGAGCGCTTATAAAATACTCCTTTAAATTATTAAAAGACGCCTAGGCCGCTTCGTCCTAGGAGAACGTAGTATTTACCCTAGTTAGCGACGTAAGCAGGGCAGCGCGCGTAGAGTAGCTCTTAATAAATATTTAGTAATAGTTTATAAATCCTAGGAACCTACGTACCTCCCTCTAGTTACGCGGGACCGCCTATTCTTAGATGGTTTAAACCTTCTCCGGGTCGGCCTAAAGGCCCCCCCCCGTCGGCGTAAATAATAAAACCTAGATACTTAATACTCTTTCTCGCGAATTCGCTCTTTACGGGGTCTAAGTATAGGCTAGCGTCCTAAAGTACCTAGAGAATAGTACGTACCTTCTCGAAATAGTCTTTACGGCTCCCTTAGGTATAGATTAGTACGTTATCTATATACGCCGAGGCGTATTCGTCGAGGAACTTCCGAAGTACTATATTAATATACCGTTAAAAACTAAATAGGGCCCTAGCTAAACCGAATAGAGTTATAAGCTACTTAAATAGCCCGTACCTAGTCCGGAACGCTATCTTATACTCGTAACCCTAGGCTATCCTAAGCTTCTAAAATACGCTTACTACGTCTACCTTTAATAAGTAGGTATAGCCCGCGAGGTTCCGGAGGGTCTCCGAAATAAGTAGAAGAGGGTATTTATCCTCCTTAGTTACTATATTAAGTACTCTATAGTTATAGTAGAACCTTAGGCCCCCCGTAGGTTTCCGGATAAAAAGTACCGGCGTCCCGCCGTCTAAGCTCGATAGCCGAATAAACCCCTTAGCTAGTAGCTTATTTAATATTTTCCGTAGGACTAGGAGCTCCTCCTTAGATATACTATAGAGCGGCCCCTATAGTAAGGACTCTATTATCCTATTAGGCTTCGTATATAGCTCGATTCTATAGTCTACCCCCGGCCGGTAGGGGGCGAGTTTTTCCGCCTCTAGGCTTAAAAATAGCGGGATTATATCGTAAACCTCTAGGGGGAGTTACGCGCGGAGTTCCGCCTCCGTATTAGACTTTTTCTCCGTTATAGCCTTCTTAAAGTCCTCTATTACTATAGTAGCGACTATTACCGAATAACTATCTTCTACCTTTTTAATATAGAAGGTTACTAGCGTAACTACGAAGTTATCGGTCTCTAGCTATATCTATTCTATTAGCGTTAGCGTAGCGTCCCCGCTAGAGCTCTCCGATCGATAGGCTACCGTACGAGGATTACTATCTTCTACTACTTTAGGGGCGGATTCTGCTACCTACCTTACTACCTACCTATAGTATAGCCGGCCTTCGTTAGGCGCTATCCGGATACGGTTATATACCTTCTAGGGGTTCCCTAAAATAACCGGAAAGGCTAGTTTAGGGACGTAGTATATATAGACTACCTACTCGAAGCCGGCTATCTTAAGTTTTAGGGCGACTACCCCCTAAATACCGGACCTAGCTATATCGCCTATAGCGCCCCGGATCTATCTTATCGTTTTTCCTACCTTAGGGAGTCCGAGCCGTTTAGCTAGGTCTCCGTCTATTATAGCGTAGTACTAATAGCCTTCGTCTATTAGGGTAGATACGTAGGAAATACTATTAATTACTACGTCTATAAGTATATTATTCCTATCTATATTTACCTAGTAAGTATCCTAGTCCTCTATTAGTACTCGATCTACTCCCTTCCTCTATCTTTAGAGAGGAGCTATCCTTTTCCCGGCGGGTTAGACTCGGTAACCTCTAGGACTAGGGTAGTCTCCGTTACGGCCGGGACCGTTAAGGTATTTATCCCTACCCCCTTTTAGGAGGGTTACTTAGTAGGGCGGTATACGTAGTCGCTTATACAGTACCTACTCCCTCCGTACTAGAAGTAGAGACCCTTCTCCTTACGGCTATCTAGCTCTACCTTAGATACCTACTTCGCCCTTAGTATAGCGCCACTCTCCCCTTACGTAGGGGGGCGGGGCGCGGCCGCCTTAGCTCGGCCTATAACCCGTACTAGGGTTATAATAGTATCGCCGTCTACGGTACTACCGTATAAGGCTAAGCTTATAGCCGCCGCGGTATAGGGGTTGCCGCCTAACTACTTCTACTTAGACCGCTAGGTCGAGAATCGCGTAGCGAACTAGCTAGTATATTCGTAGTTCTATATAATACGTCTAATCTCCGTAGTAAATTAGGTATACCCCGTCTCCCTCTATATAGTTACTAGAAGTATATTATCCTAGTTATAGAGGGTCTTCTATAGCTACTATATCTTGACCTCGTCGCTCTACTAGGAGTTATTAGATACTAGTAGGAGTTCGTTAAAGATTAGCTAGTAATCCTACTATAGCTAGCTATCGTTATATTTCAGGCTTACTAGCTTTTCTAGGGCCGTCGTCTTTTCTATAGAGTCCGTAAAAATACGCTTAATCTCTAAGAGAAAGTCCTTAGGGTTCCGTTTACTATTAGGGCCGCTAGCTACCTAAAATCCCCTTATATAAGCCCTTTTCTCGTAGGTTAGGTAGTCGTTAATAGTATCCTAGTAAAAAGGGGCGGGAAGTACTAGCTTCTATACGGCCCTCGTCCTATAGGAACTCTAGATTCGGAGAAAAAAATCTCTAAAAGTAGCTATAGACCTATCCTATTATAGTAGTCGCTATTCTCGAGGTCCGTAGACTAGGTTATCCGTCGCGGAGTCCGATCCGCCTAGGCTACGGTCCTAGATAGCCGAGACTAGACTCTAGATAGATATATTATTACCCTTTAGCTCTACGTAGGCCTTATCCGCCTTAAGTAGACTAGCCTACGCCCTCTATAGCTAGGCCTCCTACTCCTCTAAGTAGGTAGCCTAAGCCTACTACTACGCTATTAACTACTAGATAATAGTACTATAGTTATATAGCGTAATATCGCTACCGTTACCCTCCGTAGGGTCTATCGTAGTCTCTATAGCTTCTAGAGCGCGTCGAGAGAAAAAATAAAAAGAGTTAACTTAATATTATAGGAGACCCTAGTATATACTAAAAGGTAAGGTAGTAGATAGAACTAAGTTAACTAACGAGCTAGAGAGGGGGAGGAGCTCTCTCCTTATACTCCAACGAGGAGACCGTGCTCTAACGTACGGTCTCCGGTTCTACTCCTTTCGTAGTCTATTCTTCCTTCCTTTTAGCTACCAGGGTACCAGCCCCTAACAGGTTGTACAACCGTTTTTCTACGGTTTTTCTACGGTTATATAATAAAATTATTTATATATATAATAGTAAAAGAACGATTTAATATATTAGAAAGATAGATAAATATACTAGCTATTCTAGAATATAGTTTAAGCTTTAAGACGTCATTTACTAATTAAATGTTTAGCTAAACTACTAGATATATACGATTTCCTTATAAGATAGTAGTTATTATAAGCAGCTTCTATATATAGAGGTATTATAGGTATATAGTAATTATACGGCTTCTAAGGTTTACAATACAGCTACGGTTAAAAATGTCCTCACCCCGCAGCTATGCATCAATATGAACATCGATATAGATTTCAAATTGGAAACTAATCACTCTCGTCCACCTCCTGATAAGACTTGGTAGCGGCACCGCGTCCAGAACGTCTTCCGCCAACCGGTCTTTCTTTCACTACTTTTGCCTTTTTGGCTTTTGGTTCTTTTTTGACGCCATTTGAAGTCTTGGCTGCCTTCTTCGTTGGTTTTGTTTCCTCCGCTTCGACCTCTGCTTCTTCGGCCTCTGCTTGTTCTTCGTCTTCGGCACTTGACTCTTCCTTCACAGGCGCTTTTCGTTTTCGACCTTTTGGTTTGGGCTCAAGTGCGGCAACGTCGTCTTCCCGTTCTTCTTTTTTGGGAACGGCTTTTCCTTTCTTTCCTTTGCTCTTGGGTTTGGGTTTTTCCTCCTCCTCCTCCTCTGCAGCCTCATCTTCTTCTGCCTCTTCCTCCTTGGACGCAGCTTTAGCCTTTTTGCCCTTGGCCTTAGTTTTTGGTGTCTCTTCAGTTTCGTCCTCGGCACCTGATTCTTTCTTCTTAGCAGCAGCTTTGCCTTTTTTCTTATCCTTAGCTTTTGCTTCTGGCTTCTCGTCCTCATCACCCTCTTCTTCGTCTATCTCGTTCTCGTCAACATCGCCAGCCACGGGTCCAGTTTTCTTCTGAACAGCTGGAACGACAGCACTCGTCCTCCCTCCAACCGTCAAATGAATGATTTTGTTGCCGTTGGGAAGGACATTGGCATCCTTCTTTCCTTTGTTCCACCGATGTTTCATAAGCCAATTGTCCGGGAATTGGGATGAGTCGGCGAGCGTCTCGCAGGCGATTGTACAAACATTTACGAGAGAATCGTGGAGGTCTTGTGTTTGGGTGTCAGAGAAGGAGTTGGAGTATTGCTCTGGGTGGATTTTGGCTTGATAGAGGACTTCGTCTCTGTTGAGTGTTAGCTGCGTATCCTTAAATTGACGGCAGAGTACCCAAAGACTCGCGACATTGCAAGCTGCCAGAACTTTGATATCTTTAATCGTCATCTAGTGGCCAGTGCATCGAGTGATGTATTCGTAAAATCCTGGCTCCAAAGTTGTACAGATGAGATGTCTAACTTACGCGACCCAATTGCCCACACCACTGATATTCGCCTGATCTAAAAGCAGAGCCTTGACAGGAACCTTCTTGCTCTTAAGCTTTTTATCCAGCCACTCCTTCGTAAGAATATCCTTATCGATGACTGGATCAGGACCATTTTCTTTGAGAGGTGTCGTATTGCGCATCTCGTCTCCGGCGCAGTCAACCAGTCGTATCCTAGCCAGCCTCCTTGGATCCACGAAAGCAACCTCGCACTTTCCTCTGCTTTCATCCGCCATCTTCAGCACAAACTTCATGTACTTGGGTGGCCACTCGTCGTCATCTTTCTTGTCCTTGCCATTACCGGGTGTATAAGGCGCAGCATGGTCGTTCGAGAACTTGATCCAGCCAGTCATTCCAAAGTGCATAAGGGGATGCGGCGCAGAGTCCATAACTAGCCAGAAGTATTTCCCTTGTTGTCGCGCATCGAGGACCTGAGAGGTTGTCAGAGAGGGATATTCCAAGTCTCACAAAGGATTCTCACCCTCTTTCCTGTGAGGCTCTTCTCGAATTGTGTATGCGAACAGCCGACTTTGCCGTAGACGATGTCATCTTGCGAGGTAAGGATGGACGCGATTGTGCGGTTTACGACGTGCTTTTTGAGGTAGTGTACTATGCGCGCGATCTCACCGATCTGGGGGCATTGTTAGCCATGCATCGAGAGATCCATAGTGGTTGTAAGATCAGGGTAGAAGCTGCTATTGCGATCTGGTGACTGCGCGATGGATGGTAAGGACTCCGGCTAGCTCCCAATTGCATCGCGTATCTGATCCCAAGGATGAACTTACTTCAGGCATATTGAATTGACAGGATCGTAGAGGAAGAGCTTGGAACTGGTGTTGGACACTTGCATGTGTTTTGCGACGCGTAAAGCTTCGCGAACAAACACCAGATCACGACCTGGTGTAATAGAGCTACACTTTTCGAATCCACAATACATTCCTTTACACCAACCAATGACAAACCTCGCATGACTCCAAAATTACTGGTCCATTCCCACCGATAAGAGCTCAAGCTACAACACAAATATGCCCAACCGCGATTGCTGGTCCAATCTGTGGTCAAGTATTGAGTTGCTACATCTTTGACTACCTTACACCATCATGAAGCTCCATCATTTATCCTCGCTTTCGATTCTGCCCCTCCTAAGTGCAGCAGAATCTCATGTTCATAATCACAATCACAATCACAATCATCAAGATCCAGAACGATTCTCGGCGAAAAGATTAGAAGAGCTTGCTGGGAAATGGGGAACAGATGTATGAGTTCCCGTTCAGAATCATCAATAATACGACTGACAAGACGAAGTGGGGGTTTAGTGGTATTGGAGCTTTTGCTCATCTACCGCATGTTAGGTGTTTGACGGATCCTGCCTCAACGTATGATATTGGAATTATCGGCGCCCCTTTTGATACTGCTGTAAGCTATCGACCCGGTAAGTCTAGAATCTTCTACCAGAATCTGCCGGACATGTCTTCATTGCCTGAGAATTTTCAAGAGTTCAAAGTCATTTATGATATACTCGGCCTAATAAGCGTCAACAGGAGCAAGATTCGGCCCTCGTGCCATCCGAGCAGCATCAGGCCGCCAAACCTCCTTTAGAGGCTTCAATGCCCGAGCCGGCATCAACCCATACACATCATGGGCTAAGATACTAGATTGTGGCGACATCCCAATAACACCCTTCGACAACCCTCTGGCACTTCGTCAAATGTCCGAGGCCTTCCTTGAGCTTGGAAGCCGTCCTCCAACACCATCATCAGCAGGATCTGGGTTCGACTTTCGAAAGAAGCCACGTCTACTAACACTCGGAGGCGATCACTCCATCGCCCTACCAGCCCTAAGAGCACTCAACGAGATCTACGGAAAGCCAGTGAGCGTAGTCCATTTTGACGCTCATCTCGATACATGGCATCCAGCCAAATATCCATCCCACTGGCTGGACAAAGACTCAGACACCGACCCACAATCCTTCTTCAACCATGGAAGTATGTTCTGGATGGCTGCAAAAGAAGGCTTAATTACAAACTCGTCCTCAATCCACGCAGGTCTGCGAACCCGCCTCTCAGGAGACGACGATGGCGATTACGTCGATGACACGCAACAAGGCTGGGAACGTATCTCCACAGACGACATCGACGACATCGGTCCCAAAGGAGTCATTGAGAGAATCATGGCTCGTGTCGGCACCGAAGATCCCGTCTACCTAAGTATCGACATCGATGTTATCGATCCCGGTTTGGCACCAGGAACCGGAACTCCAGAGCCAGGAGGATGGACTACTCGCGAGCTGATACGCATTCTCCGAGGTATCGAGGGTATGAATGTTGTTGGTGCCGACATCGTAGAGGTCAGTCCAGCTTATGATAATGCTGGCGAGGTGACTGCACAAGCCGCCGCACAAATCGCATTCGAAGTCTTGACAAACATGGTCAAGCGAGGATTGGTCAAGGACACGACAAAGGAAATTACCAGCGGTGGTAAAGACGAGTTATGAGGAGGGCTACCTCAGAAACAGTCACGTAAGTTTCTCAGACATAACTGGTGCAAGAAGGTCAATTGCGATGTTGATAGAGTGTGAAAACTTCGAGACGCCAAAAACCCACCACCATGACGTGAAATTTCGGCAAGGAAACCTCCTTAACTCAAATAATCGTATTCAAACGCTCACTACCATCTGGACCGTCGTCGTCAGATTATTTTCGAAAACGAGGCAGCTTTTGATGCGGTCCCATTTGTTAATGCAAACTTACTAATGCCAAACACAATGTGAATGCTTATGGCCCCACGGGGAATCCTCCGCGCGTGTCCTGGTTGTCGTATGTGAGACTAACGCTGTTGATGAAGAGCAAGGCGGTCGACAGCAAACAGGTGTCTCGTACTTGTGAGGCGTAGCATGTCAGGATGGGTCGGCGTGAAAAGACGATCTCTCTTTGGGTGAAAAACTCGATCTCGGACTAGAGGAGTGATGGAGATCCGTCATCCAGAAAATGGAGCCCACGGTGAGGGTACATCTAATTGGTGTTCTTCGAGAACCTTCTTGTGTTCCTTGTGCCGCGCGCTGTCAGGCAACAATACGGCATCATCGAGTTGGGCGCGAGTGGAATGTGGGGAACCTTGTCGCCTAAGGGTGCTGTGCAAGGCACGCAGGGATCAGAAAACATGCATGAAGACGACTGTGAGACTCGCCACCTGACCTGAATGATATTGCGTGGCATTGTGCAATTCGAATCCGGAGAACGCTTGAGTGATTAGATCATGAACGTTTTCGCATGCATTCTGCAAGGCACTGCAAGGCACTGCAAGGCAACACTTTCCATCACCTGATGTCTTAGCAGTGCGCATACCGTACAATTCTGTCATGTTTGTGATTGGTACTGTAGAAGATCTACGAGTTCCGGTCTGCAGCTGTACTTCAACCCAACTTTACCAATCGGAAAAGGTGCCTGCCAAAAACCTGTACCACAACGATGTTTGGAAACTCAGCCTGCAGGGCAAGGTTTTCTCGAAAGGCGGTGTGCCGCTTAATCACACCTGGCGCTCCGAGGCCTATATTGCACTTCTGCCGATGTTTCACTGACCCCACGGCAACGCAGCGTGGGGTAAAACGACGCCTGGTTCGAGTTTTCCAGAGAAGTGAAAGGATCGACAATCCAGATTATGATTAAAGATAATATCTTCTTAGCTGTTGATTGCCATTGGCCAAGGGTTCGACTCGATTTGGATGCACAAGCTTGGTCGGGCGTGGGATTCTAGGATTTTGCTAGTCATGCTACTCACGCGTAGAACTTGTACGCACGAACTAGCGGACGACAATTAGGCGTGTGATGTTCTGGTGACGCTGTAGTAAAAGCATAATTATGCAGGAGTGAGTTCTGATTGTTGCGGCGGCGGTGGTGCAAGGCCTTCTGGAGCTTGACGAAATAGCACGATTTCGGATTGTTTGAAATATCTTCGTGCGTCTTTCCGCGCGTGGGATGTTAGCATATCCGCAATTCCGACAAGACAGGGGTTAGAGACGGGCGATTTGCCGGCACTCCATGTTGAGAAGCGTTGGGAGACGCACCTTCATCTATCAAGACCAGACTTAGATAATATCTTGTGGAGAAACGTTTGTTGACTTCGCGGAATGTGGGAGTGAGGTCGAAGCCTCCAAGGAACAACCTGATCGGAATAGTCTCGCCTAGAAATGTAAGTCAACATCGGGACATGTTCGTAGCGAGGCGCGGCATACCTCTCGACGGTGAGCCATCCATAATCTACGATGTCCATTAGTGGTGAGCCAAGCCAGGAATAGGATAGACTTACCTCAAATCGAACCAATGTCTCGCTCTCATTGTATTGATTTGGCGGCGCTCCAGTCGTTTCCCGTCGAATTATAGATAGCTCCATGTGCTTGATCTTCAGCCTAACCAGTAAGAAGTATATGCGGCCCACAATTACGTCCTTGAGATGGTATTTTGATTTGGAGTATTCAAACTCGATGTGCAGACAGTCCTCGATTCCGACATCCATCTTAATGGATGCATTTGTCTCTGGAGGTATCCGATAGCTGTACACCCAGATGTCCTTCTCCCTAACCACGTCTGCCATCCTCCGCGACACGGTTACGCGTATGAAGTAGCGTAGTCGGACGTTGATTCCATTGTATGCTTCGTACTGCTTCTCGACGTTCTTGAAGTTGAATTCGAAGGTTTGGGGGTGCTGAAGTTCTCCCGGCGCGGCAAGTTCCTGGCCAAGGGAGAGGAATTCATAGTGGTTGCCTCGATCGAAGAACATCTCTTCAAAAAGAAAGGTCAGTATCTCGCAGTTTAGACTTATTGCTTGACGCACCAATCGTTCCAATGAACTGGACCTTGATGCCCGTATGCTCCAACCTCTTTCCATCCTTTGGCCGCACTGTGACAGCACCCTTGACAGACTCGCCGTCCATGTACAATGGCACTTTCTCCCTGCGGTTCTTGTCCTGCTTGACATCTACCATGGCGCGTTCGTCGCCATCGTCGAGCACGATGTCGATGTCTACTGGCGTGGAAAAGAAATAGGACATTTCGGGTATAGTGTTCTTCAGCTTCGGGCGGTAGTTTGGGATTGTGTTCTTGCTTCAAGGCGTTGTCGTTGGACATAGTCCAGACCGATGAAGTCCATCAGCGGAAGCTGGGAGCTTCGAGCTCGAGCCAATATCATCACATGACCCTTGTGTTACTTGGTGGTAGTAGTATTTACTTTCAACGACAGTGTCACACAGAAAAGCTAAGAGTATCCTCATCCCACTGCCAGCATATCTTTTATTCCACATTGCTAGCATATCTTGTCTTCCATAAGCTCAGTATCGCGGAACTCCCGGCCAAGTATGGCGGAACTCCATTGCTAAGTACGCGGAACTCCATTGCTAAGTACGCGGAACTCCATTGCTAAGTACCATGGCTGCCATTCCGCCATCATCAGCGCAAGCGAGCCGGTGGAAAAAGATTCAAGCCGCATCAAAGTCCCCGAGCCAGGCTCGAATTGGTCACTGAATGCCGTGGCTCTGGAGAGTGCGTGCCCCACGATGCTTCTGCCTCTGCCTCTGCCGTGTTTTCGAGGTCAGCTGGGCCGACGAGTCAACGCATCTGCGAGCAAGACTCAACGAACGAGCCCGAGCCAATCTGATGCTGCCGTCTGGCATGTTGGTGAAGCTGCCGTCTGGCGTTGCGTTACTCGCCAACGCTACCTACAATTTGCAAAAGAGGATCGCAGGAAAGCTGGCCAAGTCTAGTTCTAGGCGAGAAATACCGTTGCAGCAGCATGCTACTAGTAGGTGCTAATAGGTATTGGGTATGCTACCAGTAGGTATGCTAGTAGGTTTGCTACTAGTAGGTTCTCCTACTAGTAGTACCTTACCTTCCAAGATTACCTTCTAATATCAACCCCCACGCGGGCATTCACCGGCACAAATCATCTCCAGCGCCTCCCCCAGCGAGTTCTCCATGCATACCCCAGTTATACACGCCTTTTCGCAACAGTAGCCTGGCTTGCACGCCCCCGTTTGCTGGCACCCCCCTGCTGTGACATCAGCGGTGCCTGGATGTCCCATCTGGTGGTATGCTACTCGTACCCATCTGGTATGCTACTCGTAACTGCCGCTGCTTCTTCCGCCTTCCGCCGTGGCACCGTCACACAGCTCGCGTGGGTTGTAGTCGTAGGGCAAAGAAACTTAAGAAAGGCTATGGTCCCTTACTTACGTTTCTCTGTGTCGTTGATATCGTTAAATGTGCAAGCTAGCTCTACTATCCTTTCCAACATTACCATACTAAACAACGTTTCCCCATTCTACCCCTACCATCTTACCTCTTCTCTCTCTCGTAGACGACCTCACCATTTTCTGCTTTTGCCTTTTCCGGCCCGTTGAGCATTGATAGCGTGGACACCCGTTGAAACAAACATCACAACGAGATCACAACGAGATCACAACGAGACTTCCCACTAATTGTTCATCGATAATACCCGCTCACTACAACCCTTGCGTCACTCAACGGATATTCACCATGCTAAGCTACGACAAGACACCCGCTCCAACCTATTCCTCTGTTCGATCAGTACCTGCATCTCTATCATCTCCAACCCTACCCCCAGCAACAATGGGAAAGGCTATTTCTCGACCTGTACAGCCTGTGCATAGACATCTTTTCATTGTTACTGGTCCTGCGGGGTGTGGCAAGAGTTCCGTAGCACAGTACCTGGCCAAATCGCAAGATTTTCCATATATTGAAGGCGATGAGGTAGGCCTATCCATCAAGAGATTTTCATTCATTCATACTGATTTGCAATCTAGTTTCACCCTGTTTCTAACGTTGAAAAGATGGCTGCTGGAATTCCTTTGAACGATGGTGACCGCTGGGATTGGCTCATCGTCCTGCGTGAGGAAGCAGTCAAACATCTCGAATCTGGTGCTCCTGGAGTTGTCGTTACCTGCAGCGCCTTGAAGAAAAAATACCGCGACGTTATTCGTCTTGCTAGTCTCAACGACCACAATGTCATTGTCCATTTCATCTACCTTCGCGCCAGCGAGGAGTTGCTCATGTCTCGTGTCAGAGCTCGTCAGAATCACTACATGAAAGATTCCATGGTGCGAAGCCAATTCGAAGCGCTGGAAGAACCTACGGAAAAGGAACAAGATGTTCTCACTGTTGATGTCTCTGGTACTCTGGCTGACGTTGAGAAACTTGCGCTCGAAGCGGTCTCTCAGGTCATGGCCAATGATTCTGCGCCATCCATGTGGTAACCTTTCATCCATCTCAAGCCCGGAACTTTTCGATTTCATTTTGAGAACGCGTGCTCCTGGATCAACGCCAGAAGCTACCGGGAAAATCAAACACCCGCATTGGCCACCCAATACTTTTCTCTTATCCACGGAGCCATTTTTTATTCATGCATTTGAGCGGGACGGGTATACTGGCGGCGTACAGTAGGAAATGTTCGGCATTTTGGGCGCACGTAATCTTCCATCGATATCCCGACAAGGCGGTGAATATTCTTGAAAAAGTGTTCGCTTGACTTTGGGCGTCATTATAGGGTAACAATCTTTTTGAGTTTGAGGATCAGGATTTTCAATTTTTTCTGAGCTGTCGTTCTCCACGCCAGCATGGTTCGAGCTGATCAGTTTGTATATATCTTACCATTACTAAAATTGCTGCGTAAAAGGATCAGCTCCATGCTTAGAGGTGGCAAAAATGAATCATGAAAAGCTCTTATCATCGTATGTAAGGAACGTAATTCGTTCTAGAAATGCGGAGGAGCGGAGCAATTCCCTTCGACTTCCGAAAGAGGCTCAAACCCAATAATCCGGCTCACCATTGAAAATCTGGGGTACTTGGAGGTGGCTGATGTTGCGCGGTTATACGCGGCTTAGCATACCGCGAGCTCACACGCGAATGGTACATAGAGTTTCTCTACACCAACGCTGCTAATGGCCTCTGTTTTTACAAAGAATACACATTGAAATGGCACGAAAACCGATATGCTCCTCTTTGGGATCTTTCCTACAAAATTCGACGCGTCAAACCCTGCCTCCCCGTCGTTATAAGACCCCTCACATCCCACGTCAACACATCCCAAGGTCTTTTCACTCTTCGGCACGTCTCGCGGTGGTGAAACCCTATCTTTTGGCGGATATCGGAGAGGGCATCACGGAATGTCAGATCATACAGTGGTTTGTTCAGCCTGGTGCGAGGGTAGCTCAATTCGATAAGATATGTGAGGTACAATCTGATAAAGCGGCTGTGGAGATCACGTCGAGGTTTGATGGGGTTATTAAGAAGCTGCATTATGAGATGGATGATATGGCTAAGGTTGGGAAACCGTTGGTTGATATTGATATACAGAGTGATATCTCTCTGGAGGATGAGGCGTTGCTGAGGACGCAGGAGGAGAAGCCGAAAGAGAAGAGGGAAGAGCATAAGAAGGAGGATGTGAAGGCACAAGAGTTGGTGAGCAGATTGGACAGGTATGAATCCAAGGATGATCAGCAAATATTGGAACCACAGACGCGATTGTCTGGAAAGCATGCTGCCCTTGCTACACCGGCCGTACGGCATCTCACAAAAGAGCTAGATGTGGATATTGCAGACATAGCTGGAAGTGGAAAGGATGGCAGAGTGCTGAAAGAGGATGTTCAGAGGTTTGCTACTTCAAGAGATACCCCAACTGCGCCAGCTGCACAAACGATAGAGCCACTACGCGAGGACAAGGCTGTCGCATTCACGCCCATACAACGGAAGATGTACGAGACAATGACCAAGTCACTCAGCATACCACACTTCCTCTACTCAGATACTGTCGATTTCACGTCCCTCAGCAAAGTACGACGAGCCATAAACACGCACGCTGCAGCATCTCCCGAAGAGCAAGTCAAACTCTCCGCCCTCCCATTCATAATCAAAGCAGTGTCAATCTCCTTGACCGCTTTCCCTTCGATAAACGCCCACCTCGATACATCCTCTGACCCCTCGAAACCAACCTTCGTACACAAGGCCTCCCACAATATCGGCTTCGCCGTAGATACACCACAGGGCCTCATCGTGCCCGTCATCCACAATGTCCAATCCCACACCATCTCATCCCTAGCCACCGAAATCACCCGTCTCAGCACAGCCGCACGAACCAATAAACTCACAATGGCAGATCTGTCCAGCGCAACCTTCTCAATAAGCAACATCGGGAATATCGGTGGCACGACTGTAGCTCCCGTGATTGTGAGCCCACAGGTTGCTATTCTCGGTGTTGGCAAGGCGAGAGCTGTTCCCGCGTTTGCGGAAGATGGCAGTATTGTGAGAAAAGAGGAATGTGTTTTTAGTTGGAGTGCTGATCATAGGGTTGTGGATGGTGCTACTTTGGCTAGATGTGCTGAGAGTGTTAGAGAGTTTCTTGAGGGGACGGAGAGGATGTTGGTTAAGCTTAGATGAGTTTGTTGATCGATGGATTTTTGGAAACAGATACCCGGGATTTTTGGGGAGGAGTATCTTATACGTGTGATAATCACATCAAGTTCAGTCTCAGACTGCCACATGCACGAGGCTGAGCCTAACCATGATTTCGTCCTCTATCGCATGACAACTCATATGACCGACGACAAGATTCCTAGAAGTAATGATGATCAGAAATATAAATCGACCCAACCTCACCTACCAACTTCATCATTAACCTCTTCAAACCTAATCTCGATCCGGCAATGACAGTACAACGCAAAAGTTCAAATCCAGCTAAACCAGCCTTCTCAACAAGACCTTCCAACTCAATCCATCCACACGAAAAACCCACCCTTTATCCCCTCACATCTCCACCCCCATCTCCCAACAACCTCCACAACCCCCAATCAATCCCAACCATTCCATACATTCCATACATAACCAAAACCCCATCTCTCCACCTCCACCTCCAAACCCAAATCCACCATAAACGCAAATAATCAAGCTATCATTATCCACCGAGGAACCAGCAATTCTAATTCCTTATCTGGACTAAGAAGTGTGTACCTACTACGATTTACCGCGAATCCCAATGCCGGTGTAAAGTTGAAAATAAACATGGTTTCTGGTCTCTGTACAACGTGCACGATTGAAGCGTGGAAGGGTTGTCTCGGAGTTGGCGTGGTGGTTCGGAGCGATGTGGTGGGGTTTAGGTTTAAGGTTTTGGTGTGGGGAAGTGAGGAGTTTACTTTGGAGATGTATTGATCAGGTTGGTGTTTTTTGATGGGTGGTGAGTTTTTGATGTTGGGTTGTGGTGGTGGTATGATGTGTCTTCTACGTTGAAGGTGATGGGATTGGTTTGATGTAGTAGGTATTTTTGAGCTTAAGGTTGTAGAAAATATAATGATTTTGCTGGATAGCTGCGGTCTTTTGTAGTTGGGTTTTCATGCTGGGGGAATGCTAGAGGAGCTAAGATTCGACTGGAACAGGTACTGCTGTAAGCTGACTGTTAGTATTATGGCAAGCTTGGAGACCGACTGCTGGACAGTGACCAGAGGATTTAATGCCATGGACAAGAAGTGAGATTTGATCCTTTGCAGATTGAGATGTATTGGAACAAAGTTATACAGCAACCCACCCCATCAATGAGATCAGATCAAAGTGCCTCAGATCATACGAACATACCGCCTCAGCCTCTTCACTTGAAACCAGGCATCAGGATGTATATGTCAAAAAACCAAGCCGCTGCACAAACAGTCCTTTCCGTCGTACCAGAAGAACATTGAAATAAAAGCGTAAGTCAGTGCCGAAGAAGTTTGGGAATCCCGAAAAAATGTCTTCGCGACGCAGAGGGAACAAGGCATTCACTCGATAGGCCTTCCACTCTCGCAGCACATGCGTTTCTCTGCTTTCTGACATCAGGACTAGGGGGTATTCGGAACGGTCCATAGACGGAGCGGTGATATCGGTTACGAAATCGATGGTCGATGCGAGAATACCGCAGCGCTGATTTGATGACACGATGTAGAGGGATGGAAATAGCTTGGAGCTCCTGGATTTTGTTGCTGCGGTATTGGAGACTGGCGACAATCGACATTGAAACTGGCCCATGTTGGCTTCCTCGGCCCAGAAGTGAAGACAGCCTTGAGGCCAACCAATGGTTTTCTCGGGGATCACCCGAGGCTCTGGCGGAGCGGCTCTTCGTGCTTGGAGGTAAGGGCTGTCCAAACTGTCTTCCAGAAGAGTTTGTGCAGCTCGCTCGACCAGGATCGAGCTGTTGCCTTCTACGATATGAAATTCCCTGACGAAGGAGTTGAGTCGGTAAATACCAGATGCCTTACCTTGAGTCGAACAACAATTGTAGGTGGTAGCACCTGCCCAGCCTGCCCATGACCAGGTCGGAATATTTGCTTCTTTCGTTAATTCCCGTCGATTCGTAACAGACGCAGGTAACCAAAGTAGAGCGTGATCTAGGGCAATCGAAGGCAAACCATAGAAGAATCTTCCTGCTTCGAGACGTTCAATAGCAGATTCCAGTCCATGAAACGCAGCGAGTATATCTGACTCGTATGAAAGCTGGCGAGAGGTGTAATCGGACATGATGCGTGCGTAGATCATGAAGCAACGACGCCATTTAGCCTGGATTCCATGTCTGCCTGTGGTGTCGAGCTCACTTGTTTCCGCCAGAGGATTCATCTGCCAAAGTACACCTTCTGATAGTCTGGTCCGTTGTATGTCAAGAATTTGGCTTGGATGACAAAGGTCGGTCTCATTCATAGGACCAGGTCGCTTTTGGTTCCTTGAGTTGGCATCCACCGAGCGCCAGTCTTGAACATACTCTTCCGTGCAAACGAAAGTAAGGTGTTTATCGAAGAAGTGCAGGCAACGGTTGGATACCAGAACCTCTTGTAATGTCCAGCCGCGCGAGCTGTGAACAGAATCGCTCAATATACGCGGGACTCCATAGTTTGCTATGGCTATCATGGCCCGATCTCGTGGAAATGCCTCAGCCGCAAGCATCGATCGTGTTCCTTTTCGAACTCCCGGAAGCCCCGCGTTAGCATCATGACCTGCATGCTGCACAATGGTTGCATATGCTGCAGAGTAGATATGGTGCATTTGTAAGATCTGGTCGTGTTTTTCGATGTTATCATCTTGCACAATGCAAAGAGAGTCGACCCAAAGATAGCGTTCACCTAGCTTGGAAACAAATTCCATGGCGTCTCGAATAGTTTGTGGAATCTCTGCTGCGTGCGTCTGTAAGGAGCCTGGCTGTTCCAATTCCAAAATGTTTGCCTCCGTGGCCGATAGCATGCTGACCTGTCCCCAGACGTAGCTTAGAGCAAAGAAGCTGAAGCTGGTCTTGGCTCTGACAATTCGCTGATCAACGACGTCCACCAGGCGAATGTCAATGTGCTGCTTACTTGTGATCTGAAGCTTTCGTTGGCAGCGGCTGTGAGTTTGATCGCAATGTCGAAGCCACGTTGAAATCAGTGAAACTTTGATATTGGAATCCCGAGCCCAGCTCACATTCCACCGTTTTGAGTGTGTCAATTTACAGGACTGCCATACAGAGTATTGCTCCGGTCGAAGCTCCGGGTTGCGCTCCAAATTTCTCGAAAGAAGTTCAATGATACCGACATCTCGGAATTTACCACTCCCTGGATAGGACGTTTTGACGCAAACCCTGTCATTGACGTAACATAGCGAGTAGCGATATCCTTGAAGATGTGCCAGCGGTTGAGTAATTGCCCAGTCTAGAAAGTTCTTGGTGGAGAGCGGGCTGAAAAGATGTAGAACCAATCTACAAATCGGACAATGAGGTTGTGTCATCAAGTGAAGTAGAGAACCTTTAGGCAAAGAAACCTTTCGAGTTTCGGCGCTCCATACTGGCAGTAGATCCCGACTATCACCGCGGGCTTCGTCATCTTCTAATTCCTTAACCAATTGCTTGATTGTTGACGTGAATTGGTCAAGTTCTTCTGGAATTCGCCAGTCAAATTTGCAGCAAACCGAGCACAGTTCCGAAGAGAAAAAAAGAGGGTTATCGACCAAGCCTTCCGTGAGAGAGACGGCCACCCATATGCGCATCGAATGCGCTTCTTGCTATTAATAACAAGATCAGCCAATGGCGCGTCGTTCGAGAAGGACCTCTTCAAGATGCCATGGTAAGATGAAGCCTGCAGCTCAGCCTTGTCCCTTTGTAGCCTTGTCACAGGCTTTCAATTTCACCTCCCATGACCAATTCCAAGCCTCGATTGATCCGCTCCTCAGCAACCCATCTGACCCTGGCACCAAGACGGTCTGCTCCTAGAAGTAATCGTCCAGATTTGCCTTGCATGTTTTCTCGAAATAACCCAATAATGACTAGGTATTCCGTTCTATACAAGCCGCGCTCTTGTAGTTCTTGGATGCGGAGTTCGACGAGATCTTCGATGGATTCAGAGTTGCACATATCTACGAGAAAGCGTTAGCGACTAGTGAAGTCACATGGCTTCTGTTTTGGAGCTTTCTCGTTCATTGACATTCTTTTGTCTACTTCTGTTACCCAGAAACCAAAGAAGCGTCAGTTGAAGAATTGGACATGTACTTTGAGCAGAAAATCCTCATGGGCCGTTTGGGAAGCAGATCAGAGGTCAGCACGCGATCCAAGAGTACGCCATCGATGGGCAAGGTGGGAATAGCCGAAATGTAGAGCAAATTTGAACCAGCAATAGCCCCTAGACAAAGTGCGTTCCCTTTGAAGATGATACCGTCGACCTGCCGAACAGCCAGATGAAAAGATATCCGCGCCTGATCTACTCGTTGAAGAAGAAGAGCTCGTCTTTCTCCCCCATAATGGCGCGGTACCTAGTCGTACCATCCGCGTCTGCTTCTGGCTTTTCTTCCGTGTAGAAGCTGTGGAATTTGCAATCCACCTCGTCCTTCCCGTCGTCCCCACCCACGAACCATCTCACAAAAATGTACTTTCCTGACGATTGGAGCCTAACCTTGCCAAAAACGATGATTCCATACGCGACGCGACCAGCACGTACAGCCACAATGTCGGATTCGTCAAAAGATGTGAGCTCCTGGTCGGACAGAGACTTGACAGATGCGAAGTATTCTGGCTCGTGTTTGTCGTGGTTGTGACGAAGTTTGATGAGCTCGCGTTTGATCTCTGGAAGTAGGAGTTTGAACGACTTTTTGCTTGCAGCCTTTGGAGGTTGAGAGGCAGTCAGCTCGCATGTGTTTGCATCTGCCATGGTGAATGATTTCGATGGGTTTCGATTGCTTGTCTTGTCGTTGATGTGGCGGAGGCGATCAGCTTTCCTCCAATGATGGGGTTATCCGAATCAGGCTAGCCTCCGCTTCCACGTGATGTGCACACCTATGTCAATATAAATCATATCATTCTGTTCATAGCAAGATATCTTCGAACACCTCCGAGTCTTCTTCATTTCCCAACATAGTCCACCCTACAAATAAGCCAATAGGAATAGATTTAACCGTCGGTAAGGCGCGCCGACGTACTGGAAATATGCTCAGAAAGCACTGGCACGGATAGATCGACCACTATACTCCTCCTCATAGTTTAGAAACTTTGCCATCGTCAATGTGCATCAGCATGCTGAGATATCTTGCATCTTTCAGTTGAGAGCATGATTCGTTCAAAAAGTGGTTGAAATCACTATCACGGTACCTCATACCGCGTCTCCATCTTAGACTCGCGCGCTTGATGCTCCAGTGCTGATGATGATCCTCTCAGCCTCGCCGACTGAAAGATGTTGGGTGTTCGGCATTTTAATCTTTTCCAGGAATTGGAGGCGTGGCCCGGCACTTTTCAAGATTGGCAGAATTCAGCACCGTCCATCACTTTATCAATTTGGCCATCTCCTTCCTGTCTCTTTTTTTGTCGACTCATCAAAGCTGTCTAGCGACTGGAGCCACGAGGGTTGGTCTGTTCAGTATTTGCGCTTCACTTAAGAGCACTAATCTAATTCGTTATGGCGGCGAGGTGGTTATCTGGGGTTTTCGGCCGTAGTCTTCGGACGGATTTGGGTTGTGTTTGAATCGACAGTATATCTGTGAGAAGACTGAAGCGACCGCAGCGACGAAAGGTACACTCAATGTAGAATTTTTCAGTGATCTTGGAAAAATCTTTTGTCTAAAAATTATACCAATGCCAAAAACTTTTATCGGTCTCGCCCAATTCGATATTTAGAGGAGACAACACGATCCCCATGCTTATTCCGTCTTCTTTCCCATCCTCGGCAAGCCAGCCCATAACAGCCAAATGACTGCAAGTAATGCCAGGACTATTGGTTGCAAGACCTGAACTCCCCTAGCTTGGGCAATAGCACCCACAGCAAACGGGAAGACGGCCGCTCCACATCCTCCAAAAGCGGCAGCGAATCCAATGGAGCTGACGTGCAAATGTTTTGGAAGCAATCTTGTCGCGGCCACTACAGCAGCTGGGAATAGAGGTCCGAGAAAGAATCCTTGGAAACCGACTGCCACTGAGGAAACGTAGAATTGAGGTACAAGCCAAAAGAGGAGCTCAAGGCCCATACAAATAGGTATATAGATAAGAATAGCAAGACTTTCTCCAATCTTTGGTGTGACGAATCCAAGGATGACTCGGCCAATCGTCATGCCGAGCCAGAAGCCTGTGGCGACCATACCGGAAGCGAATGGCGAGCCGTGACGGACTCGAAGCATAAAAGCTGTAATCCAGCCTCCAAGAGCGACTTCCACTCCGACATAGCCAGCGAGGAATGCAGCGCAGAGCCATGTCACTCTTGCTGCAGGACGATGGAAGAGAGCCTCATTCATGCGGTTACCTTTTACATCCGTGGTGCGAGGATGATTTGCGCGGTATTCAGCGCCTGTAGCTGTCCAAAAAGCGGTGGCGGCTATCAAAAGCTCTATACCGGCTAAAGGAAGCTGTGAACACGGTCAGATCTAGGCCCTTTATGAAGTGGGTGGTCACCTACCATGACGTACTGGTAATACTGATACCAAGCGAGATTTGCCTGCGTGATCATGGTCGTTGCGATGAGCGGACTGATAGTTGCGCCTAGGCCATAGCAACCATGCAGAAACCCAAGGACTTCGTTATTGTTGGCCATATTGCCAACCCATGCGTTCCACGCGGCATCTTCAAGACCATTCCCAAATCCCGCCAGAGTGAAGAAAACGACGATTACGGGAAAAGGAGGGTGTGTAGCAGCCGAGATATAAGCGAGGAGATGACAGAGAGGGCAGATAATAGCTACTCCACGTTGACCCCATTTGAGATGTATCATATTGTTGGTTAGGGCAGAGGCTGTGTAGCCCACAAGGGGTGAAAGGAAGAGCAGTGAAACCACAGTATATGATAAATTGTAGTATTCTTGAAGCTGTGACAAGATTAGATATGATCAGATTCTATTCCGTTCAGTCTGGACCTACGTATGGAATAAGTGCCTAAAGAGATGTTAGCCCAATGAAATTTTCTCCTCAAGAACTCGATGATCACTTACTCCCACGACCGCATCATTTGCGCCCATGATGATAAACCCCCAAAATGCAGCAAGAGTTCGCCAGAGATTCACCCTGGGGAAGTTCCATTGCTGCAAACGCTCTGTCGCTGTGGTTGGAGATGGTAAGGATCCATCAACATCATCGGCCGTGGCTTCGTGAAAAGAGTCGAGTGATAAAGCTCTGCCACCCTGAATTCGAGAGGAGAGATGAGAGATATTTTCGAATGGCTCTTTCGTGTCAGCAGGCTTAGGCAGATTGTGGACCGCTTCCAGTTCTACGACAGCGGTCGAAGACATGATGCTGCCAGTGGGTACAGATAACCTGGAAAAAGAGAAATTTGAATATATGCTTGGAGGAAACTAGAAATAGGGCACGACAAATCTGAGAGGACCGTAATCTCGGCCTTTCCTTGACCTTTGTAGTTCTGCCGAGCATGGACAGGTTGCTGATCGATTCGAAGAGAAGTATGGTAGGAATGGCTTGCTGGAACTAGCTGATTGGGCGAGCGGAAGAGACTCGCAGAGATTTCCGTGATAAATTATGGCATACCTGAATTGCCGGGTTCGATAGTGTTCCCAGAGAAGAGGATTGTAAAACGTAACATCCGCCAGAAGATGGGTAATCTGTACGCAAAGAGTGATGATGGAGAATGAATCTTCTCTAAATGGCGGGAATACTCAAGGGACTAATGCTATTAACCGACGAGAGTGCAAGCAGCTTAACGATTCACTAGATACTTAGTAATGGTTCGGATACTCCTTGACAAGGTCAATCAATTCTTTAGGTGCAGCTTGGCGATGGGTCCGAATGAGGTGTGAATGTGATTCCTGGGTAGTCGTTCCGAGTCTTTGTAGTAGCAATCGCGACTCGCAGTCGTCCGCATGCTTCTCATTCCTCTCAATTGCCCGATTAGGAAACAGAGAAGGATATCTCGAGTTAAAGCTTTCTCGACCAGAATCTGTGGCGGAATTTTCGAGGTGTCGGCAGCCGTCACGTGCCTTATCAAGATAGGCATCTTGAGCCGATCGCGTAAAACTGCCACTTTTAGTTCTGTCTATCGAAACTTTCTCGCTCGCCTCTCAGCCCGTAACAACCACAACAATGGCGGCTAAGAAAAGAAAGGCCTCCAGCTCCGGGCCACCTACTAAGCCGGAGAGCTCGAAACTCACTGTCAATTCATACGAAGACGTTGCGGATTCTGAAGACGAGTTTCTTCTCAACCGAGAAAAGATAGCTCTAGAGGAGGGACGAGATGCTAAGAAAAGGAGGAAGCTGCGGGAGGATGGTATGGGCTTCCAGCTTGATTACAAGATTGAAAACTGACTATTGCATAGCGCAACTCCTCGAAGCCTCCGATGAAGAAATACTAGCCCATGCGTCGTCCGATGAGGAGGACGAGGATGAGAAGGACGAGGACGATGAAGAAGTGGACGAAGAGATTGCCGAAAACATCTTCCCGGGTGCATCGAAACTACTCAAATCAACACGAGCGCGAAACCTGCACGAAGACGACTCAGATAAACCCGATGACGACGAGGATGAAGAAATGGAAGGATGGGGCGACTCGAAACAGGATTACTATGGCGCAGACGATATTGACACTGAACAGGCGGCTCTTGAGGAAGAGACGGAAGCAAAGAGGTTGCAACGGAAACATCTTGAGGCAATGGCCGAGGATGATTTTGGGTTCGGTGAAGGCGCATGGGAAGATGAGGCTGCACAAGGCGACGATTCTATGCTAGAAGATGGAACAGTCACAGAGGTCCTGCCGCAATTACAAATCCCGGACAATTTGGGACCAGAAGAGAGATTGAAGGTCCTCAAGAGTCGATATCCTGAATTCGAGCCCATAGCGAAGGAATTTATGGAACTACAAGGGCTTCACCAGGAATTGAAAGACGAAGCAAGTTTGGCAGCAGAGGTTCTGATCCAGCGAACTTCATTACAAGCCAAAGATGGAATTACGATATCACAGACACACCCAGCTATTGTCAAATACCAGGCATTGTCAACATATCTGGGCACAGCAGCCATGTACTTTGCGGTTTTGACATCCACCGCTGATGGAAAGCCAGAAACACTCGCGAAACCACCACCAGAACTACGAGACCATCCGATCATGGAGAGCCTTGTGGAAAGCCTGCAGCTGTGGAAGAAAGTCGAAGGCTTGCCTATTCCAGACCCCGAGGATGAGCTCGCCGTCATCGCAGAGATTCGTGCAGATCAAGAGAAGACATTGCCCAAGGCTACCGTGGCGAATTCCAAAGCAAGCGAAAAGAAAACTATTGAGCCTGCGAAGAAAGCCAGGAAGGCGAAGAAATCTACAGCAGAACTGGAAGCTGAACTTGCACAAGCAGAAGCCGAAGTTCGCCGAGCAGAACGAATGCAAAAAATGGAGAAAGATCTTGCAAGTTTATCAGCACTCACCTCTAAGGCTTCCCGGAAAGCCAAGAAGTCGACCGCCCCGGCTCGTCTGGTCATCAATGAGGGCGATTCAGATATTGGCGACGAAACCGAACTCACTGCACACGAGCTCGCAGAAAAGGCCAACAGGAAGCGATCACTCAAATTCTATACAGCGCAAATTACGCAAAAGGCAAACAAACGCGGCGTGGCGGGCAAAGATGCAGGCGGTGACATGGACATACCTCATCGCGAGCGTCTGAAGGACAGACAGGCAAGGCTGAATGCCGATGCTGAGAAGCGCGGCAAGAAGGCGCTTCAGCCTGACCAAGAGCTTGGTGGTGAGAGCGATGAGGAGGATCGCAAACAAGCGCGAGCTATTCGCGGCGAAGACGCATCCGAAGACGGAGACGACTACTACGAGCTTATCTCAGCGCGCTCGAGACAAAAGAAAGAAGAGAAGAAGCTTGCAGCGGAGGCATACGCGCAAGCTGAGAAAGAGGGAGCCGTCGTGCACAAGGTTGAAGAAGTTGGACCTGATGGAAAGCGGAGAATTACTTACCAGATTGAGAAGAACAAGGGTCTGACTCCGCACAGGAAGAAGGAGTCCAGAAACCCTAGAACGAAGAAGAGGAAACAGTATGAGGACAAGCAGAAGAAGCTGTCGAGTCAGAAGGCAGTGTGGAAAGGTGGTGAAGGCAAGGGTACGTCGATATTCCAATCGTGTCCCCAATCAAAGTTTGCGCTAACAATAATGCAGGTGGGTATAAGGGTGAATTATCTGGTATCAAGACGAACCTGGTCAAGGGTGTCAAGCTTTGAGCATCAAGTTCTCGCTTCAGGGAACATCGTTGACTACCAGAATGCCATCCGAGCGGTTTCAAATATTAATATACACCTCCATGAATCTTTATTCGGTTTCGGCGAAACTTTCCAATCGTGACCTGTGGGCACCTATCGGGACAGACGCAACCAGAAAAGGCACCCTGTTCCACTCTTCTTTCTACAGTAGTAGACCTCCATGCAGACCGAGCAATGGTACAGCGATAGGCCACGACTGGGCTATTCGCTGGCCCTACGCAGCATGAAGCCCCATCGCCCGACTAATGTGAACAGCCACGACCAGGCTGCTCGCCCTACTCCCAATTTGCTGGCATCAAAAATCAGCTAGTACATGGAGCACATTGCCATTCGCCAGCCTCGCAAAAAATGGCGCTCCGATGTTTCGGCCTGATATTCATTGGTCAACTTCACAAGCGTTTCAACCCTTGTGTTTTCAATCAGTTGGTGGACGACACGTGAGGTCCTTTTCTCAGCCCCGGGTTGCCTTGAAGTCAGGTACAGATCTCTCCTTCATACATCCGCGCGTACAAGCAATAAGCAGGCAAGCAACTATTTCCCACTTGGTCCATTCGCAAAGGCGATACGAAGCAGTATCTTTCCTACCGATATCGATACGGGCACTCCCTGGAACCCGACCGACGCCAAAAGTGCATGAAACACTGCTGTATATATCTGCTCGCTTTACTCTTAGTGCCCCACAAATATTTTGACGTGGAAGCCTCTCACAACCCTCCCTGTCGCTGTTCCCCAATTCACAGGAACGCCGTGCTCTCACGATGCACGTTGTTGCCCAATCAAACCCATCGATTTAGTGGAAATAATGTCACGGCTCAGTCTCCCCATTGCCCGTCAGCTTGCCACGACACAGGCGTTTTGCTTTCCAACTTATCCGTCGTCGGTTCTGATTGTCTGGCAAGGTGGGCGTTACCGTTGCCGGCGGGGGATCGATGGAAGGGGGATAAAGAGATTGTTGATCATTGGACCCCTAAACGCGTATTCGAGTGAACGTCACGGGGAGATCGAAGGTTGTGTGGATTGCCGGTCTGCTGTTTCTCTGACTATGAATGAGTGGTGGTATAAGCGTGCTGTCCGCATATCGCTGATACTTAAAGTATCGCCTGCTGCTTCCTTACTTGCCTTCACATGAATCTGCGTATTTCACACCCGTACTCCTTCAATAGTCTATCATTATTGATCACAAATTGGATATTCTGGATAGTAGGATACTTATGTATACTGTGTATTCACATCCACATCAGCACACTCGCTTTCGTTTCAGCCTGGGATGTGCCTTCCCTCCATAACCTTGCCGCTGCCACAGGCCGTCCAGGTTTGATAATTCCTCAACTGCGCATTGGTTAATCGACCACTCATCCACCTCCATAAAATTCGAAACTCGGCCTCCTCCGACAGGTGAAAAAGACCTAGATAGCTCAACACCAGCCATATCTTGAACCTCACCTTCTTCAATCACGACTCGCCTTTTCACTTCTTCTCCAACACATTCACTGTTCTCTTCAATAACCTCCCATACATTTACCACACTCCCTATCAACAATGGAACACATTCACCTTCACGCCGAAGCCTCGAGCCAACACCACGCTTCACCACTCATCTCGCCCTGGGTCTCTATCATTCTATGCCTCTCACTAACAGTATGTCTTTCAATTCCACTTCAGATCGACTTCACTTCACTTCCAGGCCCAAAACATCCCTGACCCAGCATTATCCCCGATCCAGCATTTTCCCCATATAACCACCTCCACATTGCCCTTTCCCCGGTCAAAACCACCCACATTTTCCCTTTTCAGCACCCCACCTCCACTCTCCCGACCCCTTCCAGCATCAATCTTCCCACCCCAACCCGGTCGCCAAGCTAAACACCCCCCCTCCAGATCTTCACCCACATAATCCGTAGCGACTACGACGCCTTCTGTGCCCTTGGCCCCGGCGGCACACCCTCCACCTTCCCAGGCTACCTCCGCATAAAATTCCTAGGTCTCTTCGCGCTAAGAAATCCTTACATACCCCCTGCCATCCCATCAGCCATCAACCGAACACCCTACTTAACAAAACTTCCACGGCGAGCAGGTGCCAGACCAATAGTCCGAGGAATCGCACCACACCGACAAATCGATCAGAAGATTTCGTCTCGTCTATTTGAGGAACTCCTCGCAAGGATTTCGCAATTGGGTGTAACGCATAAGGGCTTGAGGAATGGCACATCCTGCCTCGAAAAACACGGTCCCGGTCTCTTCGCTCAGACACCCGTAAATCGCACGCGTCACTGTTACGATGAAATAATGCATGCCCACCCTTCCGACGGTAGTATGCACCTATGCATACACCCCGCTGATGCCGCCCTCGTCTTATCACAGGCATGGGGGGAACGACATCCGTTGAGTAAAGGTGGTTGGTTGGAGAGGTTTGTGCCGCCAGGATTTGTGATGGTTTATGCGCCGAGGAATGAAGAGGAGGTGGAGATTATTATGCGGATTGTCAAGGCGGCTTGTTGGTGGGTTGGGGATGTTGATGTTGATGGGTTGGGCGAGGCCGAGGGGAGGTTGCAGACGATTAAGGACGGGGAGGAGTTGGTGACTGGAAGTGGGTGTCAAATGCCTGGATTGGTAAGAGGGGTTCCTAGTGGGCTGTAAGCAGTTCCACTCTTTGAGTTGAGCAGGGCAGATAGAAGGTAGAGAAAAATTCCCTAGGTGGCGTTGAGGTAAATTCATTTGGTTTTATTTGGCATTGGAGGATTTCGGGAGTGCAGAATGAAATTGGAATACGTGGGTCGAGAATCGCCTGAACTGATTCTGGATTTGGCCACACATAAGCGCGGCGTTTGGGTTGGTTATCTATATCTATCTTGGGATTAGCAATTATACTCTCCAAGCCCAAGCAGTCATTGCTGGACTTACTACACATCCTCCCATTCCCACATCCCCAACTCGTATCATCATATTTGTACATCACTCTTCGACCCATCCCTCACCCAAGCGGCAAATTCCTTCCTCTTCCCCTATCAAACAAATTAGCATAAATCTCACCCACCATCTCGACCTCTCCCAAGATGACAAGGACCAAAAACTCACCCTAACATCCCAAAACCCCCTCCTCTCCCCATCCTCAACGAACCTCCCAAAATTACCCACACCCTGTCCCACCTCCGCCTCAAAAGCCCTCTTTCCCCTCGGCCTCCTCTCATCCTTCTCCGCCTCACAAGCCCACGTCCGCCATTGAATCGGCCTCAACCCCGGACTCGCAAGAACAATGCCAATACAGAGAAGTGTTGTCGAAACGAGGATTTCGAGTACGATATCGGCGGGTATGGGATTGGCAGTGGAGACTGCGGCCGTGGAGGTGAGGGTTGTGGAGGGCGTGTGGGTTAGGGAGTGTTCGTAGGAGGAGTAGACGCTGTGTGGTGTTAGTGTGAGGTGTGGATAGGAAGAGTTGGAAGGAATCATACCCGTGGACAAGGAAAAGTAGACCTGCTGAGTTGAAGATTGTGGATAAGAAGGCCATGATGTGCCAAGTATTTCTTTGTTGTCGTGAGAGATTGGTTGACTGAGGGTCGCGCGAGATGCTTGACTTCGAGATGCTAATGCGATGCCAAGCCAGCCGAATCAGGGGGATGAGATGCCGTGACACAACATGGATATACAACTTGAACATTTTCAAAGCGAGAGGAAACACGTCAAGTGGCACCACATAACAATGGCGGGATAAAATAGTTGCTCTCAAGATCGCACTGGCGTCTTGTGTTCATTGATTTTGGGTCTGGCTTTTTTAGGCCTGTCGAAAGGTGGTATATATGCTCTTCCAGCAAAGACATTCAACGATATCCTGTCTCCCATCATTCATAGCCCCATCGTAACATGATCATCATCAAAACTAGTAGAAAAGGTCCCGTAACCACACGTTTACAATTTCTGCATAGCGGCGATATCGGTGGACTGGACGTAGTCTTCAAACTCTTCGATCTCCTGCTGCAAGTCATCAAGACCGATCTTGTCGTCCTCGATGACCAAGTTGATCTGTAGCTTCTTGATACCGAAACCGACAGCAACGAGCTTGGAACCACCCCAGACGAGACCGTCCTTCTCGATGCCACGAACGGCGGCCTCGAGACCCTTCATATCCGTCTCATCATCTGGTATACATTAGTAAATGCGTTGGCTAGTGATGCGAGTGTAAACATACCCCATGGTTTGACATCCATAGTGACAATAGATTTGGCAGCAGGCTTAACCTTGCCAGCCTTCTTCTTGTTGTACTCATCCAGACGATCTTGCCTCAGCTTAGCAGCCTCTGCGGATTCCTCCTCATCGTCGTCGCTGCCGAACAAGTCGACCTCATCATCGTCCTCGGCCTCGGCCTCCTTCTCGGGTGCCTTAGGGTTGATTGGAAGCTCGCTGACCTCTGGACCGTATGCGGTGTACTCTTTTGATGGGTCACCAGGTAGCGAAGAGAATTCTGACTCGAAGGTAGCGATGTGCTTGTACCAGCGTGCGGCGTATGGGTATTTCTCTGCTGCTGGTGCGCTCTTGATGGCTTGGAAAGTCTTAACATCGGCTTGAGATGGGGTGTGTCTGATGGATTGTTAGCTGCTAAAACACAAACAGCAAGGCGTTTAAGAATGAAGAATTGTATAGCTAAATCAGAAGTGCGACAAGCGCTTTGGATAGACTCATATGCGGGGTCTTAAGCCGCTCATAAACACGGACCAAATTTTATTCATCAGGTAAAGCAGTAGGAAGGGAGGGAGTGAGGGGTTGGATGGGGTGGATGGGGTGTATAGGAGTTGACTTACCCAAGGACGTAGCTGCGCGTCTTCAACCAGCCGTTGAGCACTGCAATGAGTTATCAGTGAGTGACTCGACACAGTGAGAGGTTTATTGAAATTGCATACCGGTCAAGCCAGCGTCGGAGACAAGATCGGTGAATCCCATTGTGAATGCAAGAGAGAAGGATGTCTATACAATGGAGGGAGTGTATGGGCGGGGGAGAGTTATTGCTGGTGCTTGTTGATGTTGATATGTTGTCCCTCCATTCGAGATTTTTGCAGAGGGCGGAAATTGCTGGAGCACGTGATTCCAGACCCCTGCCCTTTTGCATATCGCACTTTGGAACAATTCTACTTCAAAAAATCTAGCACCTTCAACGACGACCACTAACCCCACAGTACTTCTTCACAATGGTGAGATACAAACGCGAAGCCACATCAATGCAGCCACTAATCCCTCCCGCAGTCGACAAGCAAAGTTAAGGCCGCCCAGCTCTGGACGAAGAACAAGGAGGACCTCCGAAAGCAGCTCGATGAGCTGAAAGGCGAGCTTGTCCAGCTGCGCACGCAAAAGATTGCTGGCGGTAACACGTCCAAGCTCACCAAGATGTGAGTAGATCCGGTTGAAAAGGATTGAATGTGAGAATTTGGCGGAACGAGGACTGACAACAAACGCAGCCACGATGTCCGCAAGTCAATTGCCCGAGTCCTCACAGTCATCAACGCCAACCAGCGCGCACAACTACGAATTTTCTACAAGAACAAGAAATACATGCCACTTGACCTCCGCCCAAAACAGACTCGTGCCATCCGCCGTCGATTAACGCCAGCCGAGTCCAAGTTGACCACTGAGAAGTACAAGAAGAAGCAGAGGCATTTCCCTCAGCGCATCTATGCTGTCAAGGTGAATTAGATGAATATCTTGGATTCCTGGACAAACACTGACAATATCTAAGGCTTCCGTTTGAGTGAGGATCAATCTGTGGAGTCCGGACTTTTCTTCTGGTTTTCAATGGCAATGCATGGGCGGACAAACGTTCCGTAGAGGCCTGGGCAACGGTGTATCCTATTCACAATACCAAAAGCGCGGTCAAAATAGATGAACTATGAATGTTTCATTGAGGAATCTTCGATACATGAGCTGGCAGGCATTGTGACGGTGTGGACGAGAGAAGAATATGAGATTTACGACTCCCTACACTCTAAGGCTTCGCATCGCCTGATTCTGGCACTTTTTTGTCATAAGACGCGACATCTCGAAGAACTTTCCAAAACTCTGGCCGTCAGACACAGAAATGTCTAACCGATATGATTGTTATATTCGATAGTCACGTCGAGCATAAACCCGAATCCCGGCTTGACAACGAGATCATTTCTTTGCTAATCTCACGTTATCGAGATCCGACCTGAAGCTTTCGCAGCTTCATCTGTAACATCTGCTCGCATTTAGTCCTCCAATTTCTTGGTCCAAACCATCAGTGGCCCCTAATTGTTATGCACGGAATCTATCACGAGACCAATTGCCCGACTTGTCCAACAAGCCATGGCCCTGTCAATATCAACTTTAGCGTACTGTACAGGTCTTTTGCTCACGCATAGTGATTGACAACAAGAACAGGGTCGTAACAACACAACCGATGCTGCAGTGCATCTCATGCCAACAATTAGTATTTACGAAAGCCACCCCTGCGTTTTTCATCGCTAGCAGCTACCCAAGCCTTCCTTATGTCTCCAGAATTGATGCATGACGGAAGCACGTAAGGTAATGACGGTCTCCATTATCATGCATCATAGATTCGCCATTACTTGTCCTCTACTCTCAGTTGTCT
The DNA here is from genome assembly GCA_004522665.1 of Venturia nashicola. Taxonomy (NCBI): domain Eukaryota; kingdom Fungi; phylum Ascomycota; class Dothideomycetes; order Venturiales; family Venturiaceae; genus Venturia; species Venturia nashicola. The sequence continues at coordinate 717,189 of SNSD01000009.1, forward strand.
CATCAGACAGGTTGAGCATATTCTGTTCCCATACCCGGCGGTATCTTTCATAATCCGTAGATAGCCGGGCGCCGCATAGAAAGACATGCTATATATAAAGTCCTTTCCAGCTTTGAATTCCTCACCAGGAAACCACAGCCACAGGTCGTAGAGCCGTCGAAGTGTCAGCGTCAATATGACAAGCCCGAAACAGTATCAGTAGACATTGCATTCATGGTCGATTTTGTCTCCAGCACTTCGGCTTATAGCCGTTGTGAAATCTTGGATAATCATCACCATCGAGTTTATCCTTTTAGCCTCGTTAACACTACCACTAATCGATTTCCACTTTTCTATTCCTCATACGGATCTGGACTCGGATATGTTTTGTATCTTGCCTAGTCGTATCTTACGTCCACGCTTTGCATTTTTCGCATGCTCTGCCTTGCTTTTAAAGTAGCTTGAATGTTTACTGTCGCTCATTATATCGCCACCCCGCTGCGAAATCTCTGAAGTATGTCTGTCCAAGTTTCGGAGGGAGGCGTATATAACCTGGGTTGTCTTGAATCACTTCTCCCTTCATAGAGCTCTGGAAATCAATATGAGGAACTCATGATCGTGGATTTATCAATGAAAGTACCGATCGATGGGTGTAGACAGGACTGAAGAACTTATCCGATGGAATTCTTTTAGTTACTATGTGAGAAGAAGTTTCTTACGTTGTGGTGATGATTATCGATGGAATCTATATCTCAGCCCTGCCCCGCCTCGCCTCTGCCTGGAAAATCATATCGTTGAAATAACGATTCGCGAACAAGGCACAAAAACAACGGGCGAGAATCATGGCTGGAACCATCGGCCACCCTGTGACTCCGAACAATGTTCATTCTTCATTGATTCTTCTCTTTGTGTTTTCTTGGTTATGGATCTCCAGTAATCCTGTTCTAACAATATAAACCCAGCTCTCTGCCTTCAATCCAATCTCTAGCGGTTATTGACGCCGAATCTTCCCATTCTCTGCCTTTTCCATTCATGTAGGTGCTGTGGAATTGATTCTGTATAAATGTAGACAAGATATATTCGAACGAAAATCATAGCAATGCAAAGCGCCAAGCCTCTTACGAGTATATGAGGGAGGAGACGGGTAGTCTTTGCATCCCTCCAAGGATCCTATATTCCATGTTGAGTCCAGTAGATCAGCCATACCGGCGATAAACAGCCAATGGAATCGTATGAGCCACGGGATAGGAGAAGACAAAATAATGACATGACATCCATCACTTCCAATCCACCAACAGAGTATCCCCCTCCCCAATCCCAGCATACCTCAAACTCCCCTCCCAAAGCTCCCTCTGTTTCCTCTCATCCCTCGCCTCTGGATTCATCCTCTTTCCAATCTCGGCCCCATCCACGTACACGGCCTTTGGATACTTTCCAAACGTATCTTCAAAACAAACGCGCACTAGATCATCACCCGTCTTGGCTGCCGTGCGCAGGAAATGATTCGGCCAGATGATATTGAAAATGGGCGCCAGATAGCGAAAAGTCTTCATCACGGCTTGGATCATGGGCGGTGCATTGCGTGAAATCGAAGTGCTGACCCATCCAGGATCAAGGCCCAAGAAGGAAATGTTGTGGAGTGCAGGATCGGCATCTAACCGGCGTTGCAATTCATACCTTTCCCTCATCAACACCAGATCCCCTCTTCATCACAGAAAGAGCCCAAAAGAGAGAGAGAAAAACTCACATGAACATAATCATCAAAACCTTACTCCCCCCATACCTCCTCTGCCCAGCCTCAAACTCCCCATCAACAACCCTCCTCCCCTTCGCAACCTCATCCACATCCGTAAACGCCATCTTCTCCTCCTCACTCCGATAATGCGCTCTATTCGGCCACCAATCCGGGAAAATAGATGTACTCCCAATCAACACGATACGTCCCCATTCCGCATCCATACTCTGCAAAAGACACAGAACCAACAAAAACTGATGCAGATAATTAACTGCAAAAACCCGCTCGATCCCATCCGCCGTGAAATCTAATTTGGCATCTTGGACACCGGCGTTGAGGATCAAGGCGCGGATGCGTGGTAATGTACCTTCTGCTACGCGTTTGTTGATTGCCGCCGCCCCTGTACGCGTGCTTTCGAGGGTACTCATATCCAGCTGTTCGATTTCATATTCGTGCGATGACGAGGCCGCAGGATCGAGGGCATGTTGGAGTGTAGAAGCAGACTTTGGATCTCGAACGGTGTAGTAGCCTTTGTATTGCGAGGCGTGAGGGGATTTTAGGAATTGGGATATGAAGCCTGTTGCTATACCGCCGTTGGCACCGGTCAGAAGTAAAGTACCTTTGGATGCCATGATAGATGAGTAGCTGAGATGGTGAACTTGAATGTGAGATTGTACTGTGAGACGCGATTGGAATGTCCGAGTTTGGGCTTGATTCTGGCGGAGGTGGGTAGTATGATACAAGGTCGACTACTAAACACAGTACGGTAACACGGTAACACGGTCCCGGCCTGAGCGGACGCAAGGAACTAAGATACTAAACGGACCGAAAGAAACAAAGATCCAACTGCGACCTATCAACTATTCCAAGATACAACAGACGAATGACGATAGCAAAGTGGTTATCATTAGTAGCGAACAATTTTTGGCAACAACAAGGTGAGAATGGCTCTTTCTAATCAACTACCAATTACTGCATTAAAAGAAACAAAACAAATTCTTCCCAGGAACTGATATCAGATGCGAACGCTCCGTGGAAGGGCATTAATGATGAATCCAAGGCGAGCTCCAGGAACTGATCGTCCACTTCACAGATTCCAGCACCTCCAGAAGAAAAAGTACGTGTACACAGCGACGGCCAACAAACCCTTCAGTATAAAGTTCATATCTTTTCCCGCAGCTGTAAGTAACCATTTCTCAATGGTATGATTTGGCGCGCCGGGGGTCATGAACATGGCCTCCATCATATCGTAGCTCATTTGCTGAACCTTCGTCGCCCTCTTGAACATGTCCTCCTCGAAAGCTCTGATTGCCGTCGAGAACAGTGATTTCGTGTCAACATCTAGCGAGGGTTTTGAGGCATTGGAAATCGTAATTGCAAGGCTCATGGCATCACTCATTGCCAAGTTGACACCCTCGCCAGCAAATGGGCCCATGAGGTGAGCAGCATCGCCGATCATGGTGATACCAGGACGATGCTTCCATTTCGTGCCAATAGGAAGCATATGAAGATTTCGTGGAACAACTGGTCCATCTGCCATCTCGAAGATTTGCAGAAGTAGCGGATTCCAACCCTCGTATTCCTTTCGTAGCAGTGCTTTGATCGTTTCAGTATCGGCCTGAGCCTTGTCATCGAACTTTTGGATGTAGTCTTCCGCGTGTGCACCCCAAGTACCGACGCTCAGACTGCCGTCGCCCAATTGCTGTACCATGATCGATTTCGCATCTGAGAAGGCGAACATAGAGCCCCGGTTGACAAGCTTGTACAGATCCGGGCATCTGTTCTGCGGATCCGAGATCGAAAGGCTAACACCAGACACGCCAAAGAAGTACGGTCTGTCGTCCGAGAGAAACGCCCGTACTTTGCTCCATGCCCCCTCTGCTCCCACAACAAGGTCAAAGCCAGATTCAAGTCCCTGGTCTCGGAAAAGCAGATTGAACGACCCATCTCCGACCTCTACCACGCTCTTCAAGTGCCAGCCCCACCGAATCACGCCCTCGGCAAGTGAATCAACGAGTATCTCCCGAAGTCGAACTCGGTCAATTTCTGGCCTCCCTCTGCTACTCTTTTCATCTGTGCCAGCCATACAGATAAGCTTCTTGAGGTCCTTGTTGGCGACGGTGAACGCTTCACCATCAAATCTGGCATACTTGAGATATTCCTCGTACAGTCCGCATCGTTTCATCGCCTCGAGACCAGATTCTTTATGCAAGTCCAAGGAACCACCTTGCGATCTCGCATCGATGCTTTTGTCTCCTTCAAAAATGGTGACCTCGGCCAGAACATCGTTATGGATCAGTAATCTGGCCAAAGTACAGCCTGCGGGTCCGGCTCCGATGATTGCGATTTTGAGTCTCTTGGAGGAAGATGTCATTGTGACCCAGATGGAACTCTTCAGACAAGGGATATCAGACCTTGGGTTCAGAGTTGAGAGCAATGTCGTAAACGCTCTGACGAGATAAGCCACAAAACTCGTGAGGAGATCGCGAGGCCCGATAGTCGTATGTGATCAAACAACTTCAATGAGGATGAGACGTCGAAGGCGTGCGACGATTGTGCTTGATGATACTCGAAGGCGATAGGATATGATCTAACCTTTCCCAAACCTTTCCTCAAGGCAACAATTCCAATATCAAGAGAAAGAAATAATCGAAAAGGTAATCAACAAAGAAATTGCGCTCAGGACAAAGAAATGAAGAAACAGAACACCACCCGAAAAACAGACAGTCTTATACCTACAAGCCATCGGTGCTGTCCTCGAGCTTCGGGCCCGACTCACCATCGCGCCTGCCTCCGTGATTATGGCAGCCTGTTGGCGTATGGCTTAGTGCTTACCCGCGAGGGTTGTTTGGGCATAATGCTGGAAGTGAGGTAGGTCCCAGCGACGGGTTTTTTAAACACGGCCCCGAGGCCGAGCCCGAGAATACCACGATAGGTCAGGGTTCGGCGCCGAGACGCTGACGCTCTTGTGCTCTCGCTGAGATGGATTTGGACGATAACCTCGACTTCAACTCCTCGACGTCTTCTAATATCTTAGAGACATCATCTAGAACCATACCACCAACCAAGGCAGACGAGAACGACATCTCCAGGTACTAGAAGACGTCAAAGAAATTGAAGTCACATTGCACGTTATTATTGAAAATTTCTTCCACTGCTCAAAACTCAGTCGGACAAGAGTCTTTCCAACGGGACTCGACGGTTTCAAGCTCATCTCATATTCGCATTGCAAGCCAGGGGATATCAATGTATCGGTATCTATGCTGAGGCTATTAAGAGCAGCCCAACAGGTGCGACAAGAAATCGAACGGATAGAACCAAAGGTGCCCTCCCTGTATAAACCAAAACCAAAGCTTTTTCAAATAAATGTTCAGAAAACCACTCAAGTACATAATGTAAAATCATGGAAGTTACCACTGAACCCGCTCAAATCACCGCCCCAAAGATTCATTCATCTCACATATCCTCATGAAAGCATGTACAAACTGACGGGAACAATCAACCACTCAGCAGATCCTTGACACTCATACCCCTAGCACCGCTCGGCCCACTCCAACTCCTGCGATCAGTATTCAGCATCAACAAAGCAGCGGTAGCTTCCTGGTCAACCTGCTCCAAGCCCTTGACACTTCCCGATGCCCTGTCCTGCGGTGCAAGAGCAGGACTAGTAAGCGAGAAAGTCGAGTAATTAGGTCCCCCAGCTTTCGCCTGAGGTTCAAAAGCGGGTGAAGTCACAGCTGAAGAATTTGCAGAGTAATAGCTGTACGAAGATCTATGGTTCGTCGTGATCAAAGGGGAGGTGTGCGAACTGGGCAATATCGCGGGAGAAATGGAGGGTTGATGCGAGTAATTTGTGATACTGGCAGCGGTGGAGCCGCGTGGACGCATCGAATGTGGCGAACAAGCTTCTTCCATTTCCTCGTCTTCGTCCAATTGTTCTGCTAACGCTGAGCCGGCTGTTGGAGCATCGCTGTATGGTGTTGCTCGAAAGGGAGCTTGTTGGCGATGTTGGTATGCTGTGGGTTGACAATGCGAATGGGCAGACTTGAGATCCGCGAGGCATTTTTCGAGGTAGCTCATGTATTCTATACTTGCTTGCAAGACTAGTCACTGGATTAGTATCCAAATGCTGAACTTTCTTTAGCAGTAAGAACTTACTGGCAAGCTTATGCATGTCCGATCCATTGCAGGCAGGTATCATGCTTTTCAGCACCCCAAACTCTTCATTCATCTTCGATCGTCTCCGTCGCTCAATAAGACTGTGTGCCGTCTTCCTTGCAATCTTACGTCCAGCCGCAGTCGTCGGGCCACCACTACCAGACTGCTTTCTCTTGGACCCAGCAGCAGCAGCAGCAGCAGCAGTAGCGGCGGTCTTGGTGTCCGTTACCTGCGAGCTAGGCGCAATAGCAGGATGATTCTTTGCCAGGTCCAGATTCTCATCTTGTGCTTCTGCCTGCCCTCTCGGCTTCATCTGTATAATCTTGCGCGACCTCGTCGGTGGAGGTGGAATAGTGTATCCATCCTGGTTTGAAGCATGGGCTTGACTAGCAGCGGCGCTGGTTTTCTTCCGCGAGGCAGTTGAAGCCTTTTCGGCGCGGGAGCTTGCAGACGGAATGGATGGTGGGGAGAGAGGGCGGTATGAGGAATCCGAGTTGACTGGGGACAGACTCTGGACAGAAGTGGTGTCGCTGTTACAGTTTGCTATTGCAGCCGGAGGGAGAGCAAAGGCAGCGTCTATCTGGCCAGTGAGACTATTGACCCTCTTTCCGGGTAGAATCTCGGTCGAAGGCGCTGGGGTGGGGAGAGCTGTAGGAGACATTGTAGGATTGGGATGGGACATGCTTGGTGGAACATAACCAAGGGAACAAGTACAACAAGTCAAGGATATTGAAGACCTGGCTGTTTGTGTATTGCAACGGCAGTAGACATTATTGCGTAGGCGTCAGCGAGAGAAATGGACATACTGAGAGGCCTTCATCCCATCCTAGACGCGGGCAGTCTTAGAGGCTCAGAGGCTTCGAGGCTTAGGGGCTTACCCAGTACGATAGACAGCGCTGTGCCGGTGGGTGTGGGCTGCATGATCCACCCCATTGGTTCGCAGCACACGAGCGCCCTCTCAAGCTTGCATCGCCGATGTTGTCGGACCAGCCTCGGCATCGCCGACGGTACCGGACCAGCCTCGGCATCGCCAACGGTATCGCCAACGGTATCGGACCATCCTCGCCATCCTCGACCTTATCGGACCATCCGCGATATACTCCTCCACACGTGTGAGTTTCCAATCTTCCCAGACGTCCGAGTCACTACTTCGCCTTCAAGACATTGGGAATCGGTCCTATCTCGCCGACGCAAACTACACCCCGAAGGAGCAATCGTGGACAAGCACCAATGCCAACGACATATTGAAAGCACCTCATGTATTATTCCGACCATCATCTAGATCCGCTTTTACGACTCGATCAATACATAAACGACATCCAGAACACAAGCACAAAGGAGACTATGGAAAAAACACCCTATACGCCCACAGTCTGCCTATCTGTATCCTCATCGCGTACAAGTTTCTGCATTAGATATCCTTCGTATGTTTCCACATGTTCCAGATAGCCCCGAAAAGTCATCAATATTAAAGATTATGGGTAAGCAGTGCGTGCTTGTAGCAGTGCTGTTGCCGATAAGATGGACAAGGAAAAAGGAAAAGATGTGGAAGTGATCCACTGTACAGAGATTGTATCGCTGGAATACTGGAACCAACAAGCCAGGACTCTCTCGTACTAAAGACATGGTTGAAACCCAGAACCCGCGTCAACGCCAAAGGAACCGGGTATATGCATGACAAAGGAGACCGAACTACAATCCAACCAGACATTATGACATTAAACGTGTTTTCCAAACATCAGTCCGCCACTTCCAGGCTATGACCTATTTGCTGTTGGTCCGAAATCGTTGGGTCCCGTATTCGAAAAGTGATACATTTTGGGGGCCGAATCATTCCTAGACGGTGATGGCGAGCAGCTGACACCTTGTGGTGATGAGTATTGGTGTACAGAAAACTCTTGCCCGAGAAGTGGATCAGCTAGAGAAGCGTAGCCTGCCATGTTAGAGTTGTTTGGCTGCGGCATGAATTGGGGGAGGTCGTGTGCATTGAATTGCATCGCGTGACTCATTTGCAAATCCCCAGTGGTGTTGAACATTGGTACTGGAGGCCACTGTTGATATGATTCCACGTTGAAGCTGTTGTCTGGTAATGATGGTCGTCGTACATGAGACCTGTCACCACTCGTTGACTGTGTCATCGCCTGTGATTGTGGCATCAAGGATGTAGCTGCAAATGCTAATTGCGTGGCTGGCGCCGATTGAGGTGGTGTCTCACGATACATAGCTTGTTGTTGGGCATGCATCTGAGTGTGATATTGTGCGTACTGGTCCGTGTCCAAAGGTGTGCCAGGTGGTGAAGAGACGTTGAGGAACAACCCATTGTTATACGATTCTTCGTGGATTGAGACACCGTTTGAATTGCTATCAGAAGGGAACATTTTCATTGAACCTTGTGACTGCCAATTACAGAAGCGCGCAAAGTCACTTGGTGTTGATGGAGTGGGTGGAGCAAGATTGGTTGTGGCGGACAGTGGGCCACTCGAATCGGTTGACATGGAATAGTTTGAGACGTGTCGCGCAAATTTTGGCGATGCTGCCGCTTCAGCAAAGGAGAAGTTAAGCGGAGAACGCTGTCCAGAGGCACTGGGCTTAGAGATTCGCCCAACAACGCCACTTGACCGGATCCGACGAAGTGCTTGGTCTGCTCCGGTATTCTGGTGAGCTCCAGGAGAACCCGGCATACCTGCACTGTAGGAGGCGCTTCGTAGCGCTGCTGGACCGAGGTTGGCAGGGCGAGTCTTCTGACGCCTCTCGGCCAAACTAGAAGGCTGCCCCTGGGACGAGTCGCCCGACTCGACAATCTCTAGATTGGCAATGTCAACGTTGCTCATGGAGTCGGCTAGGGCACTAGATGACGATCCTCGGCGTCCAAATGCTTCCACCGGAAGATCCAACTGGGAAGGAGACGCAAACTCGGATTGATTCTGGGGTGACATAGCCGGTACAGATGAGTTCTGATTTAAGAAGAAGCCAGAAGGTTGCCCCATCATTTGCGATGGTGACCATGTTGGCGTTGGTTCGTCATAGGTGTCGATGGGTGCGAGGGGGCTATCTGCGGGTAGTGACAGCTTGCGAGAGTCCCAATCAGGATGCGAGTAGGTCGATGTTAAAGAAGGCATGTTGTTTGAAGCGTCCAACGCCGAGATTGATTCCGGACTTTGGCTATCCATTGTATCTAGGTATGTCGGATAGGGAATCTCGACAAATTGATTGCCCAGTTCGCCTGGGTATTGTTGAATGGAGAAAGGATCGTTGAAGGCAGGGTATCCACATAGGCCATTTGGCGTTGAGGTCATCGCATCCATAGGTGCCGAGAGAGGGTATCCAGATAGGAGCAGATTCCTCTCGATCTCTTCTCTTGATTCAGCCTGGCTGGTCTCGATTATGATTGGTACTCTTGATGAAAAGCCGGATTGGTTCGAGTAAATATCTGCCTGGTCACTCACGCTAGCCGAAGGGCTGCAAGATACGGACTGAGTCCTGCACTCCTGGTTCGATGGAACAACAGTTTGGAGTCCCAAAAAATCATGATTAGATGATGGAAGCGGTTGAGCTGGTGGGAGGTAAAGGGCGTGCGACAAATAGTGCGGGTGGTGTTGTTCCATCATAGCTCTGGCATTCATATCCTTCTTCAAGTCTTGCTTGACTTTCGCTCGTCTATTTTGAAACCAGTTCTATGCCAGAATTAGTATTGCAAGGCGAAAGACCAATTGTATGGCGTACGTTGATTTTGTCCAGAGGCACACCGAGCTCGTCCGCGAAACCTTTCTTGGTGCTAGTCGAAGGTTTTGGCTGTTGTCGAAATTGTTCCTCTAAAATATCATGCTGATCTTTCGTCAGACGAGGTTTCACGTCTGGACATACTTGAACTATGGGATGTGGGTGCTGTGGGTGGTCCCACGAGCCGGGGGCACCATAAGAATTCATGGCGGCTTCGGGGACGCACTGGCAGTGTGTATAGATGATGGATAGCGTAGTACTGTCGTCGAGTAATATGAAGACGCGCTGTTGACAATATCGCGACTTTGGGTGGAGATCAAACACGGGCAGACAGCTTGGGCGTCGATATTTGGTAGCGAGAGTCTGGTAATGGTAAAAGTAGAATTAAAGCGAAAGGAAGAAACGAGAGAACAAGCGAGCGAAGTGTAGAAGACAAGAGCGAATGTATTGACCGTAGTGGTCGTTTGAATTAGAGTCCAAACAGAATAGTAGGGACGTTGAAGTTCGAGGGGTGGAGGGAAAGTGCAGAGAGGAGAGCAGAAGAGGAGGCAGTGAACTGCGACCTGGTCCCAGCGCCCTTCTGACATGGTCATGGTTCGTGACTTCTGCCAGGGCTGAGTCTCTGATCATTCGTTCGCTTTGCGAGTTTCGCCCTCACTATTTTTGGATCCTTGGGCTGCAGAAGGGACTGCCACCTGCACGAACATGGACGGGTCACGTCGTCTTGCTCTCGCTGAGGGCGCTCTGCCAGTCTTTGGCAGAGCTTCAGAGCTTCAGAGCTGCTGGATAGCTCTTCAGAGTCCTCATTGGCATACAGACCTGTTGGCATTCCCGCCCACGGACCGCCTTCAGTCGATGGAGGCGTCGGATCAGGGGGCAACCGACACCTCCGCTGATTGGCGACAAGGGCGCGGGAAACGCTCGTCTCTCTGTGAACTTGGCCAGGCACGCCGGGGCATGTCTCCACGGCGTTAGAACCGATGACCCGACTTGCTCTCGTCTTGTTGTGGGCGTGGCCGAGTACGGACTACTCGAGGCCCGCGAGTGCCGACTACTCTAGGCCCGCGAGTACCTTACCGACTACTCTTGGGTAGGCCCGCGAGTACGGACTACTCTACAGTGGGGAAGGGGCCCGCGAGTGCCGACATATATAGGGACGAATCTCTATCGCCTGCAGAGGGCCTGCTGAGGGCCTGCTGAGGGCCTGCAGAGGGCCGGCAAAGGGAGAGAGGCCATTTTCTCTCTCGCCAGCTGTTGTGACCCCCAAATAAGGGCTGCATATCTGGGTTCGTCGGGTTCAGATTATCTCATAAAACCCAGAGTTGAACTTCCCAGCGAGTCAGCGCGGGCAGGAGATGAAGTGCCGTTCGCTGAGTTGACGCTGACACGAAATCTCTGACGACGAGCCTCTGCTGCTACGAACGGCCTACCACCGGCGATCGTATTCGTGGAGGTGCTCGTCAGAACCCTTGTTGACGCCGGGAACGAACATTGCCGCGGCAATCCGTGGTGATTCAGCGGAAGCTAGCACCGATGAGCCATTGTAAGAATGAATAGGGGGAAACCGTGTAACGATAGCGAGCAGTCTGCATCTCCCACCGGCAGCAAAAAGGCGTGATGATTGATACCGTGATGATTGATGCCGTAATGATTGATACCGTGATGATTGATGCCGTAATGATTGATACCGTGATGATTGATGCCGCGATGATTGATACCGTGATGATTGATGCCGTGATGATCGATGCCGTGATGACTGCCAACCCTCTGGACATGGTAGAGATCAACAGCAACCGGGGTGCAGTGCGCGAACTCGCGATGCCGTCTGCAGTCTGTCGCCAATGAAGCTACTCGTCGTACTTGCGCATCTCTCCGCCTCCGCTTGAATGAACCAAGACGATGTTCTTCGGCATTGCTCCTCCTGGACTGTCACTGCACCTGCACCTGCACCCATCAAACCCAACTGACCCGACAGGCATTGCCAATTCTTCATCCCCACCGTCCCAACACGAACGACCAACCGTCACGACCATACGGCCATCTTCCATCTCGCTCGTGCTTGTACCAAGCTCCGTACCCCTCGACTCCGTCTCTGGTCCGTGGCGGTTGTAGAACAAACTAAGCCAAACGACAAAGCCAAATCGTCGCCTGTGGTCAGGTAGGACCATTCTAGGCACGAATCTTGCACCACTCATTCGTCTGCGTACAATTCTCTTCCACGGGTGTCTTGCATGCGGGATCCCCTCTCATCACCTCTAGTGGCTCGTGGGGGGCATGCGCTGGTGCGTTAGAAGACGAGACTCTGTACTGGCTAGACGAGACTTTGTACTGGCTAGACGAGGCTTTGTACTGGCTAGACGAGACTTTGTACTGGCTAGACGAGGCTTTGTACTGGCTAGACGAGGCTTTGTACTGGCTAGACGAGACTTTGTACTGGCTAGACGAGACTTTGTGCTGGCTAGACGAGGCTTCGTACTGGCTAGACGGGCTTTGTCCTGGCTAGGAACGTTTGTACCCCGTACGACCAACCACTGGTACCAAGCAAGGAACTATGTCACTATTCTATTTCCGTCAACGCCTCACTCAACATCCTGCGTCTTTTAACGTTTCAGGTTTCCAGTGCATACTGCAATGCGACTTTCTTTCTAGAAGGACAGATCGAAGCAGATGTCATATCTCGTGATGCAATGCGCTCACAAGAACCAGAACAAGGGAATGTCCCAGGCCCAATTCCTCCAAGTTGCTTTGGAGCACAGAACTTCGGAGTTCATTCCGTCAAGGCGTCACAGAATTCCACACTAACACCGCCAGTCTTCCTATCGTAGTTCTCCAGTCCAACACTTCTCATATCTCTAACAATCCAATCCGCGCCCGCTTCCCTCAATTCCTTCACTGCGTGCGTGGTCGCCAATGCGACTACTTTAAAGCCGGCCCCTTTTCCTGCCCTCACTCCCGCAGGTGCATCCTCCAGGACTAACATCTCGGTAGCATTGGACAAGCCGAGTCGCTCGCGGCCTAAGACATAACATGCAGGGTCTGGTTTGCCCTGTTGCACGTCTTCGGCCGTCACAACATGTTTTGGTTGAGCGAGCTTCATGATCTCGATCCACCCGGTGACTAGAGGGCGGGTTCCTGAAGTGACGATTGCCCACGGGGCACCAGCCTTCTCTAGGTCTTCGAGTAATTTTCGAGAGCCTGGAATCTCGACGGCATCGGCTCCGTAGGTTTTTGGAAGCAGGCCTTCCATATGCTGGACATCTGGAGGATGGGTTAGTAAGAGCATGCATTCCTTTTCGGGCCATGTATCAGCAGAAGGATGAAGTGGCGGTAGAGCAGCACATTTCAAGATCGAGACTTCTGTGTGCAGGCAGTCTAGTGCACTCAAGTCTTCGTCGGGATTTTTGAGGGCAGTTTTGAGCACGAGCAAGTCTCTCACAGGTCTGCTACTGATTTCATTCCATAATTAAGTAATTGAAGGAACTTACACGGCATATTTGCTTTGGAAGGATCATATTCTTTTAATACATCGATGCTTCTCCGCCCATGACTGGTTGCTAGAATGACTTCCGGATCAACACCAAGCTCCTTGCCTATGCTGAATCAGTGAGCATATTTGGCGTGACTGTGCGTCTCGCGTATGTTACCTGATCCAGTGCTTGACGATAGCAGCGGTAGAGTCTATGATGGTGCCGTCCATATCGAATAGCTGTGATGAAATCAGAACTCTACATTCTTCAGACCAATTGTTACTCACCAAGCCATGGAATACATGTGTTTCTGCTGGGGCAGAAAATGAGGGCTGTTCTGCGATGTCTGGCATTGTACTTGTTTTAGATGTGAGGGAGGAAGATGGACTATCAGTGAATAGCGAGGAAGCTGGATTATCAGTGACTAGCGAGGAAGCTGGATTGTCTTTTGTATAGAGCTTCCTAATAAATTCTTGTCGATAAAGTATCGGAAGCATGTCCCTAAACGTGCCTTCCCGACCCGCTCTAACACCGAGATCCGACCGACGCTAAGATATGAAATCTTGGCTCGACCTAAAAAATAATGAGGGAACGACCTCGACAGACACTTGAGATTGCCGTATATCAAACCCAATCGCAATCATGCCTAAAGTCGGAAGTGTGTGCAGTCTCGAAAATCTGTGTACTATCTACTAACGATATCTCAAGAGCCCACCTCGAAACGCCAGCCCGTTCGGCTGCGACACAAGATTGAAAAAGCCTCGGCAGCAAAACAGCGAAAAGAACGACGCAAGGCAAAAGCAGATCCAACATGGCGCACACGACTCAAGAAGGATCCGGGTATACCCAATCTATTCCCATTCAAGGAGAAGATTTTGCAGGAGATTGAACAGAAGAAGCAGGCCAAGGAAGAGGACGCTCAAAGACGAAGAGAAGAGGCAAAGGCGAGAAGAAATGGCATTGTTGGAGAAGCGGCTGCTGAAGTCGAAGAGGAGGATGCCGATCAGTTAAGAGACTTTGGAAGTGACGATGAGGGAGAAGGTGTGGATATGGAAGTCGACGAGTCGAATCCCATGGCTGCGCTTTTGGCTTCTGCAAGAGCGAGAGCTGTGGATTATGCGCATGCTGGAGCAGAGGATGGCGAAGCCATGGACGAGGACGATGACGAGGAATGGGCTGGTGTTGAAGAGGACGAGACGAATCCTACAACCACAGGTCTATCTGGCCGGGGAGACTCTTCACGAAAGGCATTTGACAAAATCTTCCAGCAAGTCGTGGAACAGGCAGATGTCGTGCTCTACGTCCTTGACGCCCGCGATCCAGAAGGAACACGATCGAAAGAGGTTGAGAGACAAATCATGTCTGCAGCAGGAGGCAGCAAGCGTCTTATCCTAATCCTCAACAAGATCGATCTAATTCCACCACCAACCCTCAAAGCATGGCTCGCCCATCTGCGTCGCTACTTCCCAACCCTTCCAATTCGAGCCTCCATGGGCGCACCAAACGCAAAGACATTCGACCACAAGCAGCTCACGGTCAAGGGAACATCGGAAGCCCTCTTTAAAGCTTTGAAGTCATACGCACAATCCAAATCTCTCAAGCGGTCGATTTCCGTGGGAGTCATCGGCTACCCCAACACCGGGAAATCCTCCATCATCAACGCACTCACATCGCGCATGGGCAGAGCAGCAGGAGCTTGCCCTGTTGGAGCCGAGGCTGGTGTCACAACGAGTTTGCGCGAAGTAAAGCTGGATAACAAGTTGAAGCTTCTCGATTCTCCCGGTATCGTTTTCCCAACAGCGTCGAATTCATCAAAGGAAAACAAATCGGAGGAACAGGCTCGCTTGATTCTTCTAAACGCCGTTCCACCAAAGGATATGGACGATCCAATGCCAGCAGTCACGCTCCTTCTTAAACGTTTAGCCACTTCAGAAGAAATGTTTACCAAACTGCTCAAAGTCTATGATCTACCGCCATTGATGAGCATGAATGGTGATGTGACTAAGGATTTCCTTATCCAAGTTGCTCGCAAGCGCGGTCGTTTGGGTAAAGGCGGTGTCCCCAATTTGCACAGCTCAGCTCAAGCCGTCATCACAGATTGGAGAGACGGCAGAATTCAAGGCTGGATGGATGCGCCTGTCTTGAAGATCGCGCCTGCAAATGCTGCTCCTGAAGATGTAGCCGAGGGTGTTGACCAAAAGAAGATCGTCAAGGAGTGGGCTGAGGAATTCAAACTTGAAGGGCTTTGGGGCGACAGTGAGCCAGCGGTCGAAGAGACGACTGCTATGCAGGCTTAATCACTGTCCTCCTGTTCTGAGTCTTGGAGTTTGGTGACTAGCGGCGTTTTACGGAGAAGCTTCATGGAAAAGGTAACATGGCGTTTTACGTTTTTTCATGACTTATAGACGTCAGATACAACTGTCTCATATATATGAAAAGAAGATCAGGTCACATGATGAATACCTCTTTTCAATAACCATGTTTCCAATATAATGACTCAAAAGCGAATCTCCCTCCATATTCCTACCAGAGCGAAGCCCAGCGAGTGAAAAAAAAACCTATCAATCCCAATCTACCTAGGGTACAGACTCGATTCTCCATTCCAGAAATTCATGCTGCCAATTCTCCCATTCCACATGATGTTTTTTGAAAAAGTCGTTAGTGTGTTTCTATGCATTTTTACTATAGCTGCTACACGATGGAGGACTGATCTTACAATAAATGGGTTTTTTATGTCTTTGGTTAATACATGGATTGATGGATTTATTTACTTGTTCTTGGCTCTGTGGCGTGCTCGTTTTTAGTGACGATTATAATGATGATGATGATGATGATGATGATG
Organism: Venturia nashicola; assembly: GCA_004522665.1. NCBI lineage: Eukaryota > Fungi > Ascomycota > Dothideomycetes > Venturiales > Venturiaceae > Venturia > Venturia nashicola. The sequence goes on from SNSD01000009.1 coordinate 733,090, forward strand.
ATGATAATAATGTCTGTTTTCTGGGTTTCCAGTTTGTTTGTTTTCCTACTAGTACATACGAGGGGGTTCTGGTATGGACATACCAATGACTTGTACACCTAACCTCCCTTCATCTCAAGTAAACAGGACCATCTCCATCCCCATACATCCCCCTTTCCATCCCCGCAGAGAGAAGTTTGTTGAAAAATGAAAGAAAAAAAAATCTTGGCCACGTACAATGACCACATAAAATCACTATTTAACGAAGAAACCTATTTGAAAAAAATCACGCCTGACCCTCCTTAATCTGACTCTCCCTGATATTCCTCGGCACAATGACATGTCTATCATTATCATCATCAATAGCAGGTCCATGCGCACTTCTAACATCTACAACCGTCGTAAGCATAATTCCCTCCGTGGACTCGGTGTACTCTCTTTCTTGCACTCTAAATCCCTTTCGCGCCGTTTCGTTGACGGGGACGTCGGGGTTTGGGTCTCCTTCTGTGATGGAGGGGACTCGTTGGTGGCCGCCGCTGTGATGCCATGCTTTTGATCTTCGGCCGCTTGTGTCGTCGGAGCGGGGACCGGAATAGTTTGAGTCGCCTTTGGAGCGGGACCAGGGTTTCTGGAATAAGGGGCGGAGAGTGGGGACGCAGGCGGCCATTATGACGATGTTTTGTTCGACACTTGGTGGGGTTAGTTTTGGATGGGTTGGTTTGGGAGAGAGAGGGGGGTGAGGGAGTGAGGGAGTGGGAGTGACCTACAGGCCCCATAAAACCAACGGTACTGGGTTCCATACTTCGTTTGTTAGCTTAGCTATATAGTCATGTAGTAACATAGGAGTACTCACATGGATCTGTCGCGTCCGTGAAGAGGTACAAATTGGTACCTTTCACGATTGTGACGATTGCAGAAAGCATGGTCAGACTCATCAGTATACACAAGCCAACCTTGGTCGATTGCTTCATCTGGAGCTTCCAGAAAGCGGCGACAGGGACTACGGCTAGCACGACATCGGTGAATGTTGTATACGCGCACAGCCAGTACGAAAAATCATTCAGGATCTTGGGGTTCCAGCATGTTCCGGGCATCGTTCTATACCACAATTTTTGCGTAGGGGTACATTGCGCGAAGACCAATATAATTGTTATCATGGCGAAGGCGATCTGAAGGATGGTCATGCCGTAAAGAAGGCGTGTACGAAGTTTGTTTTGGTCGAGCAGTTGGCAGATGAGGATAGTGATTGCTAGATTGGGAAAGCTGAATGCCGCTGAAAGAGCTGTCAATGAGTGTTGCATGACTGATCAAGTTCAGATCTCACCAAGGTTGAATGCTATCGACTATTAGCGTATGAAGTTTCTCGACAGTAGATTTCAAACATACGGTATCCCAAGATCTGGTATTTTGCAACCTTGGCCATGTGTGCCATCCCTTTCTCAGCTACTACTGCAGCTGTATGTCGCCCGAAACCCAAATGTACTCCATAATGCACAAAGGCAGAAGCAGCGATGCTTAGCAACACTGAAAGAACGATGACAAAGTCATCCCAACCGATGTAGCTGATGATCCGAAAGCGAGTGAACAACTTGAACAAAACTGTCAGAAAAGCGGCTCCAGTCATTACCCACGCGACAAGAATGACTTCGCCTCCTCGATCTCCAGCGACATCCCCATGGTCGCTCGCCATACTGCGGGAGCTGTACAGCGGATTGCTACCAACGGCCTCGAGCTCGGAAAAATTCGCAATCGAGCGTTGGTAGACGCTGCTTCGAAAATGGGGGATGAAAGTACCATCCAGGATACCTTATAGATCTTTGACTTGTATCTATTCATATCATCACAAGCATGCAGGAAAAGGTACCCCGACAATTGTCCGCCGGACAGATAAGCGATCTTCATCGGGCAGATACCTGAAGATCAGGCTCATACCTCGGTCAATTCGATTCCGTAGAGACGACGAATATTAAGCGTATACCTGGACATCAGCCTTGCTCGAAATCGTATGAGCAAGGCAACCGTATAAGTAAGACCACGGTATCGTGTTGTGAGATTGCGACTCCTAGTAGTGCATCGCAAGAGGATATCTGCTCTCGTGGCTTAAGGTCCGGAAATGACGTCTTTTGGATCACAAGCTGAAAGGAAAGAAAACGCCGCTTTTCAGTCCTATTGGCAGATCGCTACACGTTCAAGAAGACCAACCCAGATCGCATTCCTCCTGTGGTGCTGCCCAGGAGACGAGTGATGAAAGATCTAAGCCAGGCCTTGCTCTCTTCCGCCATCGGCGACATGTGTAGCCCATGGACTGTCTCCTTGGGTTTGCATAGTGTGCCTATTATCAAGGCCCGTGAAGACCAATACTACGTGCAGGGGGGTTGGGTATATATACGATATTTTTCCAATCTGATCTCCGTTATCAAGGATCATATAGTGATTTTCGTAGGGATATCTGCCTATAATATTATATCCTTTCCCCGCTCCCTTGAAGATCTTCTCTCTTCCCTCGTAGAAGAAAGGAGTAAAGAGGGCGGAAGTTTAGAAAGTAGATATTCAGACCAGTAGGAATAAACTTTCTCTTTCCTCTCGCGTTGAGATTTACTTAAAAAATTAGCTTCGAGGAGCTAGAAAGCTATGATTCGATACTTATGTTCAAAAACCATTGGTATATATGGCGTATAGAGCAAAACCCCCTGTACATTTAAAGAGTCTGTGCTTTTGAGGAAATCGGATGATTATCCACAAAATACACCAGTGGTCTTTAGATGTTTCCATGCACCTCATTACTACACAGTACTATGGCCGTATAAGGATCCACAGAATCTTCATGCAATTTCGACCAGGTTCGAAAGATTCCAATCAAATCCACTGACTCAGCCCACTGAGCAAGAAGGTTGTGGAGCTTCATCTACAGATCGACGGCCCGAAGAGATTAATAGATTACGTAGTGAGAACGAGAATCTTACCTTCTCCATCGTCCAGCTTCAGATGCAGCTGAAGCTGAGGGAGACCGTGCCTGGAGAACTTCGTATCGCAGAATACCCGAATAGGAATAAAATCGAAAGGCTGCGGAGGTGGAGTATCTAGGAGTTCAGCTTCAGGTCGAAATGATTTGGTAGCTTGTGGCATCGCGTGCACTTCCATGTATACACAGTAATATCTTCAGGCCCTCAAAGTGTATTTTAATCATTTTAATGGCCATTAATCGGGCCTTCTTTCCAGAGCTTAGTAGATTGGCATTTAAAGCAAACTGCATACCATGTTTGCTATCCTGTCGTAGTGCATAACCTCGCTCGCTCGGACGATACACCAAATGGATACCACGACCGTGACATCGATTGTGGCGCAAATTGCCGCTGCTGGGAAAGCCTATGGGAGCCATGAAGTAGGATCGCGCGAAAGCCTCATCGATCTCAGCCGCAGTTTGATCTCGGCGCTAGAGATTCCCAGCGAATTTCTACAGCGGAGTTTCTGGGCAGAGGTCAGTACCACACAATGGTCAACAACAAGGTTCAGAGGTTCACAATATTATAGCCAGCTTTGGCAGCGCACTGCAAACTTGCGGGCGACGTTAAGCTATTCAACCATCTCAAGGACGCTGGCGAGAAGGGTCTCGCTCCAGCGGATCTTGCGGAGAAGACTGATGTTGATATTTTCTTGTTGCAACGCATCGTTCGACATCTTGTTGCTATGAATCTCGTCAGCTTCCGCGATGGCAGGATTTACAGAACCGACCTGAGTGATGGACTAGCGGCGGAGAACTACAAGCAAAGTATCGATTTCTGCTTTGACGTAGCCCGGCCTTCTTTCAACAGCTTCCCCGACTTTTTCAAGAAGAATGGCTACAAAGTTCCGGGGGATGCGAACAAGGGACCTTTTCAAGCCGCACATAAGACCGACTTGCCTTTCTTCGACTGGCTCGTTGCGACCCCACCACACCTGGATGAGTTCTCCGCCTTCATGTCAGCCTACCGCGCCGGCAAAGCCAACTGGTTTGACAAGGGGTTCTACCCAGTCGCTGAGCGTCTCATCGAAGGCTTCGATTCAAGCATCAGCGAAACGCTCCTGGTAGATGTCGGGGGAGGCCGCGGGCATGATGTAGCTATGTTTGCGGCCGAGCATGCATCGCACCCAGGAAAATTGGTGTTGCAAGATCGGGAACCGGTCATTGCCAGCGTGGCAGACAAAGCAAGTCTTCCATTCGAGAGCCAGGCACACGACTTCTACACACCTCAGCCAATCAAGGGCGCAAGAGCATACTCGTTGCATTCCATTCTACACGACTGGGACGATGAGCATGGTGTGAAGATACTGGAGAATTTACGACCAGCTTTGATACCGGGCTACTCTCGCGTTCTGCTCAACGAGATTGTCTTGTCTGAAGAGCACCCGACCATAGCTGCGACGTCGATGGACATGATGATGATTGCCCATCTGGGTGTCCGAGAACGAACCGAAGCAGACTGGAAGGCAATTATCGAAAAGGCTGGGTTGAAGTTCTTGAAGGTGTACACGTACCCAGGTGTCGCTGAGAGCGTGATTGAAGCCGAGCTTGCTGGTAATACTCAGCAATAAGTCGGGGTTAAATGAATGGCTTAGGAGGAGATAGGAAACTGAAGTGGATTTGATGGCGGCGGAGCAGGAGTGAGAATAAGGTGGGATGGATAATCCACGTATCTTACGCACGGATCGTTATTAACAGGGGATTTCACATAAGACAGTCACGTGACTGATACTTGCTTTCTGGTAGTAGTGGCGAGGCAAGATACTAGTAGCTTTAGATTTCATCTTACGCCCGGAAATGAATGTTTGATGTCCCTGATTTAGAAACCAGAGTGCTCTTTTTTGGACTTCAACGGGATTGTTTCCGTTCACAAATACTGATCTTGTATGCAGAGATGCATGAATGGGAGACGAGGCCATGAGGCTACCTCGAAAATATGAGGCTGAAATCACTTCACTTCAAGGTGTGGACGAAAAAGTTGCGGGGCCGACACTTTGTCACTTCCTATATCCAAGCAGAGATTATCGGATTTGCTCTCCACCCTTTCTGAGAGCGGCATGTTAACGTCCAACCACAGCACCAACGATGTACACCACCTGGAGGTTTACGAGTCAATTGCCATGTAGCCAAGGTCCTCTGTTATGCCAGCAATGCAGGCGTTTCCTCTCGATAAAGTTAATATGGGGCGATATCTCAGGTGGAAGACGACTTACTGAGGTTCGATAGTCAATATACTTGATCCAGTACGCGATCACAGCTTAAACGAGAATCAACATATTCAGCGTGAACACCAGAACTCTTTCTTGCTTGGTATCAGTCGAGGAAAACCAATCATACCATCTCGTCTTTCCGTCTCGTCGTTTGGAGTGCATGATAAACGATGTCGTCGTCGGTCGATCTTGGTAGGTGATTAGAAATGTTGCTGGAAATCAAGAAACCTGCAACCACAAGATTATATTTTGGTTCTTCCATTTCATTATTGCTCCGTCAACCATTGATCTCGCTCTTTCTTCATGCTCTTGCGAATATGTGACTAGAAGCGATGCGGTCCTGGTAGGCGGCGCACAGAGGAATAACGCGCACCCATGCACATTGCTCATCTAGCTGGGGCATGGCGTGCTACGCGTGAAGTGTCAACGCGCCACCAGATATCATGATTTGTCTGAGCAAGAAGAGAAATTTAAATCTTTTTGGGGATGCTTTCGAATCCCAGCGCATAACGTACCATGCCTAAGTTACAGTGATTTGGTGATTTGAGTGAGCTAATATTGATCTTGAGCAAGGCTGAATCCATAAAAAACCAGGAACTCGAGTCAGTAAAGCGAGCACCAAGGTACAAACCCACGTGTAAGAAACGCTGCCCCGCATGAGCTGCTTGTGGAATTGCCGATCTTGCCATGCCTACTTCAGGAGAAAAGGCCAATGTGCTATCTGAAGATAAGAGATCCACAGCTCTGAAGGGGATTGAAGGGTCGCGATGTAGCTTGTCGATGACGTGCGCGTTTGCTTTGGAGAACATATACCGCGTCAATTGAAGACCAGAAGCAAACAGGCATTGCTTGGGGACTGACACGATGACATCTTTGAAAAGGAACAGCGACAATGTGCTCGATAACGGTTCATCGAAGAAGTCCAAGGCTGAAGACGGCGAGGCTGGCATCAATAGTATTGACAATGGAAATGGCACCAATGGCAACAGAAAGAAGAAACAGATTCTCCTCAACGCTTTCGACATGTCCACAGTTGGTCATTTGTCACCAGGCCAATGGAAAAACCCCAAAGACAGGTCGGCAACAAAACGCAGTCTCGATTACTGGATTGACTTGGCGAAACTGCTTGAGAAGGGAGACATCAATGCCCTGTTCTTGGCGGATACTTATGGTGGATACGATACCTACGAAGGAAGCCTAGACAATTGTATCAGAAGGGCAGCACAATGGCCTGTCACTGATCCCACCATTGTAAGTACACACTTCAAAGAAAGAGAAGACTTTGCTCATCGTGAACAGCCCATTTCGGCGATGGCGGCAGTAACTACCAATCTTGCCTTCGGCATAACAGCATCCACCTCTTTCGAACCTCCATTTCTTTTAGCAAAACGCTTTAGCACTCTCGACCATTTGACTAAAGGTCGCATTGGTTGGAATATCGTTACTTCGTGGAAGAAAGCTGCGTTCAAAGCCATAGGCATCTCGACGCCAATCGAACATGATGAAAGATACAAACAGGCCGATGAGTATCTTCGCGTTCTGTACAAGCTCTGGGAAGGCTCCTGGAGCGATACCGCTCTGGTGGAGGACAGAGAAAACGATGTCTACGTTCGGCCTGAGGAGGTTCGGGAAATACACCACCACGGCGAATATTATAACATTGATACGAGGCATATCGTAGATCCTAGTCCGCAAAGGACGCCATTTCTGTTCCAGGCTGGAACTTCACCGTGAGTATTGTCCATGAGAGCTGATATGTCCGAAAGCTCACAAGATGGAAGAGCCGGATCTTCCTTTGCCTCGAAGCATGCCGAAGCCATATTTGTCACAGCGAACAGCCCTATTGTCCTCCGTCCCAAGATAGACAATATCCGCAAGCTCGCTGCTGCCGAAGGTCGAGATCCACAGTCAATCAAGTTCTTCAGCACCTTCACGCCCATAATTGGGCGCACAGATGCGGAAGCGCAGGATAAATTGGAGGAGCTGAAGAAGTATGCCTCGACCATCGGTGGTCTAGTCCTCTTCAGCGGCTGGACAGGTATAGATATATCGAAGCTTCCACTTGGGAAAGAAATCACACCCGAAGATTCATTGGAGGCTCATAAAGTGACTAGTGCTCTCTCCGGAATTGTGAACGGGACAGTCACTTGGACACCCGAGAGTGTAGCTGAGAAGGCATCGATTGGTGGTCTTGGACCAGTTGCTGTCGGCAGCCCAGCCACGGTCGCAGACGAGTTGGAGAGGTGGATCGAGGAGGCAGATGTTGACGGGTTCAACTTGGGTTATGTGACAACTCCTGGTACTTTCGAAGATGTGGTAGAACTATTGGTTCCTGAGTTGAGAAGACGAGGACTGTATGGGCAACCGGGGGAGAGGAAGGATGGATTGACGGCGAGGGAGAAGGTCTATGGCGAGGGACAGGCGAAATTGAGAGATGATCATACTGGATCTAGATATAAGTACGATGTCTACAAGGAGGATTTACCATTCGAGGGGGTCGGAGAAGAAATAGTTTAGTGGCCGTAGATGGACGGTTGAACCCATGGCTACCAGAGTACGTGACGCGAAAACGACGCGAAAACGACGCGTACCTGGGTACTATACATGTGTTACATGCCGGCATAACTACGCCTCTTTACCTCACTCGACAAAGTCTTTCACCTGCACACCTTGCAGATTTGCCCTTGTTAGACTCACTTAATACCTTCAGACAAGGTCTACCTTCTCAGGCAGCTCCAAGCCCTTGCGACAGGTCATTGAAGAGCGGCTATCCAAAGACTCCTTTCTTCCTCTCCTCCCACCCAAATCCCGAGAATATGCCCCTAACCAACGCAAAACACCAATAGCACGATCCAAACCTCTATTTTTGACAGATCTTTGCTATCCAAGCCTTCCTACCTCCCACTACCACTACCCCCCTCCACTTTCCTCTTTACCCCCCTCGGCCCAATACTAGCCCAACTGTTATAACAAATACAAGTCTTCTGACTCTGCCAAACCCAATTCATCTGACTCATCCCCGGTCCCAGTCCCGCTCCCTGCATCCCCGGAGAAATATCCTCCATGACACTCCCACACCTCGGACAAATCCTCAATCGACTATCCTTGCTAAGCGGCAATTTCCTCACAACATCAACGACATGGTTTTGATGCCACCTTTTTGTCTTGCTATCGTCCGTCAATCCAAGCCATGAGATGTCGTGGAGATATACTTTGCCTTGATCGACGTGGGAGGCTAGGGTGGTGAGTTTGGTGGTCATCATTTCGGTGATGCAGGGGCTTAGGATGGAAGGGATTGTTGCCGTGAGGAACATTTCTCTTTCGTAGTCTTCGCGTTTGGCGTCCGGGATGCCGGCGTTGCGGTAGGCGGTTTTTACTAGGGTGTCCACATCCGTCAGGTACGTTTCTATCGGGAGGATCGATATCGGCGTTGCTTGGTAGATTTGGAGGAGTTTGTTGAAGGCCGATTTTTGTTCGTATTGTAGACTTGTTTTGAGACCGTTTGTGGAGTGGATCATGCCGTGCCTCAAGGGTCGAAATATCATGCGCAAGAGGATTCGGGGGATTGAACAGAGCAGGATCAGGATTGCGGGAGAGTGCTCCTTTAACATTTGCTCTCGGATCCAAGCAAGGTCCTTTTCTTTGTTGAGGTCGCCTTCGCGGGTGGCATGACGAATCTTGTTGTGGAGAGCGAAAAGTTCTTGGAGGAGGTAGACGCAAATGTCTAGTGACCATTTTACGAGGCCGACTAGGGACATGGCCATCTCTGTCAGAGCATTAGTAAGCAGTCATTGAAAGAGAAGCGGGATCCTCACCTGCTCGTAGATTTTCGTTTGAACGGAGGTTCATGCTTATACACAAGGAAATAAGTCGAAGGTTGATCGTGATCCACGCAAGTCTGGCAGATAGTTTTCGTGGACCCTTCTTGTCAGAAGAGCCGAGAGTACTTTGGATACTCACGCATTTGAATAGAAGGTGATGACGATAGAGACCAGGAATTTGCTTCTGGTTATCATCGGACACGAAGTCAAAGTTGACGGTGAGAAACTTGCATGCTTTGGTGAGCAGACCGTGAGTCAAAGCTGAGACGTTTGAGTTAGCTGTGGTTATAAATGGTCGCAATATTGACATACCTTCACTCAGATTCTTGGGAAGGATTGAGAGCAGATCATCAGTGCTCTTGTATTGCATGGAAGCAGAACTATGCTGAAGCGCCAGTGCAGCCGTGACTGACCCATACCTTGCTGCATCAAGTTAGCCATATTCGCCGTCCAGGTGACAATCAACTCACGATCATCTTCTTTGATGTCGTTTAACGAAGTCGGCATATATTGTATTTTTTCTGTCTTTACAACACCGTCCAAATTCAGCATAGCCACGACACAAGCGTTTGGCGAGAATGTGGTGTGCAAATCTAGAATCGCGTCAACTAGAGCATCTTCATTGGCAGGAGTGAAGCTCACATGTATCAATATTGGCAAATGCGAACCCACTTTGGGGCATGGTCTGTACTTCATCGTGTTCGTCGTCGGCAGTGACAATCTCCATTGTATCCCTATATCTAAACTGTATTGAGCCATCGCTCATGGTAAACGCAAACATGGTATGGTTTCTGATCGGAACGACATTTAGAACAGCGGGGTGAAGCGAAATATCCGTAAGGCGTCGAAGGCGGGCGCGATTCTAACAGAGTATTAGCAGATGCACTATCGGACCAAGGCACTACTCACTCGAGAGTGAATTGCGCTGCAAGCCTTCTTTTTCACCGAAAGCAGATCAAAACAATGCGCGACCTTGTCTTGCAGACCGGTCTTCAGTTCCCATCGGCAGATGGTGCTGGAGAGCTGGCCGTACTGCTGCATCGAATCTATCATCTCCGACGATGAGGGTGTGACGGTAAATACCGCCATAACAGTCCGCTCGCTCGGCTCTTTTGAGCCATGCTCCGGCGCATAAGGAATCAGCTCAAGATATGACAGCTGATATGATAGACTGTGGTCTACACTCGAGGCACCATCCTCACCCTGAGCACCCGACGACAAGCCAGCTGGGAAGCATGAGGCTATTTCTAACAAGGAAGTGACGGCTATTACAGGACGCATGATATACAGCGGCTGTGCCTGCGGATCTTTGTTATCTGGCAGGTTCCAATGGAAGTTGATGTTATACAATTTCAATGCGCCGGTGACCTGGTGAGCGGCAAGTAGTAGGGACTTGTCTGTGAACAGTCAGTCCGGATTTTGAGAATCGAGCTCGATGCCTTACCAGCATTGGGAGCGAAAGACGCATGCGTAAAAGAAGACTCGACAGCAATTGCAGGGCCCTCGATTTCAACATTCGTCTCATGCCATTTGCCGTCTCGCTGCTGGAACAGCAATCGAAGCATACCACTCCGAGTCAAGCACACCAAGGCAGATTTCCCCTCGATTGGATTGTATGGGCCAGGAGACATGTGGTGGGACATGAAGAACTTCCAGTCGTCCCCCAGCCGTCTCGCGTTCCAGAAGATGCCAGACTGGGTAGTGTTTAGTGAGATGGACGCCTGACATCAAGCTGTTAGAGGTCGACATACCTTTTGAGTATGAGGGAAAACCGGCAGCCAATGCAGGCCAACCAAGGAGCTCAGCTCGTCGTCTGGATCGTTGTTGGCCGGCCTTACTAGCATCATCTGACCTAAGGCGAAGCCTGTCGAATAGATCAAGATGCGACCACAACTGTCGACCACGGTCAGGTCGTTTCCCATATGGCTCCATGTTATATGGGAAATAGAATGGTTTTCGGCAATGGGAGGCCATAACGGTATTGGTTTTGAGACGTCCCAGACACCATCTTTCAGATCTCGAATATAGGTGTATAGATCTACACCCTTTCCGGCCTCGCTTACGGCAGCTATGCAACCAAATCTCGACCAGGCGATTTTTCTTGCAGAGAATTAGAGGGAGAGGGATTTTGGAGAGGAGAGAGATTGAACACGCACTGGCAACAATTGGTAGCGGCAAGATGATCGAGTCTCTGTGGTAGACGTTTGGCCGGGGGTGAGGGAGTTATGGCGACGTTGACATGATCACTTCCATCGCCAAACAGATCTTCCATCAACTGGTCCTGATCATTGCCATCCATGATTGATGTTGATGTTGATATTGATGTTGATATGGTTATTGTTCATGTTCATGTTGATGGAGATATGGATGATTAGTTTGCTCCTGGTGGTTTGAGAGGTCTCGGGGCAGCTGTCACTGACTCGTGTGCTACGGAAGTTCCATCCATCCCGTCTGTTTATTGTTTGGGTCGAAGCACGAGGATTGGGGGGTGGAAGCACGAGGATTGGGGGGTCGAAGCACAAGGACTGGGGGGTGGAAGCACAAGGATTGGGGGGTGGAAGCACAAGGATTGGTGGGTCGAAGCACAAGGATTGGCGGCTCCAAAGCCAGTGCCAAAGCCAGTGCCAAAGCCAGTGCCCCCCCCTAGGTACAACTGGTCCCCCCCGCCTGGGTACAACTAGTCCCCCCCCAGTACCCTCGCTTTTCCCCCGAATGCGACCGACGACATCTCTCCGTCTTCAACCCTCCGTCTTCAGCCCTCCCTCATCACCACTCCCTCCTCACCACTCCCTCCTCACCACTCCCTCCTCACCACCCACAGTCCGTACTTTCTCGACGCGCACTCATCGCGCGTTCTTCTCGCGTCAATGATATGGCTTAAACACAAGGCCTGCCAGCTGTTGTCAATCACGAACAAAGCTGCTCCTGCTACCTCTTTTGTCCCTCAAGACAACGCCTTCTCGACAATGAAGCCCAACACCCCCTCCACCATGCACGACGGCTACGAATCCGACAATAGCTCGCGGTTGAGTGTGCTCTCGCATTCGCCCTCTCCACCGCCTGCCGACAACTATCCTCGCGACTATCCTTCGCCAGTCTCTTCAGAAGACTCGCAGCTCTCAGAACTCGGCTCAACCCCCAGCCCCGACGACATGGCCAACACACCGCCATCCTCGCAAAACAGGGACAATCCGTCGCCAGCAAAGAAACGGAGGCTCAACGAACCCAAATTCAAGCCTTGCGAACATGTCGACATTTCCTCTGGCGAATTGTCCGGCGACGCCCAGATCCAATTGGAAAGGCTGCTCAAGGTGATACACAAGAAGCGCAAGATTGTTGTAGTCGCAGGTGCTGGCATCTCCGTTTCTGCTGGAATCCCCGATTTTCGCTCCTCTACTGGTCTATTCAAGACTCTGAAAAGCGAGCACAACCTCAAATCCTCGGGTAAAGATCTCTTCGACGCTGCCGTTTACAAAGATGACGATTCCACCACGACTTTTCACACCATGGTTCGCAGTCTCGCTACCACTACAAGATCTGCCTCTGCAACACCCTTCCATCATATGCTTGCCACGCTTGCTCACGAAGGTCGATTGTTGCGGCTCTACACTCAAAACGTTGATGGAATCGACACCTCGCTTCCACCCTTGTCAACTTCAGTTCCATTGGAGCGCAAAGCACCATGGCCCAAAACCGTCCAGTTGCACGGCAGTCTCGAAAAAATGGTTTGCACGAAATGTCACCAAACCTCAGACCTCGAACCCGAAATATTCGACGGCCCAGTTCCACCCACGTGTCCAACCTGCGAGGAGTCCGACGGAGTGCGCACTCAACATGCCGGTAAGCGTTCACACGGGATCGGTCGCCTGCGACCTCGCATGGTGCTCTACAATGAGCACAACCCCGACGATGAGGCCATCGGATCGGTCGTCAAAGCCGACATGAGGACGCGTCCGGACGCTTTGATTGTTGTGGGGACAACGCTCAAGGTGCCTGGCGTGAAGCGTATTGTCAAGGAAATGAGCGCCATTGTTCGCGACCGCAAAGATGGGGGAATGGCTGTTTGGATCAACAACGACGACCCGCCCAAGGATCTGGAGTGGAATCTTGTTGTCAGGGGACCATGCGATTTTGTCGCTGCAAGTGCGGCATTGAGGAAATGGAATGATCCGGATCACGTGGAGGTGACTGCTGAGGAGGTGGAGAGGATCAAGGCTGCCAAAGAGGTAAAAGTGATCATCAACAACTCTCCGTCGAAGAACAGGTTCCTCGATCGGGCCGCTGGTGTCCCCACTCCGGCTCCTAGTCCCATTCTTGCTCCAGTGGATAGCAAGAAGAAGCCCAGCACGATTCAGACCACGATTGCGCCGAAGAAACAGCCGGCGAAGAAAGCCGCGACAGGCGCCAAGGCGAAGAAGCCTGCCGCAACCAAGAAAAAGACGGTATCAAAAAAGGCAGCGGCGAAAGCCAATACGATCAAATTCCCAGCATCGAAGCCGAATGTTCAAGTCGTGGCGAAGGCAGAGAAGCCTGCCAAATTGCACATGATGGCTGACATCAAAGCTGCCCCACAGAAACGAAAGGCTGGGTCCAGTGAAGAAGACCCACCCGTTTTTCAACCCGTTTCCCCATCAGCGGCTCGCAACAATTCGAACCCTCCATTCAAGTCCCCACATCACCAAACAGTAACACCAAGGAAGAAGTCCTACAGCGATGAGAGAGGTTTTCCTCTGGGCCGATCCGAAATACCAAGCAGCCCATCCTTGCCAGCACGGCCCAGTTATTCTCCCATCAGCTCGCCTGTTCGTGAACGCGATTTGAAGTCCTTCGACCAACCTGTGACACCCATCCAAGAAGACTACGCGGAACATCCTGTTCGCGAAAGTCCCGAAGAGCGAAACCGAATCGTCACCCCAACAGGACCTATTCCAAAGGGCATGAGCGATATTCTGAATTGAAGCGACGGAGTTCTTGGCGTCATACCTATCGCGCGTTGGATGGCACGTTGCATCAACATTGCTTGTCCACCGTTTTCTCCCTTTTCGATGTAGATTTATATGTTTGCGTTGGATCCAGAAGTATCAGGGGCAGGCATTTGCAAACTTTTCGTCGTCGATACTATACCCGCTGCTTTCATATGGCGATATGAGTGGCTCAGTCATCGCACTTCTTTTTCCTCTCCCCCCAAACTTTTATATTTTAGCCTTGCATCGTTCCGGAGTTTGCGTATTTTTTCCCTTCCCACTGTTCTATTATGTATGGTGGAGTCTTCTGCTGAGTATGGAGGATATCCTTGGGTTACACGTACGCTCCAGGTGGGATTGCTAAACGAGATGCGCGTATGGAAAGAGATGGATGGATGGATGGATGGATGGATGGGTGGGGTATAATACATATACCACGGCCAGTTCCTGAAAACATCTTCAGTAATCAAAAATGCTCATTTGATTTGTTCACTTTATGTTCCTTGCATTACCCTCGAAATTTTTCCAACGTATCTCACTGTGTCAGAATGGGTCTTTGGAGTCGACATCGCTTTCGGTAATCTTTTCATGAGTGTTTCGAAATTGGGTTATTAGTTATTTGCCCATGTCGGTTACGTATCATAATTTTATTGTAGAAACTCATGTTGGAAAATGGGTTGTGGAAAGGGCTTTCTGGGATAGGTTGTAAAGTCTACTATTCTTTTACCTTTGAATTTAAGGTAGTAAGCGAATCTGTTTGGTAGTGAGATTGGGGGATTTGGAATGGGAGCTTTGGAATGGGAGCTTTGGAATGGGAGCTTTGGAATGGGAGCTTTGGAATGGGAGCTTTGGAATGGGAGCTTTGGAGGGAGATTGGAGGAGATATGTCGATAGATAGAGTAGATGTATTCATGTAATTTTTCTTTGTTTTTTTGTTCTTGGGGTTTTCGGTACTGGTTTTTTTTTTTGGATATATGTATCTTCATTTCATATAACATTTACCACATCAATTTATATCTCTCTCATTTCTCTCATCTATACTTCCACTTCTACTCAAACTCCCTTTCAATCCCTCATTAAAACACAATTCTGCGCTTTCATGCCTAGAACAGCTAATTCCTATATCCCAAACACACGAAAATCAGTTTCATGTACTTCTCTCTACGCCTCATCTTTAAATCGGGAAAGGGAAGAGAAAGGGAAAGGGAAAGGGGGTACTCAAAACATACCATTCGATAACAACACGCAGCACTTTTCTGTCTCCTAATTTCAAACGGTGCAAAAACCTCCATGCGTTTAATGGAGGGACAGGTATATGCTATTTCGGTGGCGGTATCGCTTTTCGGGGAGCGGGTAGCTTGGATACCTAATTCACACACCCAATCATCAATAACCCGTGTCTTGCCAATATTTTTTCCATGGAGAGTGGATGGGTGGGTTGATTTGGGAGAGGGTGATATATAGACGGGTTTCTCTTTTTCTTTTTCTTTGGGGAGGGAGGGAGGTGGGGAAATGTGTGGTATGATACTTCAATTTGTCTCTGCCGTTCCTGCCTTCCTCTCTTTTTGGTATGGATAATTTAGGAGGGTGGAATTTACATTTCTCTCCATCGATTTCGTTTGCGGTGTTTATGTTCCTTTTGGTTGAAGCTGATGTGGTGGAAGCTACTATAGCTTTCTCGCCAGATTGTATTTTATACTTCTCGCAACAGAGAGGAACGCTTCGGGAGGGTTGTTTGCAGGTGAATGCTGCGTATGTACTTAGGGTAAAGAGGGCGATGGGGAGGCAAAATTTCATTATGGAGGTTGAGAGGGGTGAGAAAAGACTAGGGAAGGAAAAGGGAAAAGGATCTGAGAAAGAAAGGAAAGGAGATCAGTATTGAATAGGGAAATGAAAGAATAGAAAAGCCGACTCTCATTTTGATGGATGGGAAGTTTGAGAAGAAATGATGTTTGCGTGCATTTTAACGACTCTGTTGACAGATGTTGTACCGTCGTTGTTGATGGTTGTTGACATGATACGGGGTTGGATGTTATTCTTGTTGTTATGGACGGTTGTGGCGAGCAGAATTGTTACACGATCCAAGCAGCCTTCAACGGCTGCTTGCTTGACACTTTTGACTTGTACTGCTCGGTTGGAATTGGTAGCCGATAATCCTGTGCTGATCTGAGTTTGAAAATATTTACGGCGAGAGCAATGGTAACATAACACTCATCATGGAGGCCTTGACGGTCAGTGACCAAACAAGAGAAGGCGCGTTGTGCCTACGCTACCAAAAAGGGTCAGCAACGCCAAATAAGAAAGATGTAATATACCGGGGATTCGAAAGCAGTCAATCTGCCTTTTATCGAGGAATAGATATGAGTATGCCTAACGACCCCGGCTTCAGTCGTTGTTCTCTCCTTCCAATGGAAAATCTTCTCTAGGATAGACTGGAGACTCTGGAAGACTTCTGGTCTGATATCACCAGAAGGTTTGAATTGGGTATACTATACTATCCCGTACTTGACAATCAGACTTTCCTTCTTGTATTCTCAATTCGAAGAATTTGGGAAATCCAAGAGTAATCAATCAGCTCTTTGCCGAAAAAGACAATTCTTGATGCATTCTTGGATCCCAGCATCAACTCCCAACTCTTCGTTGACACTATATCAAGAATCAGTACCGGGTACCCAGACACTGAGCACGCCGCTCTTAGTAGTCTTGATACTCTCTCTAATCCCCTCACTGGCCGCCAAGACACGTAGTACTTTCTTGAAGTATCGATCTACGATTTTGTACCGGACGTCTAACCACACACCTCCCTCATCTCCTCCATCTTGTTGCTTCGCAGCCTGATCATCGGAGGCTCCCATTGGCATCAGAATGAATCGTATCGACTCTCTCGACAGCGGGAGCAGATTGAGTGTTCGCACTGCAGGGCCACTGAACGCGAACGTCTCGCTGATTTCCATATTGAGATCGAAGGTCAGGAAATGTGTTGTTGGATTTTCGAGTGTGTATGTGAGAGCAATCAGGGAAGCGTCAACAGTCTCTGGCGTATCGACCGCGTCTCCATCGATAGGCGTAGCTGGCTTTGGCGTCGATACCGCGGCTAAGACACGAGGCTCGCTGTTAGGTAGAGTGTAGGAATTGACCGGGATTGAGCTTGTAACCGCTAAGCTTCCTGCTTCTGGTCTGCGCCATCGGATGATCAACCCCAGGTCTACTGTGGTCGCTCTCCGATCTTCCAATGATGCTTTCCTGATTTCTATCACAAAGTCTCTCGGGATTTGCTGCTCAGGAGCGATCTCGGTGTCACCTTCGGGATGGTCATGCTTCGTCCATGTCAAGGTCGCACCTCCACTCAGCGTGATAGTGTCAAGTTGGATATCCTCAATTATAAGTCCCTCATAGGCGAAGCTGGCAAGAAGAGATGACAGATGCCATCGCTGGGAGATTCCTCTAGCAGACTTGTCTTCCTCAGAAGTCGGTATCGATGATGTGCCGAAAAACGTAGGCCATGGATCTGGATGAATTCGTGGTTGCAGATCATAGTTCGCCTCGAATGCGCGCGTGATGTTTAGGTTCTCTGTACGAGTTCTTGAGACGGGTGTCTCGCGGTCGCTAAGAAGGTGATAAAGCACTTTGACCTCGATAACATATTCCGTCGGCAGTGGGGGTGTAGTAAACTCAATTGTCTCCGTCTTTCTTGCTCCAGCAACAAGCACGCCCAGGGGATGTCCCGGCAGGTCTATTTCCACGTTCTCGGTTGCCAACTCCTCCACGCCAGACTTCCCGGACGACAGCCAGATGAAATCATTGGGCCCATCGCGCGTCAAGAGTCTAGCCTCTAGTGTAGCCTCCGTGTCTTCCTCTTCCAGATTGGCCACTTCGATGTCAATACGGATCGTCTCATCTGTGTAGAAGTGCTTATCAATCCGTGGAAAAGTCATCTCCATCTTAGGCGGTCTGGGCAAAATTTGAACTATTGGACCATCTTCCCGATGTATGCGGCGGCTGCGAAGTCCTACTGCTCCCTGCTTCCACCACAAGGCTACTTCCTGATTATCTTCTGGTCTTGTCGAATAATTCAGAGTGAATTGACTTGTGGCAATGGAAAGAATAATCTCGCTTGCCTCCACAGGTCCAGCTTCTCGAAAGATAAGGGGAAACTCAAGGACAATCCTTTGACCAGCTGCAATTGTAAGGTCCGCCTGCCCCGAATATGACGGCGGTGAGCCAGGCTGGGTGCTGTCCTCAAGTGATAGGGATTGTAATTTGAATTTCGATGGGTTTAGCACAGTATCGACTTGATTGTGCTGTATCAGAATGTGGCTGGCCAAGCCTTCAAGCTGAATAGTCACTTCGCTGATTCTGACAGGCGCGCTACCCAGATGCGCTCTAGAAATGATGGTCAATTGAGCCAAGAGGGGTTCTCCAGCATTACCCTCCAGACCCGCGAATGCGATGGAAGTAGAGACTGCGAAGCATCAGCAAATATTGCGGTCCAATTCTACGAAGAGTGAACGCACGGAAAGACGCGACTTTGTCCCCCGATAACTCGATTGTAGCGCCTGGGTATTGTGAAAGGGTACTGCTCTGCGGCAACGAGGCTGCACATTCGAGAAGATCATATTGTCGTTTCCGAGCTAGTGGTAGAGCTTGAAATGTCTTGTCAGAATAGGCCCTATCAACGGACCACGGAACACATTACCACTATTGTAAAGCTCGAACTCGGTTGCCGCGACGACTTTGGCATCACCAACAATCTTTGCGCATTCGTGAAGGTTGCGTGCAACTTCATACACCAGTCTCCACCATTGATCGCGTCTCCATGCCATTTGTTCCCAGAGATGGAAAAGAGAGCTTAAAGCCTCGTCGTGTTGCTGTGTCCTCATAAGTTCTTTGGCTTTGTCAAACAAGACCTCGTCGGTCGCTCGAGGCTGGGCGCGCAAGTGGCTTGCCGCTTTGTCCAAAGCATTGATGATATCTTTTGAATGGTCATAGCCTTCACGCCCTTGGAGTGAATTCTCGTAGTGTGGTTCTGGGCAGAGATACGTCTCGTAGGTGCCATATCTACTTGCCATTGCCGATGCTGGTGATTGTCCTGGAGGCGTGCGATCTTCCTCGGGAATTTCTAGTGCTCTACGACGACGTCGCCAAGTGTACTTTGCGGCTTGCCGCCACCAATATCCAGGTTGATGCAAATGATGCCATGGGGGGATGCGCTCACCAGCTGGTATAGATTTCTCTAAGGGAGAATAGATTTGGACTTCAGCTCTGTCCGGCTGCGAGAAGATAGCAAGATGAGACCGTTGAATCAACTCGGCCATTATCCGTGTCCATCTCGATTCCCAGGCCTCCCAACCGTAATTAGATGTACCCTTCCCTCTCCTGTCGATCAACTCCCGCCAGCGGTCCCTATAATTCTGCCATGAGTCCACAGCAGTAGTTGTCATATTACTCCAGAGAAGACAGCGAATGATGCGGAAAGCCACAGTATCGGCCAAAAGCCGAGCTTCGTCCCACCGTGGGCTCCAACTCGCCGTTGTCTCGAAAATACCGTCTGGCCCGAGCAATACCTCCAAGCAAGAATTGTAATGTCGACAGGCAGCGTCCATTTCCTGGCGGAACTCAGCAAATACGCCTAATTTAAAGTCATATCTGACTGTCCAGCCAATGGCTGCTAGAGTCTGTGACGTCCCACGAGTAGGAGGCGCTGTTGGAAGAGGAATACTCCCGCGGTTCTTCTTCCGTCTAGTATGCTTGGTGAGGTCTCTATAATATTCGACACACACAGGTTGCAAGGTAGACAGTAACGATTCAACAAATGATGCAACCTCAACTCTGGAGGTACTTGGAGGCATGAAGAAAAACCCCGTCTTGGGATCAAGCCCAGTCGCGCGCCTGATGTTTGCCAGACGATCCTCGATGTCTTGAGCTTGTAAAATGGTCTTGTCGCTAAGCAGAACCACAACATAGCGAGTCTTGTACTCTGAACGGTAAAGGGACGCTTTGATGTTACTGATCTCACTCTTCAGCTGGTTGTCCAGCAAGCTGTTTCGTGCAGAATCTGAGGTGAAATCGAAGAAGGATACGAATACGGAGGGTACGAGGTGCTGATGTTTGGCAACCCACAGGGAAGTCATGACACCGTCTGGGAAGAGCGGAGAAGCTGGAGTGAGCGGTGATATAGGCGAATGAAGGATCCGTGGCGGCGGAGACTTGGAATGGCGAGAGGTTGGAGGGTCTATTCCGAGAGCTTCTGAAGGAGGACTGGCCTTATGAGGTGGTAGTGTGAAGTCCTATATTTGCTTAGCTCTATGGCTCTTCGATATATACACACCGTGTCCCTGACCTACCCTCCCAACAGCTCGGAACTTGAAGCCCTGTAAAGTACTCTTGCCCCGAATTGGTTTGCTACTCCATTCCCCGTCACTCTTCTCACAACTGCGGAATTCTTCCAACAAAAGCTCAGCTCTTTTGTCTGCTACCAAGGGCAACTCCGACTCAATCTCCGTTCCCGGGCCCTCATATACGGGTGGAAAGCGCGTCGTTTCGTCCGGAGGGGGGCTTTCAGTGAGTCCAGAGAGCACGATGAGAGGGAGGTTGTGGGTAACGTAGTCATTTGGATATCCTTCGAAGCCAGAATCCATTTGGACGGTATTGTCCATGTTGCTCAGGCCTCTCAAGGCAGAGTCAGCGCCTATGTCTCTTGTCTTGACAGTTGATCATGGCATCGCGTGGAGTTTGTCTAGGTAGCACGACCACGACTGAAGATTGGACCCTGGATTTTGGTCAATGATAATTGCTTCGAACCCTACTGCCCACGGCAAAGCCTCGTCTCTCCACCTAGTCACTCGAGACACATAATAAACTCAAGCCAAACGAATTCGCACACCTCCTAGTCATTTGGTTCTTCATTCAGCAGCCCGCGACCAGAAGTCAGATTCAAAATCCTCTTGCGCGCATCGGTTCCGCGTCTTCTGAACTATGGCGCAACAACGCGAACAGCAATTCATAATAGGCGAATTTATCGAGAAGGTCAAGAAGCAGAGGCTGGGGAGAGACAACCGTACGCCTTCTCCGCTCGTATCTAGCTGTAGCCATCGCTAACAGCACCTCAAAGCATATGTTTACGACCATACGAAGTCCATCTCCAGCAATCGCGGCAACAAGCTCAATCGGAATGCCAAATTTGTCCATGAGGGCAAGCTGAACAATTCTACTCTTTTCAGACAGGTAGGATATCTTGCTCTACCTCATTCTTCCTCGAGTCCTCAATCGCATTCTAGACAATCGAACATGCGGGTTTCAAGCGCGACATCATTTCTGTCAATCCGCCATATTACACTCCCGATGGAGACGTGATCGAAGACGAGAGCGATGTCGACGACGATGACGAAACTTTGGAAGAAAACATTTACAAAGATGTCAGAATAGAAGGTAGTGACCTCTGCCGCCCGCCATGGCACTTTTGAGCTAAACCAGTTGTACTAGAGCTTCTCGCACCTCTTACTGCCGCCTCCGATCTTCCTAGCCATCCCACCTTCTCATTGCCATACCGAGATAAGGGCCTCCCAGAGCTGATAAGAAATGCGGAAGATATGCTCCACCGTGAGCAGCGGGTGCTGTGGAAAATGAAGAGGCTGTTTACAGAAATGCGCGGGGATTCTCAATGGGCACCAGTTGGCTTATTCCACACTCCTCACGATGATATGATGATGGGAATTCAGCGTGGCAGCATGTCTTCGGCAGCAATCCTGGCAGAGGTGCCTCAAGCGCAGCAATTTCAGGAGCCATCCAACGCAGATGATTTGGCACAAGCTCAACAAGAGGCTGCACACATGGCAGATGATGTTACCATATCTATCGAGCCTGCGACGAATGGAGGCGCGGTGGAGAACGGACACAAACCTCAAGACGTTGAACTCAAGGACTACGCAGTTCCTTCTACCAACGGTGCCACACCGAACGGCACGTCAGGAAATCATGTTACCAACGGTGCGACGCTAACATCAGAGGACGCGACAATGCAGGACAGCAGCTTGGCGCCAACAATTGAAGAATGTGGTGAACAGGCAGACACAGGTACATCAGTGGGAGACGCAGACTCAACTACAACACCAGCTCACCGCATGACGACTCGCGCTCAGGCGAATCAGCCTACCCGGACACCGTCTTTGGCTCGATCGGTGTCTCCTGGTTCGTCGGTGCCAGTAATTCACCCATTCTACGAATTTCCTTCGTCTGTGGTCAGAGAGCTACGTTCAAACGTAGGCCTTCCTCCTCAAATGGCCGACGAGGCGCGCCTCGCTCTCACTACATATATATCTAAGCAGGAAGAAATTGTAAGGTCGTGCAAAGAGATGCACTCGGGTTTGTTGAAGGCGATGGAGATGCGCACCAATGTCTGGAATTGGACGAAAGCCGAAGGACATCTTGGCGAAATGAGCGATAATGAGGACTATGTCGATCTCGAGGAGTGGGGTATAGATCCACGAGATACGCGAATAAAATATGTCAAAGGACAACAGGAGGACGAACAAGAAGCTGAAGAGCAGGAACGAGTGAAAAGGAATCCTCGGCGGGTCGGTAGAGCGGCAAAAGAATGATTGGCTTTTGGACAGAGAAGATGTAATGATGCAGGCCGACAAGACGAATTTATCAATATCGATCTGGGAGAATTTATCAATGTCGATCTTGGAGAATTTATCAACGTCCATCTTGGAGAAAGAAACGTCTAATTGCTGGTTGGGTGGGAAGGGAGTGAATAAGGTTGGCTGCCCGGCGAGGCTGACAAACAAGCCTTGTGGCGCACTGATGGATCGACGCGATATATTCCCAGGCTACGCAGAGCCAAGATATCTTAACATGGAGCGGCCTCGGAAGCTACTCATGAGCCTGGCCTTTTCAAGAAGTCGTCTCCAATGCTACGTGTGAGGAGAACTACGAACCGACACATTTTGGAGCGATTTGGACTCAAACCCTTGCTTTGGCTGACGTTAAGGGACGAGATGGAAGTTAGATTTGCAATAGCTTGAGTAGGTAGTACCTTCTGCTCCAGACCGCTGACTTCGCCGCTCAATACTACGGGTCTGTTTCCAACCAAAACCTGTGAATGCAACAGTGCCAGAAGCGAGTGGAAAACGCATCAAGGTCCTGCACATGTCGGATTTTCACATTGATCCAAGATACAAGGTTTCATAAGAGGCCAATTGCTCATCCGGTCTTTGTTGTCGCAGTGACAACGTCCCTGCAACTGGTCAGATTACGTTTCCAGCTCCAGCTTATGGTGCCTTCAAGTGCGACACGCCTTGCGATCTCGGTTTCGCAGCTCTCACAGCAATTGGACCTTTGACTGGTACCGCAAAAGGCAAGGAATCCTTGGCCTGGACGGTCTACACAGGCCATCTTGTCAGCCGTGATCCGCAGTCTCAGCTATCGCGAGCATCTTTTGTTCTAATTGTTCGAGAGGAGAGGAGAGGAGTAATGATATACGGGAAGAAGTCCATGTTAAGACGGGATTGTTGGACATTCTCGATATTCCTGTATTTCGTAGGCAATACGTATGAGCACACCAAACTCATGATCACACGAGTGACAGTTGTCGTTCTACGTAGGTCCAAGGACTATAGATTAATCCCCACTGCCGAGAGTATCCGTACCTATCCTGGTATGAGCGTATGAACTCCTTTCTCGGGGATCAACATGATGAACTACGATAACGAGGGAAAGTTCAACAGAAGTTGGATTGGCATCATTGGATCATTTTCATCTCCATCCCCTACTGCTCCCCACCCCCGAAAGCAGTAAATAGAAGCTTCGTTTGGGCTCCGATACTCGCTGGAGCTACCCCTCGCGTCGCCACTAAGCCGTCTCTAGCCGAAGGTACACCCAGTATAAACGATAGGTATAGTCCCTCAGACACCCAGTATAACGATAGGTATAGTCCTCAGCCTTGGGCGTGAGCAACCAGTAACACACAGTTTCATTACTACTAGTACCCCCAGACCCCGTAGAAGGAATCATAAGGGTCTTAGGATCAACAATGGCGACTTCTGGCTCCAACACGTCACGCTCTCTCCTCAATTCAATGTCCTCCCCAAGAAATATCACTTCCCATATTAGAGCTTCTCATACTCGGAGCTCAACGTCACGGAACTTCAGATCACGGAACTTCACTATGTCTACTATCGCGTCCTTCAAGGTTCCGAAAATCTCCAACGAGCCAAATGTATGTCTCCAGTTGTCGTTGAACTCTCGAGTTGTAGTAAGGCTGCTAATTGCTTTTTTAGAAACACTACGAGAAGGGGTCCGTGGATCGACAGAAGCTCGCCGACGCCGTGGCCGCCTTCAAGAAACAATCTCCCATCACAGTACCAATTGTCGTTGGCGGAAAGCAGGTAGCTATGATTACCCAGCCTCAATTGAGCCTGCAAATACTGACCTCTGAAATGCTAGATCAAAGGCTCCTCCGTCCTAACGCAATCCGACCCATCCTCCCACGCAACCACAATCGCATCGTACTCCAACGCGTCCAATGCCGAAGTCTCAGCTGCCATTGATGCTGCCCTCGCAGCAAAGCAGTCATGGGAAGGGCTGCCCTTCTCGGACCGTGCAGCTGTCTTTCTCAAGGCTGCGGATCTTGTAGCTGGCAAATATAGATATGATATTATGGCTGCCACAATGGTAGGCCAGGGCAAGAATGCATGGCAGGCTGAGATCGACTCTGCAGCAGAGTTGGTTGATTTCCTTCGATTCAATGTGCAGTATGCCGAGGAGCTCTATGCTCAGCAACCACAGCTCAACTCTCCTGGCGTGTGGAATCGAGTCGAGTATAGGCCGCTGGAGGGCTTCGTATACGCGATCACACCTTTTAACTTCACAGCCATTGCAGCCAATCTACCTGCTGCACCAGCGTTGATGGGCAATGTTGTTGTCTGGAAGCCATCTCCCTCCGCGATTGCCTCAAACTGGCTCCTATACACCATTCTACTCGAAGCTGGCCTACCACCAAATGTCATCCAATTCGTTCCTGGTGATGCAGTTGAGGTCACAAAGACGGTTCTTGCACACAAGCAGTTTGCATCTCTACACTACACTGGTTCCACGGCTGTCTTCCGAAGTCTCTATGGCCAGATTGCATCAGGTGTTGCAGAGGGCAAATACGCCGGATACCCACGTATCGTAGGTGAGACTGGGGGCAAAAATTTCCATCTTCTCCACTCATCCGCCGATGTGTCCAATGCCGCTATCAACACTGTTCGTGGTGCTTTCGAGTACCAAGGCCAGAAGTGCTCCGCCACTAGTCGAACTTACGTGCCAAAGTCGCTGTGGCCCGAGTTTAAGAAGCAGCTTACTTCTCTCACCCAGAACCTCAAAGTCGGACCTCCCGAGGATTTCGAGAACTTCATTGGTCCAGTCATTCACGAGGCTAGCTTCAAAAAGCTATCTGGCGTCATTGATGCTGCGAAGGATGACAAAGATCTTGAACTATTGGTTGGAGGCTCTTACGATGGATCTAAGGGCTATTTCATCAACCCAACCATCTACGTTGCAAATTCACCCTCTCACAAGCTGTTCTCCCAGGAACTCTTCGGACCAATCCTTGCCGTCTATGTCTATGATGACCAAGGTGCCGATCCCGTCGGCGCTTTCAAGGATATTTGCAAGACCATTGATGAAACTTCGGAATACGCACTTACTGGTTCTGTCTTTGCGCAAGATCGAGAAGCACTCAGATTTGCTGAAGATGCATTGAGAAATGCTGCCGGTAACTTCTACCTCAACTGCAAGTCTACTGGTGCTGTAGTCGGACAACAACCATTCGGTGGAGCGAGGGCGAGTGGAACGAACGAGTAAGTCGGCTTTTTCTCAAACAATTTTGATAAGAGGAATGCTAATAATCGCAACAGCAAAGCGGGAAGTGCCAGCTTTTTGTCCAAGTTCGTTAGCATGAGGTCAATCAAGGAGGAGTTTGTGCCTTTGAGCCAAGTCGAATACCCTAGCAATGTTGTTTGAGCGAGCTGGAAACTCTGTACATGATTTCCGGCTTGTGGATACAACTGAAAAGTTGGACAAGATGAAAATAGAATGATTGTATGTACCATGAATATGATGCTTGATGAACGATAACAAAGAAGGACCTGGGAACATATCCTTGCGGAAGATAGCTTTTAGCATTCTTTGTATTGATTTCGAAAATGATGTGACAGTTTCTGTTGCCGAGAGATCCCATAACGCGTATCGGACCAGAGCATAAGGGCCGGGAAATCCAAGGACGAAAGCACAATGCGGATTTAGTACTCCATTTTACAACAAGGCGAAGCAATAATGGATTAACCCATGCTTACAATTTAGTAGAGGTCTCCGCCCATTTTCCCCCTGCCGCTTGTTTGTCAACTCATTTCCTGTAAACGGAGCCAGGGAAGCGAAAGCGTGGGTTGGATATTCTTCATAACTGTGCCC
Organism: Venturia nashicola; assembly: GCA_004522665.1. Taxonomy (NCBI): domain Eukaryota; kingdom Fungi; phylum Ascomycota; class Dothideomycetes; order Venturiales; family Venturiaceae; genus Venturia; species Venturia nashicola. Next base: position 759,518 of record SNSD01000009.1, read on the forward strand.
GGCCTCGGAAACAGATGGAGGATAGATTCTTGGAATGGGAATATCGAGACTCAGTAAGTTGGTGGTGGTTTGCTGGTTCTGTATGTTGAATTGTAGTGGGGAGATTGTTTGGTCAAAGGAATTATTTTGGTTGTTCTTTGTTCTTGGATGTGTGGAAAGCAGTCTATTGGTTCTTTGTATGTCTACCGATTAGACATGATTTCGTGCTTTGTTTAACTCTGACTTTGTCGAACATAGAACCCTACTTAAGAAGATGCTTCCTCCGTGAGATGGATGCAGTGGTCACGAACCTTGATCTCCTCTAACTAAAATGGCAACCAACGTCGACGATTTGGCAGACTGGGCGTCAGGTCTAGCTATTACTAGCAATGCGTCCTCTTCTCCTCATTCGACAGTGGTATCACTTTGGAACAATATCGAAACACTCGTACGGCCTACCAATGCAGTGACTTCACAGATAGGATCTCTTCAATCCGATTCGAGTTTTCCTGGCAACCTTCCTACCAATGACATTGGTCCACTTAACGACAGAATGAAACGACTTAGAGATATCTCTGAGAGACTGCAAAGCCACGTCAGGTTCCTCAAGGAAACGACGGAAAGTTCTATGGTCACGCACCTCATATCGCTGGGATATCAAGGGTTGTTAGGGAATCAGAGCGGAAGCACGCTACCCAAGATGTTATCCCATTTCGACGTACAGATGAAGGAGATTGTTCGGGATGTTCTTGATCATACTGACAACAACCGGGATTTGTTACTGAGGGTCGCTGAGGAATGCTACAACCAAGTCACCCGCCCATCTGGAAAGCTTGATGCCGAAAATTACTTTATACCTTTGGGAGAGGCCGCTCTGGGGTGGCCGTACGACGAAGATTTTGAGAGCGAACTGTATTACGAGCATGAGAGTCGTCTTGAAGTGGATGAAGGCTATGCTGCTGCTTATCGACAGCAAAGTGAGCGGAGATATGAGGCTGAAAAAATGGAAAAGCAGAGTTGGCCTCGTTTTTGGGTCACGGTGTTGAACAATGTCCCTGGTGGACCAACCCTGTTTTACCCGCCTGCAAGCAACCATGTCCATGCCCGAGATTTTGATACTGAGGTTCCGCAATACCTCTTTCGGACATTTGATGAGGACAGTTCGGGACGGAATTCTGATAGCGAGATAACTTCTATGGCGAGCATTTCATTGCCTGAGACCAGTCGCACTGACATTTTCGCATTAAAGTCTCCATCAGCCATTTCGTTGCTTTTCGGGCATCTGAAAAAACGTTGCTTCTCGGGCGAGGAAGCTGACAATCTGATGTCCTGGACCAGTTCTTTCCTATTTGCAATACAGTACGCGATCTGGAGGCTCAATAAGCGTCGATGCAATCCGTCTGACATCAAAATATGTATGGTTGACACAAGAAATTTTCCAAGAGGGCAATTTGCTCGCGATATTTGCTTGCTTAAGACGTATCAAGCAAATGCCAAGCAATTGCAGGACAAAGCAGCAGGAGAATTCTTCACCTTTCGTCTCACCGACGAAGACTACTACAATGGCGAGTTTCTTTCTCAAGGAAAAGTGAGTCTGGTGGACCGGGCCTGTGTGGTCTCTCTGGAGGATTTGATACAAGCAGGACTCTTCGAATTATATCCCGAGTTTGACGATGTCGAAGGTGGGAAAAAATGGGCCAAGCGGGCATTAGAGCTGCGTCAATCCTGGTCAGCGGAGCGAGCGACATCTGATCACGAGATCGAACTTGCGCTCGGAATAGGAAGCAAATGCTTCTCTAGGTTTGGGCCACTGCATGTAGCTCATATTCTCCTGGCTTTCAAGAGCCGCAAGTATACTGAGAATTTTCAAAGTAAGTCGTTCCCTTGTCCTGGGCAAATACCACCAGCAACGCAATACTTACCCTAGGTGTAGATCGATCAATCGGGCGCCGGCCACAATGGGCAGACAAGCCAGACGAAGTTCGACGCTACTGGATTTCTATGAAAGCCGGGAAAGCAGATATCGATTCTCCTGGTTCCATGGCGTTGGCTGACGGAATGCTCCTACAGAAAAAGCTCCGAGAGATGTTTCATTGACAATTCGTGGTGTTCGGCCGGTTCTACCATGACCTTAGATGCATGCAGTGAAGCCGGAGATGCTGGACTTTGTGAAAAGGACAAACAAGACCACGGCAGAGCGCGTATGTTTGTTGTTCCTGAGTGGCAATAGGGTAGAGACATCCAATGAGAGATGGGAGAGGAGGGCTCCTTAGTATAGTCGTTGTAATCAGCTGTCTAGTCCAGGTACCGGTCAGCAGGCTGTGATCCAATGAAGCCAGTGGTCGTCGTGACAAATTGGGCAAACATGGGGTTGACTGGTGGTGAAACGATGGTGGTCATACTCGTAGAATACCTATAGTACCTTGGTTAGGTAAGGTAGCCCCCCCCTGCTTGGCGGCTCTGCGGCTGTTTGACCCTCCCCTTCCCTCGCCATAACTCCGCGAATCACCAAACTCCTGTCGCACGAACCTATCACGACCTAGGAATAATCTCAACCAGCATATCATAAGCTTCCTTTTCTCCCATTCGCGATGCTCTGAGGAATTATCACCGCCTGCCTGTTCGATCCACTTTCTTTTACCGCGAAGCCTAAGACAGCCATGTCTGGGACGACAAATGGAACGCAAATACACAAGCTCGACTTTGATCAGAGGAGACCGCTGTTGCATGACCGCCCAGAGAGATCGCCAGGACCGACGAGCCTGGATACGAGCAGGTCGGGAAGCTTCTTTGAGCAAGTGGTAGAGGGCATACAAGAAAGAGACAGAAACAAGATGAAGACAGAGGTTGTACGCTATGGCAGCTTCGCCTGTGCCACACTGATGTGGTATGTATTGATACTTTATATGAGAGTGACAAACAACTGACGTCTTCGTAGCTTGTGCTGTGGCTCTATTACAGCATTCTCACTCTACGCGCCTCTCTTCATGTCACGGCTTCACTATAGTCAATCTGCTGTCAGCATCATATCCATTGCTGCCGAATTCGCCATGTACCTTCCTGTCGTTGGCTTCGGATATCTTTGTGACAGATATGGACCTCGCCCTCCTGCCGCTATGGCTGGCACCTTCTTTGGTGCGGGTTACCTCATGGCAGCTTTTGCATACAGGAGCGGTCCGCCGAGAGCTTTGGGTGGAGAAGGCTGGCCGTTCTGGACTATGGTCGTGGCATTCATTTTTATTGGAATGGGCAGCAGCTGCATGTACCTTTCTGCAGTGACGACATGCGCAAAGAACTTTGGACGACGCAAAAACAAAGGGGTGGCTCTGGCAGTCCCCATTGCTGCATTTGGACTGAGCGGCATGTGGGTGAGCCAGGTTGGTGCACACCTATTGGTTGAGAGAAGACCCGATGGAACCAAAGGACAAGTAGACGTCTTCCGCTTCTTCTTATTTCTGGGCCTCCTGCTGCTAGGAATGGGCGCCTTGGGTGGACTGGCGCTCAAGGTCGTAGATGAGGAAGAGATGATTGAGGATGCCATAGAAGAGTTGGAACAAAGTGGGCTTCTGGAGGAAGACGAGTTCTTCCGCGAGGCTGCACACCACCACGGATATGGCACCATGCGTCCTAACGATCTTTCCAATTCAACCGTCAACTTCCTCCAAGCCGAAGCCGATGCAATCAAACAACGGCAAGCAGAAGAACAAGCAAGGAAAGACTGGCTACTGAACGAGGAGACTCGTCGTTTCCTCTCAGATCACACAATGTGGTGGCTAGCGGCTGGCTTCTTCCTCGTCACAGGTCCCGGCGAAGCGTTCATTAACAACCTAGGCACAGTGATAGGGACTCTATACCCATCAAACGTGGACCCTTCCTTCATCCAAACCTCGCCCGCAACACATGTATCGATCGTCGCCATCACCTCGACCCTTGCTCGCCTATTCACGGGCACAGTCACCGATCTCCTGGCACCGGTGACAGAATCCCATCGTCACGGACCAAACTCACTCGCTTCATCTCTCGCCTCTCTCCAAGAACCAAAACGCTTCCAAGTGTCCCGTGTTTTTTTCCTCATTGCTTTCGCGATCCTGAATTCAGTAGGCCAGGTCTTGCTCGCCTCAGGCTTGATACAAGAACATGCCGAACGCTTCTGGATCGTTTCCGCCTTGGTCGGAGCTGGCTATGGCGCAGTTTTCAGTCTCGTCCCCATCATTGTCAGCGTCGTTTGGGGCGTCGAAAATTTTGGTACGAATTGGGGCATTGTTGCTACGGTTCCTGCGGCTGGAGCAGCTGTTTGGGGCGTCATTTACAGTGCAGGTTACTCTGCTGCATCGAAGAACGGGAGTTACTTGGCACCTGGGCAAGGATTTGAGGGACAGGCTTTACTTTGTCATGGGATCAGATGTTATGCGCCTACTTTTTGGGCCATGGCTGTTAGCGTATGGATAGCTTGTGGGTTGTGGTTATGGGCATGGCGGGGACCTGGTGGGTGGAAGAGGAGAGGCATAAATGTCTGAATATCATTTCATTTGTCAGATGGTGTGATTTTGCATAGCGTCGGTCAGGATTTTCGCATATACAGCAAGGTGCATGGGAAGCCTTTTGTTTGAGAAACAGGCTTTTTGAGTATACTCGTTTTTGGGTTTGTAGAATTGGCGATTCTGAAGCATACAAACTGATCTCACTATAGATAGGGTTTGCAGGGCGACACTGTTGGCTGAAAGTTGGTCGCACCAGAGATGGTCCAGGATGACAACAACGTCTGAGTTGAAGTACCAGGGCCCTTGAATTTCGTAGAGCAACTGAGACGTAAAGGTGTTGACCGAGACCTCCCCATTTGAGCCTTTCTGCTTCGTTATGACCACTTGGCCAGAGGATGATATCTCGGCGATCGGGTAGCGTCCCAAGGCTGACGACAAGGCTGTGTGGAACTTTGTGATGAAGAACATGGATTTTCGGCTTCATTACTAGCTGCATCGCACCAATGAAAATACAAAAATATCAGAATGAAACATAACAATGCAATTTAGACGTCCTAACACGCAACCTTTGATCTATTCCTAGTGCGAATTCTCATCGTCCTATTGTGGCGTACCCTCACAGCCCTCGACGTGCCCCGCACTTTTGAGCTCGGCCAGTAATTCTAGTAACCGCGCACCCGCAATCGATCGACTGGCAGTAACCAAACAACACCACAACACCACCGTTTGAACATATACACGTAAAAATCCACCAGTATGGCCATTGACGAAGAGACCCTCAAGCATTATCTTGCTGATAATCCACCCTCGGTTGTCCCGCTTGAGATAAAGCCACACTTTGAGACATTGAGCGACGAAGAGAAACTCTATGCTCATTTCATATCCAGGTGGGTGATGGCTGAGACATGAAGACACCCTTCGAAGGAAGTCGAAGGAAGATGGCGGAGAGATTTACTCACGAATTCCAGGGCTTGTTTCGCCGGTACACGAATCGTCCTGCGCCAATGCAGTCCCGAATCGGAATCCATCTACGAGTTCATAATCGAGCTCCATAATGCCTTCAAAGGAGATTGGAAAGCTGTGCAAGAGAAGGCTGGGCTGTCGGACGAAGAGCTCAAGCACTTCTTGAGCTATTCTGCACAGTTCCTGGGCAATTGCGGCAACTACAAGTCCTTCGGCGACTCCAAGTTCATACCTCGAATCGACCCCATAACCTTTAAAGCCATTGGCGCCCTTACACCGAAAACGATCCAATTATGGGAACAGATCAAGGATGGTTTGTTTGCGGGTAGAGATGTGGGATTGATGCACTTGGGATACCCTGATGCTGGACACTTGAGCACATACTATCCGAACTCGCCAGATATCACGAAAGAGGAGATTACAATCATAAGTGATTTCTTGGAATCGAAGAAATTCTTGCCTGAGAATACACGGATTCGGAAGATACCCGATGGCTTCGAGGTGCTAATCGCATCGCAAACGGACCGGCCGAATAGCGATCAGCTCGATATTGCGGAGTCACAATGGGACTTGGAAGGCAAGCTACGGGGCAAGAAGCTGTTCCTTTCATTCGGAGATCACAGCAAAGAAATGGGCACAATTGCAGACGCGATTGAGAATGCAGGGAAGCATGCTGCCAACGAAAACCAGGTCAAGATGATGGAGGAGTATTCGAAGTCGTTCCGAACAGGGTCTCTACAGGCATACAAAGAGAGTCAGCGGTATTGGATTCGCGACAAAGGACCCATGGTCGAGAGCGACATCGGTTTCGTGGAGACATACAGAGATCCTCATGGCATTCGTGGCGAGTGGGAAGGCTTTGCTGCTATGGTCAACAAGGAGCGCACAAAAGCATTTGGCAAGCTTGTTGACGCTGCGCCATCGCTGATACCGAAACTGCCATGGAATAAAGACTTCGAGAAGGACAAGTTCTTGAGCCCTGACTTCACGTCGCTGGAGGTCCTGACCTTTGCGGGCAGTGGGATTCCAGCTGGCATCAATATTCCCAACTACGACGACATCCGACAAACCGAAGGTTTCAAGAACGTCTCGCTGGGTAATGTCCTCAGCGCAAAGGCTCCTGATGAGAAGATCCCGTTCATCAAAGACGCGGATCAGGCAGTCTACCAAAAGTGTAGGGACGCTGCGTTTGAAGTTCAAGTCGGCCTTCACGAGCTCTTAGGCCACGGATGTGGCAAGCTGCTTCAAGAAACCGCTCCAGGCGAGTACAATTTCGACATCAAGAACCCACCAATCGATCCACTCACCGGAAAGCCGGTAACAAGCTGGTACAAGCCTGGTCAGACATGGGGCTCAACCTTTGGCGCTACTGCTGCGAGTTACGAGGAGTGTCGCGCTGAGGCTGTAGCCATGGCTTTGAGCTGTGACTTCGAAGTCCTCCAAATCTTCGGCTTCGGCGATGGAAAGCTCGATATCAACAACGACGCTGGTGACATTCTCTTTGCCAGCTACCTATCTATGGCTCGCGCCGGAATTACTGCTCTCGAATTCTGGGATCCGAAGGCGCGCAAGTGGGGACAAGCTCATATGCAGGCTCGTTTTTCGATACTCCGCACATTTTTGGATGCCGGTCCTGAGTTCTGCGCACTCGATTACACCAAGGACGATCTCAGCGACTTGACCATCAAGATTGATCGTAACAAGATTATCAGCATTGGGCGATCAGCCGTAGACAAGTATCTGCAGAAATTGCACATCTACAAGGCCACCGCTGATGTTGAGGGTGGTATTGGGATGTACAATGATATCACTGAGGTCGACTCATTCTTTGCGGATAAGGTGCGACCGATCGTCATCGCGAAGAAGACTCCTAGAAAGGTGTTTGTACAGGCTAACACGTTTGTTCATGGGGATGGGAAGATTGAGTTGAGGGAGTACGAGGCCAGTCCCGCAGGGCTGATCAAGAGTTATGCCGAGAGGACATATATTTAAGCTGCAGGTATATCAATGACAAAGTTTCCTTAGCGTGGAGTTGGTTTTTCAGGGGTTGAGGTCCGGCATCCTTACGACTGAAAATGAAGAGTTGACTGAGATAGACATGAATACCGATATTCCCTTGCAATAACTGAAGATGGATATAGTTTATGCAAGTTCTCATCAAGTTCGCAAAGTTGCTGGCAATTTTGTTCTTCTAGAAAAATATCGTTGATGGTTTTGGAATGTGAGTTGCCAGATTCTCGTTTTGAAAGACTTGTCATGGTTTCCTTCGCCGTGTGTGAGTTGAGATGTGAAAGATGGAAGAGATGCTTGAGAAGACTTTGATGGAGAAGTCGTGACGATACCTTTCGATCCTGTTACTCGCCCGAAGCGGGACTATATCTCATTCATATCTCCCATTCATATCTCTCATTCATATCTCTCATTCACTGAGCGATACTGATAATCTCCGGACAACGTATCGGAAACATTTTGAAAACAAAAACCATCACTATCTATTCTTGAAATGAGGGCCGTCAAAATGAAAACTATATTCTCGTCCTCTAATTACAAGCCAAGGATGTTCCGAGAGAAGCTGCTTCTGTGTATGTGATGTCTATTGTACAGTGTTTAGAAGTGAGGAAGGAATTGAGTCCACTGAACTGTTTGGTAGACGCTTGCTGGGACTCTGCGTAGACCGACGAAGACCTCGATGATGATATAGAGGCGGACGATGGTGTAGATCAGCGCCAAGGGTCGCAATATCCACAACTCGCTGTATTCAATGCCAGTAAAAAGCATAACCAGCGGAAGGACAGCGCAACATATACTTGCGATACGCCATAGAAGACTCTCTACACGAGAAGTCGAAATTCTACCCGATTAGATGACAGGCACCAAATATGGTAACTGCCAGAACAGTGATCAATACATTTTCCCTTGTATGCGAGAAATTGAATGCCAACAGGCCGACTCTCTTTCTCAATTGTACGCCACGGTCCAGAAGAGCTGGTGCTCCATCGCTGCCATTCTTAAACTTGACCATAAACGGCAGCCTCACGTCTTGAGGTTTGTTCCACCAAAGAGCATAGAGGAATAAGGCCATCAACACCATAGCTAGCGTAAAGAGCTCCAGTGTACTCACCGCCAGGCGTGTTGAATTGCTCGTCTGAGAAGCTCGGCTGCTAGATAAAGGATTTGGACAGCCGCTATTGCTTTGATGAAGCCACTCCCTTTGCTTTTCTCTTCGATCTCGATGACTGATATTCGGGGGAATTCTATAACCAGTGCTCTGAGCAGTACCAAGAAGTCCATTGGTTTTAAGGCATGAGCGATGCCTTCTGGATCTTTGATAGCGAAGCCGCCCATAACAACGAACCATGAATGGGTGGTCGTCCATGATGCAGAACCCTTTGTTTTGGTAAGCATTGGATTGACACAATGTTGTTTACAGGCGATCAGTTGATGACTTGCCCCCACCAAGCACCAAAAAAATCATAGCCCGTGACTCTAGAACGACATCACTACATTGCTGGCGTTGCATTCTGAGACACTGCCATGACTCCATGGTTGATGATATGGAAAATGAGATTCAAACTGAGATGATGGAACATCGAGGACTAGAGGAATCGAAAGAAATTGAAGCAACGGCTCATTTGTCGTCTTTGACTTACCTCAACATTTTCCAACTCCTTCCTGTCTTCAATCTTCAGATACTGCTGCATCTCTTTGGAGACAAATCTACGATCAAACCACTGCCCAGCAGCCAGCAACAGTCCCTTCAGGCGCCAACAAACAGAGCGCCGCATACATTATCTTTCTTCCAAGGATGCGGGAATTCGAGTCCTTGTAGCCAGGAACATTGGAATGTATAACACTCCAGCAACATATGAGAAGCACCGAAAAACAACTCCAAAGGATACCCATTGTACCCCGGCCACTTGGCTCTGCGACCCATCCTCGATATTCGTGATTCGATGTGGAGTTGGCCATGAAGAGTGACTGTTCTCAACCTGAAAATGCGTTGAGCTTCTTCCGACTCTGAAAGATTAGAAATGCCTCCGTCGCCCAGAAGGTTCTTCTTCCTAGTCAAAGTGATGAATTGAGCGTCGGCCGAGCCTGGCAAGGCTGCAAGAGGAGAGTGCGCTTTGAGAGGTGAGAGGTAAGAGGCCAGAATATCGAAGACGGCTGAGACCGGCGAATGCGAGGGAAGTCTTGGTTTCAGCGAAAATGAAGACAGATGGAGGAGTAAAAGAGACAGCAAAAAAGAGCGGGCGATTGAGATATCAAAGGTCTTCAGGTAGGATCAGGTGACGTATCTGCAGCGAGGCGCCTGCAGCTCAGCCCCGAGGCGTTCTTGCCAAGAATGTTGCGATGAAGAGTGCGCGGTTAAGATTGATTGGCCATAACTCAAAGTCCCAATCACTTTCAGTTTCAGGAGTTGAGATGTTCTGCACAAAACGATCCTGGAGAGGTGATTACTCCATCTCTTCAATCATCATCCTTCCTTTCGTTTCCTCAACATCAGGATTAACTTCCAAACCCCTCAACTTTCCCTCCAGCCCGAACCTGATTTGCCCGCCCTCGGGAGCTTGGGTGACGACTTGAATCCTCTTCATGTTCCAAGCTTCGAGACTCTCAAGGAAATCTTTCGCGTGGGAAAGAACCAAGTCATCCAAATCCGTGTCAGCCACAAATTTGAGGACTTTCTCAATCTCGGCCCACTTCTCCGGACTCATGGCCATGTTACTTCTTTCTTGAAACGCTGCGTCGGTGGAGTTGAGCAAAGAAAGCAAGACCATGACTGCTGCCCTCCGTAAAATCGCGGATGACGGCGAGGTTTCGAGTGTCAGTATTGCGAGGCATGATTGTGTGGCGTTGTCGATGACACCATTGGGAAAAAGAGATAGAGTTTCCGAGGCCGATAGAATAGACGAGAGAATGGAAAGGGCTGATGCTCTGATCCTTATATCCTCTTCTAGACCAGTCTCTGTCCAGCCTTGCACAATCTTCGAGATCGCCTCTCGTTCTAGCTTTCGTCTTTGTTTCTTCGCCGGTGACAAGACTTCACCATCGGAATCTTCTTCTTCGGATGGGAGATTTGGAAATTCACCGCCAAATGCTTTTTCCGCTTCCCTCTTCTTGCGTTTCTCGAGTCGCACTGCTGCTTTGCGCTCTTGTTCCTCTTTCCGTCTTGAGCCTCTGCGACTGGAGACTGTGATGCAGGCTTCCGCAACACCAGCCAGCACCTTCGATCTTGCCACGCTATGTAGCGCATCATCTTCCTCAGTCATCCCATCCACCAGTAAAGACAGTGTCTGTCCGACACGAAGTCGTCCGTCCACTCCAGTCTCTTCTTGAATATCCATGAAAGCCTCGCTTACAAGTTTCGTGACAAAAGTCAAGTCTCTCCTCAATGCAAGTTGCACCAACACTTTGATTGCAGCAAGGAATACATATTCCTCGGTCTCATTTCTGACAGTACTGAGGAGCAAGAGGGCAATGGTGGGAACGTCAAGTGGCTCTTCAGGCATTTTGACGAGGGATTCGAGAGCGTGAAGAGCGGAAGTGCGAATTGGTGGTAACGACGAAGATAGATCTGTGGTTATCATGTTCAAAGTTTCGTGAATGTCGGTTTGGAAAGCAGGAGTATTGTGTCTTGATGAGCCCGGTTTTGGACCGTTTCTGAGCAAAGACAATGATGATTGTATTGAGAGGGTTAGGGATGCAGAAAGCACGGAGTTTGGGTCTTTTGCGAGTGACGAGAGGGTGCTTCTGATGTCGTCCAATACGATCAATGTTGCTTTATTGGATGTAAAGTTCGTGCTTGTCAGGATTGCGTTCAATAAGCTGACTGCTACCGCGAGCATCTCATTAGGGTCATCCGAAGTTCTACCCAGTTCTTCGGTTGGACTGACCAGATTCGTCAAACTGGAATATGTTGCAGTCTTGAGGTTCCTCTTACGCGTGGTCTCGGCTTTGATAGACTCGTGTTGTTGACCCAGGATCTGTGCGATTAAATGAAGTATCTGGTCTGGATTTTGTGATATTTTGTCTTGAAACTTCTCTAAAACAGCCTGAGCTAGCTTTGCTTGCATCAGATTCTGCAGCGGATCGGCCTCGACTTGTAACTGTTGCTTTCCTTGCTCGCGCTGCGGGATCAACCATTGCCTAGAAAGATTGAGGAACAAGGAACTGATAACCTGCTCGTCCACGGCACCAGATGAAAGCAGCCGAACAAACTGATTGACACGGAAGTCGATGCGAGGAATAGCGTCGATTATATTGACATTAGTACCCTTCCTACTTTCCCGCTCTCTGATTGATATTCCACCACTTGATCCTGGTCCAAATTTCCATTGCGGGGATCCATCAAAAAGAAGATTCGTTGATAGGTAGTCAACATCTTTAAGGCTACCAAAGAGCCTGAAGAATGTCTGTAGTAAGCCAAAAGCCAGCTCTGAGCACTCTGCTGTCGCGATCGTTGGATTCTCAGCTGAGTTCATCAGAGCCCATAAAGGCAACAAAATCGGTCTTATTAGACGTCCTGTGAGCCCGGGATTTGGATGTGATGTCGTGAGAATGCTCAGACGTTTCAAAGCAAGAGTTAAGGCGGTGGTAGACACCAATTCCTTTTCTAAAGACTCCGATTCTATTTTTCGATTTTGGGTGGTTGGATTAGCTGACGGGTTCAGAGCTTGGTGATCTTGCTCAACAAACAGCTTCCAGCCAATCGTGCCAGGTGCTCCCAGAGCTCGTTTTCCCAAGATACCACTTCCAATGACGAAGGCAGCTGCACGACTGAGCTCTTCCTCATCCGCTTGGTCAAGAAGATCCAGTAGCTGTGGAGCGAGTCGTGTCAGGTACTCATCGGTGGCAATGCTCTCAGGGATGGACGATAGTAATCTCGACGCCTGTTGCAGGCCTTCTAGAGGCAGAGCAGCACCCTTTGAAAGCTTAGGATTATCGTCGCTTGCTGGTGCTGGACGTGCGGGGTATGAAGAGGCTATGAACTCGATTGTGTGTCTGACACCGTTCGGTCGCAACGGAAGCAGAGACAGATGTCTTGTAAGCATCGTGCGAAACCATGCAGGAGTAGAAGGTTTATTCAAGCCGGTCAAAGCTAGGTACAACGTTGGGATTGGCAGCCTAGATTCGAGTTGGTGAGGAAGGACTTGGGTGCGAAAAGTCGACTGACCTGCTCAGATATTTTTCAAAATTCGGAGGAAGATTTGACAAACCTTTCGAGTGCGATATCCAAGAGTTTCCTGCGATCAAGTCTGCTAGGAGTCGATGACGGATGATGTTCTCGATACCTGAATCAGGAGTGGCGATGAAGCTATCAAGAGATAACAAGGCATAGTCGATCAGACCGTCGCCAGGCGTGGGAGAGACATAAGAGGGGTCTGGCTTGCGCCAGAGTAATGACTTGGTCCTTCGTTCTGCAAGATTCCCGACCCCAGACGGCAATGATGGATATATGCCTTCCAAGACCAGCACATCAAGGAGGTTGTAGACGACACCAAGTAGCCTCGAGTCGTATGCCTTTTTCAGACCATGGCTACTTTGATCGAATATCACAGCCTCGTTTATGGATAGCAGGAGACGACTGGCTTCCTGCAGCAAGTATTGCCTTCTTTCCACAGAGACATCTGCATCGTCCTGGACCGCTGCGAGTCTTGTTGAAATGCTCTTGGTCGAATCTCGTTCTTTGATGGCCGGAGCAAGAAACTTGTCAATCTCAGCAACGACTCTATCCACTGATGGAGCTGCTGGTAATTGAAGAGACATGGTGATGTTTGGGTTAGACAGGAGAGAACAGGAGAGAAAAGAAAACAAGTTAAGATACCTAGGCAGGTTGATGATTTGTAAGATACCTAGGTAGGTTGATGATTTGTAAGTAACATTCGCATGGTCACGGGATATTAAAGTGGGTCGCGTTTTGTCGCGTCCACCAGCTTCAGTTCTTCTCCGTCTCATTCTCTCTTCTTCACCACCATCAACAAATTCCAGTCCGCCTCGAACTTGTGCCCTCGTACTGCCCCCTACGCCCCCTACCATACAGTCTGCCATCGAGGACGTTGAATCTCACGGGACCACCTCGCCAGCCTACTGCTTTACCTACCAACACTCTCTCCAACCACACAACCATGCATCGCCCCCTCCCCACTGTCACCAAATCTCGTCTTCCAGTGAGCCTAGCTTTCTGGGATGTCTTACGATCTCCTCATTAGTCTGCACACATGGCGACACGTCTTTCACATTGGAGCCGCCAACCCCGTCTCGTTGCCTGGGAGTTCTTGCTTCGTCGTGCTTTGGTGGCTCACGCTATCTTACCAGGGCTCTTCGAGGAGGATGAGAATTGGAGCTTAACCCTAGCCCATCATCGGTTCTAGTTTCGCGGTCATCGTTGCAATCTCTGCGGGACACTTCTGGACGACACGCTTTGCGACCAGATGGCAACATCTGCGAGCGAGACGTGGAGCGAGGAAGAAGAAAACAGAGAGCGCGTCCGTCATGCGGAGTTCCTCATGCGCCGCAATTGGTAAGACCTTCACGTGAGGGCGCGCGTCGATCAACACCGTTCGCACATTTGACTTTGGTCACCCATATGACAGCTTCGTTGAGAACACTTCAGAAAGGGCACGGAGAGGCAGGGCAAGAGATGCCGGGCACCTCCATGAGGATCGTCATTGGGAACTCCATACGCCGATGGATCTTTGGCTGATTGGGAAGGTCACATTGTCTGTCTGCTACGCGGGATACCGATTGTCAGGATTCGGCACTTCACCTTCGCATCTACATCGCGTCTTCGGGCGCCCATGGCTGCGTATTTTGATTTCGGGTTGCCATCTCTCAATCAGATAGAGGATGAGCATAGTGGTCTCCATCTGGAGTTTGACCTACACACAGATTGCACATTTCAGTCGTCACTCGCGCTCATGACTGCACCGCCATGGTACCTCGTGTACTGCGAAGTCATTGATCTACAAACAGACACTGAAATTACCTGCACATCATCGCGCGGCACGCTGTCACGCTCCGCATTCGAAGTCTATGAGTGAGCATGTCACTTCGTCAGAGATTTACAAAGTTTTGGGTATTTGCGAAATGGATCTGTTTATTTCTTGTTACAAAATTATCGGCTCCAGTATGCGCCAATAGACATCAATGCCGGCCAGCCAGTATCACCATCTCTTCATTGGTGGAGCTTTCCCGTATATCTCTTCTACCTGAACACTTATCGTTCTTCGACATGTGGTCTATCCTCCCTCCAACCTTGCGCTATTTGGCAGCAATCTCAACAGCCTTTGTCAAGGCATCCGCCAGCGACACTGACACTCCTAGTGTGGTCATGGCCAGCCGCGTCAATCATCTCCATGCAGTTTTGTATGTCGATTGATGAGCGCCGATAACTCGTCACTCCAGTTGCCTGCGGCTTGGATCTGACATTTGCCTCCTTAGGGAGATGGAAGCGGTTTTTGCCGATGTACTTTGTTCGCTTCACAACGCCCAACGGTTTCAGCTTGCTGGTACCCGAGAGGAAATCAAAGACTAGTCCTAGAGAGGAATGCATCCACAAACAGAGAGACCACGCCTTTGGGAAGTAAAGCAGTAGTCGCGCGCGATGATTCTGGAAGACCAATCGAGGTGCTTACTGTACTGTGCAGTCGGAGGTTTGGAATACAGACAGTCAAGATCAGCTCACGTTTTAGAGTCGGACTTTGTTGATGATTGTCGGACGGTCTTCCAAAGTCTGGAGCGTGCTATGCTTCAGCGATTCCTAGAAATGGCACATCATTTGAGTAGTGGCTGATGTGTTCAGTCATCTTCAGCCTGTCACCGCTTGGGCGTCGAACGGTGGTTTGGAAGTGAGACTCAATCGCTGGATTACAGGGAATTCGAAGGCGGGACCTCCTACGGAGTGTCAAAGTTCTGGCTTGTCTGTCTCCAATCCTTGCTAAACATTGTCTTTTGCAACCGAACCTCATCCGCTAGGCAACCTGTAAGACGCTTTCAGACTGTTCGATGGCAATGAAGACGCATTCATTGCTAACGCTCTGTGTTGGGACTGAGGATTGTTGCCGCTGGTGTGATTTGGATGGCGGTGGGCCATCACGGTCGTCTCTTTGGAGGCGGCCTACTGCTTTTTCGATAAGTTTGCACTTTCCACGTTGCTGGAATTGTACAGCTAACTATGCAAGTATAGGCTGATAGCAGGAGAGTATCGGCCAGCTTGAAGATGTCTGATTAGATTGAAAAACATAATCGCTCACTGCAGTGAGATCAGTACATCAGAGATCCGAAGTCTTCGAGAGCTTGAGCGTGGACGTTGTCGGCTCCTGTTTTGTCCTGCTCAACGTCGGTCACACTTGATGTGACGGCAGCTCCATGACTTGGAGCGTCTTTGTCGAGTAAGACTATCCAACTCAACCCCTTCACGTCCAATACCATGATGAAAACCATTATGTATCGTCATCCTTAGGCGTAGGTTGGGTCAGGGAATATGCAGCTGGGCGGGCACTTCGGTGATCCATCCGCGGTGGTCCTTGAACTTAACACTGCCGACTATAATCTTCTCTCTGACTTCGCAATACCTGTCACAATCCTTCCTCATCTTGCGATCCGACAGAGGCTAACTGCGTGCATAATTAGTATGTTCACCGGGGTTTCATTCATAAGAGCCTATGCATCATTGCCAAATTCCGTCTATAATGTGGAACCCCTATCTGATATTATCGGTGCTTGGAAGAAGACATCGGCTTGTGACATGTAGGCATGGATTGTGGACGCGCATGGAAGCTTGAAAAGAAAGGATGTTCTTTGTCCCATCAGACATGGCTCAAGTCGTGTGGCCTCTTTCTGTATGATATTAAAAATGGAAAGAGTTCATCTTCAGAAAACTGAGCGCTCTCATTATTCAATCAACTTCTCACAGGAACTCAAATGATGTTCCTGAAAATCTCTTCACAGTACTATTTCATCGCCTGGCCCGAGTGCGTGAGCTACTCAAACCATGGGATAGTAGCAGATTTAAAGCACTGGAGTGGACTCACAATCGACAGTTCGAATGGCGGTGCAAAATTGTATTCTGAAGCACCTCAAGGTTCTCAGATTAGCACAATATTGCCAGTTTATAGGCACCGGCAAGTTTTTGCTCGGTTCGATTCTTATTCCCAAGTGAAGCTACGGTTCATTAGAGAGGTAATCTCAACTCTCTTAACTCTAGAGAGCTAATCATATCCTGAAGCCAAGTGTGCCATGGAGCTTTCTTCCGAGGTTGATAGTAGGTATAATTCACAAAGTCCACCCAAGATTCCACTAGCACACGTATCAAGTCACCCTAGCTATTTACTTCAACAGTCCAACACCCCCAATAGTCTTGCTTGACAATAAACGAAGCCATCCCTTTGACATTTCAAAGGGTCAAGCCATCGAGAAGAAGAGAACGTGCGTTTTACCATATACGCTGGGTTGCGCAGTCTAAGGTGTATACATATCATTATCCTCAGCATCTAAAGGTGATTCCACCACAAAAACGAAAGAAAGATTACATGCATGGAAATCACGGTATTGGCCGTCCAGCTACTTGCCTATAACATCACATAACCTTCATGAACATCGAGGTGAAGGGTGGCATGAAAGTGAATCAGATGTTGTACAAGGTCAGAAAAAGCGTTTTCCAGCGGAGAGACAAGAGCTAGTTTACATGAACGGGTTATAGGGTATAGATTTAAGACTAGGAAGAGGAGCACAGGTGAAAACACGACAATAGCAAAGGCTTCGCCCGTCACCGACCATTCTTCCTCACTCCATCTAGATCTTGTCAGCCAGCGGTACAAAGGAGACATCACTCTCCGCGTGTCTGGGCTTTCTTACGCCGTGGTAATTTGATCGAGCGTCCGCCTTGTGCGATGCTACCATTGCCACTGCTTCGAGACATGGTACATTGTGGTACTGCATCATCCGCACCCATCGAAGCAAGTGCCTGTTGGTGTTAGCGAAGAATTAGTTGAATTGACAGGAAAACGTACAAAGGAGTCGGTGTTGTGTGCGAAGTAAAGGTACATTCCGTCCTTGGTTTTCTTGACGCTGAGCACGCCAATTGCACCGACAGAATGGCTGTTCTTGACGCTAGGGTGAGCTGCGTAATTAATCAGCGGATGCGGAGGACTGATTTGACGTCCAACTTACCCATGAAATCACGTTGTATGAAGGTGTTGAGGACTTCATCGTCGTGCGCTTCCTCCAAGCCTCCATCTTGCCGTTTTCTCATACCAGTGTACAGTCGTTCAGCGCAAACAGAGGCTGCAAGAGTAGTACCCATGTGCTCACCAGTCCCGCTTGTTACAGCTGAAACACAGGTCTTGTTGATGTCCTCCGGGTGGACAGGGACAACAGCACCACCAACTCCGACCAATGCAGCTGGCCCTACACGCCCTCGATACTTCATACCAATGCCACCTGATGATGCCCCGCAAGCCATGCGGCCAAATCTGTCAACAGCGATTGCACCGACCGTGTCAGTGATCCGATCCTCGCCGCGCTGCTTCTCAGAACCATCATTGAATAACAGGTCCGAAAATTCAGGCGTTGGTGGGAGTGGCATGCCTTCTTTGACACGAGTCAAAGGTGTAGAATGCATTGGAGATGGAACGCAGTCAAGAGGTGTCGATGGAATCGGTATACTGGCAGCATGCAAGAGTGTCTCGTAATCATCTGGAGTGTTTGGTGGAGGTGAAGGAGTTAGTGACGGCAGCTGGAGAGTTGAGGAAGATGATCTCGAGTTGCCACTTTCATCATCTTGAGAGTTGTCGTTGGTCTCGTCGTGAGAACCATCCTTTGCGGCCTTTGAACGTCGCATGGTCCAAAAATGATCGTCGGTGTCGATGTCCATTTGTTCCGAATCATGCTCGATGGAAGTCGCAATGGAGTCGATAGCCTCAGTCTCGGACAACGTCAAGAGTTTTGGGATGTTTTGAGAACTGTTGATGAAAGCGTTCGTAGAAGATTCATGGATTGATCCACGTCTACCCTGAATCTCATCATCAGAATCTGAAACCATGGAGGTGTCTGATGCTCTATCTTGGCTGAGAGCTGAGCGCGGAGAAGAGCTGTAGCGGGTAGATAATGAGGCTTTTGAGGGTGTGGATGGTGTAGATGAAGTTGATTGGCTCAATGGACTTTTTTTCTCGAGTCTACGAGTGTGCTTCTCTCGCTCGCTATTGATCTTGGATGCTTGGGCCAAGGGCTCCGGAATAGCATTGATCATGGCGTGAAACTCCCTTGAAGACAATTCCTTCTGCTTGTCTCCGTGCTTTTGCTGCTTTCGTTCTACGGCCTTGAGGTCATATCTCCATCGAAGCCAACGTTCTCTTGCTGCTGGAGAGACAAGGATGTCGTGTGGTAGGATTGGAATTCCATTGTCATAGGCAAAGTCGGAGGCACCTTGGCCCACTAGCAGGTTCGGAGGCACTCGACGGAGGGTGAGTTGTTTGTCGCTATGGTCAAGGACTTTTCTTGCCACTGAGATTGGATTTTTAACCTCTGTTACCAGTGTCAGCACACATCTATCAAGCGCGGCATAATACCCACGGGCTATGGCACCAACGCCCCCACTCTTGCCCATGTGATCTACAACCAAAGCATCGCACTCGACGACGCCATCCATGGACAAATTGCTCCCATAGCCAGCATTGGTGATCTCGCGGTCTTCAAGAATTTTGATAGCCATCTCTACGGCATCGACGGCGCTGCCTCCCCCTAATAAAATCTGCATGGCAGCTTGACATGCACTGCACAGTGTTAGTGGCGGATATCGGACTTGGTTAACATGTAAGGTACATACTCGCTACACGCTTGTAGATGAACGTGCTCGTTGGCAGTGGAATGAAATCCGGCTCCAGCATGGACGAAGATGGCTGGTGTCTCGGTTGACTTTGGATTCTTCATCTTGCTGGACTTGCCAGAGGCTGGAAAAAGGCGGTTGAAAAACGTGATGAGAGTTGGTTGAGGAGCGGCAGTGTAAGTCTTTGGATTCGAGGGATGGTGGGCGGGTTACTTAGGAAATAAGTCGAGTGTTATGGTAGCAGCTGTTCAACAGTACGTGTAGAGAAATTGATGAAGATGTGGAGTACCTAGAGAGGCGGCGTGAGGATGTAGAGAAGCAGGAGAAGGAGAAGAAGATACAAAGCTGAGTAGATGCTCATGTGGTTGGACGTTGTTTCTTCATGTTGGAGAGGCAATGGGTGCAAGATGCAACGCGATGGGTTGTTTACACTGGAAAGCGCGACTTCACTGGGCGGCATCTGGAGATATACGGGAGCCAGCAGTGATACTGCAGGATTCAACCATCAATTCATCCATTCCGACAATTGCGTCGGGGGAATGGACAAGATAATCCCCTAGTAGTATGGGGGAATGGACAATATAATTCCCTATTAGTACGGGGGAATGGACAAGATAATTCCCTATTCGTATCGAGGACTGTCCAACGATTCGTCTGGAAGCCACTGATCCTCAGGTTGATTAGGCTCGAGTAATCCTCAGGTTGATCAGGCGCGAGTGATCCTCAGGCTGATCAGGCTCGAGTGATCCTCAGGCGGATCAGGCTCGAGTCTCGACAGTGGGAGTGGGCCATACATTCTACGTCCGTGCACTCGGTTCCCACATTCGTCACCCAGTTCCAGCTGATGTGAAGGAGGATAGAGCTGCCTGGTAGACGTCGACATCCTCCGTCCTCACAATACTCCCACCGAGACTGATACACTGTTCTCTCAATCACACTCAAGTCTGTACGAAGCCCCGAGAGGCGTCAGTAACCCGCCATGGCTCCTCAAACTCCCGCCGTTGTCATGGACAAGTACGTGGGATTCACCCTTATACCGCCAATTGAAGCTAATCTCCATGTCTTCACAGCGGAACTGGTTATTCCAAACTCGGTATCCCTGGCCCTCAATTGAAACCCCTTCCTACCCGCTGACCATACGCGACAGGCTTCGCCGGCAACGACTCCCCCTCCTTCGTATTTCCCACCGCCATTGCCACAAAAGGCTCCGCTGCCGGAAGTGCTACTGGTGGTTCAGGATCTGGTCGCCCAGCAGTTGCAAACAAACCGTCCTTCTTGACTGGTGGCGCCGGACCTGGTGGTCATCTCTCTGGAAAGCGCGGAACTGAGGACTTGGATTTCTTCATTGGCGATGAGGCTCTGGCAGCATCCGCAGGTCCTGGTACGTGATTATTGCAGGATTGCAGACATCGGAAGACTGAAGCAGGAATACACCGCTGACTGGCATAGGTTATGGCATACACTATCCCATCAGACATGGCCAGATTGAGAACTGGGTAGGCTCGTCGACTCAACAACAGGACTGCTATGGCTCACAATCACCAGGATCACATGGAACGCTTCTGGTCAAACTCCATTTTCAAATACCTGCGTGTTGAACCAGAAGACCACCACTTCTTGCTGACAGAACCCGTAAGTTGAACTGTCAATTTCAAGCGGATTTGAAATCAACTTCTGACAATCCCGGATAAGCCTCTTAACCCGCCTGAGAACCGAGAAAACACAGCTGAAATCTTTTTTGAATCATTCAACTGTGCGGGTCTGTACATTGCCGTCCAGGCGGTACTTGCCTTGGCAGCATCATGGACTTCATCCAAAGTGCAAGATCGTTCATTAACGGGAACTGTCATCGATTCCGGAGAAGGTGTAACGCATGTTATTCCAGTTGCTGAGGGCTACGTTATCGGTTCCTCAATCAAGTCGATACCAATTGCTGGACGTGACATAACTTACTTCGTGCAGTCGTTGTTACGCGACCGTGGAGAGCCTGACAGCAGTCTCAAAACTGCGGAGAAAATCAAGGAGGAGTTTTGCTACGTCAGTCCCGATATCGTAAAAGGTAAGAACATCGCATACGCCAAGCATAACTTTTGGAATTATGGAGGCTGACTGGGAATCACGTAGAATTTTCGCGTTTCGACAAGGAACCTGATCGGTTCGGGAAGCACTTTGTCACTCATCCGAACGGCAAATCAGTGGTCGTGGAAGTCGGCTATGAACGATTCTTGGCGCCAGAGATCTTCTTCAACCCAGAAATCTACTCATCCGACTTCCTGACACCCCTGCCCACTATCGTTGATACGGTCATTCAAACTTCGCCAATCGATGTCAGACGAGGCCTGTACAAAAACATTGTGCTTTCAGGCGGGTCCACGCTTTACAAAGACTTTGGGCGCCGACTGCAGCGAGACATCCGTCATTTGAGCGATGCAAGGATACGAGCCAGCGAGGTAAAGTCTGGTGGGGCCAAGTCCGGGGGCATCGAGGTCCAGGTAATCTCACATAAAAGACAGCGGCATGGACCATGGTTCGGTGGCAGCCTGTTAGGCCAGACGCCTGAGTTCAGGAGCTATTGTCACACCAAGGCGGAGTACGATGAAATAGGACCAAGCATCGTTCGAAGATTTGCATTGTTGGGCGGGCCTGGGAGCACCTAGCAAGGGAGAAAATGCGGAGTAGAATGGTGCGTTCTTGCTAGAGACAGACAAGATTCACAGGCGACAGCACAGTCCCTTAGATGGAGCATCGAAAGCATGTATAAGACGTCGGTATATAACATTCAGAAGCTGAATTAAGGATGGCTCGGCAGATCGGAACTGTGATGCCAACAGGGAGCAATCGCGCCGAATCAAGCAGCGGGTCACCAGAGATGGAGCTAAGCCTCGAGCCGCAGCGCAGACTCGACAATCTCTCAAATGAATGTACCTGTTCAATCCAACATCACATGGGTGCACTGACAATCCGGGGAGGTAAGCGCCGCTACGATAGGCCATAGCAGTGGGTGTGTGACAGTGGAATGTCCTGAGCAACGGTCGCCGGGCGGCGCATTCGATGTCTCAGATTGCACAGATAGTCAACCTTGGGACTGAGCCTCTGCTCTGCTGGGACGCTGGGAGACGTGTCGCTTGCTCGTAGCTGTAGCGGTTGGTTCAGCATTTGTGAAATGTGCCTATACTCCTCCACAAGCTCGCGCATTACCATCTGATGGTGCTTCCCGAGGAGCCCCTGCCGTCGTGAGTCTTGTGTCCCGATGAACACACAGGCAGCACAGACGCGAGGGCGAACAGGTCCGGTTCCTTGCACTCTGGCTCAAACCATGAACTGGTGTGGTGCGTGGGGAGCGAATGGCACACGGGAAGATATATGGGATATATGGACTCTAACCGCAACCAGCTATGGCCTGCAAGATCGTAGGCCAGGACCGTTCCCCAGAATGGAAATCGCAATATAGCGAGCTTAGAGAAGGAAGTAGATTGTAACAAGCGTCCGCGATGCTCCTTGCGCTGGAGAGTCTATCTGATACTCGAATGCGGAGACTTGGGTCCATGTCACCTCGGGACTCCCTATGTAAGCAGCGTGGCTAGAAAACAGAGAAGATATCTTAACCAAGCCGTTGCCCTATGAATACAGACTGCGATTAGGGCACTTCGGCGAGCGATCCGAGAGCGTTGCCAATTGTTGAACCAGAGGTATGGAGGAGATGCGCCAACAGAGCCAGCAGGGCCAGCAGGGCCAACAGAGCCACCATCATAGTAAGTTTTACTGCCTATCGCCCGTCCTATCGCCCGTAGGACCCCCGAAGAGTCAGGGCACCGCCCGTATCCCTATCCCTATCCACTAGGCCAACAACACCGACAACATTATCATCCGCATCCCCTCTGCATCCCCTCTGCACCCCCCTCAGCACCCCCTCAGCACCCCCCTCAGCATCCCCCTTCCATCTCATCACCACCATCCCTGATCACAACATCACCACCATCTTCACCGCAATGCTTCTCTCGCCCTGCGATGCCGCATGCCCGCCTAATTTAATGAATCGTGCGGGGGTTGCTAACACAATAGCAATAAAGTCCGCTCCTCCTCCGCGTCCAGCAATGCACCGCCGCCGACTCGCCCCGAAGACGCGACTTTGACGTATCAGACGGCAGCAGGATCAGTTGGCGATGATATAAACCCCAGAGCTAGCAAACGACGGCGCAGCGACTCTCGTCCGTCCATCAACAGCATCAACGCCGCTGACCACCAGGAACTCGCTGAGCTATTCTCCCACGGCCTGCCGTACAACGTCAATTCTGGCGTGACTGTGCCGCTACTCAACGCTGCACAAAACGGCGCTGCGCCAAACGGCTCACTCGCAGCGAACCATGCGCGGAGCAACTCTCGTGCCATGGACAATCATGTCGACATGGGGGCCATCTACGGTTATCCGCCTGAGAAAATAACCGTCCAGATTCCGCGAGCTCCTTCACCTGTAAAATACGAGCAGTCGGATTTGGGATACGGGCCGTATCACGCCCAGTACTGGTCCTTTGTAGGCAGCGACCTGAATGCTGGGACGCCTCTCGCTTCGAATGGAGGCTATCAAAGCCCATATGGGAGCATAGCTCCTGATCCATACTATCCGCCAGCCCAGGACTCACAGTTGGGAATGTCAGGAGATCTTCATCAGAACAACTATCCGAATACAAGCGATCCCATGTTCAGCGGCCACTCGCGGCAATCGTCATATCAGAACTGCGTTGCGACTTCAGATCCGTCAAATGTGTATCCGTCTCCCATCGACAATTTCACGTGGGGTTATCCGTCGGTCGATCCTTTGCTGCAACACCAAAGTCTGCCAGCGCTCGAAAATCTGTCCAGCCAGATTCTGTCCACTCTCTTCTCCAGTACTGTTCATGATTTTGTGGCAACGGTGACGGAGCCGGAAACTGGAAAAGGTCAGGCTTACGCCGCTCTCGAAGCTCTGTTTGAACAGACCAAGAAGCACTTTGCAAGAGACACGTTATTCATTGACCCTGCTGGGTTACAGCTCAATGGACCATCACTACAAACAATTCGGAAGGCCAATTTAGCGACCTTTGTTATCACAATTTTCCGTGGCAGAGATGTTCCTTTCCTGGATCTCAACGAGGTATTTCTCGACGTGTTTATGCCTGCTGGAAGTCGACTGTATAAAATGGAAGGTGCTCTATTGCTTGAACTCAAAACACAAGCCTATATCTCGGTTATGCTCAACACAGACCTCGCCAAAGAGGATGTTCTCGATCAACTTTTCCCTCGCGATCTGCAATTGGTTATCCTGCGACGGCGACCAGAGCCAACCCATCTAGCGCCGAGCGAACAAGATTTCATCAGTCGCATCAACACTAGGCGACAATATCTGATGGCCGGATCTGACGACATGGACTCTCTGAGCCAACTACCCCAGAAATACAACTGGGCCGATTTCCTCGAAGAAGCTCGCATGTGCGTCAGTCGCGCTCTGGAATTACTGGATACAAAGGCAAGTTCCAAATTTCCATTTCTCGCGACATTCTTCACACGATATCCCCTGCTCCTATTACCCGTGCTTCCGGACGACGTAGAGGAGCGCAGATCAACGCTGCGCTGTTCTATATTGCTTGTAGTAATGCGCACTATTTGGAAAGCTCAGACACATCATCCCGGAGGATAATCTAGGCTCGAGCGCCTCACTCCCACATGACCACGTTTCAGATACTCGGGATGATCGTGCCCTGCAAGTATACACGATTGGCACGAAAATGAAACGGCGATGACAATTTCAGCAAGCCAGTCCGGTACTGGCACGAGCGCGCGGAATCGGACGTGGACTCGGCAATCAGGCCATAACACTCGGACATTATTGGAGATCAGGCTAACAATGTACCCCACAGGATCCCAATTCGATACCCATGTCGTCAAACCCGGAAGATCCGATTACGAAGGCCACCCTGGCTGCACACGCTGCAATATCAGGCCAACACACGAGTGCTTTTCAGAACCAGGGCTACCACTCGCCGACTACGCTGCAGACGCCACCGTTCGCAACGGAGCTGCGACATTCCCATAAGAGGAAAAGGTCGTCGACGTCGGGGGGCTCTGGCGGTTCATCTTCGGTTAGTCCAATTAGCCCAATTGCAACCATGCGTTTGCGATTGAATTGTTCCCGAACCATGAGCTCACATGTATAGTCTACAACCGCCTTTAACAGCCGCCGCTTACCAGGCACGCCGTCTACCCGCCGACCGTGGACACAAGATGAAGAAAAGGCCTTGATGGATGGCCTGGAACGCGTCAAAGGCCCACACTGGTCCCAGATCCTGGCACTGTACGGAGCAGGCGGTAGTATGAGCGAGGTTCTCAAGGATCGCAATCAGGTTCAACTCAAGGACAAGGCTCGAAATTTGAAGCTCTTCTTTTTGAAGAGCGGGATTGACGTTCCGGTCTACTTGCAGCGTGTTACTGGAGAGCTGAAGACGAGGGCACCGGCTCAGGCGGCGAAGATGGAAGCGAGGGAGAGGTTGAAAATGTTAGAAGAGGAGAAATGCAAGAGAGGGTTAAGTGGTGATGTCAAGGGCCGATGACATTATCAATGAAGGTTTTATGATTGCATCATGTTTAGAGGAGGGAAACGGGACGGTACAATCTCGATGTCGACCAAATGCAGCCTGCGCTCAACGTCGCTCGCGAAACGGAACGGGTCGTCGAGTGGAGAGACGAAGTAGTAAGGGGAAGATGGGGTCTCAAGCGAGGAATAGGGGAGTAGACCTGAGGCAATAGCATGGCACGATACCGGGAGGGAACGCACACTAAGACGAAAAGAGATGAAATGGACGACCACAACGACAAAAAACACGACATTCACGATACCCAGACGGCTGTTCGGATACACAGGAAAAGCAAAAAAGCATATGTTCACAATTGGCAGATAGGGCAGCCCTTGCCTCGGAAGATGCTGTGAATCACGATCGAAAGCGCTCGCTTGTCATGAGAGATGATCGCTTACGATCCACTAGTTTTGAGCGATGTTTTTCTTATATCTTCTTCTTCTCGGGTAGCTTAACTGCTCACTCGTACAATTGTATTCAAAATATCCATTCTCTTTGGCCGGTATGATTCCGTAATTCGCTATTTGATGTTGGCTCTTGACTTGTTATCCTGACGTCGGCTATACTAAGTGGTATTGTTCTGACTAGGATGGACACTCAATTGGATCCAGGCTGTGAATTACTACTACTAGAGTAGTCTCGGGTTCGACACAGAGGTTCAAGCAAGGCTGGTTTGCAGACAAATCAGTGATGGGTGACACAAACAACATGATTCCAAAGAAATCAGGCAAGTTTCGAAGGAGTACTGCTCAAATGTGTTCTCATACCTCCTAGCCTCTTCGAGATATATCTCGTGATCCTCCTTTTCGAACTGTGGCGTTTTATGGGTCTTTAATTGGTCGACGAGCCAGGGGAATTGTGGTTCCTTGGGCTCTTATATCTCCTACCGAGCATTAACTCTTTAACCGCTAATACAACTAGCCGTTGAAGTATTCACTACGTGCCCATTCATTAATCTATAGGATTCGTGCACAGCGTTGAAGCCCGTTGACTCAGCTTCACTCCAATAACTAGTATGCTGCCGAGAACATCATCAAGGTTCAATAGGAGCATGGAAGCCTTGAGATGTGAATTTTGGTGAGAGGAGGAATCGTACAGGATTGTTCTCCTAATAGGTCCTTTTGCGTGGCCGGAAGACGTTTGTGGTCCTCACTCAGAGCGATATACCTCCGAGGGAAGTCGCAAAACAGATTCTCAGCTGTTGCGTATGCAGACTCAATCTTTCCGGTCCATGTCCATGAAGGCACCGCTACCCACGTAACCGCAGCTACGACCTTCGCACACTCCACATGTTGCAAACAATCAACACTAAACAATAACGAATTTCATCACAAACCGCTGACTGCTCGAAGACAGCGATCTGAAATTCGTATTGTCGAATTTGGCATCATACATATCTCGACATCCCACTTCACTCACAAGAGCATTGACATAATTTGCTGAAGTCATGTCTCACCCATCAATACCGCCAGTGGACAGTCCCGAGTTCATCACCGACGCAGCAACCGAGGATTTCTTGCCCCTCGACGAGACAATGGCCCTCAAGTTCATCGAAGGCCTCACAATTCCCATGATGCATCCGGCCACCCCCGACAACCGACCCGTGGTAGGTCATGTCGCCGACGAGAACGACTCGGCGGTTTCAATCTGCATGACCCAGCAGGTAATGAAGACCTGGCAGGATTGCAGGAGGCTTTTAGGATACGATTTATCGACCGCTATGCAGGTGAGTCCACCTCGTTGTGGCCATAATTTTTCCTGCAGAATACTGGCTGATCAAGATGTTGTTGGTCACATTGCAGGAATCGGCGGGGCGAAAAAAGGCACAAGATGCTGTGATGCAGCAATCGGGGATGGCGGGTAAATCCATTCAGGAGAAGCGTACACCAGAGGAGTCTCAAGCCATGGCGCGAGGTGTCATCGAATTTGTACGCGTGAAGGCTGCGACTATCCCGGAAGCTATCACGTATCCAGAAGACTACGAGGACATGAAGATAGCGATACGGGCAGACAGCGCTTTCCAGTGGTTAATGGAGTTTGCTGACCAACGCATGGAAGGGGTTCAAGCCGTCCTTGTATTGAGAGGTATTATCTCTTTTATCAATGCGATGAAAGCCCTAGATGAGGACAAGCGGAAAGAAGTTGTTGACGCATTTATGGGGGCCTACAAGCCGGTAGTTTTTGCTCGTTGAGATGGAAGATGACTTCGAGGAAGTGTTTATTTGGTATAACGGATTGTTTTTTCTTTGTCTTTGCTTCGTTGTACAAGTAAAATAAAGCTTTCAATACTCGAGCAAGTGGTTTATTTGCTGATTGTAGTGTCTCAGTGACGTGATTATATACCATTGGCGTGGTCGACATGGAATATGCATCGCTTATAATGCATGCTGTGTCCATCTTTGGCGTCGACATTGAGATCAGAGGTGTTTGATCTAAAAAACCAAAAGATCTGGGCATCCATCATCCGATGTGGTGTATCGGTACGAATATCCTGCCCCTACGCAGAAAATTAAGACCCTAACATCCTCCAGGCTGTACGTCACTTGAATAAATTTCTCAAGCGTTCAAAGACTGATTCTAGTAGAGCATCACCCGCTTTCAACATTGAATTGCTTCCGGGTAGAGCCGGGTGTAAGTTGCAATCTCCGATACACACAATCGGAGCATGTACTAATAAAGTACAGTCGACTCCCGGCATCGGAACAAGTACAAATCCGCCTATTTTTTTGCCCACCCAGTGTAGTCGACTAAGATAACCAAAATCTTAGTATTTCCTTTGAACCTAATCTACTAGGATATCTTATCGCCACTACTAAATAGTGGATCCCCCGTATCAGGCTTGCGATAACGATTTTTAACAAACTAGCTAGCTATCTAGATGGATTTTCTCCTTTTTATTTACTGAGGTGGTAGCCTATTCCTAGCCATATCTCACATCAGCACCACCATCGCGGAACCAATCGTCATTTTTGATGCCCGCTTCTACAGTGGCATAATTGATGATTGTGCTTTTGGCGGTGGTATAAGCGTAATAAGCATCTTTGCCGTTTTCGCTTCCGACGCCTGAATGGCCGGTGCCGCCCCAGGGGGAGGATGGGTCGTTGCGGTGGTGTGTGTTTACTATGTGTGATGAGCAGTGGTGTTAGCGTTGCGGGGATGGGGATGGGGATGGGTGGATGGGAAGAGGTACCCCAGCAAATACCTGCTTGGATTTGATCAGAGACTCGGAAGGCTTGGGATAAATCTTGTGTCCAGACGGCAGCTCCGAGAGCGAATTCGCTGTCGTTTGCGTGTGAGATGGCCTCTTCTTCTGTTTTGAAGGGCTCGACGATGATGACGGGTCCGAAGGCCTCTTCTTTCCAGAGTTTGGTGTTGAAGATACTTGCTTGTTCGTTGCTGCAGATGATCGTTGGTGGGTAGTAATATCCCTTGGAGAAATCTGTGCCGTCGAGCGATGATTTGCCTGTCATTCTTTCGCCTCCGGTTATGATGGTTACTCCTTTCGATTTCGCTTCGTTGACGAGATGGACAATGTTGTCGAGCTGTTTGGCTGAGATGACTGGACCCATCATCGATTCGGGGCTTTTAGGGGAGCCCATGCGGCGTGTGATTGATTCGGCCTTTATCTTGAGCTTCTCGATGAGTTGGGGGTAGATTGATGTTTCCACTAGGATTCGGGTGGCGGCTACACATGTCTGGGTTTTGTTAGGAGAGATGAATCTGGAGGGGACTGTAGCTGGCAACTTACTTGCCCGCTGGCGATGAACGATGCGAAAGCAATGCCATTCACGGCTAGATCAAGATCAGCTTTCTCTGCGTGCTCGTCAGTCTAGTGAAGAAAGTTGAAAACGCTGCCGTGGTTACCAAAGACGATGAGAGGAGCCTTTCCTCCCAACTCAGCTGTATAATGGGCGAGATTCTGGCCAGCAATAGCTCCAATGGCTCTTCCAGCTCCTGTCGATCCCTGTTCAGAGTCAGAGGCAATTAGACAATGTGAAAGGATGCCTCTACTCACAGTAACATCAACCTTCTTGATAAGGGGATGCTCGACCAGAGCTTTGCCCGTAGTGTGACCAAATCCAGGAAGAACCGTAAACACACCATCGGGAACTAAGCAAACCTGTAAGCAAACACCACAGACTAAGAAGAAAACAACATACGCCCAGCCTCCTTCAACAACCTCCCAAGCACAAGACTCGTCAGCGGCGTCAACTCAGAAGGCTTCAGAACAATCGAATTCCCCGCCGCCAGCGCCGGTGCAATCTTCTTCACCGCAATAAGCAGTGGATGATTACTACACCCAACCCATCAGCATCCGCTCCCAAAAATCCACGACCATCCCATCAAACTCACAAAGGCGTAATCAAAGCCACAACACCCAACGCCCTCCTATCAACCCAATTATGCAACTCCCCCACCGTCGGCAAAACAGCCCTCTCCTCCGTCCTCACAACAGCAGCAAAATACCGAAACCACCTTACCAAACTCGGTACCTGGGCATTCATTTCCCGGATCGCGCGACCCGTCTGTCGTACCTCCAACGCAACCAGATCCCTAATATTAGCAGTCAACACATCCGCAATTTCCTCGAGAACATCGGCTCGTTTGTTTCGAGGGGCGCGGGACCAGACGCCCGATTCGAAGGTTTTGTGGGCGACTGAGATGGCGGCGGTTACGTCCGTGGAGTTTGCTGTGTGGCAGCCGGAGGAGGTGAGTTTATGGTCCTCAAGTAGGAATACCAAGTCTTACTGTGCGAATACTTCTCCTGTTGATGGATCTTCTACTGGGATACTGCGAGAGGCGGGTTATACATCTATCTCGATTCCGGGATGGCTTGTGGGAGGAACTGACATCTCTCCGTGACCCTCTTTCTCCTCGCCGGCAGCCCACATGAAATAGGTTTGCGACATGTTGATAATGATGTTACTCCTAAATGTTGGTTGTGAGCGAAGAGAGGTTTGAGGTTGAAGGAGACGCGTGAGCCATATCGGGTAGTGCTTCCGCTATCGCTTGTCCCGCTGGATGAGTTTGATCAATTCTCGAGCTCTCAATTCAAACCGTAACTTCATGATTATTCCTTGAGCTTACAACGAGACAGTCCATATCTTTTCCTCTCAAGCGAGGAGTGAAAAAGAATAGGTTATCACTCGATTTCTAGCCTATCAGGGTATCTCGCGTTTGCCAAAAAAAAAACCCCAATCTTCGCTTTGCTCAGGAACACACACCAATTAAACACCAATCATGCAGATCCAAAGGTCCTTTATGCTTCTACCCGTCTATCTGCTTGCAGCAGCCAAAGCAACCAACAACTTTTCAATCTTCACAAGCAAATCCGGTATCCTAAACGGTTTGCCAACAACACCATCCATTCCACTTTTCATCGCCGTTGTGATTTGCCCTTCTCTTACATTGGCTGTCACGGCGATAACGGGAACATGTCCTAGTATAGATCCCGCCCGCTCCATCTCTCTGATCGCTCTCACGCACGTCAGGCCGTCCATGTTTGGCTAAGATGGTTAGCAAACGTGATATACAATCGAGATTGGTAATAAGCATACCATTTCAAGGTCCATCAGTATTATGGAGAGCCGTCTCCCATGTGGAGTGCGATAGAAGGTTTCCTCGAGGAAGGCAAGTGCCTCGAGGCCGTCGTTGACGGCATTGACCGAGCTGCCGACTTTCCTGAGCTGTTGCACCAGTATCTTCTGATTGACCAAATTGTCCTCGACAACAAGAATTTCGAGGTTTTCGGGATTGAAATCAGGCGTCAGGGCTAGTATATGGCTCATTGGTGACCATAACGGTGGGGTACATAATGGCGGTGTCAACGATGGCGGTGTAAGTATCGGCGGTGTTGGAGTGTCTTCAGTGATGGGCGTTCCAACGGCTTGACTGACGGACAAATCCGCAGAGAACTCAGGCGTATGCGCTATTATACGACGGGATTTGGTATGACCAGGCGGATTGGTTTTTCGGACCATCACGTAGAACCCGAACGTGCTTCCGACACCTGCTTTTGATGCAACCCCGATCTGTCCGCCATGCAGCTCTGCAAGTTGTCTGCATATGTAAAGGCCCAATCCACTTCCTCCGTATTGTGCGTGCGTTCTCGGTGAGGCCTGAGAAAATTTCTTGAAGAGCTGTTGCATTTCCTCTTCGTTGAGGCCACAGCCAGTATCCTGAACCTTCAAGCCAAGATACATGACTTCTCCCATACCCCAGTCGTCGCCTGTTGTAGGATTGGCTTTAGCATTTCTCGTCGGAATGTACTCGAAATGCTGCGCATTGAACACCACGGGAGCTTCTCGTGATACAGCTACGGACACTGTGATGGTCTTACTATCTGAGGAAGCTGTGAATTTAATAGCGTTTGTCATTAAGTTGATCTGGTAATAACGATTAGAACGTGCTGTATAGAAGAGTTGAGGACATTTATACAAGAACTTGAAGCACTCTGGTAGGGTCGAGCATCAACCATTCAACCTTCAGCTCTTGAAGAGAAGAATGAGCCTCGAAGAGAACCTGTAAGTCTTTAGATTGGAGCTCAGCATCGAACATCTTCACAGCCCGCCTAGCGATCTCCACTGGTTGGACCGAGACTGGTGTAATTATAAGAAGATTGCTGTCCAATTTGGAGACGGTCAAGATGTCGTCGACGATGGCCTTGAGCAGTCAGTACCTATGTTGGGACTTTAGGACGCCCTAAAAGCTCACTTTTTGGTGCTGCGCACACAGGGCGATCGTGTTTGCTTCTTCTATACAGTTTTCTACAACATCTAATGTCGGTAGGATGCCGTTCGAGAAGTATTCTCCCATTGTCGAGGAGATGTCGTCTGCACATTGAAGTATTGCGCTCTACTGCATTTAGCTTGTATCTCGACCATACATATGAAGTAGGGACATACCAACGGATTTCGAATCTCGTGACAAACACAATCTATGAACTCGTTTTGATTCCTGCGCGTCTCTTCTGCCTCCTTCAGGCGCTTTTCTTGGAGACCATGCGCCCATTTCAGATGCGATATGTCTGTGATTGAGCCCATGATACTTCTGAGCGAGCCATCAGAAGCGAATTCCGGTTGTGCTGTGGTTAGCACCCAATACTCGATCGCTTCGCCATCAAGATTATCCCGTTCCACATAGGGTGCGTCAAGTTGTAACTCTCCAGTGTAAGGAAGGTGATCTACGACCATACGATGCCATCCATCCATCATCGGTTTTCGGCTGCTTTCCAGTACATGATCCATGAATGAAAACTCATATAGGTTGTCTCTAGGATGCCCAGTCATCTCGAAGTAGCGGTCGTTTGCCTCCCGTATAACGCCTTCTGGAGAGATATTGAACATGCCAAGGGGGCTGAGAGCAGTCATTCGCTGGAGTCGATCAGTCTGCAACTTCAATGCTTGCGTCAGTTGCGCTTGTTCCAACGCAGCTGCCTCCGCAGCATCTCTGTTACGACGAATCTCCTCTTCAAAAAGGATGACCGAGGCAAGAGATGTGGCCAATTGCCTGTTGAGCATGCTTGAAAAGGCCTTATACTCGTCATCATACGGTCTCCTTGGGTTCACGCCCAATAGCAAGAATGCCATCACAGTATCGCCATTAGTAGGACGTAATGGAAATATGATTGCCTCGCGACATGGATCGCCGAATCCGCGCCAAGTGATTCCTTCGAGAAGCTCTTCGGGAAGACTGCCATCTCTCGTATGCAGAGTCGTAGGTTCTCGCGTTCGCATGCTTGTTCTGAATGACGGGATAAACCCTTCACGGCTACGCTTGAGGTCGAGTTGCTGTGGGGCAGCCGGATGTCCGTCAGGAATTCCGATCGACCCCTCAAGATGACATGACTTTAAAGATATAATGCTGCCAGAAGACATCGATGAATGATCTTCGTCATCTCCCTCTCCGACAGAATAAAGGAGAGCGAAAGGAACATCGCGGTGATTGTGCTCGAGCCCTTCGAGAAGAAGCTTCCAGAAATGCTTGACAGTTCTAGCACAGGCCACATGCTCACCGACCCTATTGATCGTCTGCATTCTTCGCTGGCTGAGAACCTGCTTCGTCGTCTCAAAAGGTGCGTTGTAAAAACCAACGATTTTGTTGGTGCCGCCGTACACTGGTCTTCAGTTTGTCAGTATCTATCGACATGGTTGTAGTGAGCGAACATACGTAAACGTCCAAGAGAAGAAAGTTTCCTCAATAAATCCGTATCGCTCTATGGGCAAATAATCATTTTCCTTTCGCGCACTGATACCGGTACGAGCACACTCGGCGAACACGGGGCCGATAGAATCCCAGATTTCAGAAAATGGTCCCGAAAATCCAGTCCCCATCAGAGAGGGATGTTTATTCCCTACTGTGTCGTCTGCGTAAGCTTCGTTGTACAGCATGGTGAGCTCAGCACCCCAGAACAGGGCAACGGGATGAGGATTTCCCATACACAGATTGGCAAGCTGTCGAAACTCAGGAGACCAGGATCCCATTGGACCAAGTGGAGTGGCTGCCCAGTTGACCTCTCGGGCAAGGAGCATATGAGGCGAGAGCGTTCCTATCGGATGTTTCGCTGTCCAGTCAGGCATAGCTTGCACAGGAACTTCTTCCAGGCTGATAAATCCCTTGCTGTTTGATGATAGACCTGTGACTCCCGAACCTGTCTCTTCATCTAGGCTTGCTCGATAGAAAGACTTGTTAAGAGGAGTTTGCTCTGAAGATACAAGAGTTTCTGTATCTGAAGTCATGATGATTTCCTCGTCTAATCGAGCTGTAGTAACTGCACGAGGCGCTTGAGGACTCTCGTATTTTCTTCTGGTAGTTTGCAGACGTCCAAGTAGCGAGCCACCAGTGGCTACTTCGTGGGGAGGTCCCTTGGAGAGATCTTGTACATGGGTAGTCGGGTTCCAAAGCGCATTCCCACTGATCAGCCGCCATCGTCTTCGAACAGTTGAGCCCGTCCATAGTATTCCAGCGTGCAGAAAGGACAGTGGATACACGTCTTGGGAATCATCGAATTTCGTCACCCCCGTCGCCCATGCCTTGAAATTGTCATGGGATCTGTCTTGTGGGGTTAAAGGCTCAACGCCTACCACCAAGTCGAAGAGCTGATCATGACTTCGAAGAGCCGAGTTGCAAAAGACAGGAAGGATTATGCTGCCGTCGCCACGGAGTTGATCGTCGTCTGGGTCAAGATCAATGATGAAGGTTGGTCGCGAATCGGTGTCGAGGATTTCTTTGATGGACAGGGCGTCAAGGTCCTCGGTCATGGGATCCATCGAACAATGGTATTGGAAGGATCAACTGCTGATAGCATGGGAAGGGGAGCGCTATCTAAGGCGATGCATACTCCTTTTGCCAGCTGAAGTTGAAGATTGCTTGGCGACCTCGTATGGGCCCTGGTCTGACTTCAGGTGTGTTGGTGTGAATGAGCTGGAGGTGCCAGTGGTCTTCCCGAACACTGCCGAGCCAGTGGTCTCCCCGAGTACAGCCGAGCCAGTGGTCTTCCCGAATACTGCCGATATTGATAGGTACCTGCGGAGTAGTATCTAGGTAGGTGTTTTGCAGGACTTGGCAGGGTTTGACTTCTGGTACGCGAGTCCGAGGGGACCTAGGATTCAGACTACGTCGCAGGCTGTCACTGTCGAAAAGACCGAGGGCAAGTGCGAACTGGATCAACCTCACGGTCACGATGGATTTGTTCTGTCATGTGATCTTTCGGGCCCAGTATCTATCCCTACCATTGCGCAGCCGCCTCTCTCCCCCTCCCACCAGGCGCATGCCTACCACCCCGATCATAAAACGCCTTCGTATACTCTACATGCCTCTTCGTCTTCTCATACTCCCCAGTCCAAGTCTGCACGATCTCATTGACGTCCTCAATCACACCTTCCGGTCCACGCTGGTAAACGTAAACCGCAAACAAGCCAACGCAAATCCAAAACGCCAGTCGTATGGCCAGGAAAACCCATGAGAAGATTGCGTTGACTACCCATGTGAATATCTTTAGGGCGATAAGAAGGGCGAGTAGAGTAATAGCGATCGTCTGCCAGGAGGCCTCGGATCGTGTGAGCACATCGAGAGCGGCGAGGAAGTAATTCTGGGCCGATATGGCATAGGAATACGCGGTGTAGAGGGTCGAGGGGGTGACTTGGTCAGTGATGAATCTAGTCCAGTCTGTTGATTATATTAGTAGTTTAAAAGAATAGTAAATGTATGAGTTTTACCTTGGATCATTTCAGCCATGGTTGCGGTTGAATGGTTTTGTAAAGTGGTAGATATGTAGTTGACAGAGCGGATCGAAGGCGTATTTGTAAACGGGCCAAATGGATTCAACACCTTGGGATCGTGTTTGCGCGCGTCGCATTCGTGTGTAGAGTGGTGGTGTTGATGATAACGGGGACGAAGACGGGTTGGTGAAAGAAGGGTCCATGGAAGCTCTGAAAAGCCATTTTTAGAAACGCTGGCATGTGAATCAAACAACAAACACAGGGAATGAAGAAGTCCGGTTCACGAGCAACCGATAGTAGCACATTCGATTCAATCCCCTAGTCTATACATGAACTAAGACCAGATTCTTTGCATTAGACAGTACGAACTCAACATCGATCTCGATAACTTTCCGGCAACTCCAAGAAATAACTTCACTAGAAAGTTACTTACCATTAGCGATCTCCACGATAATGATTTGGGGAAGCCACTGCGCCATTTGTAGTATTTGTAAGGAGAATCGGGAACGTCTGAAACTCAAAGATTCTTGGCTGTATTTAAACGTACCATACGTGCGATACAGCCGGAAGACAGTGCGTAATACACACGGTTGGTAGGGCGGCCTATATGGTTCTTCTAACGCTGTATGTTTTTGACGGCTCGTTTTTAAGATATTATATAGTGGTTTACAGGTATGTTAATAGATTGAAACTTAATACTAAACTGACTTATTTATATAGTTAGTAGTTATTATAGTGGTGTAGGTTAGTAAGGGAAAAGGACGAAATTTAACATGCGATAGGAAGTAATATACGATAGGAAGTACGATAGGAAGTACGTATTACCGTCCGTGTATTGTGCACTATCTTCCGGCATCCCAGGTAAGATACGTTCAATACAGCCAAGAATCTTTGAGTTTCAGACGTTCCCGGAGAATCAGGGACAGTGTCTGACGACATGATTACATTAACGATTCATAACCTCATCTCCGTCATAGGTAATTAGTACATAAGAATCCATCACAAAGCACCCCCCTGTGGAATTCCCAAATTGGTATCAAAGGCTCAGAAATAAAAACCAGCCGTATCCCATTCTACATCGCCATTACAGACCGAATGTCTCTCGATGCTCGGTACTACAATACGTTCCTTTCCACGCTTCCCAATGGTCGAACTTATATCTGGAAATAGAGTTCCTTAAAGTCAAAATCGAACTCGATGATTTCTGGCGACATGATCTTGTTGATTTGTCAAAAAAGTGTCGAGATCGAACCTAGATTGAACGTGATGGAGTTATTTTAAGAGTTCTTAGGCCGAGCCGCAGGGAGCTCATTGAACGACATTTCAGAGGCATTGGAGTATCTCTTCTTTCTCTCCATCGTCATTCGTCGCTGTTGAAATCCAAAGTCAAAGTCATCCCCTGACATAGACGGAGACCCAGCTAAAGGCGACAATGGTGTTGAGCGAGGGCGGACAGGTTCGGGGACGTGGGGAGTGTTCTCGTCCTCGTCTGTTTCGGTTCCGTCTCCAAAAAGCGGTGTTGGTGCCCGCCGAGTGGACAAGGACTGGGTCGATTTGCTTCTTTCGGCTCGATGTTGCATGTAACCGCGGACGTTGTTGGCCGATCTCGAGTAGTGATGGCCAGCATCCCCGTTTTGGGAGGTTGGTCTGCTGTCGAAGGAAGTATGACTGTCGAGCAAATCATGCGATGAGTCTGATCTTGGCCCTGCTCGGTCCCGATCAAACACATGAGGTGACCTAGGCCGGGAGTAGTAGCGCTTCGAAGAATGTGATTGTGCTGCAACAGGTGTTGCTAACGGCGATGAAGGAATCGGATGCTTGTCGACTTGCGGTGTCACTGGCATCGACGATATTCGCCACTTTTCGAATTCGTGCTCGCCCGGCGTTTCCAGGCGTGTCATGGCGTGTCTCTTGGATTGATATTTCTTGTAAAAGTGCCACAGCAAGATGCCTAGGATTACCAGAAAGATTGTACCGATGACGCTGCTCAAGATGATAATCGCCATCTGACTGTTTGCTGCCGTTTCTCCTCCATCGCCTGCTTGCCCATCTGCCTCTCCAGATCGCCGACTCAATGTTTTTGTAAATCCACCATCTTTGACGACCGTAATTGTATGCCATCTAACTTCAGTGAGGAAGTCTTTATGAGAAGATAGTTTCGATGCGGGAAGTTGCTGTCGACGGACGATGCCTGAACGTGGTATCCGGTTCCGTGATGGTTGTTCGGTCTGAGCATAGCTGAAGGTTATCAAATAGCCCAAATCGAGAGCAAACAAAGCCAACGGGTTCCTCGCCATAGATAAACGGGCCCGTCGAATCCCTTCAAGTTGAAAAAAAGACTTCAAAGCAATGGGTATATACACAGAATGGGGACAGAGCTCTGATTATGGAAAATGGATCTTAAAGGAGTGACACCGGTACCGGTTGGTTTTGGCAGTTCGGTAAGAAGACAGACTGCAAGGCTGAAAAAAGAGCGACACCACGCGAAATCTAGCCAAACGGCAAGTTCCAGGACGTATTTATCGATCAGAAAGCCAGATCGAAAGCACATGGAATTGATAGACACACTCACAAGATTTGTCTAGGGACGATTCCGTGCCGGTGTATTGCATCCACGCCCTTGCCTGCAAATTACAGCCTGTTGCAGAATGCGACGGGCGCATTCTTGAACCCCATGCCCAAGAGGGAGGTGTCACAGCACGTGAAATCAAATATAGAATTGACTATACCCCACAGAGCGGAAACGGGGTCACACTCGACGTCTGGAATGAGTGTGCGTGGTCTCACTGGACCCAAAGGAGTTAAGCGATTTCTTACATTCCCGGTTGTACGGCCTCATAC
Source organism: Venturia nashicola (assembly GCA_004522665.1). Classification (NCBI taxonomy): domain Eukaryota; kingdom Fungi; phylum Ascomycota; class Dothideomycetes; order Venturiales; family Venturiaceae; genus Venturia; species Venturia nashicola. The sequence goes on from SNSD01000009.1 coordinate 798,435, forward strand.
ATGAAGACGCTTGGTTCCTGAATCGCAGCGGCCGTCCCGAAAACCTTGTTTCGACCGACCTTGCATACTCTATACCCTGTTTCTTAATCTGGTGGTGTTGTGTGTCTGGGTTCCTGTAGAGTGTGATCTGATCCGGGCACCGGCGGTGAAAAGGCTTGAGTCTGGAGAAAAGCTGCCCACAGACGCACGAAAAGCTCGTCAAGAATGAGAGTTTCTTTGTTGTCGTTGATGTTGTAATGAGGAACATGAGGAATGAAAGGATGAGGCAAAAGGGTATTCGAACCGTCATGCTCTTCCCGTTCTCCAGTTTCTGCACATGGTGGCGGCGATTCAAGGGCGACGAGCCGGCCAAGGTTTCTCCGTTCTAGGCCTACAAGCCGGCTACCTGCGTGGGGAGTGTTGAGATTAGGAACAGCAGTATATTGATGAACATATCGATGTACGCCGTAGAAGAGAGATGACAAGTTGGTGGTCAAGAGATGAAGGTGTCTCTCGCGGAAGAGTTGAGATCGGATGCTTCCAGGTTGTTTTTGCTAGACTGCACTTACCCGATTTGGAAAACAGCCTTGTTCCCCCGATCTGAATAGGGCTGAAGACATGATCACGATGTAAAGTTGGTGAAGGAAGTCGAGTCGCCAGGCTATGCGGACAAACGCCGAAATAGCATTCCATCCCTTGAATCGGAGATTTAAAGACATGTTCCAAGCCACAACGCAGCCTTTTTTCTACTTTTTACCTTAATTATTTTATTAGGGTCTCTTCTATGCCTCGGAGTAAGTTCAGATCTTATTGGTTCAACTATATACTATTTCTGGTACTTTTGCGCTCCTCCTCGCTTTGCTCTGATTTGTCCTCCAGATCCTGTCTCGCACTGTTTCTTATTTTCGCTTTCTTTGATTTTTATTCTGGTAGGATATATACTACATTTTTTGCGCAGAAATCTATAACCAGGCACTTTGGCGGAGTGGTTAACGCGCGGGTACGTCCCACGCTTCAATTCAAATATTGAATCTATAACTAACGCTCGAAACAGGCCTGCTAAGCCCGTTCCCTCGGGAGCGTGTGTTCGAATCACACAGGTGTCGACAATTTTTATTAATCTGTCAGTCCACGACTAAGATCTAATCTCAGCCTCATTCAAACTACTTTTTGCTTCTCCAGGCCGTATGAATCAGGCGGTATAACCAAGGTTCAACTATTTACGATCGATGGACTTGGAAAACCAGTCTGGTTAAGAGACCCAAATTATGCAGAAGAGCTGGGAAGCAAAAATTGAAGTTTCTTTACGGCGAAGCCTGGCATGTTTTTCATCGGCGGTCAATCTAGTGCTTCGAGTTTGGAGGGTCAGATCCCCGGTTCTGATATGTTTATGCATGGAACGAAAAGAGCTTGGTAGGAGCGCGCACTATTACTCAGCAGTAGTCATGTTCCTTTTCCATCTTTCTTGCGTGATCTTAGAATCTGTTAGGCGAGCCGTGTTTTGAGACTCGGTGAAATGTTGATTTGAAGCAAAGTTTGGATGGAAAAGCGATAGAGAGAGGATATCGAGATTGTACTAAGATGATTGATAGCCTGGAGAGGTGAAGGCGACGATCCAATCTAGATGCTCATCCTCTCCATCGAATTTCATAAGGGAACTCAAGCAGCAGCTAGAATACCGGTTTTGATCATGCCGAGTAACAATATCAATGAGTCAGCGCAGAAAGAGCGTGTACCTGATAAGCCTGTAGATAACACTTTGGGATTTCGAGAAAGAAGCACAAAAAAAAAAAAGGCTAACAATACAGTCTAGTCTTCCATGGCAAGCCTGCTTCAAGCCCGACCAAGCTCAGAGCCATTCTTTCTCAATCATCACCAGCAGAGCGATCGCCTAGATACGCCCCTAAGTTAAGTACAGCATCGCAAGGCGAGAATCCCACTGCTCCAGACAAAGTCCGGAGTGGCCCAGGGAAAACAACAGTCCAAGAAGCCACAGCACATAAAGCTCAGCAATCATATTCGTTCATCTCTCCAACAATCAATCCCAGCAACTCCATTCAATAATCTCCTTCCTGCCCTACCTACGTTATGATCTGTACGTATAAACCAAGCTCGGAAGATACAAACAGATCAACCAAACCAGTCAACAGAAAAGGGATTTCTTCATTTGCCCTCAGAAGCGGTATTGATGTCAAGTCAGCGAGTTAGGGAGTAAAACTGCATCTTAACGCACGAATCAGCTAAAAGCAACGACTTCTTGTAATGCTATATTAAATAAAGATGACGGTAGTGATGATGATACTCGCCGCCCTCGCTCTCTTCACCATTCCTAGCAATTTCGTTTCAGCAGCACGCACCTTCGAGAATGGGCAGTCAGGTTTGGGGCTTGTGTTCGAAGTCGCGCCTGTGCGATTTGTATGATACGCTTTATAGGACTCGTGTCTATCCCACCGCTAGAAGAGCGAGGTATATATACTTCAGGGCGTCCAATAACAACTAGACGCGCTTTCTGATTGCCAATCGATCCCGTTGGATACCGGTAACAGCCTCATATCATGACTCCAGCGATGTGCATACAAGCAATGATGCCCACGGAACCTGTGTATCAAGGCTGAAAAAGAGAGGTTGCGCTTTATGGCAGGGAGAATGCCTGCTCAAAAGTGCAAAATACCTGGGACCATCATCGAGCATCCGAAAAGTAGTGTTTCCTCACCACCTTGACTTACTCGCTTCAATAGGTCATCAGGTTGGCAACAAGACGTGGAGGAAAATAAGCTTTAGATTCCAGAAGTAATGATGATGAGGTGCACCATTAGTATCGTCTCTCCGCACAACATAATGTCCGTTCTCATCTTATCTGAACCGAAAGCGAGATTCTATCTTTTTATCAGCAGTGTCGGCGAAATCGAGACGATGACTCTATGTGCTCCGAAATATGCTACAAACGCATAGGAATCATGCACTGCTTGATGTCAAGTAACCTCTGATTGATAGACCGAATCAGGAGAACAGTTGTATTTTTATACTCGACTCATGGCTCAGTTCGCGTCGGCAGCCTAATAATGCCATGCAGCGAAGACTTAACTTCATGGTAGATAACCTACAGCTACCTTTGTATCTTTCCCCCTACCGTCTCGTAATGAAGACCAGAATGCCAAATGTGTGATTTTCGACTCCCCAACGCCACCGCTAAATGTTGAATGCGGGCCAGAATGGCAAAAACAGCATGCATGCTACGTCGTTGAGACTTCCGACTCTATGCTTATAGATATATATCGTTCAACGGATCGACCTCGATAATAGTTTAGGTGTGCGTAGGACTCTACTTCTTGCCAGCAGCACGAGCGCGCTCCCGCTTGGCGTAGATTTCGGCGGTAAATGGACTGCAAAATGTCAGCAACAGTGTCTCCCACGATATACGGTTGCGTGAACATACTCCTCAAACTTCAACGCAACCCAATAAGCCACGTAAACCAGTATAGTCAAGAACACACCCGCTGGCTTTCCATACCACAACGCCGTCCCCATGAAACTCATTGTGCTGCCCCAATACATGGGACTTCCCGTCACATTGAACGGGAATCCAGTCACCATATCATCCATCAAGATACCAAAGTAGTCTCCCAAGTATGTTCCCGTAACGCCGAGGGCCCACATGGATGTAAGGACGAGAGTATTACCGCTGGCGAAGAGGGCAAGGGCAAGGGGTTTGGTAAGAGGATTGGCTACGATTTCCGGGTGGGCAGGTTGGTGTTCGAGGGCGCGGGTGTAGCTATTGGCTCATTAGATGTTGCTAAGGTGGTTGTTCGGAGCCTTGGACATACAGAGCATCGCGAAAGATTCCCAGTGAAAAGATTGCTACAGCAAGGGCATAGCATCCATAATACGGGTCCTTGAAGATGTTGGTGATGACCTTATTATGGTATTCTGTTTGGGCCGGGTTAGACAGCTCAATGGGACACCAGAAGATGAATCGCATACCTTGTCTGGCAGCTATACTACAAACTCATCAGCCCACATCATAAAAGTCTGCTACAACTGCACTCACTTCCAGAAAGTTGGGTTGAATGCGATTGAGGCCGCGGAAACTATGGGCTAGATCAGTCGTGGGCCAATTGGTTCATGATGGGCATCCGATTGCGGCTCACTCCAGAGACTCTGCTGGTTGAAGTCGATGTATCTCAATAGATCAGAGACTATTTTGGGTACTTCGTCCATGATGTCGCGATTCAACGGTCAAGCAAGGTTAAAGGGAGAATTGATGGTTGGATTGAGGGGTATGTGTTCTATCTGGAAGCTCGTATTTGGCAAGCTTCACAAAATCTCCGAGGCCGTTTGAGACATTTAGCACTATTGGCCGGGCTGTTGGCAAAAGTTCATCAGAGAGGAATGCTGTTCAAGCCTGATCCTGGGACAACATAAAGGTCATCACCGAGTGCAAACATTAATCTCTCATTGATGAATGGGAGGGAATAAACAGCATATCTAACAGCTCACATCACACATCACACCATATGGGTATCTAATACTCACCAACTTATTTTGGTCGTTACGGGTATCGAGTATCCCCATCAGTGACTTAAGATGGCGGTGGCACCCCCTTCACACCATTATCCGCACACGAGAACGCGCCACCAAAGTTATTCGCCTTGTACCCGTCAACGATACTCTGGACACTGGCGTATGTGCCACCAGTCAAGAACAGCAACCCAATCAAGCAGAGGACCAGGTTGAAAATGAACCCAGCCCATCCCCTAATACCTCTAGTACTGTAGTATTTGGGTCCAAAATCCGCTTTGCGCATACGGAAGTACGCAACACCCCAGAAGATGAATCCGAAGAAGGAGTCGAACAGTGAAGACATGATGGATAACAGATCCGAGAAGAATGGGATGACTTCCGCGATGATGAAAGCGAAGATCCAGGTGAGAGCCAAAATTGCTGCCCAAATGGACCAACCAACGACAGTATTGCCTGTCCTGTGCTTGCTGTCTCTCCCAAAGATGTTGAAGAAGACGAATCGGGCCGTGACAGAGGCGTACAAGACGCCCAGAAAGATGATGGTCGGAATCATGAAGCTGAAGGACACCTTTTTGTAAATATCGTTGCTGATGGATCCAAATGCTGGCGAGGTGTTGTAATTCGACCCGGTGTAGGCGTAAATAACAGAACCAACCAGACTGAAGAGGATGACCTCAGCGATTGTGACTGCCCAGAGGGCTTTTGGGAAATCGTGAGGGTTCTTCATCTCAGCAATGAAGGATGGGAGCGTGATCTGGCCGATGAAGGTGTAGCTAATGTTCATGAAAGCATTCATTCCTGCGACGAACGTGGTTCCTTTGGCCGGGATAGCGAGTACCAGAACTTCGCCATAGTCTGGATAGCTAGCAGGTTTTCCCTCGATACCTGTGAAAATAGTCGCCAGAATGACCGAGATAAAAGTAAAGAGGGCCGACAAAGTGGCCATTTTTGCAAGGAAATCGAAAGTTCTCGGGAGCGAGGCAAACCAAGCTATGACAGCCACGATAGCGGAAAATCCGATTGTGCAAATACCGTGGTTGGAAATGGTATTGAGATACTTTGCGCCTACAAGGCAATGGAGGCCCTGGATGAACGTATTGTTCAACACAAACATCACGGCCGTGAAATACCAAGCCCATTTCTTATTCCAGAAGAGCATTTGGCCAATATCACAGGCGTCCTTGACTTCAGGGTGGCGAAGACAGAAATCCCTAGGTCATTGATTTAGTTTATGATGAATCTCTATTGACTAAGCCTTGAACATACCACAAGATCAACGAGGTGTACAGCACGAGGGCAGCAACCACAGCCGTGAGGATAAGGCCGGGCACCAACCCCAAAATGGAGTAAGAGTATGGGAAAGACATGATTGCCAGGCAAATGTACTCGGAGAAGAGTAAAGCCGCAGTCTACAACGGTATTAGAGTCCCATCTTCTCTCAACATGAGCACCGCAGTGGGATCACTCATGAGGATTCAAGCTCACTTTTTGCCAACTGCAAGTGCGGTACTTGATGGCATTGTTCGCTTCGGCTGCAATGAGGGCTTCAATGCTGCTGCCGGAGGCGGCATCCCCAGAGACTGGTCCATCGATTCGGTTCCCGCGTTTTGGGCCCTGGGGCTGTCCTTGTCCTTCGACATCTACGGCGCCAGTGATGTTATCCTTTTCGTCTATGGGGTCTTTTTCGCCCGAAGTGCGAGACAGGCGCTGCGAAAGCTGATTCACCGCCATTTTATTGAACGCACGAACTGCGTAAAGGGAGTATAATAAAAGCAAATATGTTGATAAACCACGGTCCACATTAACCACTAATGATGACTATTATGCTATCCAGCTGGATGAAGGGTTGGGAGGTACAAGGAGGCCTCTGAGAAATGGGTTTCGGAAGGCGCAAGAGAAAGCCGTAGAGTCTTCAGCTTGGAGAGAGGATTGCAAGATTCTATTTCAGTGGTCGATGATGTCGTTCCAACCAGCGGGAGCGCTTACGTTTTAGAGTTTGTACTCGGTGCATTGGTACCAAACTATGGTTCGTTGACGGCCTGCAGGTGGCGACCATTCTAGCCACCACGAATCACAACGTTAGCTCTAGCTTTGGTATCGAATTCTGCTAACAAGAGCCCGAAGTCAAGAATTTTCAAGGCGAACAAGGCTGAATGCCAAAATTTTGCATTTCGATACTCAGCACACCATGCTGCCCGATCATGGCACAATATTACATCCGGCTTTGGAGCAAGACTCTCACTGCTCAAGGAGGACTGAAGATCAAGGAATCTTGGAAAGTTGCCATCAGATATCACCTCGTACTTGGCCTCCCATAATCCGTCTCAACGACCTCGTCGGCGTTCAAACCGGCTACTAACTGCAGTCCGAGTGCCAACTCCCCTTGATATTGATTTTGTACATCCAACATCCATTTGCCACTTTTTTGCAAGGATGTTCCTGGAACGAGATCCGTCAGCCCGATTTCTAACATCTATACAATATCGTTGCATTTCTTCCTACCCTACGACACGGTACTTGTTGATCTGTCAAGTAGCCCAAGGCATCCCAATATTGACACAGACCCGGGTCGTCTTTGGATGTCCCCAAGGCGCAGATTGTCTATAGAAGGCGTTAGAACATTGAACCCGTGTCTAAAAGTCGAGGTTGTGGGCAACCAACGATATCTTTAGAAGGATGGTCGTCAGGTGAACCTGAAGGGCCATGGTCTCTGCGGGCAATATCTGTGGAGACAGTAGCGGCACTAGATAGGACAGCCATTACCAGAGCTAAAGTGAGCTTCATGATGAAGGAGTGGAAGAAAATAGAGTAAATAATAAAATTACTCGGAACCGATAAACTAGAGGGAGAAATAGCTACCTTATATAGGTTATAGTATTCAAGTCTTTTTCTTCTTAGGTAACGAGGATAGAAGTTACCGCGTCTAATTATATTCATGTATCCATAAGTATTAATACCATGATATAGCGTGTGCATGTGAAATGTGGGAAGGGGGTAACTTTCGAAGCACGGCCTACAACCTATAATACCTCACTGCTTTCCTCCAAGATATAATATCTCTGGTGCTGTGGCTCTTGCCATAGGATAGGATACGACATCTTGGCATGATGATGCCCAGAATTGATTATACGAGGCGAATCTTCGAGGGGTCAATCATGCCGGGATTGGGATTTGCTGGATAAGGTGGACTTCTTGCCGGTTCCAGGTGTGCTCGGACTGGTGGTGATCACACACCTGCAGATACGAGGATGCGCACTACGATGCCGCGTGAAACAAACTAGTTCCGGTCGTTATTGCGCAGAGCTTAGGATCCAGCTGAGAATTGCGTAAACAAAGAAGCGATTGAGATGGGGATAAGTGAAGACAATTATCGATTAATGGTTGTATATTATATAAAACAACCTGCGAGCTGGGAGGGGTCAATCGCCCAACTCCAACCAAGATGATGTTCAAATCTATCTTCTCTCTCCAGAACCCGCAACACCACGCTCATGCAGCAGGATAGAACACAGGACAGTCATCTTCGAATTTCGGTCGAGCGCTTCGAGCCGACAGACTGGCCAGTGTCACTTGCTCCCTCATTCCTTTCGGCCTAGTATTGAGGACAAGCAATCTACAAAGCAAGCATGGCCAAGAGACCAGCAGCACCAGCGATACCAGCACCAACGATTCCAGTTGGTAGGGAAGCACCTCCAGTGGAGGTCTTCTTGGCGCCTGCGGGTGCAGTGGTAGCTGCAGTGGTGCTGAGCTTGGTGGTTCCAGCGGTGCTGGTGGGGGCTGCCGTGGTTCCATTGTTGTACTTTCCAGTAGCAGTGGAGTTGGCCATTGATCCAGTGCCGGTGCCAATTGGAGTAGTAGCAGGAGTTGTGGCAGCTGGGATAGCGGCGCCCGCCGCAGTGATAAAGTATGTCTGAACGTCTGGTGGGAGTTGGCCGAACCAAGCTGGGGTTCCAGTTGCAAATTCGCCCTGAATGAGGGTGGCAGCAGCGGCTGGGTTGGTGATGGCGACGTTTGCGATGGGGGTTGGGAGAGCGGCAAAGAGGGCGAGGGAGGCAGAGGCACTGGTTCGATCAGATTAGTATGGTAGTAGGCAATTTCTAAGCGTCTACTACTTACGGGTCAACAACAGCCTTTTCATGACCATGACCCTCGTGAGCAGAGACAATGGCAGAGCCAGCGAGGGCGAGGACGGCAACGGTGAACTGCATTGTGGTGTCGACAATTACTTAGCGAAAGTGGTGGTATTATTAAATAAGGATAGGTAAAACGGATAGAATGGTGAACAACTTGGACTTTGAGAGGTTGAATCAGCAACTGGAGCTGGACGCAAACGAAAAGCCATTATATACGCGTTCACAAAAAATCAGATAGGGGCTGAGGAAGTTGTCTTGGATCTCCAGCACCCTGCTCCTTTCGGGATAAGCATCGATGCAAGGCAATTTATCGACATGCGCCACACATCTCTTGATTGGAAGATCGAGAGCAATGTCTGAGGCTAGTGACCTGACCCCAACGCGGCAAAAGCACTCAACCTCCAGACAAGGAATCATTGAACGAGAAGGACGGGGAGTATGCCTTTCCTTTCCGAGACAGAGATACTTTACGGCTGAGATGCCGCGAAGGACTAGCCCGTTTTCAGCAATATCGACATACAAGGCCACCTCCCCCTCCTCCACCGGTTGAAGCTATCCGCACGAAGGCTGGGAGATCACCAGTACCAGTTGGCAGTTGGCAGAGAGGCGGAAGACCCAGTTCAGGGTCCACACACTTTTGATCTCTCCGTGGCGAGTAAAACACCACATCCAGGGCGCCCATGAGGTTTTTGGCAGGGCGCCCATGAGACTTTCGACAGGGCGCCCATGAGACTTTTGACAGGGCGCCCATGAGGCTTTTGAGATGGCCCCTCTATATCACTTGTCTAACACTCTCAGTTGCCATTTTCATGGCTTACTACCATTTGATCATGGATTCGAACACCCTGAGGTCGGCAAATTCATGATGACCCCTCTCCAAGTCACCAAGTCCGCCGGCATGGAGCTGGGAGACTGCATTTCAAAATTGAGGTCCTTCGGTCCGTCATGACATTATCGTCACCTTCAACTTTACCCCAAGCAATCACTCCCACCGCTCAGCAAACATTCTGTCACCACGTCCTGAACGCACCGATTGCCACATCTAGGTACTTACAGCAAGCTGATCATATGGATGGTCTTGAGCCCAAACCTTCTTTCTTGGCTGGGCCAAATTCCAAATGGCAAGAAAAGGACTGAATACCGCACAAAGCAAATACAACAGCGCACTTGTACCTCCGAAAACTATCATTGGGATGATCGATAGGGTGAGATGGCCTAGAATTTGATCAGCTGCGTAGATCGACCTGATCAGCAAGCTTAAGAATAACATACCGAAAAAGCCTCGACGTCTTGCAATGGTTGACCAGATCTCAGTTTCCATAACTTGTTGCGCGCCATTCCATTTCCAGGGACCTGTTAGTCTGAACTTGGGGTTTACGTTGGCGCTTAGAGCCCAGCAAAGGGTCAATTTCAGGCCACGTGGAAGGAGAGAGGTGAAAGAAGCTGCTGATCCGATGTCTGTAGCAAGCTGGTAAGCATAAGCCTCATGATCCACGCCATATTGAATCCTTGAATTTGGGGCATGGTGTAGGCAATAGTGGTCTACAGGCTTTGGCGATTCGGGTAGACGGCCAAGGATTGATAAGATCCAGAGTTGAGCTTGAAGCTCGGAAAGAGGTGGGATTGCACCTAACAGGCGTTAGTAACACTTCAAGGAGAGACCAGGCATCTGGTGATAGGGCCGTCAGTTCAGTGCCCTCTTATGAAAACCTTTAGTCGGAATGACACTTCAATCGATATCGATAGAGCTCTCGCGCTTCGCAAGATGGAGGATTCCAGGGATTTGTTGAAATCGATCTTGAGTTGACGGACGGCCTTCAAGACCAAAGGGATCTTAGATCAATGCTGGCCGTGGGGAGGGCACTGAATTGACGGCATGACTGTGTTCAGTATATCACTCACCGAAGCTTGGACGAACGAAACCAATAAACCCGATGCTTTCGTCACCCTCTCTCCAGATCCTCCGAATGTTGGCATCCTGCGGAGTCGGGTAATTAGAGTCCAAGAAAGGGAAGCTCTGCGTATATCCAGTAGCGAGGATGACGATGTCGGGACGGACTGTCTTCTTCCTCATCACCTCGGCCTCGGGTCTCCCATTCTCAGTAAATCGTACCACACCTTTCTCATCAAAATGGCTCGGCCAAGGAGCTAGGTCAATGTTGCGACCACCAGTCTCAGGTATGCGGACTTGAGCAATGCATGCACGAATCTTGTTGAGCAACGAGTTGGTGCGATACTGAGCGCTGATGTAAGGCATCGCCTTCGTCGACTTGTTGAAGAAAATCTTTGAAGCATGGTAACGTTCTGCAGGAAGGCCTCCAATCCATTGATCAAGTCCAGCATAGGTACCGGAGGTGAACCAGCCGCTCCATTTGGTAAAGCGATCGTAATATGCCCAAGGAAAAGCAGACAGGAAAGAGTTTTGAAGGAGTGGGTGGACGTAGGCTGTATCAAAGAGACTGGCGGACCCCACATCGTATGGAACATTCAAGGCCGGAGGTGAGTTTGCATTGATCCCGAACCAGACTGGTTCTGGAGCGCGCTTCGGAGCAACGTGGAATCCTGAAGAAGTCAACTGGCAGTGAACCGGTTATATTAATAAGGACTTACCGTCTCGGTGGCAAAGAGTAACGGACTTTGCCTCAGAAGTGACTGCCATATATGCTAGGTCCATTCCGGTTTCGCCGCTCCCTACGATCAAGAGGTTCTGATTTGCTCCAAGCTGTGCCATGTCCTTGAATTGAGATGAGTGAAAAGCAACCGGGACATTCTCCAAGCCTGGAAATGACACCAAGTTAGGAACTACATGTAATCCAGAGCACACAGCTACAGCATCGCAAGGCCAGGTAGACTTCTCTCCATCCTTGACGTAGTGGACGATGTGTCCACCACCACGAACTCTTTCAACTTTAGTCACTGATGTGGACAAGCGGATATTTGGCCAAAGATTGAACTGGTTGCAGTAGCCTTCCAAGTATGTGCAGTACTCGTCGGCCAGGAGGAAGTCTGCTGCCTCTGGAAGCCGATAATCGGAGAATGTTGTCAAAAAGCGAGAGGAAACGAGCCAATGACAAGTTAGTACTGCTTCGACTTTCTTGAAATCATTGCAAAGTGAAGGCAGCCTACCTCAACGCCTTCATAAGCTCGGTGCTTAAAGGTTCCTCCAATCGATGCCTCAGACTCGAAGAGTTGTGCCTCAATGGGCTTAAGGGCGTCGAAATATTCATGGGCAGTTGTCAAATACTTGAGGGTAGCCAGACCAGAGGGGCCAGCGCCAATGATGGCGACACGCATGCTTGTTGACTGACTACTGTTTGTATCGGGTAAATGGAAATAGGAAAGTGGAAAGAGTTGTGGATCTGAAGTACGAGAGCATCTAGGTATGAAGTTGGTTTTATAGGTATGCTCAGAGATAAGTGAGATGTTAGTCGAACCATCAGGCACGGGTGCTTCCATCCCCATCCTCGCCGTCTCGGTTGTAAGCCCAGCCCCAGCCTTGCTCTCGGCCTGGGTTGCGAAGTTTGATGGACCAATGAAGGCAGGATCCCACCAACCATGGTAGTGACTAAATGAAGGAATGTGACGAACTTAAGCTCCGCTACGGTCTATCGTGGAAGAGTGACCAATCACCGACCAAAAAGCAATGCAAGAGATACGTACTCACATAGCAAATCCAGCGAAGCCTTACATCTCTGATACTGATCAATTGTTCATAGAGTCCTGTACGTGTGAACAGGATCGGAAACAACAACGGTACATAGATCAAGATGCTTGGATCTCGTTTCAGTGATCGCGTAACGCACCGTAAATCTCTGTGCCACAACGGAAGGGACGGAGAGAGTTCTCAACTACGTTGGTTCGTGGCCAATTCTTCACCCGCAGAGCCGGATCGGCCGCCTCTCTTCGTGCATCGGCGGCAGTATGTGCGAGCTGTCCACGATGATGTACCCGAGGATGAAGTCGACTGCGCCGCTCAGTGAAATCTCAAAGCCGAGCCGCCTTATCTATTCGGCAAAGAAGCTGGTCGATTTCCCGCAACGCCCTCAACGCTGGGATATCGAGTACCTCTTATACGACGTTGGAACTCACTTTCTGACTGATCTTGAATGGGTCTCAGCAGTGCACTCTGCCGAAGCAATAGGGTCAATCGTGCTGAGATGTTCAGTCTCCATCTCCTCTCTAGCGAAAGCAAGTAAAGCCAAAAGAGCCGGAGATATTCGATTTGGCTCTAGTGGAGTAATCGGGGCATCCTTCGGCTTCTTCGATGAGTGCTGATAGACTGCGAGGTCGACGGTGACCACAACCATGTGATGAGTTGAAGGAAAGGTACTAGCGAGGTGTCGTAGTATCCCTTGCGTCTGCACACGTGACCTTCCAGAAACCGACCTACTTACCTAGTTCATTTTAAAAGGACGGCAAGAGGCTTTCTCGAGGCTGAGGTTTTGTTTCTGCGGATGTGTAAAAGCCCTTCGGTCGGTCCAATTATTCTGATAGTATTCGCCAGCAGCCTGAGATTCTGATGACATGTGTGCAACATGAATGGAGACTTGTATGCCAGAAAATGAATCGACTCTCAATTTGCCCGTCGAATCTCGTTGGTCGGTGGACCAGGTACTGTGGGCGATGAGGAAGTGAAATGCGAGTCAAAAGCTATTTATTGGCATAACAAATGGAATGGACTCAACGCGTCGGGTTACATGCGATCGCGAGTCTCGTCTATCACCGTCTCCCGTCGTCTTATCACCTGCCGCCGAGGTCAATTAGCGTGCCTGAATCCTGCAACCCTGAAACCGCATACGACTGGCCACGAACTCACAACAAACCGGTGAAGCGAACGGAAAGTCATCCAAGATGCAGCCTGTCCTGACCAAGACGGAGCACGCTGGGATTGTCGGCCCAGAGGATGGCTCGCCGGCACTTGCACCCCCCAAGATCGAATTGTCCCAGAACAACGCAAACGGCAACGCATCGACACTGAAGCGGGAGTCCGAACACGACGATGGCGAAAACGACTGGGAAAATGCTTCCATCTACGAAGAAGTGCTTGATGATACACAGGCCTTCGAATATCCATTCCGTGAGTTGGGTTCAGTGAGCTTTGTTCATGTCGATACCTCACTTACCTGACTGTGTTAGACACGAGCTCAGATATCTGTACCGCCGATGAAGCCAAAGGATATCGGAAGCGATTGCACGAGATTGGCCTGGAGAGGCTCATCAGCGAAACCTTGGGAAGGAACACAATTTCCGTCAGGAAATTGTGCACTGCGTTCGAAGTCCGAATTCCATCATGGCTCTCAACCGAACCGGACGATGCGCCTGGATACTACAGGTTGCTCGGCCTCGCCATGCTTCGCGAGCTGAACAAACGCCAGCGAATCGAAAAATACAAGACCATGGATGACGCCGCTGGGCTTATCAACAAGTCAAAGAATATCCTTGTCATCACGGGTGCAGGAATCTCAACAAGCTTAGGTATTCCAGATTTCCGCTCCAAGACAACTGGCTTCTATTCAAAACTTCGGGATATGGGATTTGAGGAACCCGAAGAAGTTTTCGACTTGGAGAACTTTGACACAAACCCATCGACCTTCTATGCACTAGCGGGCGACATTCTACCAGATTTGCACAGATGGACCCCAACGCATCAATTTATCCGCTTGATACAAGACAAGGGCAAATTGCTTCGTAATTACACTCAGAACATCGACAACATCGAGAGTCACGCTGGTATAGTACCGGAAAAGCTAATTCAGTGCCACGGTTCGTGGGCCACAGCAACATGTCGAAAGTGCAAACACCAAGTTCCTGGTGAGCAATTATTCGATGATGTGCGGGCGAAGCAAGTTTCACTCTGTAAGAAATGTGGCGAATTAGAAGTTCCGCCGCAAGGCCAGAAGCGTAAACGCAGTCCAAATAGCTTGACGAAGAGGAAAAAGCGAAAGGAAGGCGAATTCGATGATGATGATGACTCGGATGGGAAGTATGATATCGTTCAGCCAGGCGTCATGAAGGTAAGATAGCGAATCGCGGTCTCGATCAAAAGCTGACAGATTTAGCCGGACATAACATTCTTTGGCGAGAAGCTTCCAGATAAGTTCTTCGATACGCTGCAAGACAAAGACAGGAATGTTGTCGATTTGGTGATTGTGATTGGAACAAGCATGAAAGTTGCGCCGGTCTCCGAGATTCCACAGTTCGTACCTGCTGGAGTTCCGCAGATATACATCTCGCGCGATGTAAGTCTGATGATCAATCATCCTTGAGCACAGAAGCTTACGTTCAATTCAACAGCCCATCCATCATATCAACTTCGATATCAATCTTCTGGGAAGTTCAGACGAGGTTGTGAGCGCATTGTGTCAGCGTGCGGGATGGGAATTGAAGCATGAAATGATACCGGATAATATCAAGGCAGAAGTCACGCCCCACGACTTCCTTGAACACACCTTCAATATTACGACACAGAATAGATGAAGGTCGACCGATGGGATTGTGGTCTTACAGCCTACATGACCCAACATATTCTCCATGTGTTTGCTACATGGCTTGCTTCGTGTCGACGGCGAATGTATTTATGGCTGATGATGATGGACGACATACCCTTTTCGGCGCAAGAATGAATTATAAATATGATGGCATGGCAAGCGTTCGTGATGGCATCTCACTGGTGGGCATGGCATAGATGACTGGTAGATATGCGTGGCGAATGGACTTGCTTGTCACTTGTTTGATGGGCGCAGAATAGTTTGTCGATGCATTTTCCTAGAATAATTGACGCTGTTTTACCTGTTGCAATCAAGTATTGTCAAAAGCAGAGCATTTAATATCTATCTGTGAAATTCACAGCTCTCACTCACTCCTTTCGATGTATGCCCGTCTGACCGGTCCGTGCCCATTCCTAATTCTGAACTCGAAAATTTGTCAGGAACACACGAACAAGTCTTCAACAACATGCGTTTACCATCAAAATCAGGTAGACCAGCGTCAAAGTGTCTGTTCACGCATTGTAAATTACCAGATTACGTAGACGGGCATCGGCCGCCGACGAAGAGGGAGCCGTTTGCAGCCATAAATTCTCACTCACCAGTTCACACTGTAGGCGAATCAACCATGTCTGCAGGTTGTGTGTCATGTTAACAAGTCCAGCTCGACCTGTTGTTGCCAGAAGAGCTCTACGCGATTGTCAAGCAGAAATTAGAAGACCAGAGCAAGATTCTGCGCTATGCTAGGATATATGTTTCGCTGCTCGACATCGTGTCGGGGGATTTCTTCAATCAATATATCAAAGCAGGTACTTTTCATGTCCCAATTTTGAATCAATATAACACTCACGCGCACAAGGTAATGTTCTCATGCGATCAGAGGGCCGCCCCGGTGTAGACAATATCTTTTCAATTCAAGATGGTTCGTTCTGCATTTTGTGACACATAGTTTCGAGCGCATTCAATGCTCATCTCTTTGTCCAGGACAACTTCGTCTGGAACTCGACAAGGCAACATATGAACGATGTGGTCTGGTAGGAAAAGTCATTCCTGATCTCGGGAGAAAGCACGTCAAGTCAAGATATGGTAATGTGCTTATCGTCTATTGTCTCTACCGTCTAGCTTACTGAATACAGCCATCGAACTCGACCTGCGTCTACCTTCCATGGTCTCAGGCAAGAAAGGCTTCGAAAGAATAATTCGCACCTTCACAGACGTCCTCGACCATTCGCTCGCCTGGCTTTTTGTCGACCTAGAAAGTGATGAAATTGAGTCTGGACCGATCACAAAGCAACATCCTCAAATCAGAGTGGTACAACCCATAGTCTCACAATTGCCAGATGTTGTCGTGCCTTTCGACATCGACAGCAAAGAACGCATAGCAGATCCCATCTATGAAGAAGAGCTCCTCGAGTGGATCGGACTGGCGACCATGGATTCTCCTCGCATTAATTGCAAAGATGACACTGATCGATTTTATTGTCGGTATGATCTTCCAGACGCATTCAACCAAGAGAATCAGGCGGATGCGATTCCACAGAATCTAGTTCACTTGAGGTGGCATGGGTTTGCGTCTGCCAAGTTTGTGAGGGATATTTGGTTAGCTGTGAGGGCTACTTCAGCGAATGAGTGGTTCGCGATGAGCGCGTCTACTTTTGAGAAAGACAGTTACACAATATTTTGTCCTGGGGACAGAGATGTACTTTTGTGGGAGTGCAGGAACTAGTTGGACAATAGGAAGTCGCTTTCAGCTGCGGAGAGATGGCCGGAGATGTTTTTCATTGTCTTTTTGGACTGGGTAGAACTAGCGATTGCGATGGCTTCCTGGCAAGGCTGGCATACTCAGTAGTGGTACTCGTTATCTCATAAAGGTACTCGGTACTTGTAAGAACAAGAGTCACTCACTCTATCCCGAGTCCTTGGGTGAGGAGATGATCAATACCTTATACAGCGGGATGGTACCATGTGGATTGAATAACCTTTCCAATGGCAAGGAAGTTTCTGCTCCGTCCAAACAAACGTGAACAGGAGAGTAGGTCCAGTTGGACGGCGACGGCCTCCCATTCGAGGAGGGGTATCGTAGGATTTGTCCGCTTCCCCCTGTTGTGGCACGCCTTGCTCGAGTACTGTAGCAGCATGTTGCTGCTAAGGTATGGTATGAGTAGACAGTAGTCCGGAGGTATGTACTGTGATGGAGCTGAGTATCCTCGATGAAGACTGGGATAGTTTATTTGATTTGCTACTAGTAGTAGTAAGGTAGCTACTCGGTATTGCTCACCTCAGCCCTGCGTACCTAAGACTCGTACCGAGCCCTGCGTACCTCATACTCGTACCGAGCCTGCGTACCCAACACTCGTACCGACTCGTAGCTCGTTCCTGTGACTCTGGCCTTTGTCGCTTCTTTTCATGATACAGGCCAGCAGGCCAGCAGGCCAGCAACGCAAAAGCATGGGACCCTTTTCCGCCCAGTCCAGTGTTGCTGGCGTTTTATCTTACATCCAATTTAGCGGGGCTACAGCTGTTACCCTGGCCGGCTGTCCCTCCAGAGCTTCCTGGCATGCAGAAAGCAACTCTTAATTATTTTGCCGCGTCGCCATAACGTGATATCTGCACCGTCTAGCGCGATCCTCCCGCTGCCTGCTTCTTCTCCTCTTGTCGAGCATGGACTGTTCTCTGCTACTCAATTGACTCCAGTCTTAGCCTCTCGTTGCTCCTTTGCAATCTCGAAACACCGACGAGCTATATCTTCGAGGACCCTGACATGAGCACCCATTGTTGATCAACTATCATGTCGGGACGCTTCTTCAGGAAGCCGGATGATGCCCAGTCTCTTCAGCAGCGTCTTCCATTCAGCACTGCCGATATCGAGGACGAAGCTGTGAGCTCGGAACCATCTTCGTCACTACGTATACGAAATCCAAAGTCGCAGCGCGCCCATTCTGTGTCGAGCCACCATTTGTCTTCCTCGTACAATCAGAGACAACCGACGCGATCCTTCTACCACCATGCTTCGAGCGGCCAACTGGGTATACCCTCTTCGAACTTCTACACTGGGATGTTCTGTCGCTAATCTTTGTGCTTCTAGAAACCCCCCAGTATGCCTCCCAGGGTGTCCGCGAACAGACCCAAGAGCTAGCTTCGTGGGCTCTTGGTGATTCGAATTCCCTCCGCTCCGGCTCTCCTAATCCATTTCACAATGCTTCGAACTCAGACTCGGATTTCGAATCACGACCCAGACGGTACAGCGATTCGTCACAGGGAGAGGGAAGACAATCTGTGGACTCGGCAAGACCAGGCGTGATTAAAGAAGTCTCTGAGCCTCAGTCGCCTGAAGATACTGGAGAAACCACGGAAGCTCAACCTTCCGCCCTGTCCAATCTGATCCGACACGGTTCCCCTCCCAATGGCAAGGATAGCAAGAATTTGCTAGGATACGGCACAAACTCCAAATACTCGGACTCGGATCAATACTCTACACCTAGTGTTATTGTGGATGATGTGAGTGATGATGGTGTTACGGAGAGAACGACACTGTTACCCACAGAAAGACTTTCTGCAAAACCGGCGTCTCGCTTCTCTAAAAAGCCTTCTGGGTATAGTCACACGATGGAGATGCATTTCAAGAATTATTGGGCGAAGCTGAAATATGCTTCGCGAGATGTCGTGGAAGCGTTGTCGCACCCAAGACAATGGAATCTACGCGAGGCCTCCTCGCTCACGATTGGCGCGTTGGCAGCCGTTTTTTTGGGTTTGCTTTTGAATATCCTCGACGCGCTCTCTTATGGTAAGTTCTTCGACGATCTTTCCGCAGCCTTGCTAATTCTGTCAAGGTATGATTTTGTTTCCCCTAAGTGAGCCGATTTTCGACAAAACCGGACCAGATGGTATTTCGATGTTTTACGTGAGTTGCATCGTATCGCAAGTTGTATATTCACTGGGAGGCTCGCGATTTAAAGGCGGCGTAGGCTCTGAGATGGTACGTTTTTCCACGACTGACTTGTGCCCACTGACTATCGCAGATCGAAGTGGTGCCATTCTTTCACAAAATGGCGTATATGATCTTGAACCATGTTGGCCGAGATGGTGATCCAAAAGTCGTCATGGCGACGGTGATCACCTCATATGCTCTGAGCTCCGTCTTGACAGGGCTCATCTTTCTAGCACTCAGCTATTGGAAGCTTGGCGACTTGGTCAGCTTCTTCCCTCGCAGTATTCTTCTAGGATGCATAGGCGGAGTAGGTGTTTTCCTGTTTCTGACCGGCCTCGAGGTTTCAGCTGGTCTGGACTTGACAGAAGGCTGGACTGCCGGGGTGCTGCGTGGTCTTGTTAGTGGACGTACGCTTCCTCTCTGGATGATCCCTTTGTCTTTGGCCATCTTATTGATGGTTGTTCGGCATTATCTTGCGCACCCCAGTGTCATGCCAGCGTTTTTCGTAGCAATTGTTGGGATATTCTTTATTGTTTTCGCCGCTATACCCAACCTCCACCTACAGGATCTTCGAGCACACGGATGGGTCTTTGATGCGCCGGAGGCCGGGGTCCCTTTCTGGAATTTCTACACTTATTATGGTGAGTACTAGACATAGGTGACAACGAAGATTACTAATGAGCACCAGATTTTAAAATCGTTAATTGGACAGCATTGTCTCAGACGATTCCTACCATGTTTGCACTTTCATTCTTCGGCATCATCCATGTTCCTATCAACGTCCCAGCCCTAGGAATCGCAGTACAAGAGGACGACGTCAACATCAACCGTGAACTCCTTGGACATGGCATTTCCAACATGCTTTCGGGCCTAGTAGGCAGCATTCAAAACTACCTTGTTTTCGCCAACAGCCGTCTCTTCATTCAAAATGGAGGTAACAGTAGATGGGCTGGTATCTTACTTGCTATCGCTACCACTGGAGTTTGGATTGCCGGTCCTGCGATGATTGGATACATTCCTAAGATGGTCGTCGGTACGCTCATCTTCATGCTTGGTATTGAAATGATTCAAGAAGCACTTTGGGACACATTTGGCAGGCTACACCGACTCGAATGGCTCACCGTCTTTGCGATTACTCTCGTCATGGGATTTCACGACTTTGTTGTTGGCATCATCGTCGGCATCGGCCTCGCGTGCTTACTATTCGTGGTTCAGACATCCCGCATCTCAGCAGTTCGCGCCACTTTCTTGGGCACTGTCGCTGAATCGACCGTCCGCAGACATCCGGTGCAACGTAAATTTCTACGCGCAGTGGGAAGTCAGATCTGCGTCACCAAATTGGCCGGTTTCTTGTTCTTTGGAACGATTGTGGCTGTAGAGAAGAAGATCCGAGACCTCATCGAAGATGACAAATTCCGGCAACAGCCTATACGATACCTCATCCTCGATTTTGACCTTGTCACCGGCGTCGATTTTTCTGCTGGGGAGGCTTTTGTCCGCATGCATCGAATCCTTGGAGACAAACAGGTGGAGATGGTGCTCTCTAATGTCTGTATCTCCGGTGAAATTGGAAAAAGCCTTAGCATGGTGGGGTTGCTCTCCGATGGGGAAGACGAACTTCGACCACCTAAAGTCTTTGAAGATTTGAACCAGGCCTTGGAGATGTGCGAAAACGAACTTCTCATAGTGGCATTCAAGAACGAGGACATGATTCAGCAAAAGGGCTTGTCAGCATCTTCAATGACAATCCCGCGAGTCGCCGCTCCAGGAACGGGTATCGATGCGATGTTCAGTTCTCCGCGTCGTACCTTGATCCAACAGGCCGCGACTACAACCCTGAACGATGCTGATCATTCATTGCCAACGAAGTGGCAAAACTTTGCCCAGCCCTTGCCACTAATATTACAAGCTTTTAAGGACCTCAGTACCAAGGACCTGGATTTCTGGAATCAAGCAGTTCCATATTTCGAAAGGCGAGAGTATCAAGCAGGACGGGTTCTGTACTCTCGGGGTGACGATCCTGACGGATTTTACCTTTTAGAAGACGGGATTCTTCGCGCAGATTATCAACTCGAGCAGGGAAGCTTCCATGAGTCCATCGTTGCTGGCACGACCTGTGGAGAACTTCCCTTTTTCGCTGAAACTGAACGATCCGGGACAGTTGTTGCGGAGAAGGACACGGTGGTCTGGCTATTAACCAAGCAGAAATGGGAAAAGCTGGAGTCCGACAAGCGGGACGTGGCAATGGAATTACTAAAGATCGGGTTGAAATTGACGAGTGAGAGAATGAACACAATCACATCGTGAGTAACTCCACCCGGATCCGTGCAGCAAGCCGCGTGTTACACCGATACTAACCGCCTCCGCAGATACGTGCTGGTCAAGGCCAGTTGAGAGGAATAACAGTGACAGTATAGGAAGATTACATTTTTAAGGTTGCGGAGAAGGCAGGGCAGAATTCTCAGCATGTTATCACATAGATGTTGTCGATTTAGATGCGGGGCCGGCGCCATGGAAATTCATTTTTGGGCAAATTTCAACGTTTGGCGTTTCTGGCGCAAGGGTTTGGATCGTTGGGTGCCCTTTACCCTCGACCCGGGAGAAGGGAAAATGCGACGGCGGGAGAAGATTACGGAGTAGACCCGTCCCTTTTATAGTGTCGTTGCTTCTGCTTAGTGAGCATTGTCATTGATTGATCATTCATCATTGTTGATTGAAGACATGATGAGGTTTGTGGTTGATGCGAGATTGATATGAGTGGCAGTGTCTAGGTGTCAATGTGCGATGTGCCAATCAAACGAGGCAGCGTCAAGTGGGATCGACTCTGTCAGCCGGTTTCATACACGTGAAACGTAAATTCGCCGTTGAAGGCATGGGGCCGGGCTTGGACAAGGTTTCGCTGCAGTAGTAGCGCCATGGTGGAAGGACGCGAGATTTTCTGACGGGAGGCGTGGGTGCCAGAGGCCCAGAGGGGGGCCTCTATATTGTTTGGCGAGAGGTTGGCCCGGCGCTACGGTGGCGTGTGGAATTCTGGTTGTATTGCTATTGTTACTATCGTGATCTTGACGAGGGCTCCACGGATCAGGATTGGTAGAGAAAAGCCTTTCGGGGCAGCTGACTGGTGCTGTGAGGACCGTCGATGATCACAGATAACGGTGGTGAGGCTGTGAGGGCCGTCTGATCTCTCGGACTGTCCTTAGTTGGACTCTCGTCGCCTCTTGTGGGAAGTGATCATCTGTCT
This sequence comes from Venturia nashicola, assembly GCA_004522665.1. Lineage (NCBI taxonomy): Eukaryota > Fungi > Ascomycota > Dothideomycetes > Venturiales > Venturiaceae > Venturia > Venturia nashicola. Next base: position 820,722 of record SNSD01000009.1, read on the forward strand.
GAGCATTTCATGGCCTCGAACTACGAGCTGTTGTCGATGGGAGGAGCGTGAGGGGCTCAATACTGGTCTATAGCGATGGTCTATAGCGATGATAGGATTGATTACTTCCTAGTACTTGATCAAGACAAGACTCAGACCGCCTAAAGCTGCGGAAATTTAGACGGTTGTCTAAAGCCCCTCGAGGATCCAATCTCCTTTAGCGCAGTCACATCCTGGCCACCTCACAGACCACACACCCCGGCGACCCTGTGTTAGGGAGTATACCTACTTACCTTTCCCAACCCTCCTTCACGTCTCGATCCCTTCACTCCAAACACTCTTCCTCCCTCTCCTCCCTGAAGATTGCCATCCCGTGTCTTCATTCATCACCACACGCGTCTGCCAGCCAGTTCCGTCCTACATCTTCTAACACTACTTCCATCAGGCACAACTGCGTGCTATCTCTCCACTGAGGACACCACACCTCTCCACCTCTCCGCCCTTCATAAACACACCCACCATGTCTGACGCACCTGCTACTACCACGCCAGCCGCCGCTGTGCCCGTCGTTGAGACACCTGCCGCACCCTCTTCTGAGACCACTCCGGCCGTCACTGAATCGCCAGCTGTCACTGAGTCAACCGCTGCTGCCACCACCACCGAGGCTAAGGTCGAGGAGGCGGCCAAGGTCGAAGAGCCAGTCGAGGCTGCTGCTGCCGAGGAGGTCAAGCCCGTCGAGCCAAAAGACGATGGTCACCTCAACTACAACGCGCCCACCAGTTTCTTGAGGTATGTTTTGGAGTCTACAGAACCGGACATCATCCAACTTTCACGAACCCACCATCTAACGCTTTTTTAGAGAAATCTTGCCTCTCCCACCAAAGAAGGTCTTCTTCTGGTTCGGCAAGGAGCCCATCGAATCCAAAGAGCTCACCCACTACCTCGCAAAGGGTAAGGAGGCTGCCCACTCCACCGCTGCATGGGCTGCCCAGACTGGCGAGGGCCTCCTCTTGTTCTCCAAGACTGGCGAGAAGAGCGCACCCACTGGTGTCCTGAACTTGGTAGGTGGAAACGTCGCGTGGGCGTCATTGTTTACAAAAAAAGTGGCATTCACTAACATGGCACGATAGGCGGATGCTGAGGACCTCAAGGAGGTTGGCACAAATGAGTTTTCATTCAAGGCTGGTGGACACAAGCACAAATTCGAAGCACCAAACACCACTGAGCGCGATGGCTGGTTCGCCTCCGTCAAGAAGGTTGCAGAAGAAGCTAAGGCCAAGAAGGAGGAGATCTTGGCCAGTGAAAGCTACAAAGAAACTCTTGCAAAATTCAGTATGTACATTTTAACGTTGCGCGTCCAATGTTTTGTATCGCTCACGTGATACCGTAAACACGCTAATATTTTCCCTGCAGGTCCCGTAGCTGCCATCGCCGCCGTTCCAGCTGCCGCCAAGGCTACCGAAGATACCCCAAAGAAGAGCGTTGAAGCTGAGGACGAGACTACAGCTGAGGGACCCGACGCCGCAAAGACCGACAAGAGCCGATCCCGATCTCGTGGTGCCCCAGCCAACATCATTGGCTTCTTCAAGGGTAAGAAGGGAGAGAAATCTGAGGAGGCCAAGAAAGAGGAAGAGCCAGTTGTTGCTCCAGCCACCGAAGAGGTTGCTCCAGAGACTGTTGCTCCAACCGGTATGTTTATTGCGTGTCCTGGCATTGACGGCACTGCTAACTTCCTTCAAGAGCCAGTCGATGCGACCGCAGCTGCCCCCGTTGTCACTGATGCAGTCCCAGCCGTCGAAGAAAAAAAGGACGAGCCAAAGCCAAACCGCCGCATGTCCCGATTCGAGAGTTTCTTTAACAAGAAGGGTGAGAAGAAGACGGGCGAAGAAGTTGCTGCCCCAGCCACTGAGACTGCTGTTACTGAGTCAGCAGCTGGTGAACCAGCTGTTGAGATACCCGCCATCACCGAGCCAGCTGCTGAGACTGTTGCTCCGGTTGAAGAGGAGGCCAGAAATACTACTCCTACCAAGGAGCGCAAGCCATCTTTCCTTGCCGGTATCCAGAAGTTGACCCAGAAGGTCCGATCCCCATCATCGGAGCACCCACCAGCTATCGCAGCTGAGTCTTCTGCTACTGAGGAGACTTCAGCTGTCACCGAATCAGCTGTCGACGCCCCTGTTGCTGCTGCTGAGACCACCGAAGCTGCCCCCGTCACTGAAGCACTCCCAAGCACTCCCACTGAGAAGGCCGAGAAGCGCCGCAGCTCATTGTTCGACTTCAAGAAGTTCACCCAGAAACCCGCCAAGACTACCGCTGAACCTGTCGCTGCTGCAGAAGTGCCAGCCACCGCCGACGAGGTCAAGGCTGTTGAGGAGGCTGCTCCAGTCGTCCCAGCTGCCGTTGAGGAGCCAGTGAAGACCTCAAGCGAAGAGAAGGCTGTGACCGAGAAGGCACCAAAGGAACACAAGGAATCTCCAATCACCCAGCTCGGCCGTCGCTTCAGCAAGGCTATTCGGGGTGGAGTAGCCAAGAAGGAGACCAAGACTCCAGCTAAAGTCGCTGAGGACGAGGCCGACAAGGTCGAGCCAGTCTCCGCTGAGGCGCCACAACTTGACAAGCCAACTGAGGCGCCTGCCGCCATTGGTGACGTTGTCCCAGAATCTGTCCACACCAGTACCGCACCACCAGCCAACAACACTGTGTCTGCCACCGCCTAAAGAGTTTGTCTCATTGCACAAGGGTGATTGATGAATTCGAATACTAAGAGCAACGATCGTCATGTTACGCCATCGATACCCAGATTCCATTACCAAAAAACCCGGAAATATACATTTTCCAACCACTCTTTACTATTGGCCGGTCGATTTGGGAATACCTGTCGCATCATCTAGGTCACATTTGGAAGGAGGTTGTCTTTGCATATTTGCTTTGATTTTTTTTCCTTGTTGCTGATTCTAGATTGATACCACTTGCTGCGTTTTCATATCATTATCTTTCGGGGAGTGTGGTGCGATTTCCTGTCCTCAAAACTCTCGTTTACCATGTATGTGCGCGCGCGCTGTCAGTTCTTGTTTTTTTGGTTTTTGCTTTGTGTTTTCTTTGCGATTGCCTTTGGCTGTTTCTGGAAGTGTCTGTTTGTTCCGGTTCTGCTCTGCTCATTTGCCTTGCAGTTGAATACCCCAACATATACCCCAATACCCATACCCCTTTGATGATACCCATTGTACTTCCTTATTGGGAATGATGCAAGTGGCCATTAGGGCAATCAGACTCTATTAATAATTAATCGGCGATGTTGTTTTACTTGGATTTGCCCCTGCTCATGTTTGTGACTGGTGGTCATTGGAGAACTACTACGCCTGCTCTAGGTTCGAGTAGCGATGGGTCTGTGATGTGTTCGCGATCCTGGAAGGCTTGGATAAGTTCTGCTCGACCTCCCTATCCGCCCCTTTAGCATTCCATATTTGTCTTGATGGAGCACGCCACGGCAATTGAAACCGACTCTACTCGGTACACTCCCTCCAATATCCGTGATTTTCGATTCGATAGTTGCCTCCTTGGTTTAGTACATGGCGAAAACGGTAGGCTACTACCTATACTCGGCTAAGAGGTCCTTCCCCGGTGTTACTCGCATGGCAATCCCTTCACATGGTGTAGATCTGAATCTCAGTTGTCGAGATCGTGTCCCTCTCAAGTAGCAACAAACGATCCAAGCTTCACGGGACTAGAGGGAGATTTTTTTCCCTTCCGATTTCGTTCTTCAAGATGCGGATTGCGAGTCTACCGTATTTTCCGTCTCAAGTCGTGTGTTGGGGATCCTTGTGAGAGGTCGGTGCAGTGATCGAAAGAGTAACGACTAAACTATTAAAAGCGTGGTCCTTACCTGTTCTAGTGTCGCACTAATCTTTTGGAGTGCTGCACGGATATTTAGCAAGCCATCCCAGTAGCCGGTCGTGCCGGTGTACGTCTTTTGACGGAAAATTCGGTAGATGTCTGCAGGAGACCCTTGAATTTTCCCGCGTTGGTGCAGCAGTTTGCCTAGTGGAGATTCGGCTCGGTGTCCCATTGCCGATAAAGAGTAGTAGGCAGGCAAATGAGCAAGTAAGGAGAATTTTTAGGGTTCGGATCGGGGTGGATCTTATGTATGTTGTATGTTGTATGCTGTATGTTGTATGTTGTATGTTGTATGCTGTATGTTGTATGCTGTATGTTGTATGCTGTATGTTGTATGATGTGCATGGTAATTTCGTGTATTTCATGAGACATTTTGAGGGGGATGAAGGATAGTAGGAGTTGTCACGAGGCTGTGTAGATGGCAGGCGGAGATTCATGCATGCTGCTTAATCGGCAAAGGAGGTGACGACGATCGAGTCACGTAGTGACTTTGGTTGTTGAACCTTAATAGACCCGTAGATGCGTTGTTGGTTAGTAGCACTGGACATAAATCTCTACCCTTATATTCCTTTCTCAAACTACACTAACTAAGTTTTGCATCACTGATTCACATTGTTACTTCAATACAACGAGGGAATATTCGCTTCTCTTTGTAAACAGTAGCAAGAATGAGCCATGGTACGAATCATACTGACAATCCCTTGCCTCCAAGCCCGTCTCAAGCAAAGAAAAGCACACCGACTAACTCGACGCTTATTAGGGCTGCTGCATCAGTACACACCGTTCTCCTCCCTCTTCTCCCTACGGTAACAATACCACGTCTCCGGGCGCCATACCAACCGACTCCCGCGCCCCAATCGCTCTCGCAACGGCCGAAGCAAATCCTCACTCTGCATCTTCAATTACAGCCTCCCCCGCTGCCGCTCACCTCTCGTCGCATTCCAGAGCCCCTCCTTCCTCACACCTTCACAATGTAACCGCCCACTCGAGTGGGATTGCTTCACACGCTTCCAAACCCTTGAAGACGCCACCGAGGCCGAGTCAGATTATACCGCCGCATACTCACAGTATCGATCCTTCCAGTCCGAATCCCCGCCTCACACATGCGATATTGGTTAGAGAACGGGCGGCGTATTTTGACACGAGGGTTACTGGACATGCGGAGGTATGGGCGGCTTTACGGACAATGTGCGAATTACTTGAAAGAGGAGAGAAGGGGGAGGCACAGGCTATTATGGAAGCGGTGGGTTGTACTTGTCCTTCTGGGGAGGTGTGGGGTCGGAGAGGTGGGATATGGGATGAAAGGGGCGAGAGATATGTTGTTCCTGCTTGGTGTGTGGGTGTGCCTAGGGGCTGTGTTATGGTGGGGGATGAGTTGCAGGAGGGGACTGATGCGTCGGGTGCGGATGAGAGTAGTGATGAGGAGAGGGTGAAGAGTTTTGGGGAGAGAGGGGAGGTTCAGGATGTGGAAAAGGGGAAGGCGATGGCGGTGATGGGGGAGAAAGAGGATAATTTGAAGGTTAGGGTTAGGATGAGCAATACTGCGAGAGATTTCGTGGTGAGAGTAAGGGCGGATGTTAAGGTGCATGGTTTGCTGAAGAGGGTGAGAGAAGTTGGTGAGGTATGTGGATGTCGATTCTCTTCGTCGTATATGTGGTCTTTCCATCTTGATCCTTTCCAATTCACAGCTATGCGGGATAGACGGCGCATATGGGCACATCGCTATCGTTGGATTCCTGGCGACTCAAAATCTAGAATCGCCGTTAGCGACATGCCTTTTTGTGGTATCTTTCCAGCATAGATATGAACGGCAACGCAACATATTTGACGAACTTACCCAAGAAGGACAATGAGGACTAATTGATAGCAGATACCTCCAAACATTAAAACCAAGATCAGCTACCTTGGTCGCATACTGCACGAACACGAAACCTTGGAAGCTCAGGGATGGCATGAGGGACACATCTTGAACGTCTACGTATTTGAATAAGACGGTCTTTCTGGACAAATCCAATACCACTACATACGAATTCCGCGACATGGAACCAACTCAACGAAACACTCAATCGAATCTCGATCCTTCGCGAATACATCGTCTACATGCGACCTCAGCACTCGTCTCCCAAGTTTTGAGCTCGCTTCTTCGCATCTTCTATACCCCTTTTCTGGAATGGCTTCAATCTTTTTACATAAGCGTGGCGTGACAATCTGTACTTGTACTGCGATGGCATGGAGGATTGGATATCTTTGTATATAATCATGTAATGTATATAGTAGTAGTAACCGTATCCATTATGGTATGTAATGACTCCAAAATGCACATGTGGATACAGTGTACAGAACACCAAACATATTGCACTCTTCTGCCCCCAAAGGACTAACAGATGCTTTCTATAGCAGGGACAACAGACTGGCAGACTCTGGTGCATATAAAGAGGGGCCTAAATGCACTTAGTAAGTGGCTAATCTAACAATCCATCCTGGAACAGTTCTCACTTGCTAAGGAAGAGGAAATGGAGGCATGGTGTGGGGGAGAAGAGGGGAGTAGTTAGACCTAGGGAGAGTTAGGAGTAGAGTAGGTAAGAGAATACTTTTATTTATTATAAGGAGGATACTAGCTATAGGTAGATAGTGCTACATAGTTGTATAGAGGGGGGGGGGGTATTATACCTGGTACTTTTACCCTCAACAAACCAGATAGAGATAGCTGCTTAGCCTCATACAGACATGGACCAGCAACGCAAGAATTTTTTATATATATAATGACTTATGCGCCGTGTACCCACTTTCTATTTGCAATTGCAAAAACCCACGATGTAATGTATATATATTCTCCATCTTCTGCATTGGCGACTGCGATACTGGGTACCCACGGCCAATAGTATATGGCATCGAGATATATAAGAAAGTAGACTCAGGTATCTGGGCTCGTCGTTTTGGAGGGAGGGATCCCCCCAACTCGCTTTAAGATGTCTTGCTGCCGTTGCGGACGCCTTTATGGCCTGATGCCGGGCTTTGGTAGTATCAAAATAGAGTAACACTTAAGAGATATGATCATCATCGCTCTATTATGCCATCCATCAAATTATCATCAGGCCTCCAATAATAGTCAAGGATAAAGTTCTAGTACTGAGGCCTATAAGTAAGCATTGAAGTCACTCTGGCGTGGAAGAGAGATGGGAAGTTCCCTGACACGACGCTCGTGTAAGGCTCAAAGACTTCACAATCTACATGGTAATGATTGGTGGAGTCTTCGTATTCTATCCGTAGTCGGAGATTCGGTGCTGAACAGGCCAGCTAATTATCAGGAGATTATACCAATCGGAAAGTTGGAACAAGTCTGGGGCGTGCTGGTGGTAATTAGATATTCCCGTCCACTGTGCATATACACATAAGATACATAGTAAGATCCTACTATAGGACTCGGAATCTACGCTTGTGGGTCGGGAGTCGGGACCGGGGAGGAGACAAGTGAGTGTCATCGAAGCAATCATCAACCTTTGATCCCAAGGCCCTTCCAGCAAGTCTCTCAGTTCATGCTTAGCTTGAGTTGTCCTTTGTGTTCAATTTGTCAACCATTCAGGATGAGTCTCACAACGAGACATCTTAGTCTCCATGTGAGATATTTCCAACAAGCAGAATCGACCATCAGGCTGTGGCTTGAAGTCATCATTGTGCTGTTCGTTGAAGGCGTCGATAGGTCAATTTAACCTCGGATCTGGTGTCGGATCCATGCCGCTCAATTTTCCACCATTTAGCACACTACCTACATATCTCCATCTACCATGTACTAGTAATCTTCCTGGCCCCCGATTCTCCCTTTCCCAAAAGACCTTCAGCCATCTCATTCCATTTTGGCTCAGGTCTTGACCAGGTCCTAGGCCAAAAAAAGACTATTCAACCTCCATAAATCCCAGCTTGCTCCTGTTCGGTGCAAGCTACTAGGTACATCTTGAGCAGCGGAGCAGCTGGTTGCAAACATCCTTGAGGAATATCCCCGCGAGTCTGTTCCCGCCTGGTACTGATCTCCTAATTCATGGGACGAAACCCCGTGGTGAAATGGCCCCCCCTCCGCTATCTAGCCAAAATCTTTTTCCAACCTCAAGTCACACTTGATCGTTGTTGCCCACTCATGAAAACGTTTCGGAACCGAAGACCTATCCACTGAGCTATGATATCAATCATCCCGTTGTGCGTCATCGCCTTCTGCTCAGTTCAGATATTCGGCGCAACTCCAGCGCAATGGAGAAGACAATCAATTTACCAAGTTCTAACCGATCGGTATGATTGTTTTGCCCTAAGAAAAACACGAGTTTGGAATCTGACTGGCTACAAGATATGCACGGACAGATAACAATCATTTGGCGAAATGTAACACTACCGAGCGAGTGTATTGTGGTGGAACGTGGCACGGTCTGATGAACAACTTGGACTACATCCAGGACCTGGGATTTACCGCTGTACATGTCTCTGCGTCTTTCCACAAATATTTAGCGACTGACCCTCGTCACAGGTGTGGATATCGCCAATAACGCACAATACCGAAGAACGAGCAGTCTGGGGAGAGGCGTATCACGGCTACTGGCAAGATGATTTGAACAGACTGAACGGTCATTTTGGGACGGAGAGTGATCTCAAAGCTCTGTCGACCGAATTACATCGTCGTGGAATGTATCTCATGGTCGACATCGTGATCAATCATTTTGTCACGCCTGGACCAGGGAGCGTCACAAGATATTCCCAGATTCAACCTTTCAACCATATGAGCTTCTTCCACCCATTTTGCACAGTCTCAGACTACGATAACCAAGATATGATCGAACGTTGCTGGCTGGGAGATAGCCACGTACGACTGGCCGACGTGAACACTGAGGATCCAAGGGTCATCGGGACTTACAATACCTGGATCAACTCTCTCATTTCAAACTATTCTAGTAAGTAGAACGCTTCGACTTTGGACCAAGCTAACCCAGACAAAAGTTGACGGTCTGCGAATCGACACGGCGAAGCATGTCCAGAAAACGTTCTGGCCAGCTTTTGTTAAAGCTGCAGGTGTTTTTGCCAGCGGGGAGATTCTCAGCCGCGATTTTGAGTATACCTGTGACTATCAAAACTACTTTGATAGTGTGATCAACTACCCAATGTGAGTCAATGAGCTTCATGTTCACGGTAGTGAATTCTCGTACTGATTCCCCCCACAGCTGGTATCCTCTCATCAACGCTTTTTCTTCCTCCAATACAAGCAACATTTCTGAGCTCGCGCAGATGCATCGGACTCTACAAACAGGTTGCCGGGATCCTACGCTCCTACTTACTTTTCTGGGCAACCACGATACCACTCGCTTTGCCGCGACTATTCCTTCTTTAGCGCTGCGAAAAAACGCACTAGCTTATGCTATGCTTGCCGACGGCATCCCAACACTATACCAAGGGGATGAACAGGGGTTTGCAGGACCAACAAACGACCCAGACAACAGGGAAGCGCTTTGGACATCAGGATTTGACAAAAGCGCTCCCTTGTACCAAATGATTCAGAAGTTGAATAAGCTGAGGGCTTGGGCTGGACAGAACGATACTGATCACTGGATTTCCAGGACTACGGTCTTTTGGACCGAGGATAATTATATGGCTTTTCGCAGAGGCTCCAGTAAATCTCAAATTGTATCGATTCTGACCAACAATGGAGGCAACTCCACGACGCCCGAGGTGAAAGTGGAAAGATCGGGATTTGCGCCTGGTACCATTTTGATGGATATCGTCGCTTGTAAAGAAGTCGCGGTTGGGCAAGACGGCGTATTGAGAGTGACGATGGCTGATGGAAATCCCAAGGTCCTCTTCCCGGTTGCTCTGCTAGGCTCGTCCGGTATTTGCGCTTCACGGTCGTCTCAGCCGCTTACTCCCGTGTTTCGGAAGATGTACCCGAGATTGTATCCGGGGTAAGAGACGCCCGACGGCTGGCGTGGTCGTTCCTCTGCGAAACAGCTTCCCAGATCGCAGAACACCTGTCACGGAATCTGCTGCAACGCTGTGGCTGATACGGGGAAGTATGAGCTATAGCGTATGCACCATCCTAAATATTAATACTAATTCGCGATTTCGCCGATTCTTTTGATTGAGCTGCTACTTCTTCAGAGCGTCCAATAGAAGTGTGGGAGGATGCAGAAAGTCAATGCTGAAGAAAAGTGGGCGAGAGGAAGGAATGTGGCTGCCACAGCCTCGCCCACCTCGACAGCGAGCCTTCATCCGGTCGAAGAAGAGCATGCAACTGGAGATCTGTTCACAGCAGTCGTATGGAAGGGACATCACAACATCCTTCCAACGATAGCAAACCCAATCTGGAGTCGGGGTCTGTCTCGAGCCTCTGCTGGAGTACGTATATCAACTCCCAGCATTCAGTTTCCTGTACATCATACTGTCCATCCGATCACAACGAAACGTATATTCCGCCGCACAGACACTGCTGGAAATATTGCTGAGGCCAAATACTGGCAAACGCGATACTCATCACGAATTCGTACCCAAGACATCATTGTGGAAGGATCAATTGGATAAGATGATGAATGGGCAATCTTTGACGGGATCTCGCCCGCGGCTTCACTCGTGGCGTCACGGATGACATGGGATGGACTGACCCAAACCTGCAGAAAGCCGATCCAAAAGCGATCCAGGCCTGCAGATGAGCGCTCCACACAGAAAGCCAGAAAACACAAAGTCGCACAGTCCCAAAAAACCATACAGGCCATCATAGAAGCGCACCTCACAGGAGTATCGTAGACCATTTCAATACCGAGCGTGTAAGTAACCCGCTTCCCCAAACTCAGCATAAACTGCATCTAACATCGTATCTTCAGAATTTCTCTAGTGACATATCATGCACCACTTTACATCCCTTTGTCAAAATACCCCCAACACAAGAAACACACACTAAACAGCGACTTACCCACCCGAAACATCATCGCTTTCATCCGCGAATAGAAACCGCATCTACAACATCCCCCTCACATCAGCGAATAGAAAACCCACCACCCCAGCCCAGAAAAGAATTGTCTTCCTCAACGATGCCATGGGACGGATGATTTAATTGAACCTTTTTCCTGCGCGGCTATCCGCCTTGACCGATTTGTGAAAGTGTTGTCTCGGGAGCTGGAATAAACGGTTCTAGATGTTATTCATCTTGCATTCAAACCCATGTTACGATCGTTTGTGTGGAGTGAGAGGCGCAAGGAATTTTGAAGATGGGCTGGAGACGGAATATCTCAGTATGGCGCGTACTGAGGGAATCGAAACGCCACTGGCTCTTGTTCATGGGGTTCAAGGATTTGGCGACAACAAAGCCATTCTTATCCTGCGAGATAGTCCAGGGATAGAAAAAAACAATCTAGAAACAAACACACTCGTGCTCGAGGGGATTGGACTCGGCATCATGCGCAAGAGAACGGGCATCTGGATCTGGACGCAGAAGAGCAAAGTCCTCATTAGCTACAAGAATCCAACACTGGCAGCGGGAAGCGTATAGGATATAATTCCGGTCTGAGGTGGGATCCCGGGCAGCAAGATTTATGATGGTGCAGCTGTAGTGAACATAATGAATGACCAGGACAACACAACACGAAACCTGTCACAGCATTAATGCACTGAAATATCTGAGATACAAGCGAGCGTACAAGACGTAGTAAAAAACAGGATCGATTTTATTCCATACTGCCCTGGGCAATATCGCTCGTACCAAGGACGTAATCATCTATTAACACATCTTCCCCAATCCATCATTGTGCCGACAATACAGTTCCAGATAAAGACAGCCACCATCGTGGCACGAAAAAATAAAGAGAGGTTCAGATTGAGCCTGGCACGCTTATATCGGTATCAAGAAAGGCCGGAAGACGAGCTCCAATTGCATATTTTTGCGGAAAGGCAAAATCGTCAACCTTTTTCATGTAGAGGTCTGTTAGGATTTTGGGAAGGTTGGTAGCGAAATGAGGTGCACAGGTTGAAGGTAACTGGTTTAGATCGTCACCGGAAACGAAGGGACAGCGGAGCACGAGAACTCATTGTACGCTTTGATGATCGCGCTTACATTTTTCAATAACGCCGCTAAGGTGAGCAGCAGGCAGCGCCGAAACGATATTGTATCATCAGATTTTTCAGAGCCCGGAGTCTACATAGCACGAACTTGAAATATGATATTCCAGGTTACAGAGTCCTAATCCCCTAGTCCTTCTGCTTCAGCGAGATTCAGAATTGATGGATGAATGCAGACTACCAATAGTTGTAACATGGTATCTTTCCCTAATCTTCCGCAAGACCTCTATATTCACAGTGGTGCGAAGATACCACTTGAGCTGCCATCAACGTCTGTGAGGGGGAACGTAACGATTTGGGGCACTTCCAGTGACAATAGGCGGAGTTGCTTCCGTCGAAGCTGAATTGATGCCTTCTTCCGTTCCACGCGTGAAAGCCTTCTCCGCCAACGCATCAGCCTGATGTTTCCAAATAGGCTCCCCCAGTTCGATAAGACGTCCACCAAACGTATCCAGAACGTATTGTATGCGTTCCATGTCGACGTTCTTATCCTTCTCGCCTGTACCATTCTCGCCACCAAAGGTTGACCGATACCAATCCTCTCTCCATTCTTTCAGCGCAGCTTGAGCTGTGTCGGCGTGCGGCTGTACATTTTTCGCGATTAGGTAGAACGATGATCGTATTTCGTGATGCTTGATAGGCTTGAAGAGCTGGATCTCAGAGAACGAGTCAAATTCAAAAAGGAGTTGGATAGTATTGAGAGCCTCGACTTTATGGAGTAGCATGACGATGGTTCCGCCAGGCATGATTCGCTGTAGGGCTAAGATGAGCTGAGCATCGGCAAGGCGTCTGGCTTCGAAGCGTTCTCGGTGTTCAGATCTGGGGTGAACGGTGTTGCGGAGAACTTGGCCATCGCAAAGAATGAGCTGGAATTGTTGATCACAGAAAGGCTGCTTAGTGAGGAATAGATCGTGATCCGGGTGTGATCGAGGGATGGTTTCACACCCAAATTCAGTTGCGAGCATGGTCAAATCTAGTTCTTCCACCTGTACTTTGGATGTATCGACCCAGAGTGGATGTCCACCATCCTTCTCTGGAAGCGTGATGCCGTGGGCAAGAACATTTCGATGGCGATTGTGTCTCATGACACTGAGAGTGAAAGCACCTGGCGCCATGCATAGATCGAGAATCTGGAGAGTCGAAGCATCCAATTCTTCCGGTCTCAGAGCTCCGGTCTTCTTCTGCATCTGGTCGCTGATGTCCTTCATCATGGTGAAGAACCATTTCTCATTCTTCGTATCACCTCTATCGGCTTCCTTTCTCTGTCGATTGAAATACTCGTCGCCTTTGGGATTGTTCCAGCCCTTGAAATGTAAGCACGTTATTATAGCACGTCTCTCCACCACTTACTTTATTCCTGATTTCCATAAGACGAGAAAAAACAGCATTTCTAAGTAGAGACGACACGACCAGTTGGACCGCTGATTCCCGAGGTGAGCCGTCGACCAGTGGAAACGGCAGAGCTTTGTGGATATCTGCCATTGTGAATTCATCCGGTGTCGTTTGCTGCAGGATATAGATTAGCGATTTTGAACGGCATGAATACTGGCAGTGTCAATGATGATCATCTGACCATGATTCCGAGGCCGATATTTGTGGCGCTGCTTTGATCGTCCGTAACATCCATATCGAAGTGTATGGGAGGAATATTTTCGGTGCAAGGTTGTCTATTTACCATGCATTGAGGAGTCGTGCTTGTATGCTGGTGTGAGAATGACTGACTAGCAAATGGCGTGACCGTCAGCTAGAACCTGAGTATTGGTGTTGAAATCCAGCCTTGGTGTAAGCAAACAAACACAACACTGTGGACGAAAGAACCTTCTAGCTCTTCGGCAGCCTATCCAATCCATAACACTCGGGATGCCGATAATCGTTGTCCCCAACTTCCACAAACTGAACCAGAATAGCCTCTTGACACTTCGTACATCTCAACGCATGGTGCTTCGAATAGTGCTGACGGCAGTAGACACCATCCTCATGCTCATAATAGCTATCCGCAGCTCCAAACACACGATTACAGCCATCAGTTTGGCATTTGAAGCACTCGGTGTGGTATTTCCTCTCCAAAGCAGTGATGTAGGAGCCGCGACAGGCAGAACCACACCCGGCACACAGAAGATCGAGACGTCGAAAGTAGTCTGTTTCACAAAGTGGAGACTCGATCGGTCCGTCTTGTACAGGGAAGAATCTAGAAGCCACGATTGTGCCGCAGTCCTAGTGATAGGGATAAGCGGATGTTGAGAGGTCGTCTTATGGAACTTACTTTGCAGGTGAAGCAACCAAGATGATAAATATCTCCCAAGGCCCTCACAAACTGTCCTGACAGAGGTTGTCCACATCAGTTGCCGCAGACCTTTTGTGAGACTGACCTCGGCGGATGTGGAGTGAGAGATGGCAGAACAATCGTCGTTGAAGGGGAGGCGTAAGAAGAGTTGGAATTTCTGGACCAGGTCTAGAGAGGATTTCAGGTTCGTGCTCGTCGTAGAGGAGATCGTCCTGTGAGTGGAGATCGTCCAAGAGCTGGGTTATAGCCACTTGCCGCTCGTCCAACCCTGCTGGCAGGCTTGCTGAAGGGTTCGAGAACGATCTTATCAGAAATCTTAGGCGCCGGGTTTGCCGATTGTTCTTTAATAACCCTTGTTAGCGAAGTATTTCCGCATGCGTCTTTGATGGCGTCTTTGTTGAGATAGATTGATTGCTTCTCTTGCAGCTGACTTTGGTGTAGGCTGAATATCCCAACTTTGCGGAATCTCCTGCGGAACCTCCAACAGAGCACTCGGCCTGAACTTTGGGCGGAGCTGATGATCCAGCGGCACCGGGCGAGCTTGCGATTCTAAGCTTGCCGGCAGAAAGTGACGCCAAGCATCACCTTGAACTTCATCACCTTTGGCATCGCAAATGCATGCTAGGAGCAAAAGAGTGTGGTAATAGGACTCATGGGTCTTGCCTAAGAGTTTCTTCTTGCCAAGCAGCGCTTTCCTACACATTCTATCCGCAGCATCGAGATTGGCCTTTCCGAAGTAGCTATGGGAAACAGCGTGCAGAGAGTAAAGTGCCAGGATGTCGAGCTTGTTTCGCGAATCGGACAATTCGGAGAGCAGTCGATCAGCGTCTTCCCATTTTGCTTGTTGACAATAACAATCAGCTAGACTAGCTTTGACATGTTCCAGGCTCGTTGTAGTCTTGCTGAATGGACTGCGTAGACTTATGGCTTTGCAGAGAAATTTTTCTGCTTCTTCATACTTTTTGTCAGCCAGCTTTTGCAAGCCGCGCTTTTCGAACATCTCGACAAGCTCTTGTTCTAGATCTGATTCAGAGTCGGACTCAGCTCGGATTGTGATGGCATCACTAATAGGGCCACTGCCTATCGATTCGCCTGGTAGGTGTTTCAGTATGAGCGTGATGTGTCAGATATGCAATAGCTACCTTCGAGAGACTCTTCTTCTACGGGTGGCGGAATCCAGTTTCGAATGTCTCGATACTGATCGTTCGATAGTTGATCTCCGAGCACGGAGGCACCCCAAACAGTCGATCGATCACGCTCGATTACAGTACTGGCGCTGGAACGTAGAGACTCGGCGTCTCGGGCAAGGTTTCTCAAGTGCTTTGAGATCCTTCGGCTATCCTGCATTTTGTCTAGGCTTGAACCAGGTTGGGCAGTTCCCTGCTGCAAAGCCAAAGTATTTGCGAGTGTGATCTGGTCTTTCAGGTCGGTGAGCTGTCGCGAGATTTTCTGTTGAGAGGAATTGCTATGCAATGAGATACAACTTCATCATACCGTCATCAGCACAAAAGGTCCTTGTCAACTAGCAATATCATCACATACACGTTGATGGTACCAAGTGTAAGCTGCATCCCACTGTAATGGGACCGAACTTGCTGCTGGAAATCTCCAATCTCCTTCAGCTTCATATTCAGTCGAACCTTCATGATGGGCCTTCTCAATACGCCAAATCTACTGTTGGCCGTACCATTCAGATCCTGAAGCATGGTTTCCAATTTGTCCAAGGTTGTACCACACTCTTGTAAAGAGGCCTCTACCATTGTCCATAGGTGGACATGATCGCTACTTCGTAATCCAACAAGCGCGTCGTGATTCAAACTCTTGCTAACCGTTTCCAGCACATGTAAGAGTCCTTTGACCTCTGCGATAAGGGCAGCTACATTCTTGTCTACGGATCGAGTCTCGTCAATGAAGGTGTATAGGATAGAACCGATCTGGGAATGGACAGGTCAGTTACTGGGAGCTTCTCGCATAACCTCTGATACACTTACCTTGAAGCAAGAAGTAGCCAGGCTAGCAGATCCTGTCGCGATTGATAAGGGATCCATGGCAGCTGAGACATCTCCTAGAAGGTAGAGAGAGACTCATCTTAAGACTCATCTTTCATGGCTGGCGATACGAGGGCGACTCGTGGAGGCTGTGTTCGGGCTGTCCGTTTCATGCATCTTACTGCAGCTAAAAGCAGTGGCCTGCGCGCGAAGAATGATTCCAGCCACCATTGACACTGCCTCTCTGACAGTAGGAATTTGAAGGCAGCAAAGGGTTCTTTCGGCATCATGCAGAGCATCGAGAGTTGTTGGTCAAATGCATGGATACTCCGAGTCGACGCGCGAGCAACGCGAGAGCAAACCTGCACGTGAGCAGAATGTATAGGGAGATATATAGATATTCCTGCTGAACTCCTCCATCATTTGATCATCTCACTCAACAGATATTGACAATGCTCCTCCAACTACTCAGCGCTACGGCCAGCACTGTGGACGACAGAAAACTCCAAATCGGCGAGCGAAACTATATCCTCATCGACGAAGAGATTGTCGTGTCGAGCCCCGCACCTTACACAGCTGTATCCTATGCTTGGGGTTCTGGGAGGAAACCAGATCCTCTACACGATGGTCACAATATTTCCGATCGTACCGTTGCCGTTCTGACCGCTTGTGCGCAGCATCGACCCATTCAGACGCGATTCTGGGTGGATGCCTTTTGTGTTCATCTACCAGAGGGCTCTGAAGCACAAAATCGCGACCTTGAAAGTATGGGATTCATATACAACGCAGCCGCAGAAGTTATCGTGGTCTTATCTCCTGGTGCACAAGTGGTTCTAAGAGAGATCGTCATTTCTGACGGTTTGGAGTGGAAAGGGCTGTCAGACCCAAGTCTGCTGAAGCTTGAGGATGAGGATTGGATTTCAAGAGCATGGACATACCAGGAGCTCGTCAATCAAAATCTGATATTTTTCACTTGCGAAGACGCCGAGGATGTTCTCGTAGATGGCAGCCAATTTCTGAACGCACTTGGCTATTCACTTTCCCTTCTACGCAACCGAGGTAGCGATCTGTCAAACAGCCCGCGTCTGAACGCTTTCGAAGACGCAATCCAGGACTGGAGAATATCAGGCTATTGCGGAAGGTCTGCTTTGCAAGTCATGGCGAACATGGACAACAGAGTGGCTGGACGACCTGAAGACCACTTCTATGCTATGATTGGCGCATTGACGACAAAACCTAAGAGTGAATTGAAACAGACAGAGGCTTCCGAAGCGTTCATGGTTGCTTGCGAGGCAAAGAATGACTACTCCTTTATCTACTCAGCAGCGCCTCGGAGCACTATTGATGGCAGGCAATGGCGACCTAAAGCGAGTCTGGACATTCGTGCCATACTACCCTGGTCATGTTCAGGCGAAGGCCAGCCTGGCCGCTTCGAGAACGACACGCTTATTCTCGAAAAGATGGCCATATTTCAACCGAATCCATTGGACTTGATTGGCACAGACTTTTTAAATCAATGGTTAACCACAATTGGCTTCATAAAAAAAAAGAAGCAGAAACGGGAGCTTGCTGATGCTAGTCTACGATACCTCATATCCATCGGGTTCAGGAGTTGTGATCAATGTGTATACCTCTCCTGTGGACTATTCTTCCCCTATGAGTCTGTTCCGTCAGAAGTGGTATGCTCAATCGCTATAAGCACGACTGTCTTCTGGGTATTTGGAGCGCCTGGAATAGCTTACTATGAGGAAGAGGATAAACTACGATATATACCCGGGGTCTTTGTTGGTGACACGAGAACTTCAGCTCCTGTTGATATTCATCTCTATTAATGTCTGGGCTGCATGCGTATTCTCCTGCTGTCAGATCTGGTCAAGTCTTGTAGCTCTACATTCTCGAATCCCCGCTAAACTTACAGTATGACTAGTCTTCCCGGAGACAGCATCGCGTGGAAATTACGCTGGTCACTGCGATAGAGATTTCGAGCATATTTTCAGGTTCACAAGAATATGCTGGTCGCTTTCTTAACATGTTGTGAGCTTGCGCTACGACCGGTTATTGGCATGTCGACTTACGCGTGCGCTGTCTGCAAATGACGTCCGAGGCTTTGTGTTTCTAGCCGCTATTGAACCCTTCAGAAGCCGTGTATACTCGTGTCTTCTGTCAAAAGTTCTCTATGAGAAACAAGTTCTTGCTTATATCCCCTTTTGTGACCACTGTAGCCGAGGGTGGTGTTGGTTCGACCTGAATCTAAATCTGCGGCAAGAAGATTGCTTATTGAGAGTGAATATGTCCACATCTCACCATTGAACTCGTGCTTCCAGCCCGGCCAATAATCATGTCATCTCCTCGACGCGCCAGTGATATCGTAGCACACCCAATAGCCTATCTATTCCATACTGCCTGATAAATCTCCATCCTACAATGAGGACTGCCATTATACGTAGGTCTACTCATCGTCGTCATCCTCCTCCACAACCCGTCGCCTCTTCTGCCTCGAAACAGGACTATCGTGATCAGCATCCTCGTCAGCATCGGCATCCCGTGGTCTGTCTCTCTTCGGTGTCCCAGCCCTCGCTGCCTTGGCCTGCTCCTTTTCACGACGGTCCATAGCAGCATCGTAGTCCTCTTCTTCCTCACTGCCTTCAGCATCCCTATCTTCTTCTTCATCACTGCCTGCGATGAAATCGTCTTCTTCGTCGTACTCGTCTTGCCTGCCGGGACGGCGTCCATACATTTCTTCCTCCTCGTCGCTGTACTCATCATTCCTCTTCTTGCGTCGCGGCTTCGGACGAGGCGCCCGGCCAGAACCACGGCCTCCCATATCGTCGTCTTCCAGGCCGCCTATTGTAAGACCGCTTCGAGGACCACGTGCGCCCCCTCTGACGGCACGTTCTTTTTCCTTCAGGAGGTTGCCTTCGAGACGTCGTTGGGCGCGCGTCTTCTCTCGATCTGCTTGTTCTGCCCTCTTCTTCGCTAGCTCTGGATCTTCCGTAACAATTCCCATCATCACTACATGGCCTTCCTTTTTCTTAGACTGTTCAGTGCCCCGTGCTAGAGACTGAAGCGCTGCCTTGTCGTCGTCCGCCGGCACAACCACAAGCTTCCCAGTAATTTTGTTTGTGACTCGAACCATGAAGGACGCATTTGAAGCAGATGCAAGATACATCCAGGATTCGGCCTTTTCGTTCCATTTCATGTTACCGCGTTTGCTATCGTTGATACTGGTAGGTGTAGGCTTGGGCGGATTTTGCTGCGGAAACGCTAGCGGTTTTGCTTGTATTTGATATTGCACGGTAGGATTGGAAGCCAGTTGGAGAGTAAGCGATCCATCTGACCAGCGAAGAAAGCGAGCATTGGATTGTAGTTCGGAAGGGTTGGATGGAGAGTGTCGCCATCTGATGGTCGTCTGGGCGGTTTTGAGGGCGGAGAAATCGGAGGGTGGGGCTTCGGTTTTATGATGCTCTGTGGTAGGAGGTTGAAATGACTGGATGTGGAAGGCGGAGGGTTCGATACTCATAATCTTGGGGACTTTAAGCGCATACACCTATTATTATGGTGAGCAGAATGAAAGGGACGGGCTTTTGATAGCTGTACCTCTCCGTCGCTGGGCTGCGGAATGGGATGCCGAGGAAAATCGACGTCTATCACGTTGTAGTTTTCCTCCACCACCTGCGGTTGAGGCTCGTTGGCTTCGCGCTGGATGCGATCAGATCGTCCCAAATCATCGCCAGAGTCCAGGTCTTCGTCATCTAGGTAGCGTTGCCTGGAGTGATGGTGTCAGTCCAAGATGGATCGATTGAATTTTGCCAGACAAGATAGTCCATACTTTGTCTTTTCTGCATCTGCCTCTGCCCTCTCTGTTGGTTCGTCGTCCCCGTCCCCAAACAGGTCGTCCATGGCAGCATTATCGCCATCATCTGAGCCGTTTGGCGCGACTTCAGTGTCTTCGAGCTGGTCGTTAGGGTCGTCCAGACCGGCATCGGAAGACATGGTTGAAATGCGATCAAATGTAGTTGCGCAGACGCGTTGTGAAGGAGCAGGGATGACGGGAGGTGTGGATGTTGTCGGAAACGGGGTTGAAAGGATTGACGGCGAGCGTGAATTGAAGAAGCTGGACCGGGTCGCGTCCGAATCCAGAATGCAATGGTCGTGATGGAAGAATTGTCGTTGTCGAAATGGAGCTGTTGTCCGCAAAAGGAAAACTTGAAGCTATTCTGTCTTGAGCAATTCCCGTGCTCTTGGCCGAACAGAAAAGGAGACTCGAGACTCGGAGGGTTGGATAGAACTACACCACACCGCCAACTGAACAACACCAAACACCAAAGACCACTCATTCCGCCCCGGGACCACGTCGGAATCGTCGACAACACGCTGCAATCAACAAGCAAGAGGAGTCCCGCCGTCTGCGCAGCATCTCAGCCATGGCCGCCTTCTTCAACTCTGTGTAAGTAGCCGGAACGAGATGAAATGGCACTCAATTGCCTTTCCTATCCTACTGCACATTCATTCATATATCATATATCGAGGAGTCGGATCAGGACCACTGCTCGACACCCAATTCCCGGGCACTCTTCCTTCCCTCTGCCTAGCCCGAGCCCGAGCCCGTGTTCGGCCATGAACACGAGTCCTATACGGATCGCGACACCTCGCTCGCAACATAGGCTGCTTGTTGCTCCGGATGCCTCACCGCTGTCCTCGCCCTCTCACGTGGTAGTGGTACACTCTTTGTACCGCATCTCAGATGCGCCACATCTGCAACCAATTATGCCCCATGCCGCTCATATTCCCAAGATAGAGCAGTGGTCTCCCTTCTCCCCCCGTCCCTTACCTCTTTTCTTTCTGCATGAAACATTGGCCACCTATCTGGTCTGGCCATAGCTAGCTGCACAGCACAGGACCCCCACTACTGCATCGCACTTGCATTCCCGACCAATTCGTCCCTCTCAACACCACAAACAACCATTTGGCCACCGCTGACTTTTTGTTTTTCTGCAGTCGTCAAGGCTTCGGTGGTCGGACAGGCAAGAGCGCCAACGGAAACTCCCTCAAAGGCAATGGGCAGGGCGCTTCGTCTGTAGGCTTTCAATCGAATCCTTCGCTCGCTCCCTCTCCTTCGCCAGTCCCA
The DNA here is from genome assembly GCA_004522665.1 of Venturia nashicola. Classification (NCBI taxonomy): domain Eukaryota; kingdom Fungi; phylum Ascomycota; class Dothideomycetes; order Venturiales; family Venturiaceae; genus Venturia; species Venturia nashicola. Next base: position 842,077 of record SNSD01000009.1, read on the forward strand.
CAATCACCAGCACTTCACCAAGCCATGTCTTTCGAGAACGCGTCTCCATCCGACAGCCAATCGTCGTTGTCGCGGAGGCCGCCTTTTTTCTTCCGCGAGGAGTATTCCAACCTCATCGTAAAGGGAAACTTTATGACTCTTGCCGCCAAACCAGTCCTTGTTGAAGAAGGCGAATGGTTGGCTCACCAAGGTAACACCTCCAAAGCTCGGATAATACCTTCCCGGGAAACTGACTCCCCTCAGTCGTCGAGCAGTATCGTCTTCTCGATGGGATGATCCAAATTATCCGAACGCCTGACGAGAAGACTGGCGTTGCCATCTGCAACCCTGACGTCTGCCCGACCATGTCTGCATCTGGGTATGTAATTGTTTGATATTCTGAGCCTGTGAAACTTTGTGCTCACGCCACTGGCTAGACATACATATACTTGGTTAGACAACCACAAGCGCCCAATCAAGATTCCCGCATGTCAATACATTCAACTTGTCCAGAAATGGATCAATGGCAAAATCAGCGACTCCAACCTCTTTCCTGTAGATGTAACTTTCCAGTCACCGGCTGCCTACCCATCGGGCGGTGCTTCAACGCCTGGAGCGAACACGCCAATTGCTTTGGGACCCACAAGTCTTAATGCCCCTCTTTCAGCCTTGTCTGGACGCGAATGGCTTGGAAAGACTTCTGGATTCCCCGAGAATTTCGAGTCCGATATCAAGAGCATATATCGCCAGATGATGCGATGCTATGCCCACATCTACCATGGCCATTGGTTAGACCCATTCTGGCACATCAATGCTTACAAGGAGCTCAATACCTGCTTTATTCACTTTATCAATGTCGGAAGACTGTTCAATCTCATTGGCGACAAGGAGATGGAGCCGATGCAGCCTTTGATCGACGTCTGGATGTCAAAGGGTCTTCTGCCAGCCCCTCTACAAGCTGCTAAACCGGAGAATGTATCGGCACCGGCGCCGGCACCTACTCCAGTCCCCGTGGCTTAGTGTCCGAATTCACAATGGAGTGTTTTGCTTTGAATTTTTGCACTTATCGACAGCAATCAGAGGCGTATTTTAAACGACCATGGTAGAATCAGCGAAGCATTTGGGCAATTATGAAGCATGTCAATGGAGTTGTCGTGTACGCGAATTGACGTTTGGCGTTTGGGAGCAGGTGCTGGCATTTGCGAATATTTTACGGGTTTTCAATGGTGGCACTAGCAAATCTTAGTCTGTCAATGTTGAAGCGAGCGTCTAGTCCATGGTTTCTGCTCTTGGACAAGAGGTCTAGCTAGGAGCGTACTTGAGATTGTTCTTGGGGATGCGAGTAGAAGCTGGGCCAATGTATGACGAAGTTATTTTCAGCCTTTCTGACCAGCATATGGCACTCTCTTTGAATGACTGAACAGGCAGGCTGTGGATCGGTCATAGAAGAGTCCTAAGGACAGATATACGTCTAATGAAATGCTGTGTGCCTGGAAACGGCAATAAGTTGGTGCTGGCAATTGAGGAGGATGGCTGTGAAATAGGCGGCGACATAGTAAATTTGACTTGAAACGCAATCGTGTCCTGAATATAGCATGCTTAAAGTATCACCGAGTTCTTGGTTACTTTGATTCTACCGGCATTGATCAGTTCCAGGAGTAGTATACACTGTCACTGACACCGTTACCAAAGCGAGTTATCTTTGAGTCACGTGCAACATCTGTCGCAACAGTAGTAAATCTGTCAAAAGCGGATGCTCACTCAACAACAATCTACTCCCAGTACCAATCCAGACTCCACCAGCAACAAGACCCATACACAGTCTTGTGCATACTGATAGTCGGGTAAGTCGAACCTCTTATCCCTGGAAACCTCGCTATTGCCCTTGTGAAATCCTCGGGCGTGCGCAACAACATGCCAATGGAACGCCCCTCGATGAACCGGTCCTTCATCACCCCCGAATCAGCACAGCTATCGATTAGTGCCTTGTCCATTGCACTGCGAGAAGTCGCAATCTCAAGACTTCAGAAAGCTGACACGTTATCTACAGAAGACATCAAGACCCTCACCGACATTCACCCCCAACCACTTCTTTCACCACCTAAACATCAACCCATTATACCGCAAGCATGGGTCTCACTTTCTCAAAACTGTTCGACCGCCTCTGGGGAAAGAAGGAGATGCGAATTCTGATGGTTGGTTTGGACGCTGCCGGAAAGACCACGATTCTCTACAAGCTGAAGTTGGGCGAAATCGTTACCACCATCCCTACAATTGGTTCGTACCACACACGCGATCTATTGCCATGCCATTCTCGCTAACTCGGATTCTCAGGCTTCAACGTTGAGACCGTAGAGTACAAGAACATTCAGTTCACCGTGTGGGATGTTGGTGGACAGGACAAGATCAGACCTCTTTGGAGACATTACTTCCAGAACACCCAGGGTATTATCTTCGTCGTCGACAGCAACGATCGCGACCGTATAGTCGAGGCCCGTGAGGAGTTGCAGCGCATGTTGAATGAGGACGAGCTCCGTGAGGCGCTCCTACTTGTCTTCGCCAACAAACAGGATTTGCCAGTATGATAGGACAACCACCGTAGGAAGCATAATTACTAACAGGAGTCACTAGAATGCCATGAACGCCGCCGAGGTCACTGATAAGCTTGGCCTTCACTCTCTCCGACAGCGGGCTTGGGTAAGCAATTACAGCTAAATATTTGATATGGGGTTATGGCTAACAACTCATCTTCTAGTTCATCCAATCCACTTGCGCTACCTCCGGTGATGGTCTGTACGAAGGTCTCGAATGGCTCGCATCGGCCCTCAAGAAGGCCGGTCACTCTTGAACGTCTGAAGTGTAGTTGGCTACGATCGAAAATAAGCTCCTAGGCATTCATCATCTTCCACACCGACATTCATAAGCTACTTTCTCTACATCTACACAATCTCCCAAAGAGTGATATCATGACAGGCTACGAAAGCGAGTGTTGCGATCCACGAAGGGGGGGCCTTTGCAGTGTTCATTCCGGGCGTTGCTTTGCTGGTCACTGTCGTGATACTTTGCCACTTGGGTCGCAAATAGGTTTCTCTTTTTCTTACTTTGGTTTTTTGCGTTGTGGGTAGTCTATACAGCTTTCACACATTACTCCAAATTCCGACTGCTCGGGCGTTTTGCATTTTCACAACTTTTAAAACATCTACGTTTCCTTGTCTCCAATGTGACGGCCAACGAAAGCACATTCTGCGGATCTTACTACACCTTGATCTTCTTTCATTGTGTCTGTTCTAAACCGCTAATCGACCATCACTTCTTGAAATTGTCTTGCCTTCGATTTGCTTGGTTAGTGAGGCCCGTTTGGCAGGGATGGTCGGATGTATTCGTCATTACTGCAGCTGACTAGTGATTCTGGACCGAAAGTGTTTCCGACCGAGCACAACACAGACATCCAACGATTCCGACTACCTCATTCAATCTTTTTGGTCAGAACCGGTGTTTGAATAAATTGACATAGATTACAGATTCGAGCGTGCTATCGCTTCGCTTGTTTGTGAGTATGGCGTCAGGTTCTTTGAAGAGCTCATCGGAATTGGATGTTGGGAGATTGTTTGGTGTTGAAGGGGTTGTTGGTGTTGTTACTGGGGGTGGGAGTGGTGAGTTTATTTCTTCTTCTTTCCATCGTTGTTATTAGGCTGCTTTGGAATGTGGTTGATTTGGGATTGGGGAGACGTTGTTTGGCTCTGCCTTGTGCGCGGGGTTTGAGGGTATTTTTGGGACTTTTGTAATTTTTGGGGTATGGATTGGGGATGAGAGTTGTGTTTTGATTCGGGGTGATTGTGTCTTTTGGAGTGTTTGTGATGGGTTTTATTCATGGCTGGGTCATTGTGGATGAGGATGAGGATGCTAATTTGGACTTTGATAGGTATTGGTCTCATGCTTGCAAAAGCCCTTGCTCATAATAAAGCGAAGCGGGTTTATATTATTGGACGGAGGAAGGAGAAACTCGATGAAGCTGTTGAGCAGATTGGGAGAGAAGGTGTGGTTGTGCCGCTTGTAGGTGATATCACGGATCAACAGAGTTTGAAGAAGATGGCGGATGTTGTGCGAGAGAGGGAGGGATATATTGATGTTTTGATCCCTAACGCTGGCAAGTTTCGTTTCTTTTCGTCTTCTTTGCGGCTGGGCTCTCTAAAATTGTTCCTGGTAGGATTGGTTGATTGACTGACCGTTTGAAGGCATCATGGGTCCGAAAATCAAGGACCTCAGCGCCGACTGTTCTATTGAAGAGTTTGTCGATCTTGCTTGGAAAACTCCAATGGCCGACTTTACGGATACGTATAACGTTAATATCACGGGTGTCTATTACACCATTCTCGCCTTCCTCGCCCTGTTGGATAAAGGCAATAAGCAAGAGAGAAAATGGAATCCAGAAGTCATGAGCCAAGTGGTGGTCGTAGGCAGTATTGCCGCCTTCTCGCGAATGAAGGGAGCAAGCTTTGCGTATAATTCTTCCAAGGCGGGAGTTACGCATTTGAGCAAACATCTCTCTACGTATTTTGGGAGATGGGAAATTAGGGTCAATGTTATTGCTCCTGGGTGTACGTCTATCCCCATCTCTTTCCTCATTCTCCATCTTGGCGTTTGTGTAGAATCTAATGGTTGGTAGTGTATCCATCTGAGATGGTCGCGCCGATTAGTGACGATGATTCGAAGGTTGGATCTATCTCTGCGAATGTGATTCCAGCGACGAGGAAGGGCACGGAGATGGACATGGCTGGGGTCATTTTGAGCTTGGTGAGTCGAGCTGGTGCTTATTATAATGGTGAGTAGAATTTTGTATAAAGCCCTGACATGTGTGAACTGCTAACCGGTAGATAGGCAGTGTATTTGTCACTGATGGCGGAAGATTGGGCATTTTGCCATCGAGTTATTAAATACTTGGATGAATAAGGTACGGATTGTCATCGGTCAGAAAATGAGGCCCTGCTGGGCTTCTTTGATTCCCTGCCACCCGCCCTCGATAAGAACCTCGAACCAGGTTCATCACTTTCAACTACCTCAGAGAAGTATACTGGCGAACTGAAGCCGAGGGACTTTCAAAATTAACAGTACCCCTCCCATTTGAGAAATTTGGAAGGGCACCACTGTGGGTGCTATCACTGAACATACCTTACATCCCTTTGAGGACTGGTTTTCGCTGCCTTTTGTACCGGATTACGTTTTCCCCAGTGCAACATCCGCAGTCCAAGACAAATCGCTACACATCCTTGCTCAGATCGCTGATTTATTGCCTCTGCGAAAAAGACGTGGACACTTGGCACACGTATTGATAGGATTATCAAGCTGTAGATCCTAGACCGCCTAGGAACCTCTTATACCCTTACCTAAATAAAGTCTGGACATTTCAATCACTTCCACAAAGCCTATACACTCTTACATGATGGAAATAGACTGATGTGGGACTCTACAACGAATGATCATTCTACATGCTTTCAAGATCGATTCGACAATATTGGGCAACCAATGATCATCTCTCTAGCTTACACAGTACACCACTTTACAAACCGGGGTCAAGTTTCCCCGCTGGTCCTGTGCATACAAGGCTATATGCTTGACCCTTTCCTTCGACCTCTCCACGCTATTCAGTCCGGTTCCCTTCCCGCTCTGAATTGCCGTTTACAAGGCTTTGCTGCATTACCGCCGATCCTGATACGAGTTCACTTGCCTCGAAAATGATATACTACCTCCCAATCCGCTGCCCTAATATCAACATTTCCATGATATAGTCAAGCGTTTGACTCGGAATTCGATTTGGATATTTTTGAACGTCATTGCCAAAATGGCGAATATGGAGAAACCGAATGTGGATTTTGTCAATACGGATATGCCACACTCTGTACAGAGCTCACAATATTCCTCGCAGAGGATAGGCGAGGAAATAACATGGACGGATGAGGAAGAGAGAGCTCTCCGTCGAAAATTGGACTATCACATCGTTCCCATAGTAACACTTCTCTACCTCCTTTGCTTCGTAAGTCCACTCCTTAATATTGTAGTCTACCATACTCACATCCAATTGTATAGATTGACCGCTCAAACATCGGCAACGCACGCATCCAAGGCCTCTCTAAGGACCTCAAACTTACCGGCTTCAAATTCAATTGGTCCCTGACAGTCTTCTACCTAACCTATATCATCGTCGAAATCCCTTCTAACGTCCTCCTTAAACGTATCGGACCAAAAATCTGGATCCCCTTTCTCGTCGCCTCTTTCGGTGCTGTCTCCATCGGTACCGCTTTCGTTAAATCCTTCGATGGTCTTATGATTGCAAGAGCGTTTTTGGGATTGGTAGAGGGAGGAACAATGCCCGGAATCAGTTTCTTCCTGAGTTGCTTTTATAAGAGAGAGGAGTTGCTGTTTCGGTGCGGGATTTTCATTAGTGGGAGTTCCATGGCGGGAGCTTTTGGTGGGTTGTTGGCTACGGGGTTGACTAAGATTCCAGGCTGGGGTGTAGCCGGCAGTGAAATAGAGACGTGGCGGAACATCTTTTTCTTCGAGGGATTGGTTACGCTGCTTGTTGGGTTGGCGGCGCCGTTTTTTATGCCGGATAGACCTGAGAATTGTCATTTTCTTACGCCGAGGGAGAGGTTAGTGGCGGCGGAGAGGTTGGCTAGAGAGCACAAGGGTGTAGGTGACCTTCTTCCATATGTGGTGCTACTGACTTACTTGAGTTAGGACTCGAACGAGAAGGTAACTCTCAAGCATATCCGCATGGCCATTTTCAACATCCACACCACGATTTGCGCTTTAGGATTCCTCTTCGTGAATGTTTCCGTCCAATCCATCTCCCTCTTCATGCCTACCATCTTAAACGACATGGGCTATACAGCCATCCAAGCGCAGCTTCATTCCGTCCCTCCGTACATCACTGCCTGCGCTCTTTCCATCGCCGTGGCATTTGTGAGCGATCGCACGAAGAGAAGAGGTGTATATCTGGCCGGCTTCGCAATGCTATCTGTGATCGGATTCGCGTTGCTGAGGAGCCACAGTGTCAAAAGCCTAGGCGTCAAATATTTCGCCATCTTTTTGGTGGCAACGGGTGCATTTCCTGGTGGTCCTGGATTCTTATCTTGGGCCATGAATAGTAGGTACCCTTTCACGTCCAAAATGCTTCACCTGTTCAGTTCCCTCTGAAAACACTTCGATTGATAGTCAACTCTGTCAACTGAGCATCGAAATGGAAAGAAATTAATCTGGCGACATCATGATTAAGGGCTCGCCAGGAAATCATCGATATCAATCTTGAGTCGACAAAGTTCAGACCCAAACCCTGATATCGTGATTCCTGGGCGGAGAGATACTGAATCAATGAAACCACTGTGCGCCCCCATTATAATTCCCTTTCCACCTACTAACCACCTCCCACAGACTCAGCAGGCCCCGCCATCCGCGCCATCTCCGCCGCCTGCGTCGTCTCCATCGGCTCCATAGGAGCCGTAATAGCAACATGGACATACCTCGAAAAAGACAAGAAGAGCGGATACACGACCGGCCACTCCATCAATCTCGGCGCCCAAATCTGTGTTACCGTCCTTGCGATTGTCGGGATCGTGTATTGTAAGCGTGAGAATCGGGTGAGGGAAGCGGGAGGGAGGGATTGTAGAGTTGAGGGGTTGAGTGAGAGGGAGGTTGGGGAGTTGGGGTATCGACATCCGGAGTTTAGGTTTATACCTTGAGGGTGGTGGGGTGGTGAGCAATCTCATAATGCCTGTGCAGCTCACCAGGAACACACCGAGATCCGAGTCGATTCTCGATTGGGGATGCATTTTCATATCACATTTTCTTGGTGGAGCACTAGATACTGTTCTGTTAGCAAACCTTTAGCACCCACGGAATCCCGTCGCAATCACTACCACCCAGTTGTCTTATTGTAGCCTGTATTGTCTCCATGGCATGCGATACGTCTTGAAAGAATACCGCCTAGTCTACTGTGCTTCTTCGACCATGTCCAATGTAAATAACATGCCTCGTGTCTATCCATTGACGCATCTACTCCGGTGATGGTACAGGCGATAGTCCAGACTGCGAGCAATCTGAGAATCGAGGTAGATAGAGAGGTGAAGTTGACAGCAGCGAGCCCGGAAGGTTGAAGGTCGTGTGTCGTGCTGCCGAGGAAGCTATCTCAATCCATGCCACCGGTGGCCTCCATAAGACCAAAAGCCAAGACAAGACTCGTCGAACTCCTCGGCAAACCTCCACCTCTCATCAATCTTTCTTTTCATATTGTCATATTGAGCATCTCACTGCATCCCTTGCGGCTTGCCAGGATATTAGGTCTGAACATGCATATTCCCTCCTCATACTTTATCAAGGTTTGCTCACCCACAGGACATCTTCGCCGACTCTCCGGATGAGGCTCAAAACGCCTGCTCCTCAATCACATAGCAAGCTTCTTATAATATCGCCCTAATGAAACCAAGGTACCGCCAACATGACGATGCTAGTGCCTGCCTGGGATTGATGAGGTCGGCATTGCCCTTTTGACCACCTTCTATCACGACTCACGACGCTGCGATGGCTTCCAGAACCACATTCGATGTCGTGTAACCTCCATGTGGTGTACCTTACTTGCCTGTTCAGGGCTGCTTAGTAGTTCAGCCACTGCCTCGTATTCCATACACACGCGGACTGGGTCTCTTCCATTCTTTCTCTATCTCAGCCGTGGAAATAAGACCGTCGTTGTCAATGACGGCGTTATTGGCGGCAGGTCAAATACAACATTCAACCTTCTATCTACCGACGCCATTGGCTCTATCACCAATAATGAAACCAGCGGGGTCATCACATCGACACTCATTACGCCTTCAATTGCGAGGGTGGAAGTAAACACATCAAGCGATTTTGTTGGCGCAAGATTTGCCATCGCCCAAGAGGAGAAAATCTTTGGGTTGTGGGAGTATCCATGGAATGGAACTTTGATCAACAAAGACCTTTTGTTTGACCTGAAAGGAGTTGGAAATACTGATGGGGTCAACTGGAGTAATGCACGCGCCCCATTCTTTATGAGCTCACAAGGCTATGGCGTCTATGCCGACACTCTCGCCATGGGATCTTACGACTTCAAGCAACCGTTTCACTGCCAGTTCGTCTTCAACGCCAGCACTTTGGTGTACTATGTCATTCTGGCCGAGGGATCCAAGACAAACTTCAAATCCATCTTGACACAGTACATGAACATTTCATCCAAAATAGAAATGCCTCCAGACTCTGCCTATGGCCCTACTTTCTGGAGCGACGATTTTGGGAAAGATTTCCACGATGGTGTCGAGAATGCGGAAGAAAATATCCTGGACGTTGGCGAAAAGTTGAATAAGAATCAAATCCACGCGACAGCCATCTTCGACAATCGACCTTTTGGGACCGGGAATCAATCTTGGGGCAACTTCGACTTTGATCCGAAGTTCTACCCAGATGTGAATGGAATGGTTGAGGATCTCACCAAAAATGGCTACGATTTTCAGGTTTGGGCTGCCAACCGCGCCTTTGATTCAACAAAGATGTTCAAGGCTGGCTTGGAGAAGAAGTGGTTTTTTCCGGAGATCGACGCCCAAAACTTCAAGGGTCCTGCATTTAATCTGAGAATTCCTGAAGCATACACATGGCTGACCCAGCAATTGGAGTACTTCACTTCAATCGGCGTCAAGGGTTTTAAAATTGACAGAGGCGAGGAGGGGGAGATGCCAGTCTATGAACAGAATTACCAGATGTCCAAGTTCATAAAATTGCTACACGACGTGATGCAGGCAAAATGGGGCAAGGGTAAATTCTACAATTTCGCTCGCAGTTCCGTTGACCGATCACGCTCGCACGCGGGTATCTGGAACGGAGACGCGCATGCTGACTGGCAAGGTCTTCAGTACTCCGTTGCAAGTGGAATTCGAGCAGGACTCTTGGGCTTCAGCATGTGGGGGAGTGACACAGGAGGATACAACAGAAAACGACCTCGCTACGATTTGACGGAAGAGCTTTGGGCGAGATGGATGTGGTTCTCTACATTCTCACCCGTCTACCAAATCATGATTGGAACGGGGAATACACCATGGTATCCACCCTTCTCGACCACCTCACCACGCTTAATGAGCGTCTTAAAGCAAACAACTCAACTCCACCACGAGTTGAGACCATATATCAGATCCCACACCTACCGCTCAACACAAGACGGCATTCCCCTCCTCCGCGCCATGATCCTCGAATCTCCCAACGACACAGCCAGCTACGAACTAGCCGACCAATATTTCTTCGGTTCTGCCTTCCTCGTCGCCCCCATAGTGCAAAAAGGTAACCAAAGGTCCGTTTACTTCCCCGCCGAAGGTACAAAATATATCGACTACCTTAACAAAACCACCATCTACACCGGCGGTCAAAAAGCCACCATAACAGCCGATATCACCAGCATCCCCGTCTTCGTTCGCGCTGGTGCCATTATCCCCCGTGGTGACACATTCAAGGGAAACAATCGCTGGAGACGTGGCTGGGCACCAAAATTGGACATTGAGGTTTTCCCATCTTTTGACGTCCCTGAAACGGTGTTTCTGTACTTCAATGGGAAGACGGAGGTTAAGATTACTATGACGACGAGTATAGCAAAGAAGGAGGTGACGGTGGATTGGGAGGATTTGGTGATTGAGGATATAGACTTGGTTATATGGACGAAGACGGGTGGGATGAGGGGATCTATTGAGTCGACTGGTGGAAGGAAAGTTTTTCAAAATATTATGAGTTTGTTTTGATGTTGGGATGATTGTTGAAAATTTACTTCCATGGGGATAAGCATTGGTAATTATTTTTGAGATAGGTAGATACTGCGATAATATATGAATTGGCTTCACGATATTCGTAGTTGATACGACGGGTGATATAATCGCTTGCTTCCATATTGTCGTCGTAGATTAGTAATTATTTAAAGAGGTCAATCATCAGTACTCATGATCTTTTTTCACCATCTCTTACATCGATCATCATCACAAGACACGCAAATTTTTCTCCGTATGCAAAAGTGTCAAGGAGATGATATGGGGATTTCGAAATGGGGAATCCAGTACCATTGCCTTTGTTCTCCCAAGTCACCTCTTGACGCTTCAATAGCGGGAGAATAACGTTTATATATAGGAGAAAAATTCCTTTCATGAGGTAAACTTCTAAATCCAGTTTATACCCGTTTATATCCCTTCCTATAAATATCTGTCTCGTCAGTATTATTTTGATCAAGTGACGGCGGGTAGAGGCGAAAATCAATCCTGCTCTTTCAGAACGGGCAGATATTATTGAGGAGGTCCAACCCAATAATGGATGCAGATTTAGATATTAGCGTATCCTGGTGTCCATGCCTATTGTCTCCATGATGACTTCAATGGTTGTGTAAGAATTGGGTTGGTCTCTCAGGCTCTGTGGCGCGGAGAGTAGTATTGTGCACGAGGAGGCTGTTTGATGAAGACGGCATGTTCTGGTGGTTTGCAAAGTGGAAGATATTCAGGTTCTTGTAGGATATGAGCAAGTTGGATATGGAGGGCCAATTTGAAGAGCAACATGTGGGGATGTTGCAAACTCTTTCGATTATTTTGATTGTTTCGAGGGTATATCGGTCTTTCATGTCATCGTAACCTCATAATTTTCATCCCATGAACCGAGTTTCAGACACTTGATTGTCGTAATCCAGACGTGTAGATGCTCTCCTTTCCGCAATGCAGTCTAGACCTGCTCTGGTGTTGCCGATTCCTCTGCTATCTGTTTCTGTCTCGCATCACTTGCTCTTGTCTCTTACTCCACTCTCCTCCTTCTCGTATCCCTTCCATCCTCTTCCTCGCCAGCTCTTATCCCAGTGACAGCCTCTGTGACCAGCTCTCTCAATTGCCTTTGTCCCTCCTCTCCTTGAAAATCATCTCTTGCAGCCAATTCTTCTATTCTCCGTCGAAACTCTGGGTCTGGTGCACCTGCTTCCTCCGGTTCGTCCATGGTCCCAATGTTGACCTGAAGGCCATTTGGCAGTGGCGGTGGATGTGGCAGTATTCCTTCTAGACCGTTCGCTTCGGTACTCGACGAAGCATCTGAAGTGGTTTGTTCTCTGAGATATTGCGCAACAAGGGGAAACTCTCCTTCTCCCTCCATCTTCATAGCGGCCGTGAAGCCTTCTGCGTTTTTCCATCCTGCATCGGCGCCCAAACCCAGCAATTCCTTTGCGACGTCTACATTCTCAGCGGCGAAAAGCGGCGTCTCGTTGTCCTCGTCTACAATATTCGGCGAGACATTGTATGTCTGTACGAGCATCCTCAAAAGCGGAATTTGATTGTATGAAGCGGCGGCGTGGAGGAGAGAGTAGCCATGGCCATCCTTCGCATCAGCAAGATTCGGCGCGTTGGCCAGATGTGTGAGGACGGTCTGTGGCGAATCGGGGACAAGATTAAGGAGGATATCGATTGGCGAGCGTGTATTTGGCATATTGGGGTTGTGTCAGGGCACAGGCAGTATCACCGCGTAACGTTTGTGGCTTTGTCGAGGGAAGACATCAGCCAATCACGGCCAAGAGATGCCGAGGCGTTAAGATGGCAGCTGATATGATGTATGATACGTCCCAAGTCAAGCCAGTGGCGGCATATTTCTATTTTCGCTCTAGTTCGGGCTCCTGCTTTTCGAGGCTGAGCGTTCCTGACACAGGTTGGTGTCTAGTAGTTCTAAGAGAGAGGCGCTGAACAGAAGAACACTCTCTTTTGTCCTTCACCATGGTTGCGCTTGTGAGGCTGATGCCCGCGAAGCGACTGCTTCTGTCTTATGTTGTGGACTGGGTTGTTATAATGTAAGTTCAATTCTCCTTTATAAAGTTAGACGGCCACCCCTCGATCGATTTGGCCTCCCTAGCCGACCCTCAGGGCACATATTCTCAACCCCAGAGCAATCGCTATACCATTCGACGACTACATTCTCAACTTCGCCAGAGCTATATTCGCCACAGCTATCCGTATCTGGTAGACCTTCAAACATGTCGCTGACATAACTGCAGTGGCATTGCAGCCATAGGAGCTGCATTCAACGCGCCGGGTCCTTACAAGAGACCCTTCTCCCTCGTCGATTTGAGCATATCGTACCCTTACGTCCCATCGCAGATCTCGACTGCTCTGCTAGTCGTCTTGTCCTTGGTTGTTCCCGCCGGGATAATCTTTGCAGTCTGCCTTCTGTTTGTCCCAGGCCCGACTGTCAGCCCGAATACACCCAAATCCTTGATATGGAGAAGGAAACTCTGGGAATGGAATACAGGCTGGATGGGCCTTGCCCTCTCTCTTGCACTGGCCTTCTTATTTACTCAAGGAATGAAGAATATCTTTGGGAAGCCGAGACCTGACATGCTTGCGCGCTGCCAGCCAGATGCCGAGAACTTCCGGGAGTACTTGGTTGGAGTGCAATATGCCGCTGCATTCGACCCTCACTGGGTTCTTGTGAACGCAGACATTTGCAAGAACTCAGACACGGCTTTGGTGGACGACGCCTTCAGGAGTTTTCCAAGTGGACATGCCAGTAGTACGTACTCAATGCTTTCATACCTGTATCAAAACTAACATGATATACAGTGTCCTGGTCCGGTCTCCTCTACCTAGCCTTCTTCTTATGCTCCAAATTCGCCATTTCCCTTCCCTTCCTCCACTCACGCACCTTCTCGCGCGACGCTCCACCTTCTCTCTCCAAAGACTCCCCAACCAATTCGAACTCGACCACAGACTCCATCCTTCCCATCCACAAGGACGAACAGTCATTCGAGCGACTCGGACATCATGGTGTTCCAATCCGCAATCAGGCTGCAGCACCCCCAGTCTACCTACTAGCACTTCCTCTGGTGCCCATCTGCGCTGCCCTTTATATCACAGCTACGCGTTTCTTCCAATTTCATCACCACGGATTTGACATTTTGTTCGGATCGTTCATTGGCATGGCATCATCCTGGTTCTCCTTCCGCTGGTACCACTTACCCATCCGCCAAGGCTCAGGATGGTCATGGGGCGCTAGAAGCAGAGACAGAGCTTGGATTGTCCCAGTAGGGGTGGAGAGTTATGTTGGGCCTGAAGGCTGGTCAAGTAAGAAGAGCGATGAGAAACAAGTTGTAAATGGTAATCATAATCATGTCCTTGATTCCAGATTTGATGGACAAGGTGGCAGCGCAGATACGGGCAAAGATGACGCTATCGATATTGAGGATTCGCATAATAGGGTATAAGAAGCATGGAAATCCATCGGGACGCATAACTTAGGTCGTCCGTGTACATATTTTGGATTAAATAGTTTATAACGTCTAATCAAACATTAATGTCAAGTATTCCGTGGCAGATGGGAGTGACAATTTGTCAAAATCATTCTTGGAATACCAGAGACTTCAATCAGTTGAAATCCTCTGCACTTTGAACGTCCCAGATATCTCTCCCATTAACTATCCCGCATCCAACTCTATCCGACCTACAAGAACATCACTAAGCCCCACCTACTTGGCTCCGAAGCGATGGACCGATGATTCCGGGACACGGATCTCGACGAGAAAAAAATTCCCTTCGTATGTTAATTCTATAGGTACCTAAGGAGGCGAAAACTTTCTGGCAAGGAGGGACTTGGAGAAGACTTTCGATTGTGAATTTTCAGAGCGCACACAGTTTAAAAGCCATTTTTGTATTACTCTAGAACCCCGTGTATCCATCCTTTACTAGAGGTTGCAAATCATTGTTGCCATGGAAAAATCCTTTCCTTCATCAAGGTCATGGCCAAATTTCAAAGCTGTCGAAACAGCGAGAGATTCAGCTACCTATTGTGAACATATCCGACCGCTCGTTCTCTCCTCCCCACAAGACTACTCGATTTCCGTATGGGGTTCGGAGATCTCCGTCTTTCTTTTCCTCCTTGATCGTGCCAGATATTGTTTAATCTTAAACACGCTGAATATTTTCCAGAGTGAACTGTCACCACTTAGCGTCGTCGCTTATTGTCATGGGTAGGGTCGTCGAGGCGGTTAACATGGCCTTGGTCTGCAAAGCCACGCTGGCGATTGAATTGCTGCCCATTTCGATTGCGGTTGGGCTGCTGCTGGCGTGGGCCTCGTGGCTCCCAGCTCTCACGACGGTCCTTGAAATCATGATCAAGCTCTCGGTCGAGACGCTCTTTCTCACGCTCCTCGTCGTCCTCCCTAGCACGCTTTGGTCCAGCGGGAATGAAGTTTGGGCTGCTACCATTGATGCTGCTGCTGTTGTTGCTGGTATTGTTATAGACAGCCGGTCTAAACGCCTGTCCCTTGATCTCTGCCTCCCACCGTGGGTTCGTCTTCCTGAGGTCGCTGAACATATCCTCGACCTGGTCGATGACATGGTTGAACATTGCGATATCTTCCGGTTGGAGCATGATGCGTAGATCGTTAGGGCCATGGACAAGGCGGCCAGAACGCATGAGATCGAGGTCTCGTCGTGTCGATTTGAGGTGGCCAATCTGCGCAGGCAGAGGGCCTGCGAGAGCTGCATTATAGATCTTCGAGGCAACAAAGTTGATGCCTGCCTGGCCTTTCTACGCGTTCACAGTTAGATACTTGTCGCCGTTGGTAGCGTAAAAGCGCGCCCGTGAAAACAGACCTGAACGCTTCGCTGCGCAGAGTAGACTTGATCTAGGATGGTAGAACCACTAGATGCTGCTACTTGAATTAGCTTATCCCACAATTGTGTGTACTGGTCCTTGTGAAGACGCATTTGCATCGTCATCTTGATGCGATTGTGGAGATCGCTGCGGCGCGTGTGATCGTTGCCCTCTGTCATCTTCTCAAGAATACTCCTGAAACCCTTGATTTCGGCCTGGATGGCTTCGGTGGTCTTCTTCTGTGTGTCGTGTGTATCGTGCACATCTGCACGATCCTTGGCGTTGCTCTTTCTATGCTTCTCAAAACTAGCTTCGATGTTGCTCATACGCTTCTGGAGAGCGAGGAAATCCTTCGTAACCTTCTCTTGACTCTTGCTCAAGTACTGAACGGTCGTGGATGGCGGTCTATGTTCGGCGCCGCTGGTGGTGTCCTCCGTGAGCTGATCGGACATGGGCGTGTCTGGGTTCTTGACCGATGTGGTCTCTTTGTTCTCCAACACCGTGGCTCTCATGTCGGCGGCCATCCTGTCGAGCGCCGGGTCGTTGCTGCTCTCCTGTTGGGCAACCTTTGGGATCTGGTCGCTAATTGATGCCACTCCTCTGCACAGGTGTGCTACGAGCTTGCGTAAAGCGCTGTTGTCCTTTTCCAATTTCTCCATCTTCGCCTCCATGGAGACAATGCGTGCCTCGTCAATGCGGGGCTCATCCATCACGTCCATGCCGTCTCTAATTTCGCCAGGTTCGGGCGAAGAGGTCTTCACGCTCTTGCCAGAGTGATTGGGATTCGGGGCCACGAAGCCACCAAGTCCTGGAATACCACCGGGATTGCGGTAAGACTGTGCGGGTCCGGTAGGGAAGCCCATTCTTGTTGTATGTATGGGAGATATTGCAAAAGTAAGAGTTGTTGGTGGGATGGAGGGAAGGAAGGAAGCATCGAGAACGCGACTCCATCTATCTACACGCGTCAACACCAAGACACGATTGCACCCTGAGATCTGGATTTGATGTGTTGATGGCAAACACTTGCTCCCTCGTAGACGAAGCTCAATATGCAATCAATGACGATGAGTTTCTGGCAGATTTTACAAAACGTTTGCCAGAAATTCATGAATTTTGATGTTTTATTGAAAATGATGAACAGGTCGAGAATACTTAACATGCCAACGTGAGCTGGAGATGAACCCATGCTCTATCTGTTTGCCAGTGGTCGCATACGGAAGGAATGGGCGGACAATTCCATGTTTCCACCCGCACCGCTATCCTCTGGCGATGTATCTACTACTACCCTTCTCTTCTTCATACCAGGGTCTTTTGTTTTCACTGCTCAAGTTCTCATTTGCGTGCTGTATCGTTCCGATGTTCATATCTGCAGCATGACTTCCTGGAATGTGTCTTGCACTAGGTCGAAGATAGTCCCAGCCATTGGATTCCCAAGTACCCTCTGATCCATAACTCTAAACACAAGACCACGATCAACAGGGGTTTGTAGATTTCCACAACGTTAATTGAGGTTGAAGGTAATGCAGATGTCCCAGCTTTTGCCCACTGAAAAGTTTAGGTTAAGAAACACTCGGGGCTGAGAGGTCGTTCGAAGACCCATCGAGGCTATCCCCTACTGCTCATAAGTGGTAGTATAAGATGCTGAAGAGTAGTCAAGGGCAATTGCAGGATCCAATAATTGCCTAGGCCCTCGAGCCGCAGCCATCTCGAGCCTTTGACAAGCATCCCGATTTCAAGTTACCTCGACCAGTAGCTCCTTATCACTGACAGCACCTCTTTCTAGACCCCCTTTTCGCGACATATCGCATCCTCGTCTCTTCAGTCCAGCAGCCTCCATGTCCGTCATGGTGCATCCTAGGGGTATCATAAGGAGAAAGACGCGATCTTCCGAATGACCAGTCTCCTGAAAGAGCAAGTCTGTTTCGTTGTAGTTGGGCTGAGAGGATGAAGTGATGGAGGAGGAAGATCCGAGGTTCAAAGGTTGTGAGAGAAACGCGCCAGCTTGAGAAGCACGTGACACGAATTTGCTAGCCTGCGGGTCCCCCTAACTTCAGTGGGGGTGCCCTGAAGACAATCCAACACTATCATACAAAGTCCATCGCTGTCTTCAACTTCTCTCTTCTTGACCTCTACTCAATCAGATGCTGATATTACTAG
Source organism: Venturia nashicola (assembly GCA_004522665.1). NCBI lineage: Eukaryota > Fungi > Ascomycota > Dothideomycetes > Venturiales > Venturiaceae > Venturia > Venturia nashicola. Next base: position 859,864 of record SNSD01000009.1, read on the forward strand.
AAATCGTCTTCCACAGTACCCTTGGGGAATACCATCGTGGTCCAGAGATTGGGTAATAGTTTCCCTTCGTACGCAACATCGTCCGCTGAACGCTACGGTACTGTTGCTACCTGAGCCACTTCGAGAGCATAACTTTCACGCACATTGAATTGAATGCCACCAAGATTCGCAGATGACAGGCAACTTTCTTCCAACTCAGTCTTACACCCGAATCTTGACTCCGGCTCATAAAAGTATACCGGCTCATAAAAGTATATCTAGTTAACATGCGTCTGCAGACTTTGATCAACCTGACGACCATGGTACTTTGGAGAACCTTGACGTGGAGCACGCCACCCTCTACTACTCAGGACAGACACTCTCATCAAACCATTTTGGAGCATCTGAAACGTTTTCATGAGATGTTCAAGCACGAGGGCTATTGGCCAAATCTGGCAGGTTGGCTACAGCTCAATTTTGGGGTAGAAGACGGGGGAAAATCCTGCGGCATCAATGGCTAACTGATTCTTTGCAAAATGTTTCCAAATCTGGTCTTTAACGATAGACTTTTATCTGTCATGGACACGATCATACCCACCTACCCTGAGAGAAGCTAAGCGCATAAAACTGCTACCTCCCACACAACTTTTCCCTTCCCTTTATTCACAACTCAACTCTACTGATCTAGGTTTTTTTAAGCAACCCCAATTTCGTATTCAGAACGATTCAACTGAAAATTGTCAAATTGTTTTCATCACAAGCCACCATCCATCCTGGCTATTCTCAAATGGCCCACGAAGCCTCGCCAAAGTCACCGCCTCATCCTGAGAGCCCTGCCTCTCCTCAATGGGACAATTGCTCGGCTTCAAACAGCGATTCGTTCTCTGACTCGAATAGCGACGCTTCCGACGCTGACAGTGAAGGCGTAGCGGAAGAATGGACGGCTACTCTGCCTGTCGGCGACAAGGCGGACCTACACGCAGCTGTCTTCCCTGAGGATCAAGACGCCTTCTTCCGCAAGGTGCTGGAGGAAGGATACTTGAGGAGGTTCGAATCGGCAGATGCTATCTTCATTGCATGCTTGCAAGCAATGTATAGGACATTGGGGGACTCCCAGGAAACTCACAGACAGGATATCAAGCTCCTCCAGAAGCAGCTCGACTGCGAAAGGCTCGCGAAAGAAAAGTTGTCGCAAGAGCTTCAGATTGTTCAATCCAAACTCGACCTTATCGAGTCAATGCGGTCCGACGTCAAGCTTCTCCAAAATGGGTTTGAGCAATCCTTGCACAAGCTTCAAGCCGCCCAGCAAGACATCGAAACCGGAAAAATTGAAAGAGCAAAGCTATCGCAGGATCTTCACGCCGCTCAAGATGAGATCATAACTGCCGAAGAAGAATTGGGAGAGAAGGAGGAGCAGGTCGTTACCATTCAGAATCTTTTGGTAAACGTCGAGATCGCCCAAAATGAACTTGAGAAATCAGTGAAAACCAAGTTTGGCTTTTTACAAGAGATAATCAATTCCATGCAGACCAACCTACAACCCAAGGAAGGATTCCTCACCGAACGCAACAAGCTGCGATCTGAAGTCGAGACCTTACAATCACAGGTTGTCGCTATGCACAATGGCATCCAGTCGCGAGAACAGAATGACAACAAATGCAACGCCGCCATCCATTGCCGGATCGATGACCAAGAGCAACAGGTTGCAATATTGGAACGAGACGGCCGGCATCATTTCAAGGCGTACCAATCATTGAAGGACTTCACAGACATGGTGGCCGGCAAGCTCCCTCAGATCGAGAATCTACAAACGCTAGTCGACGCCCACAATGAAGGCATCCAATCGCAGGAACGCACCTCAGTAACGATTTTTAAGGCCCTTCAAACACGAATCGATGACCACGACCAAGTGCTGAGACGGATTCAAAAGAAATTCCCGAGCTATGCTACGACTGATAGCGTGGATCGCATCTCAAACCTGCTAGCGACCAGAATCGACGACTGCACAATTGAAAGTGGACAAAACTTCCAATGGTTGCGGGATAGTTTTGACTCACAGATTGCCTCAATTGACACAGCGCTCAAGGAAGTTACTACCAAGTTCGGATTCTTCTCAATCGCTTCGGTTCCAAATCTGCATGAACGCATTGACGCTACCAAAGAATACATTGACTTCGTCGATGGTCGTGTTAAAGCTGTCGACCAAAGAGTTCAATTGGACTCGCATCGCATTGTCCATGTCGGACAGCACGTTGGTGTCGTGGAACGTCAAATTGGAGAAATTCAAACCCAGAACGCCGAGCTCCAGGAGGAAAACACAAAGCTTCGTTGCATCGTCGAGCAGCAAGGGAGCATGCTTAAACAGATATCCAACCATATCATGTCTGGAGAAGATAATCCTAGTGTACTGTCATCAGCCATCAAAGTCAGGGAGCCAGAAAAGAGGGACCAATGGGTAGGTATATGGAAGCCGAGATGGGGAGGGCAATACAGATAGGACAAAAATGAAGAATATGGTAGAAGGCGGAAAGCGGAAGCCATACCAGATTTAGCCAGACACGTGATACTCTCATCTTAATAAAGCTCGGTGCAATTTGTCTCATTGGCCATTACATTGCATTAATGTATCGGCATACCCGTAGCATCTATTTTGCGAGACAAGTCTTATTATTAGGTAGAAGGGTTAGTAGTAGGAAAACGACCGGACTCTGCCGGGCTCTTCCATTCTTCCCTGGCAATGAAGTTTCTAAAAACAAAAGCACCCCCGTCTTTTCCTCGTACTGGCAGGTCAGGATCACCAAAGCAGGCTTAGCACGACTGGGAGATATACAGCGATACCGATAACGATAAGGGCTCCAGATCGATCAGCGGTGGGGGGTGGGCAAGTTCAGGGCCTCAGGAAGAAGCCGCTGTGCCTTAGAACTCCTCCAGCGAATCAGCTTTCTTCGATTCCACGAACCACTGTCTTTCCGTCAACCTCCAGACATCTGAGTCTGACTGTAAACTCAATCCCCCGCGTCCAGGAACCGCACACATCCTCGACATGCTGGACCTCACCTCCTCAATCAATGTCTACGCGTCCACGACTTGTCTCAGCTTCAAATCATCCATATCCGGCAAAGTTGAGACTGGGGAACATGGTGGTATGCAGCCAGTGCTGCAGCTACCCCTCCCTCACCAAGGAGTTCGTGAGTGCACAGAGTGGGCTAAGAGCTATCTGCATCCATGGCCGATGATGCGATAACGCTCTGCCTGCCATACTGGCGGTGGAACCTCCCTGACAGGTTACCGCTGGAGTCCGCCCTGCTGTTGGCTCATAAATAGCTCGACTTGGGAACTAGGTATGCTACCAGGTAGCTGGTGCTGGTGCTGCTTTTTTATAAGCTGTTCCTTGCTGGCCCGCAGCTTCCAAAGAGTCTGAGTGTTTTTTGTCCTCTCTACCTTTCCTGTGTCCCTTCTGTGGTGGAACATTGACCATTGTATTCCATCTGAGATTCTTTGTGTCCCTGAATCTTTGTGTAACTTCGGCCTTGATCTCAGCCTGATCGCAGCTGCACCACCAGGATGTTCGCTCTCTACGTAGCATTGCTTGCAGCAGTATGGGCGAGCTCCATGGACCGAGTCGAGGCTCAAAATCACACCATCCATGCATCCGTTATATTCGCCAGGACTGGTGACAGGACGCCATTTCTTTCGGCTGGCACTCCTCATCTCACGTCGCTCGGAGCCCAACAGATGAGCAGCTTGGTATGCTCTTTCCGTGACCTCAAGCTGAGCCATTGACTAAATAGACTTCAGGGTCAATATTTTCGACGTCGCTACATCGCATCAGCCCCTGAGAGTCCACTTGAGGGTGCTGCTGTTCTAACTGGCCTGTCGAGTTGGAATCTCGACAATGAGCAGGTCTTTGTTCAAACGATAGACACCATGTATACAGCACAATCTGCTACCGCATTCATGCAAGCACTATATCCGCCACACACACTCCGGAATTCCACAGCTACATACCTGGACCCATCATCTATCTTATCGGATAGCACCTACCTTGAGGCACCACTGAATGGGTATCAGTATGCAATGATTAATACTGTCAGCCAGTATGACCCGTATAGTGCCTACCTCGACGGCGCTACAGGCTGCCCTAACCTCGACAACTCAGCCTTGCAATACTATGTATCGGAAGAGTTCAACACGACCAATGCCAGGACAACAACAATGTATCAGTCGATTGGACATGCCATGCTTGAAGGCGTTCTTCCCCAAATCGACTGGAGCTATGCAAACGCCTACCTCATTTGGGACTATGTTACCTACCAGAACAACCACGATCCCGCATCAAAAGCCATCTTGGACAGCCCTGGCTATCGTGGCGACATTGATCAAATGGGTGCTCTGGCTTCCAAGAAACAAGCTCGGATTTATGGAGATCTAACTCCGAGCTATGCCTTGCCCGGAGATCGCATTCGCGCCACGGCTGGTAAGACCTTGGCGGCCAGAATGGTAGGCATGCTTCTGGACAACATAGCATCGCTCGGTAGGGCCAACAAGCTCAACCTTTTCGTTGGCGAATATCCCCCTATGCTTTCACTCTTCTCTCTCCTGGGGTTGGCACAGGTCGACGAAAAATTCAAGCACATTCCACCATTTGCCAGTGCCATTGCTCTTGAATTGTTCTCCTGGGCGGGAAATGGAACAACAGAAACCAACGGCGACGGGCTCAACTACCCTGATCAGAACTCTCTATGGGTCCGATTCTTGTACGTCAATGGGTCTTTGACTTCCGATAACTCAGATCAAAGCATCAAGTCGTACCCTCTTTTCCAACGTGGTCCGAGCGAGACAGACATGAAGTGGACGGAATTCAAGGCACTCATGAGCAAGTTCATGATGAGTGAGGTCAGCGACTGGTGCATACACTGCAATTCTCAGAGTGTTTTCTGTCCTGCACTCATCGATGCTAAGACCTCCTCTTCCATGGGAAGCTCCAGCAACTCCAAGAAAGGCTCAAATATGACACCTCAGGTGGCTGGTGTTATTGGTGCGGCTGTCACAATCGGAACTTTCGCAATCGCCCTCGCCCTTGCCATGCTCTTTGGTGGTATTCGATTTTTCCGTGTCGACAAGGGCAAAAAGAGCGAGTCAGGAGGATTCAAGGGCTCTGCAAAAATGGCAAGTGATCAAGACTTGCATCTGCCAAAGAACGCGGCACCAGTCGGTGTATCAGCAGTGCCTATTGATGGCGATATAAAGAAAGGACACGAGCGTATTGGAAGTTGGGAGCTAAAAGATGCTGCTACCAAAGATATGGAGACGCAGAGAAATACCTTTGTATCGCTCGGAGGAAGCACCGTCGCTTCTTTGGAACCAGACAGGAAACCGAGTTACGAAAGAGATGAGGAGCATGACGCTATCAATCCTTTCGAAAATCCTGTGCATGCACGGGAAAGCGTTTAGATCTGGGTGGATGGTAACAAGCGTTAACCACATTCGTTTTATGAGATACGAGGAGCGATGTATGTATTTATTTATTTATGTATGGTGTTTATGTGTGTTTGGTGTTTATGTGTGTATGGTGTTTATGTATGTATGGTGTTTATGTATGTGTTTTATGTGTGGGCACTTTTGAACTCTGGGTTTTTACGCATGATACCTTTATTTTTCTGCAGATATGAAATAGCTTCCTTCATAAATGGAAATATTACTTATCCAGACACAGATAGGAAACGAGATATAACTTCCATTCCACAACAAATACAAATCCAATATCAATTCTTTCATTTCATTCCATACCATTCCATACCGAGTCCAAGTAACTATTTCAAAATAATACTATTAGTTATCAAAAGAACCTTTCCTTTCTCTTGTATTCGTCTGTAATAATATATACCCATACCTATACCTACAACTAAAAAAAAAAAAAAAAACTCTATTTCTATACTCGGGTGTTTAGTTTATATATCGATCTATCTATATATAAAGAATAGGCACTTCAAATATAGTACGTAGGGAGAGGGGTAGATATATTTATTTATTTAGTTTTTTATACATTGACGTATCAGGAGCTACAAAGGCAAAGGAAAGGCCAAAAAAAAATCAAAATATTAGAGTACTTCAGCTGATACGTTATATTCCTTAATTCAATATCGGTAGACCGTAGTTTTATTACTAAGCTTAAGTAGGAGTCAGCCTGTAGGACTCAGGTTCTAATTATCATATATATCTATTATATGATTTTATATATACAAGACTAAAAAAATCTTTAATCCATTATTATTGTAGTTACCCAAATCCTATAATCTATTCTAAAGAGGAAATTATGTTTTTGGTTTTTGGTTTTAACTTTTAACTTTTAAGGGGGAGGGTTGGGATACTAGTAGAGGGGTAGAATATATTGAGAGATTCTGATTTTATGATTCTTACTAGATGAGAAGGGAGGAGGAGGTTTCAAAAGGGTATTTTCGTTTATAGTTATGACTTGGAAGAGTAGAGACAAGACGATAACTTGAAGTTCCGTTTCATATCCGTCCTCCCAATGCGGAAAAGACGTTCTCTCCTCTGTTGTATTGCTAAAACGTAGTATGCATGTATATGCCCAACTCGAAGGCATGCTCAACACTCTAAAATCCGCCTCAATATTTCACTACCTATGACCTCCCTCCCTGCACTCCCCACAGCAACAAATACCCCATTCCCACTCTTCCCATCTAACCACCTCCCCGCATCCCCGATTTCCTCTCCACTCTCCTCAACCATATCCTCGTCGCTTATTACTTTCCTAAACCGATCCCTCTTGTCCAAGACATACATACCCCTCGTCCACTGTCCGCTAGTCTCGACCCTCAAATCCTGCGGTTCCGAGAGCGTGATTGCGTAGGTAGGGTGCGAGAGGGTGAGGAGGTACCATATACAGAGGGGATCGTGGAGAGAGAGGCCTGTTTGGTCGCCTGTGTGGCCTTGATGGAGGGATTCCATTTTGTTGAAAGTGGAGGTTAGGAAGGCGTTTGTCCATGTAGCTAGCGGGGAGTTTGCGGTTACGAGGGGTGCGATGGTTGTGTTGTAGATGCCGCGGCGGAGCCAGTGGGTTGTTGTTATGTCTGTGGGGTGGCGTGGTTAGAGTGATTGTGGCTATCGGTTCAAAGTTCGATTCCGAGGTGTTGTATGTGAAGGGAAGAAGAAGAACTGACCTAATGGGAATAGTGTTACCCTAAGTCGTCTCGACAATTTATCAGGATATGGTCCTAGATGTCCCGAAGCCATTTCTCCATCCTTCGTTGGTGGTACGACTGGCATAGTGGTCCTCGGAAATCTGTTGGTCAAGGCATAAATCCTCGCAGCAGCAATACTATCCGCATAAGTATTGAACTCAGCAACAGGCGTGACCTATACCAAATTAGCATCGAATGCAAGATCACACCTTCGAAAGAAGTGAATCTCACATTCCCAGGAAAACTCAAAGCCCCACCCATAACAACCACATCCTTCGCCCTCAAAAAAGTCTCCGTATCCCTCGCCGCCGCAATCGCCAAATTCGTCAACGGCCCAATCGCCACAATCGTAATACTATCCTTTTCATTCTCCCTCAAAAGCCTCAAAATAGCATCAGCCGCACTCTCCCGCACAGGCGTAAAAAGACTCCGACCCGTCTTCTCCATCTCCTCCACCATCCCAACATCCCCAGCAACCTCACCACCCCCCTCCCTCTCAAACAACCCCCTCCACGCCTCCGTCGGCGAAAAATGAGGATGACTCTCAGAAATCCCACCCAACCCATCCCTCCCATGAAAATAATCAGCCATAACAAGCTGATCAGCAAGCGGCCCATCAGCCCCAACAGCAACAAGCGGTTTCACCACTTTCAACATTTCGAATCCCTCAGGTTTCCCCATACCCTTCCGCCACGCCATTTCCTTCTCGATTTGATGGAAGAGGCTGACGACATTTCCGAGACAGGTTTGCACGGGGACGTTGCCGAATGTCACGCTGATGAGTTCTACGATTAGTTCAGAGGGCTTTGCTGATAAGGCGAGGAGGAGGGCAAGGATGTCGTCTACACCCTGGAGAGGAGAATTAGTCTTCGTTTGCAGCGAGAAGAATATTTATACGGGGGGGGGGGGAAAGAAGATCATTTGTCGGGTTGCGAGTGCATACACACCGGATCAGTATCGATGATAACACGGTGCTTTGGAGCCATCGTCTTGGAAATCGACCTTTGTAGAGATCTCTGCTGGTGTTGGAGAACTTCGTTACTCTATCAAAGCAGAATTAGAGATCCCTAATGGAGGATGGTTTGTTGTTTCGTCCTGGTCGCATTCGTGAAGTAGCAGGGGACCTACTTGTGCAGATCCACATTTCCTTACCTAACCATGTCACGTCCGAAATAGGGAGGTCACAGTTTGTACTTGCAGCTCCGTCTGTTGTGAGAAATTCTGGATAATTCAACCGTCGTCGCATAGCTGGCGCCAGTCTCAATATTCCAGCAGACGATTCAATTCACTTAAAGACGATAAGTAGAGCAAGATAGCAGCTCTGGACCCAATGCCTAGCTGTCTGTCATAAACCAACGCCATGCCCATAGTGCACACTTTTCCCATTGTCCCATACGTAAATAGGCTTGCGCGACTAGTATGATACAATTGTTAAAATGCCATTCAACTCCTTTAGCTCTCCTCTATATATCCTAATAAGGAGCTGTGCGCCTCTTCTCGCATGTCTCGTCGGTGCTTCGCAGATGTATAATGTTGATAACATTCGTCGCGGGATCAATACACTTTCTTCTTTTCGTCGACGCTAAATTGTCCGGGGCCCATGTTGACCAGGAGGAGGAGACCGCCGCTATAGGATATTAGTATAGATGCTCTTGTCGCAAGTGGAGAGGGTAGAACTGACACAATAGATAGGATCTGGAAGAAGTCGTACTTTGCGAAGTCCTTGTGTGGGTGGTGCGGGTGAAGCTATGCCGATTAGTACCATGCCACTGACATCCAAGTTTATGGCTGTACTCACAGTCCACCAGTTGTTGACAAACAGGTTGAAAATGCTCAAGATCATAACCAAAATGATTCCGCTCATCTTCGCCTTGAATCCAACAACAACCATAAGGCAAGCCACGGCTCCCATGATGCTGACAGCAACCCTCCAGATGCTCCATTCTCCAGCGAAAACAAATCCTACGAAGAGGAAGATTAAGAGCACGCGGCCAGCAAGCTGGACGTACATTTTCCTGTCCTTCTCATCCATCTGTGGTAGGCCGGCTGGCGCGAACTTCTGGCGAACCCATGAGTCGGAGAGAACCATGAGAAGACCGCCAACGACGGAGAGATTGCGTAGGAAGAAGTTCAGGTCAAAGATAAGGCCATATCCAAGGGCTTGTGAAACAACGACTCCCAGAAGACCGCAAACGGCGTAGTCAGAGTGCTTTCGGATTATGATTCCAATGGAGCAGATGGTCATGGCGATGACATTGACCGTCAGGAAGGCATGATTTACGCCTTTTGGAACTGTAAAGCTGTCAGTATTGTCCGTATAATGCGCATTGACCCAATTCCAATGCTTACGATGTCGGTAATCATGCAGGTAAAGCAACTGATCGGTCCATTGTGTGACGATTCGAAGGGCGTCTTCAAGAAAGGTGACGACGATGAGGAAACGACCGATGGCTGGAAGGTATCTGTTCAAAATCACACAGTCAGCTTCGTGGCCTTTGCAGCAAAGCTGGCACGCGGAGAAGCTGTTGACCAGACATACGGTTTTATAGGATCGGCAATGGTGTCAAAGAAATCCTCGATCTTGCTCGTTTGCTCGCGAATAGCATCAAGAGGACTCGGATCGTTTGTGTGATCGTTTTGGGCCGGTCCTCCATATTGGTTGCCCAAATGGTATCCCGCAGTTCCCCGTATTTGGGCCATTGTAAAGTGGATATTGGAGATGGAGATGGAGATGGAGTTGGAGTTGGAGTTGGAGTTGGTGCTGAGAGCGGCGCTGTGGTGGAAAGAAGGAGGAGGTTATGGCTGGTATAATGAGAGTGAGGACAGCTTTCGCCTTTGCGATATATGCGTGCGGTTAATATCGCTTGAAGCTGTGTGCGGTTAATATCGCTTTGGACCAGTGTTCTCGCTCAGTCTTTTGGAATGCTAGGTATGGAGTGGCAGAGCCAAGATAACATCTGTCCTCACCTCTCGGACCCTTCAAACTAAAAGCTCATGGGCACTGCTTAATGCGTCTCACATATAACTGGAAACATCCGTGCCGGCAATTGTAAAATAGGCTCATTCGGCTCAGTTGATCTTGTGAATCCATTTTCAGCCGAGTTGCGCTTTCAGAGCTCCTTGCTATCCATTTGCACACTCCTGCACTTGCACAAGCGAAAGACCTGACCTGACATGCAATGACTCTGTGTCAACTGGTATAACTTTGGGCGTACAAGTAGCCAATTTGCTTTCTGTATTTAAAAAAGGTTCTCTTTACTTGGGCGCTCATCCTATGTCCATCCCAATTACCCGCCTCACAGTCCCACGATATAGTCAACGAATCAAAATGTAGCTTTTCTCAATGCTATAGACGAAATGACTCCCAAATATCCAATAAAATACGGTCCGCAGACTCAGTCTCAGCTATGGTGATTTCTCCCATGCTGTCAATCGATTGCGCCTGCCTTAAGCGGTCCCAGAAATACAAATAAAGACAATGGTACATGTCCAGCAGGCTGATGAGGGCACCCATGATGGACATGTAACAAGTGCTGAGCGTTTGATAATCCTGCATCGGGAGGAACCAGTGGAAGCCACTCGGGCTTCTTCCACGTCTGTGATGATGCATGGTATTCTGTGTTGCAAAAGCAAGGTCCACCAGTATAGTTCACATATCCAACGCCGAGTTGTACGCCGCTTAAGAAAAAAAAGGAGGTCGAGTATCGAGGAGACGGTTTATCGTTGCTAAGCGACCGTCCATCCTTCGTCCTCATCGTTGGTCTGCAGCGCAGCGTAAGTGCCGTTGGAGTATGATGGTTGTTTCTTTTCCACGACTGGGGCCTGCACTGCTGGGGCAGGGGTATCGCTGGCAGAGTCGTCATGAGCAGAATCCTCAGCGGCCTTGTTCTTCTTCTTTCCCTTCTTTGTGACGACTTGATTCCAGTTCGAGTCGTCTTGCTCAGCCAGCATGCGAGCCTGTTCTTCCTCTGAAGGGACATTATCGGAGCTCCACCACTCGTCTCCGTTGCTCTTGTTGCCCTTGCTTGCGGTAGGAACAGTCTGGACTTTGTGGTTCTCGTTGGCCAACGTGTCCAACAACTGGCCATTGGCAGCGGGCGCAGGTGTGGCCACGTGCTGCGACTCTTTCCACGCATTTGATGTCGGCGCTGGGGCAGAAGCCAACCCGTTCTTGGCAGGCTCGCCACGCGCTTCTCGTGCGGTTTTTCTCTGCTTCTCTGCAAGTTGCTGGCGCACCTTCTCGTCAGCCTCGCGTTGAAGTTTCTTCTCCTCGGCCTTTTTCTTGTTCTGGCGATCTTTCTTCGTCTCTTGTGGAGGTGCAGCCTTCTGCTCCCGCTTTGGCTTCGATGGCTTGCCAATGTCGGTAATTTTAAGCGTAGCTGGAGGTGGTGCCTCGGGTTCGAGCATGTCGGAAACATCATTGCTGCTTGGAACGGACTGTTTGGTCTCAATGGCAGGTAAGGATGGCGAGGCAGCTGGAGAAAGCTCATCGCCAGCGTCGCCTCCTGTCGTGGAGGACTCGGGTGTCATCTGAACGGCCTTATTGTTGGCTTTACCCTGTTTCACAGTCTTCTGCTTAAGATCGTTGCGTTTTGGCGCTGACAGATTGGTGCCCTTTTGCTTGTCTGCAAGCTCCTTGGCCCATGACATGTCCTCCTTCTCCTCTTTGTCCTTTGTTGGGACTTGCCCCCGGCGAGCAGTTTCTGTCTTTGCAACAGGCCTGTTGGCTTGACTCGAAGCGGCACGTTTGCTACGCTCTTTCGGTCGGGCTTCTGTCGAAGGCTTGGTGGTATTTTGGGCATTGGACGATGCCTTCGCTTTCAATGTGGCTTTATTCTTCTCGTTGGTTTTGTAATACCGGTAGCCAGCGAAGCCAGCTGCCAGAAGGACTCCCCATTTGCCGGCGGCGGAGGTCCAATTGACAGAGTCCATGTTGTAAGTTGAAGGCGACTTATGTGTTGATTATGTCGTGCGGTGAGATGGGGCGGTCGGTTGAAAGAGGCCGTCGATGGATTGCTGTGGTCTGCAATTGACAGCAGCAGTTGGTGGCGGAAGTTGCTAGTGAGATAAGGAGATGGGCGAGGTTGGTGGTATAAGCGTCTCGCGGCGACTTCTCGCTGGGCGGGAAAGTCAGGAGGCTGTGGATAGTTTGGTAGAGGGTGAGGTGATATAAAGTTGAGGTTGAGTGTCCTTACGGGGGGATGATGAATGATGGTAGGCAAGGCGCGCTTATAGCTCCAACCTATATATGGGGACCAAGATGATGGACCCGGACTGGGAGGTCGAGTCGCTTAGACGGCGACAGTCGAGTCGCTTAGACGGTGGCAGGCGAGTCGCTTAGACAGAGGCAGGCGAGTCGCCTAGACAGGACAGAGACTGGCAGTCAAGGGGAGCTGTTGCTGTTGCTGGGTAACGCGGAGGCTTACGGTGCTCGGTAGCAACAGGCTGTTCCAATTGCAGGACTCTGACCTCTGGCAAATGGTGGTGCTCAAAGGAGACAGATTTCATTGACACGGAGCTTCACGACAAAAGAAAGGTGAAGGCCAGGTATGATACGCGTCGCCTGCAGTGGGATCGTACGACGAACGTAGGCACTGTAATGACCTCGGACGTTATTACAATCTTATTGCAATCTTCCATATCATAATAAGATTATACTCTTGCTATGGTACATGTTCAAGTTCTGTGAGTGAATCCTGCGGCCTCCAAGTTCTGTGAGTGAATCCTCCCGTCCTGTCCAAGCAAGCGGCCTCCAAGACCTTCCCGTCATCATCGTGGAAATGCCCATCACGGTGGAAACGCCCATCACGCTGGAAATGCCCACAAGGCTGAGATCCGAGATGATTGCTATTGCATCGATCCGAGCCGTAGGATATCTTGTGGAAGAAGCTTCGATGATGGATTCCTGTGTCCCCCTTTTCACCGTGTATCGTTGTATCGTTGTATCGTTGTATCGTTGCCCTATTCCGCCCAGTACGTCTGCATCTACTCCCCCCAGTACGTCTGCATCTACTTCGAGTCCTATATCTACTCCGAGTCCTACATCTACTCCGAGTCCTATATCTACTCCGAGTCCTACATCTACTCCGAGTCCCGAGTCCCGTCCCGTCTCCATCTACTCGGCCCAGTACGTCTCCATCTACTCGGCCCAGTACGTCTCCATCTACTCGGCGTCCCGAGTCGGTCTACATCCATGGTGCATGGCTGGGACTGGCACATGACTAATAGCTCCTCCATACTCCATTTGCCAGGGCCATCCGCACACTCCCGTCTTGCATCATCACCAACGGAAACACTCGCAATCCACTCTCCACTCGCTGCTGAAAAGAAAACTTCCCAACTAGGCCCTGTCCCTGTCCTCCAGCGAGCTTCGAACCCATGGCAAGCAGCTTTCGGACAACCTCTCCCCAAAGAGCCGCTTGAACAATATTCAGCCATTTTGTGACTTGGAGCTCCCATACGACGTGATCGCTCTGGTCTGATACAAGTGGCACAGATGAGTGACAAGCCCTGGTAGGACGAGGATCCCATGATACTAAATTGGCCTCCGGAGGCCTGAGCATCTGCGATGTTGCGAGCTTTCTGAAACTTCCCACCCGATTTGCGACCCGCGTCCAGCTTCTTTGACTGCCCTCACTCTCTTTATATTCTATCATCAACCTCGGAATACAGTATTGTCTTCCAACAAGCTTCCTGATTCAACAATCTGCTCCAATTTAGAAATTGCAATCGCTTCATTCAACCCCAAAGTCGAGGTATCAAGGGAAGTTCCGAATATCTTGCCGTCAGCGGCAGAAACTCACATTCCCTGCCGTTATTTGCTTCCCTTTTTATTCTAAAAATGGCCATGAGGCTTAGTTCTACACAGATGAGTTTCAGGCACCCCAACTATCTTGGGACTACCGCCTCCAATTTCAATCTCCACAAATTGACCGGTCCTGTGTCCGGACAATCACGGACTCAAATACTAGTACTTGACATCAAGTCCACTGTATCAATCTACAGAAATCACGTTCCCTCAATTCACCATGTTGAAATTATTCCATTCGTTTGTAGCCTTGTCGTTCTTTTCGTTATCCGCATCTGCGTTGAAATGGAAGACCCACGACATATCTTCCTTGCTTGTCGAAGAGGCAAACGGAACATCATATCAAGATGTGAATGGAAAGACGATGCCTCTCGAAACCATAATAAAAAATGGTGGTGCAAACAGCGTGAGGATACGACTCTGGGTAACTTCACTTTCACAACACTAACCATGCCTTCTCTGCGTCTCTAACCAAGCCACCAGGTCGGGCCCGCAGATGGCAATTATAACTTGGAATATGCTCTCAAACTTGCCGCCCGTGTCAAAGCAGCCGGTCTAGGAATTCATCTCAACCTCCACTACAGCGATACATGGGCAGATCCAGGAAAACAAGGCAAACCCGCAGCATGGTCATCCCTCTCCACAACCGCCCTCGTCGAACAAGTAAAATCCTACACCAAATCCGTCCTCGACGCCTTCGCCGCTCATTCCATGGACGTCCAATTAATCTCCCTTGGCAACGAAATCCGCGCCGGCCTCCTCTGGCCAAACGGGAAATGGGACCAGTTCCCCACCATGGCCAAACTCCTCCATGCCGGTGTCGCCGGCGTCAAAGCCTCCAAAATCTCGTCAAAACCAAAGATTATGCTACACCTCGACCGAGGCTACGACTGGTCCACACAAGAATGGTTCTACGACAACCTCATCGCCGCCAATTTCGACTTGTCCTCCATCGATGTTCAAGGAGTAAGTTGTTACCCCTTCTGGGACAAGACGAATTCTACCCTCGCCAATTTCAAGACGAATATGTATAACATGGCGGCCAAGTATAAAAAAGCGATTGTTTGTACCGAGACGGATTGGCCGACAAAGTGTACAAAAGCTAGTGATAATATCCCTCCTTCTTTAACAGAAGCATTTCCCTTCTCAGCGGCAGGACAAAAGGCTTGGATGAAAGCGTTGGCGGCAATTGTAAAGGGAATCCCCGGGGGTTTGGGGAAGGGTGTCATGTATTGGGAGCCGGCTTGGGTTAATAATCCGGTAAGTAATAATTCCTCTACTTCGGATTGACGGATACTTGCTAACCTTCATTTTCCATGTCTGTAGTCATTGGGAAGTGCTTGCGAATCGAGCGTTCTCTTTTCCGCAACATCGAGTGGTGGCAAGGCTGTCGCAAAGGCGTTGTCGTATGTTTCCCCCCTCCCCCCGTACAGATACATGGGTGTCATTGGCTAATAAATAAACCCGTGCAGGAGTATCAATATCTTTAATTCTATTTAGTGTGCAGTTCTAAAACATGCATGTCAAGTATATCAAGCAAGGGTTTCACGTCCAGATATAACAATTCTTGAAATCGTTCATACACAAGGAGAATGAAAGAGAACTTTCCCAAAGCGATGATTGTCATGAAAATTCGCAGTCTAGAAATCTTGACATATCAGACCTAGATTCGGCGCCGTCCATAGATAGAACAAGACTGAGATCGTGCAAGTTACGTCCGTGAAAAAAAAAAAAAAAAACCGCTTCTCTCTGCCAACACCAAGCAAAAAGCGACATTGCCCCTAAACGCATGACGGATATCAAACACCAAAATCAAAATCAAAATTAAAATCAAAATCAAAATCAAGAATACGTCCCAAAACCCCCCCTAATATAAACACTTGACTCATCTATCCTCCTACAATTCCTCTTCTGCTCCAACTTTAAAATATCCCTCGGCTTCACCTTCTCCAGCCGCTGCTCCCCCAACGAATTACTCCTCTGACCGCCTACCTCATCAACCTCAATCTGCACCTCCGTCTTCATGCCAATCTCCAAGACTTTGGGGGTTTCCGTGGCAATGGGCACGTTCGTGTAACCGCCCCAGGCGTATTCGATTTCGGACGTGTCCTTGGACCAGTTGCTGTGGACGGATTCGGCGATGGCGTAGGGCCGGTAGACGTTTGTGTTTAGTCGGGCGAGGGTGGAGGCGGGAACGAGTTCTAGAGGGGTTGTGTCGGCATTGATTGAAGTGCTCTCTTTGCCTGTGGAGTGGGTGGCCTCTCTGCTCAGGGCCTTTATGAGGGGTTGTTGGGAGTACGGGCGGTTGTGAGACTCGTAAGAGAGACTGCTGGTGCGGGTACTCATTACATCTGGGGTCGGCTGTGCAGACGTGGGATATTGGCGATTATGGGGATCGCGGGAGTGGTCGCTGGTGTTGGTCATTATGAGGTCTAGATTTAGTCGTGGAAGTGAGGAGATTTGCGGGCTGAGAGGACGGAGCGGACTGAGAGGGTGTGTGGCATGGGGATTCGGCTGGGCGGCTGAGAGGAATGCGGTTGGGGTGGCGAGAAGGCGTATCCGTGGTACGATGGCTGTGATGAGGGAGAGGTGGACGACTACATTTGTGGTTACGGCGAAGTCGACGGAGCTGTAGGTGAAGTCATCCGTTCTGAAGCTGCGGGAAGCGAGAGGGACCTGCAGCATAGTGACTATAGGGACGCTTTAAGTCTCGTCAGCTTCAAAATTAGGATCGGAGTATAGGCGGCTACTGACACCAGTCTGGACACGAAGAGAGTTATGATCGTGGTTCTCCCCCTGCTATCCATCTTAAGATTCCATATTTTCGAGGCGACATATAATGCTAAGAACGTGTCCGTGACGATATTGAACGAGCCTACTGAAAACCATATACCATCCCGATGTGGGCAATTCGAAGGTGAGCTGTTCCATGGATTCGATGGTTCGCATTGGAACAGGATCGCAGGAATAGAAAAGCAAGCCCAAGTAGCGATACTCGCGAGAGGGCCTGACCATAGAATGGGCGCCCGATCGATTGACAGCCGGCGCATGAGCAATGAAACGGAGGTTTTCGAAAAGGTCATGGCAAAAATGCCCAGAACTTGAGAGGAGTAGGTGAACTGGCGAGAGTCATGATATGCTATTCGCGGTTGGAAAAAGCCATCAGTACCTCAAAGTAGGAGACCAAGTCAGCTTTGGAAACGGATGCTAAATGCCTTCCCAAGCCATGCCGTGACGCGAATATCCATGTTATGCTTTGTGCCAGAGAGGTTGCCTACGACGGTTAGCCCCAGCTCGCCAACGAAACAACTTCGTGTAGCTGAAACGACCCTGGACGGGGAAGAGATATCCTACCACAGCAGCAAAGATAAACAAGTCATCCCACCGTACCTGAATCTTCTTCTTCACAGCAATCAGGGTCCGAAGTGAGATGAAAAGCACCGACAGAAGCATTGTGATGCCGGCGAAGACAATAATGGCTAAGCTGCGATCATCGGTGATGGCGGCATTCACGCCTCTCGCCTCCATCGCATTCAACGCATTGTCCTGCCGCTGTGAACAAAGAGCTGAAAGAGCTCGTGTGTCGTGGGTCGTGGAGTAGAATCACAGCGAGATATGTAGAAGAAAAGAGTGGTGTGGAATGACCGTCGCCATGCTTTTCAAACCGCCAAAGATAGTATACGGACCGCCCCTCCCCCTGGCAGACGATGTCCAGAGCACTTCCAATACGGCTGGCCCCCGGTAGGTAATGGGCAAGGGGTGTACTGTGTAAGTAGGTCGCGTTGAAGATTCGATGCGGATGGTCTTCCTTGCTAGAACAAGTCCCTGAGATTGGCGTGTAGCATGTAGATCTGCTCCTAGTCGCATCTCTGGCGCGATCGAATCTGGAGTAGATGGGAGGAGGAAGCCAGGGAGAGATTATGAGATATGTTGGACGTCTCGCGTCGACGACGTTGCACGGGCTATCAGTGGGATAATTGACCTTCCGAAAGCGTCCCGACGCGCGAATATACCGCACCACCACATTTACTATGGGAATGCATATTCATCTGTCCATGATAACACAACTACAGTGTCAAATAGTGTATAGAGTTATTGGCATGAGATTGTATATATATTACTATGGGAAGGCATAGAGAAAGCTCTAAACTGCTGGCTTGTGACGGAGGTCTCCTCATTGAGCGCATAGGCACGATTTCGGAACGTTAATTCTCCCCCTGATAGCACGGGGCTTCCCAGCGAAGGTACCTCGTACCTACAAAGGTACCTCGTTCCTACAAAGGTACCTCGTTCCTACGAAGGTACCAGCTAGATCTACTCCGCGCATCAGGGTAGACTAGTGAGGATCGCGATGATAAGGCCACCACCGCGGACTTCGAACCCAACCTATCAAAACACGAACGACACTCGCGTGGAAGGCTGCAGTGTTAATATTTCCTGTGTACACACGTCGCCTTGAAAAGAGCACCCAATGATTCCCATCTGGCGCGAACAGCATACATACATATACGCCGCCCGTCACTACTATGGTCCAGATCGACACTGCCAACATCACAGCCCGGCCACCCCTCCCGAGCCAACGGGATATCATTAATCAACTTTGACGTGAGTTTGGACCGTACATCCGTTGTGTGGGAGTCAGCATGTTGCTTTCCATGTCAGGCTGATTTTGGCTCAGCTTCGAGCCTGCAACAGGTATTTCTACCTTCACTATGAAACAGAGGCAGACCAGACTTCCCGATAGCTTGGGATCATAGGATACTGAGGACCTCTTGGCTACACGAGTGGGATAGTGAGCAACGGTCGTGCAAAAAACTGCAAGATACGAGAACCTAAGTCTCAAACGCCACGGAGGACCAGATTGAGACTTCTTTCATCTCACCCCCTCCGTCTATTCCGTTGGTATTGCCTCTACGTGGCCTCTCCCGATGAAGTAGAGGCAAGCGGTGAGAAAGAGTCGTCCCAGGTGTATGGAACTGTTGTTCAAAGTCGATCAGCTAACCTTCGATACTGAAGATGCCCACTAGCTCGCTAAAACCATACTGCACCGATTTCGATGGTACCCTAATATTCATTGGACTGACTAAAGGAGAAGTCGGTGTAGAGAAGATTCCGGTAGACTCTAACATCCCCGAGATCGATCTCACCTTGTTAGACACGCGCCTTCCTCTCCGCCTCCCCAGCTTTTCCCAATGGCATTCTGAGCGGGCACGGGTTCGACCGCCGGTTTCTCGATATATTATGGCAGATGTGTAATATCGTCCTTCCCCAGTGATCGAGGTCTTTTTTCGAAAAATCCAGTTGAAAAGAGAAGCCAAGAGGGCGATCGGATGGACGATTACAAGGTTTTGAATATTCCAAGCCACTCTATTATAGTGCTAATCTATCACACTATAGTTTCTCCGTTAGTCGCTGTACCCTTACTATATGCATATTCTAAGATCTTGCCAATTTATACTCAGGCGAGGATTTAGCTCAAAATATGATTAGTAAGGCGGTAGCTTGGCACAGCAGAGATATCGAGTAAGGGAGTGATAATAGCTTTAATCATACATCTAGTAGGAAGAAGGCTGGACCTATGGACGGTAGCTAACGGAGAAACTATAGATCACTACTGCATTAGTGTCGCTCAGAATATTTTAAAACCTTGTAATCGTCTATACGATCGCCCTCTTAGGTTCTATCTTTTCAACTTGGATATTTCGAATCTTTCTCAATAGTCACTTCTTTAGGAAGCACGATAGCAAGTTTCGCGGAGGTGGGCCTCACCGCCATGAGGAGAAAGATAATGGCTTCATTGAGCTGCTATGCATGGTACGCTCAGAAATCTCCAGTCAGCTGGACTCCACTCGGAAATCTCCAGTCAACTGGAACCACTCGGAAATCTCCAGTCAACTGGACTCCACCCGACCGCGCACAAGCCTTCTTCACACAGCTATATATTCTTGCATTGCTACGTCTTCGAATTTTCATTCAACTCCATCTTCTTCCATCGCTACATCCTAGATCTTCAAGTTCTACATCTCCCAAAATGGTCGCCCTGGGTTTCCTCTCGATTCTCTTCCTCACCGCTGTACAGCCACTCGGTGTATCTGGGAAACAAACCTGTCGTGGTTGCTATCGCGTGGGTTGGCAGACTGTTGTATGTCGTACCAAACTTTTACAGGCCCTATTTCTACTAATATCAAAATTTAGTCAGGCGTTTGTCCTAATAATGTTATAAAGGATTGTGGGGCATATTGTGCTAAATACATGGTTGATGTGGGGGCCGAGTCCTGCTGCGTAAGCCTCTTTCTCATTAGTTTATAGGCCGAGCTAATTTGGTTGTAGACCATCGATTGTTAGGTCAGGGATAGGACAAGTAACGGCCCCAAACCATCAGTCTTTGACAAACGGTTGAATACTGGATAGGCTGGAAGCTTGAGAAAGAAAGTTACAAGAGTCTGGATCGATCTTTTATGGGGACCGATGGGGTGGGAATATGCGCAGTACAACTAGAGCCAGAAATTCATAAATCTTGACGTTGTTTTCGAGAATCCAAAGCCAGTAAGACCTTATAATCGCAGCGGCTCTGAGGTGAACGTGCCAGTACTTTCCGAAAACCGAAGACAGTAATCCTGGACAGAACCGCCAGATGCAAGGCCTTTGGCTCAAAACAAGCTATGATATATATATATATATATATATATATATTTCCGAGTATATATCTGAGGCCGATCATTGGCGGCGACAGTTTTCTGAATAAACAAGGGCGATATTAATAAGTCGGTCCGGGGGACTTCCATCGTCTGCTCTCTGCCTCTCACGTTGTGTCCCAAAGACAACCCAAAAGTCAACGGACAGCATCTCGTTGTTTAGCGTTCGAGTTCATCGGACTGCATTGAAGTCAAGTACCATGCGGAATCTTGGAGTTGTTCTTCTAACCACTGCATGGAGCGCATCGGTCAATTCTCAAGGTACGGGATGCAAGCCAATGCCCAAGGCAGTTGACGGTGCTGGGTGGAAGATGGGCCCGCCAGTTGCTATCAACCCAAAAGATGTGCCCGAGGGATGTTCGGATTTTGAAGTCATTATTGGTATGTTTCATCGACAGTAGCTCTGATGAGAAACTGAGTTGATCTATAGCAAGAGGAACGAGCGAAATGAATGCAGTCAACAATGGAAAGTTCGGGACGATAGTTGGAGACCCGATTATGGGGAATCTGACTTCAATCATGCCAAATGCGCGAGGCTATCCTGTCCAGGTACTGTTGCTTTCAGGTTCATAGAGGCTTCATTAATTCCGTGTCCTTCGACAACGCGTCAATTCCGAGTGGATTCTTCTAAAGAGATGGAGATCAGTATCGATGAATTTTCTGGTGATACAATTTTCGAAGCTCGCCAGAGAATGTCGACATTGATATCGGATTGAGAGGCTCTCAAGCCAACGGTAGCTTTAGTTGCTGCTTTTGAAAGGAGTATTGAATCAGTCGAGCCATCGTGAGTCCATAATACTGATCTTCTTGGGGCTAATAGTGACAGTATCCCGCATCATCAAATGCTGCCGCCGATACGAAGACAGGCCGAATCGATGTCATCAACCGCCTTACCAAGCAGTCCACCGCCTGCCCGAACCAGAAATTTGCACTCATCGGCTACTCTCTGGGCGCTGCAGTAATACACGCTGCCGGAGCCAAGATGCCTCCCGAACTGATTCCCAAAGTTCTCGCTGTTGCACTTTATGGAGATCCGATGATGGTGAGCCCGGGAGGAGTTGGCAAGTTCCCAGCTGATCTGGAGCGGCGTCTTCTGGAGAACTGCTCCAAGGGTGACAGCACTTGCGACCGAACTGGAAGATGCTTCTCTCCTCACCTTGACTACGTGCAGAAGCCGTGGGTTGAGCGTGGGGTTAAGTTTATCGAAGCGGCTTTCAAGGGAAGTCCAATGCCCGCACAAACGGGCGGTACACTTACATTGACTTGAAGAAGAAGAAGAAGAAGAAGAAGAAGAAGAAGAAGAAGAAGAAGAAGAAGAAGAAGAAGAAGAAGAAGAAGAGGAAGAAGAAGAAGAAGAAGAAGAAGAAGAGGAAGAAGAAGAAGAGGAAGAAGATCCACTGCTCTGCGAAGCTTGTACATGTGTGTAAAATTACAATGATTTGATATTCCTGACTGGAAGGTAGCACTTGCAATTCATCAATCAAGAGGATGAGGCTGCTCTTTCCAGTCTTCATACCAAACTATATGCGTTTCATTGAAGTCTGTAAGTTCATCTGAAAACACTGACGAGAACTCAACAAGCGTATCGATATCATCCGAATTATTCAGTACGTCCAGCCACGGAGATCGCCCCTCGATGCTTCCACCGCAGAAGAAACGTAGGCTCACGGTCCAGCAACATTATGGAAAACAACTGCGTTTGGATCACCGACAGCATTTGTATTGCATATGTGGTCAAACAGGTTCGCGAATTGATCAAGGTACGTCTGTATGGTCTTTCCCGCGCAGTACACCACTGACTTGGTGGTATATGGAAGTTGACAGAGCGAGACTCTACGAATCCAAATACGACCAGCTATTCAGAGGCCTTCCTGATGAGCTCATGGACGAGATATACCGTTGCTATTTTATGAGAATCACCGAACCCAATTACTACTGCCATCCCTGTACTCCGTATCCCGTCAGACGACCTCCCGAATGGCTGTATGCTTATCCATGCCTCCATCATCACCAAAAGTGGCCTGGAAAATGTACAATGGCAGACTTCGCCGTACTTCGAACCGGAAATCGTAAAATGACTGTAAATGCTAGTAACATTCTCTATTCCGGCAGGACCTTCTATTTCTCTCCAGCAAATGAAAGTCTCCAGAAGTTCTATCGGCCTCTTCATCCAGGAAATGTCCATTCCAGAGTTCGCCATATCGAGGTGGACATCACGAATGCGTCGGCTGTCGGCCGCTTGAGGGTGGAGCTGTTTCTTCTTATCCTCGAAGCAAGATTCAGGCTCGATACCCTCAAGATTCCTGTCGTCGTGGACACACGCGATCATCCTTCTTGGTCCAGATGCAAGCCAGCATGCTTACAAACTTGGTTACACCCTGGAATTATGGACCTTCTGTACGGCACACTACACTCGGGAAACGTCGGCTCTATGCATTGGGTCTTCAATAAGGTCTCATGCGACAACGAATATCTTTGCGATCCTGGACTAAGACTTCCATCGTCTCTACACCGACTGAGCCAACTCGTTCATCTTCTCAACGAGCGAGTGAGCAAGACTGTATACAAGCCTCTGCAGCTGATTGAGCTGTGGCAGAAAGCCCTCGACAGAAGAGCTGTTGGAGCTCGAAGAGAGTTGGACGAGGTTGGCCAATATGATATGACAACTTTTGCAAAATGGGAAGGCAATGGCGTGCTCATCATGCGCCCGAAGCAAGAAGGGGATAGCGATCAAGCCACGTTGTCCGCTATACGGAGGATCGAAGGGATCAGGGTGAGTCACTCTTTTTCCTGAGGGATTGGACAGCCGGAGTTACTGACAAGCCATAGCTTGGCTATAACAGAGCGCCTACTATTGACATGGCTTATCAAAAACACCACGAGTATATAATGGCTAATGCCGGATCAGCTCTTCTGAGATAGAATTATAGAAGCGCAATCGGAGCTAGGGAGTTTAAATTGTTCTTATGCCCAAACACTGGCGGAGACATAACGCTGGCCGTCACGCATAGCAAAGGAAGAGTAAAAAAATGGAGTCGCTGTTCAGATAGGGACAAATCACGTAAACAATCTTGTTGTTGGCTCAAGCAGGCGTCATAAATCTTCCAATTCTCTCAACATTCCACTTCTCATATTTAGCTGATGGCTCATGCGTATACATATTGTGAGTCAAAAGTCTAATTCCATCGTGCTGCGGCATAAGATCACCTTTCATGAAAAATTCCGAGGCTCAATAAGTCTCGAGCTCACCAGTCTGATATACATATCAACACCAACCACTTGCAACAACGACAATTAACAATCTTCTTGCTAGGCAAAGCTGGCTTTCACGACATGCGCGACGTTCATTTTTGATTGATCGTCAAGAGCAGATGAACCTCACCAACGTTCCTGAATTTCTGCGGACTTGGACTCGTCTACTTATCCGCCAGAGGAATTGCTGCAACGGCTACTGCGAACGGTCCACGACAAATTTATTATTACCTGGACTTCTGATACAGGAAACAAGCGCAGCACGTGTGGGCCCTGTGCAGTTGGATTTGCTTTTTGGAGAAGAGCTCGAAGAGTCCCGTCATAAAGGGACTC
Organism: Venturia nashicola; assembly: GCA_004522665.1. Taxonomy (NCBI): domain Eukaryota; kingdom Fungi; phylum Ascomycota; class Dothideomycetes; order Venturiales; family Venturiaceae; genus Venturia; species Venturia nashicola. The sequence goes on from SNSD01000009.1 coordinate 884,136, forward strand.
TTGTTTGTTGTATTCTAGATCGGACCCTTTGGAGGCTAGTTCGTCATTATTCTCACTACCAGTAGACACGTCAGCAAAGGCTGATCCGACGGCGAGTGGAGAGTGGAGAGCCAGGAGGCTATATATAAATAATACATTTGGCTTTGTTACTTTCCGTAAGGTACGGACCTGGATAAGAGAAGGACGGTTGAATGAATGATTGTTCGCTTTCGAGCTGGCTGTTCAAGAAAGAGAATGTCTTTGGAAGAGAGTGGGAAGATGGATGGAAATTAAATGTCAATATTGATGAGGTTACTCTTGTGATAGGGTGTTAATGCTATATAGCGTAGGGAAATGATTCTTACTATAGTTATCGTAAAATCGAAGGTAAGAAGCGCGTATCTTGCTATTAATCATCAGAGATTTCTTTGCAACACAGGGGTACGTTAAGTGCTACTAATGAATACCACATCAGTATCCAATTCTTCCTCCAACGACGATACTATCCTAGACCTTCGCTTGCTCACAAGACATCATTAACAATATCCCTCAGCAAAGGTCTATTTGCAAACAGTGCCTTCTTCCCCACGACACCCTTATTCTCAGGAGCCCTCTCCCTATTCCCATTACCACTTCCCGTAACCTCCCCAAGCACCCTCCTCTTCTCCGGACTCGAATTGGGCTTCTTACTGGGACTCTTCCCCGCAATAACCGGTTTCCGCTTCATAATCGGACTCGCTGCATCAAATTGACTTCCAACCATGTCGCTGAAGAAATGGCCATCTCCAGCTCCGACAGGCAAATCCTTCAGCCAACCTTCTTGGGCACATATATCAACCATGCCCTTCAGCACATCCCCGCCCTGGAGTAGAGTTTTTTTGCTTCCCACGAGGACGAGTTTGCTACGGGCACGCGTGAGAGCAACATTGACTCTTCGCCAGTCTTTCAATAGTTCACCAATTTTTCCATCGCTGTTTGATCGGACGAAAGAGACAATGACGACTTCCTTGTCTCTACCTTGAAATTTATCTGCAGTGTGCAGTTCGACACCACCAGCTGGAGAGTGACAATCGCTTGCTGTTGAGCCGGTGGCACTCTTGAGATTTTGACGTAAAAGTGCCAGCTGCGAGCGGTAGAAAGTGATGACGCCGATTTCAGAAGCTGAGATACCTGCGTTGAGGAAGAGATAGACGAATTGGGTGACAAGTGCTCCCTCGAGGGGGTTTGTTATGCGATTGCCACTGGCATTCTCAGCGGAGAGAGGCAGGAGCAAGTCGGTATTGAAGAAGAGGACTTTGTTGTGCGGATCGAGTGAGTGCGCGAGGTGACAGGAGTGTGAAGATGGGCCTGGGCACGGCGATTTTGGTCGGAGTTGCGAAGCCATCGAGCCCGAGGTTGTTGAGAAATGGTGAGTTGACAACGCACCAGGATTCGGTATGATTAACGACCTCATAGCGACAGCATCATTGCCGCACTTAAGACGCCCACTGTATATGAGTCTGTTCGAAAGCAACATGACATCTTCGCACATTCTGTATTGATGCTCGAGGGTGACAACGGCATCAGCGTGTCCTTCTGATAGCATGCGGAACAGACTCATGTCCAGTCCGCCCTCCTGGGCTTCCTTGTTCTGCACCAATGGTGGAAGCTGAAAATGGTCGCCTACTAGGATGAAGGCTTTGGCCATACGCAGCGGTCCAAGACACACTGGCAGAGTAATTTGAGATGCTTCGTCCACGATGCAGTAATCAAAAGTTCGCTTTGTGAATAATGCATGGTTGATACCGAGACAGGTCGTTGCGACAACAGGAGGATTGCACCATGTATCTTGAACTTCTTGTAACGAACCCTTCTGCTGTGAACCCAGAATCGCGAACTCCTGGACCTCTGGGTGGATCTTGGCGACAACGCCCAATCGCAAAATATCGAACCCGGCGTTGCGGACTTTCAGCAAGATATTGTCGACGGCAGTATGTGTGTATGAGGTCAAAAGCACGCTCTTCCCCCTTGCGACCAAAGCTCGAATGATGTGGGCGATAGTAGTGGTTTTGCCAGTACCAGGCATACCGAGAACCAGCGCGTAATCCTGGGCCACCATGACTTTCTCTACAGCAGCCTGCTGGTCTAAGTTCATGTCTGACTGACCAGGCAACGATGTAGCATTCGCCACCAGCCTGAATCGTGGCTCGCGGTTATTGACGATGGCAGCTCGCAGGTCTGCAGCTTTGAAGACGGTATCGTTCATGATCTGAAGCATGTTGTTGCGGGCAGTCGCCATTCCATTTGCAAACTCGTCTTTGTCGAGACGATAGAGGACAGGCTCGACGTCTTCAAGTTGTGTCGCTTTCGTTGACGACAGCCGATTGTTCATCTCTAGGGCACCAATGAAGTCTTGGTTGGTATGGGAGTGAAACCCTGCACGTCGTGTGCGGGCATTGTGAAGGCTTCGATCGACAGCTACGCTGATCTTTCTCTTAGTGACTTGGGTTACATAGCCATTAGCGAGAGCATAATGTCCCTTCTCGTCTGAGATGACAATTGGTTCACCAACAGTGATCTGCGATTCAGCGAAACTGAAGCCAGAAGAGGTGAACTGCTTTGTGAAAGTGTATCCATAGCGATTGATCTTGGACGCGCCAGTTAACTCGCTTGCTGAACCAGGAACGATAACCACATTGCCAAAACATCTGCCCAACTTCTCTCGTTGTTCACTCAGCATAGTCCAGAGTTCTCGAGTAAACTTTTTCATCTCGGTCTCCTCTTTGGTAAGCAGATGGTCCCACTTCTTGAAGAAATCTTGATCTGCTGGTTTGAGATATTTCACCAATTCCTCGTACTTCCCCTTGTTGACAATGTTGTCGCTAGCGCCTCCTTCTGCGAGTTTGTGATAGAGGAAACAAGTTGATTGAGCATAACAATTATTGCATAATCTCTGTTGCGATTCTGGCAGCATCTCCGGTAGCTTGAGGCGTTCGCGCACAAAGCAGGCGAGCTCGTTTCGTTTTATGATCATATGGATGAGCTCTTGTCGAACAGCTTGGACTCGTGTGGTCTGTGATGTTTCCATATAGTAAAGTATGCCGTCGGTAACTTCAACGTCATATCGATCAGAGATCAGCAATGTGTAGAGGGCGGTTTGGGCGAAGTGATTTTCACTAACGCGCTTGCCAGTTTTGAGCTCGAATGGGACGGTCAATATGCGTGATTCGGCTCCGTCGTCCACAGTGACTTGTATCGTTGCGTCCACATTTCCTTTCAGGCCATAATTGGGCGACCAGATGTGCTCTTCGACATCGAGTAGATTTTTAATACCCATGGTGGACTGCTGACCACTCCTACCCTTGACGACAGCATTGCGCTGAAGAATGGTCAGCTAATTGGAGCTCGCGTACTTTGTAGGAACTTACTTTGGGGATGCTCGAGATGAATACCTCCGCCCAGCCTCGAATCTCGGAGAATTTGCTTTTAATGTGCTCTTGCACTTGATTGAGGCTTAGACCGATTTCGACCATAGTCTCATAGTGTCGAGGTAGCATGTCTTCCATGATCTTGATGAGAGACGGATTGTCCCAAGTATTTGCCTTCAAAGCTTCTTGAAAGAGTTCGTGAAGCATATGGCCATACATCATCGGAGCACTGGCCTCGCCCGTAGCTTTTACTCGGTCCTGCAGCACGGCTCTCCTTAGACAGCTGAATGAGTCCGCTACCACTGTTGCCGAGATGAGATGGTCAGGATGAAGAACGAGAATGTTATGAGTGTCGTCAACGATGCATTGACCGTGCTTGTCGAAGCTGCCCGTGATGTGGACAAAAGAGCCGACTGTACAAGGCGTCTCAAACCAGGATTGTCGCAGTATTACGTTCTTTAGCAGCTTCGTCACTGGCTCTTCAACAACAATGACCTGTCGAACATTTAGTCAAGATCTTCATCGAAACCCCAACCATCTTACCTTCTCAGCTTGTCTGCGGCCTCGATCATCAGTGTACATGCTTTCTTGGATCATGGTGATCAGGTAGCGTTGAATGGCTCGACCGTTCAGTTCACTCTCCACTAGATTAGCCAGCTATCTATTTCTATGGGATGCGGTACGTACATGGAGAGGCGCAGTACCACTCGCTCTCAAGGCTTGTGTAGCTGCCATTTCGGCGGCAGCAAACAGACCATCATCAATATCATCATCGCCAAACTCGTCATCTGAAAAAATCTCCACTGCTTGCTTGCTAGTCATACCAGTCGCCTTGCTAGGCACAGGTACTTGTGGAGCAGCCTGTTGCGGTAACGACTTTGTGGCCTGACTATCATACGCAGATGCAATTAACTCAAAATCTTCCGCGAACAGATCATCATCATCACCAAACTCATCTTGAACAGGTTGAGGTTTCATAGGAGCAATGATGGTAGGTGGTCGGAATGGAGCTTGAGGTTGACGCTGTTGACGCAGTGGTGCTGGTGCCTGGATGCGAGTCGACACTTGAGGTTGAATCTGAGCTGGCGCTTGGGGTTGATTCCGCTGGATCTGGGGTGGTTGGTAACGAGGGAGATTTACTGGTCGATGTACAGAAGCAGGGGCGAGACGCTCTTCCACAATTGTCGGCAGATGTTGTACGGGCGGTTTCGGCTGGGAATGTGTCACAACAGCCGTGCTCTCGATTTCCTCAAGCATGTCGAAATCGATATCATCATCTCCATATTCTGAAGACGAGGCTTGGATCTTACGTACTCCAGCGCTCCCTGGTGGAGTGCCCTTGAATTGTTGGCTGACGGGACTTTCTTCCACCGGGCTTTCCTCTTCCCGTACAGCAGCAAGATGACATGATGGGGAGTCTGTCTCTTCATCGACAACCCTTTCATCGACAGTCCGTTCGGGTAACGGCGAAGAGCTTGACGGACCTGCTGGTACTTTCTCTGGTGGCTTCGAGAGAGACTCTTTCATACGCTCAAGCAGGAGTCCAACCTTAGATTTTTTCGGTGATCCATCTTCATGCTCTCCCGGGCTGTCCTCGGATGACTCATCTTCGCGCGGCATGACGCGTCTTCTTTTATTCTTTGTCGCAGACACAGGCCACTCGACTCCACAACTTGCCCATCTCCTAAGCCCGCTTATGCTGCCCTTTGTTGCCGAAGACCCTGGCGAAGGGTCGCGGAGAAGGTGGGCAAAAACTGTCGATTTACTGTTCGAGTCTGTTCCGTTGTTGCCTTGCGCATATCGACTCCATAGGTCCGCAGCTGGATCAGCCTGTGGTGTCTTCAAGGATTGTTGTAATCTCTGTACGTCGAAAGGCTCTCGAGACAGACTGGCTGGTTCTGGTTGGGAGGACGCGGGCGAGGAGCTCTTTCCTCGTTTTCTTTTACGGATTGGGGTGACATTGGGTCTTGAGCTCGTGGGTGTTGCATTGTGCATCCACAAGACCTCCTCTTTCGCAGGCGTTTCTTTCGGCTGGGAGACGAATCTTTCTTCCGGAACTCCAATCAAGTCTGACAGTGGTAAACGCATCGCTGGTGTGGAGGGAGGCAACGATTCGCCCCTAACTTCGGCACTCATCTGACGTATTGACTTGACCGGTGTCTGTCTTCGAGCTTCCTTCCGTCGCTGGTTGTTTTCTTTGTCCGCTTCGTCCTGGGTGCGATTACTCGAAGGCTTCCCTTCTATAAAGGCGAAGGCCTTCAGCTTTGTTCTTGTCTGACTTCCAGGCATGATAGGAGTGGTAGGTAGGGCTGGTCTTGTGTAGTTTGGCTTTGAATACGGGGGTCTCTGATGATTGTGGTGAGGACGGCGAGGTGCTGGAAAACGCGGTCGACTAGATTTCTGTACGAGAGGTTAGGAATGCGTGACTCAGCTTCTGTGGTCCTGGTCGAAGAAGGACTTTTGCTTCTTAGCATTGAACATGGAAGACGCGAGGCTGGAGGAAGATAACGCGTCGCCTTGAACGCGATTGTTGATTAGGTGTCTTGGCTGTCGGTGTTCCACTTTCCATCGCGTGTCCCGAGATCCCGTGTGGGGGATACCTTGGCGTGCTTAGTAAGAAACAAGTAGGTGAATGAGGAAAGGTCGATGTGTTATGACCCGGCACAGTGGGGACTGCTATTCTGTAGCCCTCTCGCTTAGCTTCGGGAACTGCTACCTAGATTCTGTAGCCCTCTGGGCTACTGGAAGCTATATCAATCAATTGCTCTTATCACCCCCAGACAACTCATTCACCCAATCCTCATTCTGAATCCTTCCTGGGTACTCTCCGCGCTTCAATTCCTCCTTCTCAAACGCCGATAGCTCACCTTGTCCGACGAAGCTCCGAGGCCGTTACCAAACAGAGCTCCATTTCGTCGCAGAACACCATTCGACTATTGGAATTGCGCCCCCTCCAGAATGTCGTCCGACAAGCCTCTTCCTTTTCAATACCAGTTCGCGGCCGGTAAGACCAACTGTCTGTTTGCGAGAATGGATTTCATACTAATTTTACGACAGGTGCCGTGGCTGGTGTGTCCGAAGTAAGCTCTTTGTGACGCGACTGAACCTCCATGGAGCTTTCCACTAATGCTAATTGTGCAATTGTAGATTCTAGTTATGTGAGAAATCGCCATGCTACCTAACTTCACATGCTTCTCGCTAACCTGCCTACGGGTACCCGTTAGATGTCGTGAAAACTCGAGTGTAAGCTCGCATGAGACTCGATGATTCTTGGACAATATTGACCAATTTCTCTAGACAAATCCAGAGTGCGACGGCTGTCGGCGACGACGCCTACAATGGCATGTTGGATTGCTTTCGCAAGATTATCAAGAATGAGGGGTCCGAATCATCTTATGCCATTCTCTCTCCAATTGCACACTAACAAATCTCAGCGCGGGCCGGTTATATCGTGGTATCAGTGCTCCAATCCTCATGGAAGCACCCAAGCGGTCTCCCTCACTTACTCAGGTCATGCACCACAATGCTAATGTCCCACAGTGCGACCAAATTCGCTGCCAACGACGAGTGGGGCAAGGTCTGGCGCAATGTCTTCGGCGTCGCAAAGATGAATCAATCGCTTTCTATCCTTACAGGTGCCAGTGCTGGTGCAACCGAAGCCTTCGTGGTCGTGCCGTTCGAGCTCGTCAAGATTCGACTACAAGATAAAGCCCAGGCTGCCAAATACAACGGCTTGTTGGACGCAGTCAAAAAGATTGTCATCCAAGAGGGTCCTTTAACACTATACCAGGGGTTGGAGAGTACCATGTGGAGACACGTGCTGTGGAACGCTGGTTACTTTGGATGCATCTTCCAAGTCAAGGCACTCCTTCCGGCGTCGAAGGACAAGAAGGGACAGGTTCTCAATGATTTGGCCTCTGGCGCAGTAGGCGGAACCGTCGGAACGATTCTCAACACACCCATGGACGTTGTCAAGTCGCGCATTCAGAACTCGCCGAAGATCAAGGGACAAGTACCCAAGTACAACTGGGCGTGGGGTGCAATCGGCACTGTCGCCAAAGAGGAGGGATTCGGTGCGCTTTACAAGGGTTTCTTGCCCAAAGTACTACGATTGGGACCAGGTGGTGGTATTCTTCTTGTTGTGTTCACAGGCATGATGGATTTCTTCCGAACATTGAGGGGAGACCAAGTTTAGATGCACAAAGATCATTAGGGACCCTCAAGACTATACATAATCCCGGGTTTGTCCAATTCAACATGGGAGGTGGAACCTGGCAGTTCCTGGAGGAATGCCCAGTTAAGTTTCACAGCGGCGCTGGATGAATTCAAAACTGCGAATGTACATGAGATTCTCGAGCCATTGAGTTGATCTCGTTCCATAATTGTGCCGAGGTACATCAATCGCCCCCTAGGAGAATCTAAGCAACTGCATAGCCGCGGGAGGGGGAGTTGTAGCTCCGTTTTTTTATCGTAAATTTCGTATTCCCTGTTGGATACCGTCAATATTATTAGATAAAAGGAATCTTAACCTAGATAAGAGATCGTAATTACTACCGGTCGGTTGAAATCACTTAAGAGGTTTAAGATTAAAGCCGGCCCTATAAAGTTACGTTCCCCCTAAGTACGTAATTTCCTATAACCGTAAAAATATAGTTATTGCTAGGATCCCCTCTATACTATATATAGAGTTAATTAGGTTACGTTTCCCCTTAGTCCGTAATATCCTATAACCGTATTTCTACCGTTATTACCGTCAACCCCTTAAGACTATAGATAGAGTTAAGTTAAATACGGTATACTATATATCGTTAAAAATTTATAACTTAATTTTTACCGTCGTTATCCTAATACCCTTGATTATATATCCTATATTGAAAAGTAGTAAGCTAAATATACCGCCGTTCTAGACTACTACGGGTACCCTTCTATAATAATTTATCCTATTACTAAGCCTCGTTGTCATTCCGTATTACCCGATATTAGGTTACCCGATACTAGGTTACCCGTCTCTATCTCTTACTATAGATACGTAAATCGACCCGGTCGTTTCGTCGCGAAACGTCTTTATATAATATATCCGGATATATAATCTCTCCTATATATAAACGTATACCTATACCGCGCTTATTATTAAAAACATTTAATCTTCGTACCCTCTCCTATAGTAATAGTATCCCCTCTTTACTCCTTACCTTCAATACGCTTCTATACGCTACCGTTATTACTTATAACCATCCTATATATATAATATTATAAGATAGATATATATATCAATAGGTACGAACTTGCCTTAGTTACTATATATTAACGATACTATAGTCTACTAGTAATACTCGATTACCCGCCTATATCCCTTTTATCCTATACTCTACCGGAACTCTATATAACCTCTCCCTCGAGATAGTTCCTACTACGATAACTACCTCTTCGTCCTCTACGTAGTATTCTATAAGGCTAGTTATCCCCTCCTTTTTGTCCGTTTCTAATACCCGCTAAAGCCGTAAGAATATATCCCCCTTCCCCCTCTCTACCTCTAATCTAAATATAGCTATAATATATCTAATATAGCTTATTCTATATCGTACTAGGTTGCCCCTCGAAAAAGAATATCGCGTCGATTCCGCTCTCCTTTATATCAATTAGTATAACCCGCTACGATAAATAGAGTTGAAGGAATAGGTACCTTCTTTATATCGAAACCTTCTTCTACCAAGTTACTACCCGCGTTCTAAATATATTAATATTTCCGCGCCCTAAATCTATCCGGTAAGCCTCCGTTATCCCCCGACGTATATTATCCTTAAACTACGATAGCTATAATAGTATAATATCGTTATACTCTACCCCTCCGCGTACTCTATTATATACTACTAGGTTACTATCGACCCGGTCGATCCTCCTAACCCTACTATCACGTATCCCTAATATTATTACTAGGAAAGGTCTTTCCTCTTAAATCTTCCTTATTATATCTACGATACTACTCCCGTCTAAGTTATACGCCCTAGTACCTACTAGTCGCAGCCCTAGTCGGAAGGATTCTACTACTAGTAGATCCTTCTCTAGGATACGATGGTTAGTACTATATATTATATCCTTAAAGTCCCTAGAATTATTAGTCCCTACTATATCTACGGTTCTTAACTTACTTATACTTTAGTTCGCCTCCAAGAGTATAAATATTCACCGGCGAGCCGTATTCTTTAAATATACGTAGGTAGTAGATACTAGTATATACGTTCGGCCGTATCGCGTCTCTCTTATATAGTAGTAAACTACTCTTGCCCTACTATATTACCGAACTACTATAACTAGTCGAGAGATCTTCTAGTCCCGATTATAACCCTATAAGCGGTCTCGCTAGTATTACTAACCTACTCCTTACCGGTATTACTAACCTACTTCTCGTATACCTACGTAAAACTACTACCGTAGCTTCGTATAGCTTAAGCTATAATAATCGACCCCGTCAAATAATACCTATAATCTCTATATTACTCCCTTATCGCTCGCCCTTTCCTATCAATAACAAATTAGAGCGTATAGTCGCGATTAGGTATATTATAACTACGTCCGCCGTAGTATAACTATATAACTCCCGGTCTCCTATATATTACTAAGTCAAAGCTATTATAAATTCCCTTTTTAAATATATCGATTTTAGCTAGTATCGAAAAAGGTATAGTATAATAATTAACTATCGGGTATACTATTATAATATATAGCTCTTAATATAGTAGACTAGCGATTATAGGCGGCCCTAACTAGGAGGGAAAGGGAAACTACTTAACTCTTTAGCGTACTCGATAAGGGCCTTTAGTATTAGTATCGTATTCGTAATTAGTAAGTATAATTACTTCGTTATCCCTCCGTACTTAGAGTAGGCGGCGTCCCTAGGCCGGGACTAGATAATATCTAGTATAGGGGAGAACTTCCTTAGGTATATCGGTTCTTCTAATAAACCCGTAGTACGCGCGTACTCCTTCCTCCTCGCGGCTACCTTTAACGTTTATAAGTATTCTTTCTTACGAAGTACCTCCGTATAGTAATAGTACCGGCTCGGGAGATCTAAGAAGATATCCCCTCTTTCTAGTTTCGCTATACTATAAAAGTAGTAACTTAGGTTTATAGATAGTACGAGGAATCCTAATACTACCTACTATACTAGTATATTACCGATGAAAGTAAATATAAAGGCGAAGACGCGTTATCGTTCCCTATTAATATCTATATCTATCCCTCGATTAAGTTATTAGAGGAAGGGTACGATAGAATCGACTACGTCGATTATATAACTACCGTACGGTACTAGAGTTAGCGGTACTATATTTACTTTCTTAGCCCTTTCCCTCCCCGTTAGATTACCGAAGAAAAGGTAGTATATAGTAAGAGACCTATATATATTTCGATATAACCCGAAAGCGTCGATATATAGTATTAATAGTACCGATACTATCTTCTTCTTAGACGCGTCTACGAAGTACCGTCTACTAAATACCTTAAGTTTAAGCTCGGCTCGTAGGGGGTTCGATTATAGGATTAGCCGTAGTATATTAGTTCTTATATTAAATATCCGTCGGATAAAGCGACCCTTATTATTAGGATCGAATGCTTTACTCTCTAGGACCGAACTCTTATAGCTATAATCAAGGAATACGTCTAAAGGATATTATCTAATAATATCTTTCTCTAAGACTATACCTCCCTATCCCTCCTATATAAATAGTTCGCGACTTCCTATCTCCTCTTAGCCTCTAAAGGCCGACGATCGTTTTAGGATAGAGCTTCTACTCGATACTATACGGACTAGTATCGCTATTAGGTTATCTTTACGTTCGTATTATAGTTTCGTACGAAAATCTTTTGTAATACCGTATACCCGCCCTAGGTAACCCGAAATAGTATCTTAGTAACTATAGTTAGTCTCGTAATAGTACTAATAGATAAAGTCTAATAGAAATATCGGTTCCCCGTTACTATAGTACGTAAATTACCCTAACGTAGTCCTTATCGAGGAATACCAACCTTCTCTATACTATAGCTCAAATGGTTTATCTATAAACCGGCCTTTCCTAAAGTATATTTACTATCGGATACTTGAAGATAACAGCTTCTATACTAGAGGTATTAGGTTAAAGAAGTATATATCCGTACTTACCTTAGTTAGTTTTACTTTCGCCTTGTTTTTCTTCGTCGGTAGTTTAGATAGGTCTATAGGTATTATTCGCTTCCTTAGCTCGGTCCGGGGGACTACTAAGTAGGTATTAGTTCGAAGAGACTCGAGTATCTCTAGTAACTACTATATAGTATATTTAGAGTCGATAAGTAGTAAAACCTCTCTAAGGGCTTAGTAATCTAATCGTATAATCTTTACTATTTTATACTATAAACCGAAAGTAAGTACAAACTCCGATAGTAGGCGGGAGCTATAGGCTTAATATATAACCTTACTATCTATCTCTAGTAGCTAAGCTTGGGCGGATAGAAATAATAGTAGGGGTATAAAGTTCGCTTTACCGGGTAGTATATCGGGATTATTTAGAGTATTCTCTATAAGAGAAACGATCGCGTCGATTAGGTTAATAGTAGTAGTCTCTAGGAGAGAATCGACTAGGTCGATTAGTAATATATACTCGATAGGGTCGTCTTCTACTTATAGTAATAATAGTAAGTATAGGTCGTCGATCGTATCTACTTCCGGCTTTCTAGATAATATTTTAGTCGTTAGCGTTTATATATATCGTCTCGTTATTATATACGCTCCCGGTATCCTCCTCCGTATCTACATCCTACTCTTTAGTAGTGCTGAGTATATCGCTCGAAAACAAGGCTACGGCGTTAGTATTATTATCTATATCCGTACCTATCTCTTCTATAGCGTCGAGTATCTCGCTTAGTAGTATATTAGTAGTAGTATTACTATTATAAAGAGAGGAATCGACCGGGTCGTCCTTAAGGAGGCTAGTATTAGACTAGAGGGACGAATATTAGTACTCTACTCTTAATATATTACGAAAGACGCTAACTAACTTCGCGCCCTTCTCGACTACTACTAGGTCTATTACTCTAACCTCCTCTAAAGGTATTACTCCTTGTATCCGTTGGGTATAGAAGGGTACGTTCTATACGAAGCTATCGGTTAGTAGTACGTAGTCTCGACGTCCGATACTTTACTATAATATATTTAGGTAGCGATATCGTACGATAGTACGACTATCGGAGAGCGAGGTTATATATTACGTTACTATTAAGAGGCCGGAGTTACTTAGACTTAAACTCCGAAGTTAGCGATACTATATTAACTTTAAGTTTCAAGTTCAATTGCTATCGACTATATACGGTTAGTACGGGTACTACTAGTCTACTTTCGTCGACTCGACCGGGTCGTTTCTCGCCCTCCCCTATACTATAACCGGTAGTAGGTAGACTATCCTATTATAGGATAATAATATAGTACTACTACTAGTAGTAGTATTTATCCCTATCTAATACCAGCCTAACCGACTATTAAACTATTTCCTACTTAGCGTCCGCTTCTATTCCTTTTAGATACTAGACGATTACCTTATTTAGATCCCGTAGTATTCTAATATACTAGGAGTCCCGCGCTATAGCCTCTATTCCAAACTATCTACAGCCTTATAGGAAAGTATACTTAGCTTCGTCTACGTCTATTGATCTACTAAAGTTTATAAAGGCCTAGGCCGGTATTATAGTTACCGTTTAGTTACTAGTAGTATCTAGTATATCCTTACGGTAAACTATTACCGCCGTGATAATCTCTTCGATACGCTTAGAAATAGCTGATAAGAAGAGATTAAGCTATTTCTAATCTCCGGTAAACGACCTAGTCGATTTTAATACGCCTAGGTAGACGGCGTACCATTATATCGTTTCGAAGGTACGTCGTACTAACTCTATTATAGTATCTACTTCTATAATTTTAGTAGAGTCCCTATCTATATTACCTTTCTCCTAAACTATTACTATATAACAGACTTCTATAACGAAGTTCTTCTAGAGATATATAGGTATCTCTAGAGTACTATTACCCTTCACTAACCCCTATATCCCGAGCACCAAAGCCTTTATCTTAAGTTTGTCTATACCGTAAAGTATAGTATTATCTAGCTATTTACTCGTGATTTTACTTATAGCTATACTTATTACCTACTCGTTATTTACGTCAACTCCTAAGAGCTTAGTTAGGTCTACAACTATTATACTAATAGACTTGGTTAGCTAGTTTATCTTAAAGTCGTTATCTAGTATCGTAAGGACCTGTTTCAGGCGCTGCGTATACTATAAGTTATTACTAAGTTTATAACTAGTAGTAAGGGTAATATAGGTGAGATAAGTATAGATAATATAGTATTAGATTACTATTAACTTCTACCGCTCAGCTACTATACAAAGGTAAGGTAATAGAATCTTTGAGTATTTCGTAAAGAGATAGGTAGGGTAGTTTATAAAGAGATAGACAAGGTAGTTAGGAGTAAAGAAGAGAGAGTCTAGAGTTAATATAAGTAATAAGAATTAGATCGTATTATTATACTATCTTGGTTCCTATATACGTACCGTTGATCTGGTTCCTATATTATTAATTATTAGGGTTCTATAAATTATAGTATTACGGTAGTATATTATATTATTTCTTATATATTCTCCGTGTCTCTATATCCCGTTTCTATTCTACTTCCTATTCTAGTCTTATACCTTTGTCCCCCTTACATCCCCTCCCTAGGTAGACAATACGTCGACCCTTAACGTATTCCAAGATATACGCTAAAACTATACGAGACCAACCAATAAGCCTAAATACTAAGAAGAATCTTAAAGGGGTATAGAACTTCTCGTATCCTAAGATACTAAGAAAGAACTTAAAAGTAAGAAAAGACTCGAAAGAGTAATAAAACCTTAACGCGTATACTAAAGTATCTAAATATATAAAAAAAATCTCAAACATTTCCTAAAATAATTGAATATATCAAAAGATCCTATATATTTCTAAAGTAGCCCTACACGTCGCGCGTATTAACGCTTAGTATAGGAAGCGGCTCCTCGGGAGGTATACTAGATAGTAACGGTAATTATTAGGTATTACTCTAATAACCTAATCTATTACGGTTGTATTTAAGTAAAGTCGATTAGATAGGAGGACTTTTCGAGGTAATTAGTTAAAATTTTCCTTATAGTTTCCGGTTATAGTAGTATTATACGTAGTATTATTTATATTTTTTAATTCTAGTTTATTCGTTCCTTTTATTAATATAGCTCGACTTCAATACGGATTCCTAACTTAAAAGACTTCTCCCTCCCCTACTAAAAAAATTCAACGTCGTCCTATAACGTTCGCCTTCCTACTTCCTATACTCTTTACTTAGGTTTAACGTAAATAAAGGCTAATATATAAACGGTTCCTATATAAAAAACAATTTAGAATAAGGTACGGTAGCTTAAATAAAACAAAGTAAACTTCCTAACTCTATATATAAAAGGTAACTCTCCTGACCTTTCCGAACACATATATATATATATATATATATATAAACTAATAAAAAGGAAAAGTAATAAACGTCTACTACGAAGCTAGCTATCCGAGAATTAAACCGTTATAATATATATATATACTAGGGTACAGTTCCTTTAATAGCTAAAGTTAAGTTTTACGAAAGTAATACCCGACTAAGTCTATTCAAGCGTAAAGCTGGACCGGTATAATAATAGAGGATACTATTAATTTGACTAAGGAGGAACGGGAGGCGAATAGGCGAAGGTTACGAAAGGCTAGTATAGCGAAAGTCCAAGTACTAAAAGACTAAGAGAATATAACTATTTTAACTTATAGGATTATCCTCCTAAGGACTATATAGATCTATTCTAATCTTAAAATACAAGAGTAGGGAGGCTTAGATAGAGGATAGGACGCAAACTATTAGCGCCGCTAGGAGGGCTAACGAAGAGTAAGAAGCTATTAAAGAGGCTAGAGTAGGAGGAACGGTAAAGGTATTCTCTTAAGTATAAACTCTAGGTTTCGTAGATATAAGCTTAAGGACTAGTTAGGATTAATAAGTAAAAGGGTCTAAACAAAAGGATCGATAATTATATTCCCGTAGTCGTAAATCCGGGGTTTCGCAGATATAAGCTTAAGGGCCGAGTAGGATTAATAAGTCAATATAATCTTATTGGAGCTTAAACTAGAGATTATTAAAGAACCTAAGGTAGACCGTACGGGAGGACCTCGAGGGGTATAAATACTTCCTAGAGAACTAGTAGGACCAAACTAATATTAGACTTAACTAAGGACCTAGACTTTGGTAGATACTTATATACTTAAGGTTTCCTAGATTATAAGCTACTTATTAGATAGGTATCTACTTAGCGGAGACCAACGTATTCGGTAGCCGTAGGGGATATTAGGTCGTAGTAATTCCTAATATATAGAGGAGAATCGAAAGCGCGTAAAGTAGAAGAGAATTAAATAAGTACTAAGTAGAGAAGGATTAAAAAGGTCGAAAGTATATATAGCGGAAGAGGGTTAAAGAGGCGTAAAGGTCCCCTAGGATTACGTACTAAGTTCCTTTATACTAATATATAAATAAGGGATTCGATTGAGGTATAGTATATTAGCTTATTAGCTTAGTATTTTATATACTTTACTAATCGTTTCCTTTTCTATATTATAAGTATTTATAAGCCGTTTACGAATCGAATACTTCTCCGTAGTTCCTAGTAATCCTAGTATTAGCTAGGGTCGAATCCTTCTAGTCTAGGAATAATTACTTGTAGTCCGGATCGGCGAACTAATATATCTAGATCCTCGTTACTAGGTTGCTTTTCCTATTCCTATTCCTTATCCTTATCTAATTAAGTATTGTCTTGATCCTAGCCTTATTCTTATTCTATTCTATACTCCTAACCGGTATCAAGGAGGTCATTACCTATAGGCCTATCCCTCTAGTAGAAGATCCTGATCCTATTTCCTCGAATCGTTTTATATACTAAAACTCTATTTAGTTCCTTAAGTACGTAGCTACTAATAGGTAATCTAGTTCTCCCGTCCTTATATACCTTCGCGATACGGTATAGACCGACCTATATAAAATCCAATTTAGATCCGAAATCCTTAACGATCTTCGTATTATATAAAAGGATAAGTTATCCTACGTCTAGGTTTTTAGTACGTATTCTAGTTTGATATTACGATTCCTAGTACTCGTTTACTTCCTATCTTATACGTTCCTACCTTGCGATAGCTTCCTAGAGGTCTTCCCCTCTCTAATCTAGTTATTTAGCTCGTAGAAAAAGAAGGTATTCTATTATCCTAACTATAGACTAAGGAAGGTTTTACTATATAACTATTTTTAGTTCGATCGGAAGGATATGTTCTTTACTAAGTATTATCCTAACTAGAGTTATACCGGTTGTTCTATTAACTATTATCCGTTCGGCCTAAAGTATTACTAGTAATAAATCTTTCTAAGGTTTCTAGTTCCCGTTCGTTGCTCGTCGGAAGGCTTTCTATATTATTAAGTAAGACCGTTCGATTCCTCCCTAACCTTAACTATTATATAGTAAAATCTTAATCTTTCTAATATCGTATAGTTTTAGAAGCGTATCCGTATATAGCTTGTTCTTAGGACCTCTATTAACTCTAATTTCCGATATAATATCCTATCGATAGATTAGTTCCTTAAAGATAAAATCCACGATATTCTTAGACGTAGGTACTAAACGGAGTACTCTTACCTTAGGCCAACCGCTTAATTCCTCCCTTACCTGAATAAGATAGCTATAACTACCTTATAGAGTAATTATCGTATAATTAATAGACTATCTTACGCTAAGAATCTTACTCCGAATAATAGTCGTATTTAGAGGTTCTACTACGTACGCTCGATCGCTTATTTAATATTAAGGATATTCTTTAATCTATTTACTAACGTCGTTATAGTACCCGTCCTAATAATATCGATTCCGAATAAGTACTACCGTAGTTTCGCGTCCTTTATAGCCGTGTTTATTATAGAGGGCGACGATAATTTCCTTTCGCTAGTCCTAGTTATTAATTACGCGATAGTAGGCTTATCCTCGTTTACCTCGCTTAAATAGTTATCGTCTAGCTATAAGGTAGCCTATTACCTTTCTTTTTATAGCCGTAATCTATTTACCTTTAAGATAGTCCGCGACTTTTAAAGTTATAAGCTAGTTAGTAATCGCTCGGTATTCTACGGTATATTCGCTATCTAATCCTTCCTAAGGTTCCGATAAACCGAATTCTCCGTATTCCTCGTTCTAATCTATAGAACTTTCGCTACTAGTATTATCGTTATTTTCTAGACTAGGTATAGTTATCGGGTAGAGCTAGATCGTATACCGTAGGTTACGCTTATAGACGTAGATACTAGAATAGTAAAGGGCTCTAAGTCGCCGATCGATAAAATCCTCGATATCGAAGTTAGGAACGGCAGGGACGTCCTTTTTAGGTACGTTACTAAATTAGCGGGAGAGTCTATTAGCTACTATATTCTTTTTCCCGGGAACGTATCGGATATTAAAATCCTATATCTAAATTTATACGAGCTATCGTGTAACTAGAGATCCTACTATATCCGAAGATATTCTATTAAGTTAATAGATTAAAGTCCGGGCGTCCGTTTCGACCACGAAATACGTTCCCTAAAGATAAAGACGGAATTTCTTAAGAGCGTATAAAAGGGCGTAGTATTCTAGTTTAACTATATCGTATTTCCTTTCTAATAGCGACTAGATCCCGCTTTTATATCGGTACGGGTATCTCTTACCTAGTTCGTCTATTTGTTATAGGACCGCTCCCTATCCTTCTCCTAAAGTATCTACCGTAAGAATAATCTCGCCTAAATCTAGTTCGTATATAACCGGTCGTAGTACGGGTATAGTCGTAAGCGCTTCCTAAAGAGTTTTTATTACCTTATCTTATTCCTTTCCCTAATAGAATTCTAAGTCCTTCTTAAATAATACGAAGATAGGTTTCGAAACGGTAGTAAAATCCTATATCTAGATTTAGTAATAGATATAGACTCCGATAAAAGCTCTTATAGACTTAATAGACCTAGGAGTTAACTAGTTCAAAATAGCGGCTACCTTAGAAGCGTTCGGGTGTCGTCCTTCTCGATTATAATAGTATCCGACTATATTTACGCCCTCTTTATAAATATCGAACTTTTCTCCTAATATCGTTGCTCCCGCGCGTTTAATATCCGTAAGAACTGCGTCTAGCCTAACTACGTATTCTAAGACCCCTCGACGTACTCCCTTAAGCTCGGATTCCTTATCGTTATTATACTTTTTCGGGGTTCTAGTAATTATGTCGTCTACGTAAACATCGCTGTATTTAAACTAGTAGGAAATAATTATCTTAGATATACGGTAAAATTGGGCTACTAAGTTCGTTACTCCTTAAGGTAGAGTAGTTATTCGTAAAAGACCAAACGGGTATATAAATAAGGTAAGATTGCGACTCTCTTTAGTAAGTTCTAATTAGTCGTACCTAGAGAAAAGGTTAGTAAGCGATATCTATACGTATCTAGTAAACGAGTTAGAAAATTCATCGGCCGTTAGTAGTATATTCGCGTCCCTAATAGTAACTACGTTAATATTCGTAGCGCTATTAATTAGCCGATACTTACCGTTTTTCTTTAAGACTAAAAACTATAGATTGCGATATAAGGTATAACTAGGTTCGAGTCTTCCCGTCTTAATTCTTTCGTAAAACATCTAACAAATCTTACTTAATAGAGCCTTAGGGATATTAAAGGGTTTCGCTTACTAGAGTTCGTAGTCTACTACTCGGATAACTTATACTAGTACTACTTCTTTTCTAATTTTACCGTATTCTTCGAAGCTCTATACGAGGGTAGGTTCCCGTCGTATAAGTATTTCCTTAACTAGTAATCGTTCGTTTAGGCTAAGGGACTAGTTGATACGTATATTATTAAACCGGAGTTCCGTAAGCTAAGTCTAACGGGGGAAGCGGGCGTAGCGTTTCTCGAGGAATCTATTAAGGTAATAGTAAGATTCCGTACTAAACTACTCTTTTAGTATTATATCTCTCCAATCTATACGACCGCTAGGTATAGATCTATTAGTAAGCTAAACGTTCTAAGGTTAGATCTTATCTACTTTCTTCTTATATATACTATTCACGTATTTCGTTCTATACTTTGTCGGGAAGCCAGTCGAAAATAAGGAAATCCTTAGGGAAAGTAGGTCCTATTTATCTAAGTATCTAAATATTAGTAATCCGGTCTAAGGCTTCGCCGGTATAAGGCGACGATAGGTAAATATTCGGTACCTTATCTACTATTCCTATAGAAGTCTATCCCTTTCTTTTTACAGCTTCATCTCGTTTACTATAGTAGCTATATTAAGTCTAGTCGTAGTATAAGTCTTATTATATAGGAGTCTCCTAAAGTCTAGTAGTAAGAGAAACTCGTCGCGGATCGGGTCGTCGAAAAGCTATTCGTATATATTCTAGCCTAAGTTTAGTACTAGGAGCCTTAGGTTTCTTATATATATAGCGGATATCCTTCTAAGACCTAGGACTCCGCCTCCTCGTTTTCCGAATCGTCCGAATTAGAATTATCTTCTTAGTCTAAATAAGTATAAGGGATTCGAAGACTAGACTTATACCTATTATATAGGAATTCCGAGATAACTACTTACTACGTAACGCTCTGTTCGCCGTTTATAGAGAATACCTTATACGAAATACTACTATCCGCCTTAGCCTATATAACGAGACGACTCCGTACTAAGAAGAGCTAACCAAGTATTATTCCCTAAGAGTAGTCCCTAAGTACTATAAAGACTATATTTTTATAATTAAAGTCTACTCTAGCGATCCGTATACGCGCGCTAGTCTAGCTAACTAGAGGAACTCTCCTCCCGTCGGTAACCTTAAGCTTATCTAAAACTAGTCCCTAGATATCCTACTTAATACTATTAACTACCAATCTATAACTCCTTACGACTCCTTTAGATATAATATTTACTTCGGCTCTAGTATTATATAACGCCTTAATCTCTAGTTTTCCAATCCGAGCTATCAAAGTAGGGCTCCTTATAGAGACGCGAGAACGGTTATTATCCTTATTAATACGAAGAACTATTTCCGAAGTTAGTTCCTACTCTTCTAAGCGTAGCGCTATAATTCCTACTCCTTATTTTGTTCTGTCCGCTTTTTATCTTTCTTCTATTTTCTACTTCCTTTTAGTAGCCTTTTCCCGTTTCCTTCGTTCTATTTCCTCTATTTCGGGACGGATGTTATTAGCTAATTGTTCTAGTAGGGACTTATATAAGAGATCTCTAAATACCGGAATATAAATAATAGTATCCTAAAGACTAAGTTAGACTAATTACTAGAGGATATTCCCCGCTATACGTATTCCGTCGGTAGCCTTATCTTTCTTCGTAACGTACTACTTAAGAGTCGGGTTCCTAGGCTTATAAGTTTTCTTTAGTAGTTCTAGTAGCGAGTTCCTGAGGGTTACGTTTAGTTCGTTATCTTCTAAGTCTAAGTCTATATCCGAGTCTCCTTCGCTATTCTATTGTTCCGTAGTCTTAGTAATATAACTATATACTATATACTTAACTATCGGGGCCTTAGATCTACTAGACTTAGTAACCCTAGTAGGCTGTTTTCCTTTTACCTTTTCTAATAGGGGTTTTCGTATAGATAAACGTAGTTAGGTAGTAGCCGTAAGAACAATAGAAGGTATAAATCCGCCTCCTCCTACCTTACTAATATTCGATACCTAAACCTACGTACTAAAGTCTTCCTACTCTAAGTCGCTTAATTCAATAATTCTAATAAATAACTTAACTGTCCCAAATAACGAAATACTACTAGAGCCCTATTAAGACTAAGCTAATTAAGTACGGATCTAGTTACTATAGTTCTAGCCGTTAATAATTCCTCCGATTTTCCCGCCTAGAGCGGCTGAAGTTCCCTAGTACTACTATCTAGGTATTACGTTTATATTCTAATAGTAAATTCCTTAAGTAACTAGTTCCGTAACGTTAGGGTATATCCGTTCGTAATATTCTATACTTCTATAGCTCCTACAACCTCTCTTTTCCGATATTCCGTTCTAGGTAGTCTATATAGGGGGCGGCAATAAAGAAGGGATTAAAGGGTAGTTAGTAGGTAGAGTAGTTAGGTTCGAGTTTCTTAGCTAGGCTAGGGGTAGAGGCTAGGGGTTGCTAGGGATACTAGTAGACTAAATATTAGCGGACTAACCACGTTGGTTGGCGGTATTCTAGATATACTAGGAGGACTAGTTAGTATTAGCTAGCCCCCTATAGTAATTTCCACGTAGGTTAGTATAAACGAAGGAACTTCCTAATAGTATAGTATTAGACTAAGTAGAAGAGCGAAAGTTATTATAGATCTAATCGTTAAGTATAGTAAACTATTTTATATCTTTCCTAGCTACTACTATAGTAGGATCCGTACTTTTAGTAATAGCGAAGAGTAGGACGTCCCTAGAAGTATTCGTTCCGCGAAAACCCTTAAGAGCCTTAATGATATTAGCCCTAAGTTAAAGTTTAGTAGTTTTAGGTTTTTCTTTAGCTATAGCTTTATTCCTTCGAAGGACTATTCGTTTAATAACCCTATCGAGGGCACTTCCTTTATAACTATCTAATATAAAGAGTAATATATTCTCGTTACTAATAATAATCCGTTTAGCTTTAAGGATAATTCGTTCAATGTCGTTAAAGGTAGAGCGAATACGAGGGTCGATATTAAGCGTTAGGTTAACCTATTAACGAACCGATTCTAGTAATCTACTAAGGAAGATCCTACTCGTAGTAGACCTAGTTAGTTTATCGGTATTAATAATAAGTGGATAGTAGTTCTTGAATTCCTTAATAAAGCTACGAGTATCTAGTTTCTAAGAGGCGCTTTGAAAAGTAAGTTTATAGAGATAAGTAGTAGTTTCCTTTCGCTAACGGTTATTAGTAGCGATATATTCCTTACGAAGGGATTTACGGAGAGTTCTATAGCTACGTTCCTTATAGCTACCTAAAAGCTTAATATCGTATAGATAGCTAGACTTGATATTACGAGTAAGAGCCTAGATCTTATAGGTATCGTCGGTAATATCGTAGGTATCGAAGGTATCTTTAAGGCGAATAAGGAAGTCCGTAATATTCCGACTATCGAAGCGTTCCTTAGGAGAGAGCGTATAGTTCTTAAGATTAAAGGCTTAAGCCTTTCTTTCCTATCTTCTAGTAATAGTAAAATCCTTAAGGGTATTAATAAGGTTGATTATATTAGAACGAGTAGCTAGTCCTTTAATTATAGGGCTGAGATTAGCTATAGACGGGTTACTAGAGGGAGGGCCAGAAGAATCCGAAGGTATTCTAGTAGGAGGGATCCTTTGGTCTAGGCGTAAGTATATAGGTATTTCGATTTTTCGTTAGTCTTAAGTTATTCTATTTGTTTTATATTATATTCGTTCGCGTACGTTTCTTACAAATAAGAGTATTAATACTAAGAGTTCCTAGATAATTTCGAAGATAAGCGGCTAAAAGGAGTTAGATCTATACGCCGATATACGGAGTTCGTAGCCTAGACGGCGAGAGTAGTACCGTTTCGTATATAGTATAGTTAGGCCTCTCTTTTCTAACTTATTAGATAAGGGTATATAGGCTGTAGAGGGGTAATATATTAATAGTATAGGTAATCCTAGGTATTTTCGTATAAAGTATAATTTCTGCTAACGGGACATCCTAGACTTAGTCTAAGAAGTTAAAAGAACTAGGATATTACTAGTAATTATTCTGAATTCTAATTTTCCGTTAATATAGCTTAGACTTAGACCTTTATAAAGATTTTTCCCGTTTCTAAGTTTAGTAATAGTCGGTTGATCGAGTATTATTCGGTTATAAGGAGAGGAAAGGTCGGTTCGAAGGTACGAAGTAATACTAGTTAATATTCGTATAAAAGTTCGAAGGTATTCTAAAAAAAAGGGTAGTTAAAAGTCCAAAGTCGAGAGTCTAAAGTCGAGAGTCTAAAGTCGAGAGTCTAAAGTCGAGAGTCCAAAGTCGAGAGTCTAAAGTCGAGAGTCTAAAGTCGAAAGTCGTATATAGCCTAGTATTCAAAGGAAAGTTCAAAAGTCTAGTAGTCGAAGATTAATATACGAAGTTCCTTTTCGATAGTCTAATAGTCCTATAGTTAAGTTAATAGTAAAGAAAGAGAGTCCTAAAGTCCTAAAGTCTAATATTTAAAGTCTAATATAAAGCCTAATGTTCGAGAGTTCGATAATCCAGTCTAAAAAAGAGAGAGAGAGTGTCCTAAGTATAAGTTCGATTATAATACTATAATAGCTACTAGGAATCGTCTTAGCTGTAGAGAGAAACCCTAGTACGACCTCCAAAATATAGGTAAGATAAGTATAGATAATATAGTATTAGATTACTATTAACTTCTACCGCTCAGCTACTATACAAAGGTAAGGTAATAGGATCTTTGAGTATTTCGTAAAGAGATAGGTAGGGTAGTTTATAAAGAGATAGATAAGGTAGTTAGGAGTAAAGAAGAGAGAGTCTAGAGTTAACGTAAGTAATAAGAATTAGATCGTATTATTATACTATCTTAGTTCCTATATACGTACCGTTGATCTGGTTCCTGTATTATTAATTATTAGGGTTCTATAAATTATAGTATTGCGGTAGTATATTATATTATTTCTTATATATTCTCCGTATCTCTATATCCCGTTTCTATTCTACTTCCTATTCTAGTCTTATACCTTTATCCCCCTTATAGTAAGTACTTCATTTGCGAGGGAGACTCTTTTCTATATAACCGGCTTAGACGTTTCGCGGCCTCGTACGTAGGCGTCCTGTCTCCAGGTACTATTATTAACGGAACTATTTTTTACTATAATAGCGCTCTTAATAAGCCTGCCCTACTACGCCTTCGCGCCGGCTTTGGACGCCTAGCCCTTCTTAAAGGAATTCCTAAAATAGGAGAGAAAGTATACTTTATCCCCCGAGATAGTATAGGCGTTATATCGCCTATAGTTATACTTATTAGGTGATACTATTAACACTCTATATTTTTTTTAGGTCCCCGAGTTTTCATTGGGTCCCCGGACCTTTATAACGATAAGTTGCGGCAAACTATTACTATACTCTAGAGCGGGTTCGATAATTGCCTCGCTTAGGGGGGGTATAGTACCTACGCCGATATTGGTTCTATCTGGAGTATATATATATATAAGGCTAATATCCTATTATTTAGGATAGACTATTAGGCCTATAATAATAAACTCCTTAGTATCGACCTAGTCGATTTCGTATTACTATCTCTCTAGCGATACTCGGAATTTTGCTTCGGGGGTAGTAACGTATATAGAGTATAGGGTACTTAAGTAGGTAGTACCGAAGATAGTATAGAGACGATCTAGGTTCTCTAGATACTCCCTAAGAACTCCCGATTTTGGAAGGCGTATAGCCTAGCCTTAATATAATACTACGAATTAGAGGAGGGGTTTATAGCTACTATCTACTTTACCGAGACCGCCCGTTATCTTCTTTAGCGCTATCGTTGGTCCTAGCGGTAGTAGATAGGTAGGGAATTAGTATTCTTAAGATAGATAGTTTATAAGTAAATATAGGTTGTAGATATAAGAGTAAGTATTAGATAGTTAAGTTAGTAGTAGTACTAGCGCGTAATAATTTTTATTAGTATAGGTCCGTACTAATAATATCCCGTATTATACTATACGGACTACTCTAGTAACTAAGCTTAAACTACGCCTCGCTATATTAAGTATTACTATAAATTCAAATAGAACGGTTTTTCTATACCTACCCTACTACTACTATTACTAGGCCCGACTACTTTACTATAGTATTAAAGTCTCTAGCTCTTCGAACTACTTAAACTAGCCTTTCTAGCTACTATATCTACGAACATTAGTAGTATTAGTTAACGCCAAATAATATTAGACCCTAATATACTTCAAAAGTTATATAAGACGGACGGTGGAATCGACCCGATCGATTTAGTATAATTACTCGAGTAGATCGAAAGGATTCACGTAGTAGTT
The DNA here is from genome assembly GCA_004522665.1 of Venturia nashicola. Classification (NCBI taxonomy): domain Eukaryota; kingdom Fungi; phylum Ascomycota; class Dothideomycetes; order Venturiales; family Venturiaceae; genus Venturia; species Venturia nashicola. The sequence continues at coordinate 909,625 of SNSD01000009.1, forward strand.
AATTAGCGAAAATCAAGCGATACCTAGAAATTTACTAATAAGAGCTAGAAGAAGTATACGAAGGTATATAATAGGTTAGAGAAGTTTACTAACTAGTAGGTCCTACGCTACGCCTACGCTCCCTATACCGGCCGCGCTAGAAACGACCCGGTCGAAACTAGTATACTCTTAAATCCTATTATTAAACTTATCCGTTAGCTAGGTAACGCCCTAGGTAGGGATAATAAGGAGTAGGTCGGGGATATTAGAAAGGCGCTCTATAAGTCTCTTATTAAGACCGTCTTTAAATAGGTCCCGGACCTTACTAAGACTACGTATACCGTTCGGAAGGTATAGGAGCCGAGTAAGGCGGGAACGACCTTTTTATCCCCTACGGAGATATTAGGTAGGTATCCCTCCTAGTAGTTAAGTTATCTAGACCGAGTAGGCTAACTTTACCTAGAGTAGGGAAGTTAATAATTGCTTATTAAAGATAGGGAACCCTAAGTAGATCTAGATAATCTAAGCGAAAGCCTCTCTAATATCGACTCGGACGAATTAGATATAACGAGTACTATAGAGAGTCCTAATAATAGGATTGGTTTAGAACTAGCTAGCCTAGTAGAGCCTAGTATAAATATTATTAAGAGTATCGAGGGTATAAATAACTTTATACGCGACCTTAGTTTAAGTACGGAGCTAGCTAAAGTCGGTAGGGTAGGAGGGGCGGAAAGGGAGCTAGAGGGTAATACGGATAAAACTAAAGATAAAGTCAATCGGCGTATAGCTAACTAGTTAGGTAAAGACGGAGGAGATAGAGATAGTATAGAAGACTAATATAGCCGATTATATCTAGTATAAGTATAAAAAGTAGTATTAGTAATAGTATCGACTAGGTTCAACGAATCGACCCGGTCGAGTTAAGAATCGGGATTTAGCGTAGGTAGTATTACTAAGTAGTAAGTACTACTAGTACTTTTATATAGTAATAAGAGTAGTATAGTTAGAATATTAGGGTCTAATATTTGATATACCTCTAGTGAATTAATCGAATTACTACTTAGAGTAGTAATATTTACGACTATTAATATCTATTCTCGTTATAATAGTATCCCTAGCTATATTAGCCTCCTCCGCTAATTAGGACTCCTATAGTATTCTTATCGACCGCGTCGATTTAGATTCCAATAAGTAATAAGACCGAAATATACTTAAAACCAACCGCCGTACTATATCTAAACTTACCCTTAGATATAAAGTTAACTAACCCGCCCTACTCTAGCCGCCTTGATACTATAACTAATATAACCAAACTACCCTCGAGCTTAAAGTAGTCTAACCCTACCCTCGTCCTCCTCGGCCGAACGAATAAGCCGTATAGTATTAGTAAATCCGATACCTATACTACCGGTATCGGCTTATCTAGTACCTCTACCTATAAGGTAGGTCGTAATGACTCTCTATATCTCGAACGTACGTATTACTTCTTTAATACCGGGTACTACTACGTCTACTATAGCCTAGTATATATTATCCTTATTATAGAACTATCTATCGAATATAGGTATACCGGCGATATAACTAAGGTATAGGCGTACCTTATTAAAGTTATTGTAATAGAAAGTTACTAATACCCTAGTAATCCTATTATAAGTCGCCTTCTCCTAGTAAGCAAGGTATACTCTACTAGTAGAGCTATAGTAGCGAAGTAGGACCTTCTTAGTATACTCGACTTCCTTTTAGCCCTAAGGGATCTGTGTAGTAACGTTAGTTATAGAAATTCTAGAAAGGTAAAGGAATCGACCGGGTCGATCGTTATATAAAACGAACCTAACGAGACTAGCTAATACTTACTCCAGCCTAAGGCTAGTAGTATCGGAACTTTAGGTAATAAGTATTAGGTTTACCGACGATATCGGCACCGCGAATAGCGAGGTAGCTAATAGCCCTAGTTATATCGAGGTCGTTATATTGCTTTACCGTTTATATTAGTATATTATTAGTTGTTATATTATATAGGTATATAAATACTAACCTCTTCGGATAGTTTTACCTTCATTCTAGTACTATCTACGCGGAGATAGATAGTAACAGCGACGTCCGGGCCGTTACTTACTATATATATATATCAATATAGAACCGAATATTAGGAAGAGTTAACTTACTTTTAGCTAGGTTGATAGTTAAAGTGTAATTGAAAAGTTAAGTAAAGTAGATAGCTATAATATATAATATTAGTTATAGGAAGAGAAGGTATATATACTAGTTGGTAGCTTATATTAGTAGTAGCCGATTACCTAGACGAGCTATTACTTTCCTTTTACGTAGCTAGTTACCTAGTAGTTATAGCGTAATTACCTGGTTAGTAGTTGTAGTAAGTTACCTAGATAAGCTATTACCCTTAATTCGAACTATTATAGCAATACTAAATTTGATAAGCGGTAGTAAGAAACGGTAGTATATAGTAGTCGGGGGAATTGAAGTTGAGTTTAAGAACATTTTTAATATAATACTACTAGAATATATCCTATCTAGCTCTATTTTACTGCTATACTATACTTACTATAACTAGATATATAGGAGAAGTCCGACTATTACTAATCGATCGATATCGCCGCTACTCTTAACTAACTAACCCTCCTAAAGAACTACCGGAAAGACTATATATAAGGTAAGAGTAGGTCGATAAAGACTCTATAGGTAGTAGTAGTAGTAGAACTTATAAAGTAATAAGAATCGACCCGGTCGATTCTTAGAACCAGAGTATACCTACGCTACTATTACTCTCTAAGCTCCGACCCCGTTCCCTTGTCGATACAAGCGTAATAGGATATCTAGATATCCGGTTATTATATAGTAAGACCAAGATAGCCGGAGTAAGCCTTAAACTTATATTCGGGTATATAAGTATATTTAATATATTCGATTAGAGGCTCTTTCTCTTTACCCTCTCTCTTAACTTTAATATCCGGATCTAGTTCTTAATATACCTAATAAAGTTTATAATTCGGGGCTTCGAATTTATAATACCTAAGCGGTTGAATAAAGTTGAGATCGGGTAGGAAGGGAGGTTCTAAATCCCTCTTCGTTAGAGGTCCTATAACCGCTTTATTATCCGTCGACTTTTTGAACTAGTATTATAGAATCTTAATATCGATATCGCTATTCTCTAAGAATAACTAAAACGTAAGGACCTCTTTCTCTTAGCCTTGACAGAAATAGTAAGTAATAGCCTAAGCCTCTTAACTCTTATTCTACTATATCTTACTAAGGATAACTATATTACTACCTTGGAGATTAATACTATAGCCGCCTATACCGGCCGTAATAAGGAAAATATAAGCTTAGTCGCTTTTTACGTTGAACTCTACTATATTACGGCGTCGGGTACTAGCTCCTACTATACTATCAAGTCGTAGGATTATTATATCCTATTTTAGTATATAGAGAAGTACTTCGAGGATATCGAGCTATCGAAGATACTATAAGAAAATAACTATATTACTACCTAGGGCCTACGTAAGTAGTAGTCGAATAAGGTCTATAGTTTACTTAGCTCGAGGGGAGTCGTTAAATAGGTTTATACCCTCTCCCTTAATTTATTATAGCTATATTTATCGGCTCTAGGTATCGTTATCCTAGCTAAACTTAACGATCTCTCTTACGACCCTATTAGCTATATTCGGATTAGGAGCTATTATATCCGGCTTATCCCTAATAGAGCTAGTATCTTTATCGTCGTCTTTATCCTCTTCCTTCCCGGAATCGACCTAGTCGATTCCGGTACCCTCCGCCTATTTACTAGGGTTAGGATGTTTAGTTTTAGAATTAGTTTAGTCTCTCTCGCCTTTAATAATATCTTCTTAGCTCTCAACTAGACGTCGCGTAGCTTCGTTACTCGATATATTCCTCGCGTCTAGTAGTAGATACAGCGTCTATATCTAGGTACGTAAGGCTAGACTAATACCGATACTCTTATCGGTAGAGCCTAGGTTTTTATTCTATATTACTATAATAGCGATACGGTAGGCTCTAGTAAAGAAATCTACCCGATCTTTCTAGGTTTTATTAAGATCGGCTAGTAGTACGAATCGTACGCGACCCTTAGATTCTAGAAGATTAGATAGTCGGGCGAAGTAGAAGGCCTAGAGGAAGCGCTATATAACTAGGATTTTAACCGGGTCGATATAGTTACCTAATATAGTACCGTCCCGGTTGTATATAGTAAAGGTCTGGATTACCTATATATAGGAATCAAATGGGTGGCCCTTTATATAAGTAAATAATCCGGATAGGTCGTACTACTTATTATACGTAGGCGTACTAGAGAGGACGATAGTAGCCTTAATATAGATTCGCCTTAATACGCTATACTTACTACCCAACTACTTATTAACTACCTAGCCCTTATCGAGGACTAATAACTTAAAGGGAATACCTATTTGGCCCTACTACCGTAACTCTAACGCGGAGATATACCTTAACGGGAGAGGGGGCGTAGCGCCGGGATTCTCTTTTATAATAGTATAGTAGTTTTCCACTTTTACTATTTAGGAGAGGAGGCGCTTACTACCCGACTATATAAACTCGTACGAACAAATAATAATATCTTTCCTAGTAGTATTTAGTTCGTAGGCCGTAGTTCTAGGGTCGTTGAGATAGATCTATAAGAGACCCTTTCCCTATAAGAATAAATTAGTACTATAACTAATCGACCGGGTCGAATTATACCTATATCCTTAAATATACGATCTATAGCATCTGTCTACGTAGATATAATAACGGCGGGGCAAACGATTAGAGACATTCTAGGCTAATCTTTAACTTTATATAGGGCGAGGAGGGCGGAGATAGTTTTACCTAGTCCTATCGGGTCGCCTATAATCCCTCCCCGAAATATGCTCTCTATTAAATACAGTAACTTAGTACTACCGATAAACTGCTACGGATAAGGTTCTATAGTAAGGTATTAAGGAGGAACTATTAGCTAAATATCGTTAAGGGATTTAACTAATACGGACTATTCGTCGCTAAAGTAATCGGTAATACGATATATATTCTTATTAGCTATTATATAGTCCGGCCTATACTACCTTATATAGGAACCCGTATATTTCCGAGCGAGCTCCTTATACTTCTCTTAGATAGCCCTACTATATATACTAACGGGCTTTCTAAACTTTCGGAAGCGGATTACCTTATCCCTACTAAAAGCTTTATAGGCTACCTTACGTCTAAATAGAGTAGCCTCGATTTTATCTTCGGACGTACTTTAGTTAGTTTCTTTATATTCGGATTTAGTTTCCGTATCTTTACGATAATTAGGGTCGTTATCGTTGTCTAACTATATCTCGAATTCTAAGAATATTAGATCCTTAGCGGTATCGTCTATTAGTAAAGCGAATAGTCTATCTAATTAGTCGTCGTTATCCTCTTCTATTAATACGTATTTCTTATTAATCGTAGCTATTCTCTTAGGTCGGTAGGTATCTTTAGTCGGAGTATCCGGGTCTACTACTATTAGGGTATTAGCGGATAGCAATAAATCGACCGGGTCGATTAGGGCGAGAGGGATTAAGGGAGCGCCAGCCTCTACTTAAGGTACGGGACTACTAGTATTTATTTAAGGTAGTAGGTCTATAACGCTTACTATTTTAGTAGTATTAGAAGTATCGACGACCGGTAGGGTAGTAGTATTAGGCGAAAGTATATAGCTAGAGTCGACCGGGTCGACGCTAATAAGAGGGGTAGAGGGAGCGCTAGTAACTACTTAGGGCGCGGGACCGGTAACTCCCGCGGTTTTAGTAACGCCGGAAGTATAAATAACTAGTAGTAGAACGGTAGCGTTTGGAAGAGGTATATAGGCGGAATCGAGCGGGTTAATCTAAGCGACTAGAGGAGTACGGCGCGCTAAAGTAATTTATATTAGCCCGTAGTATCCTTATATACTACTAGTAACGGAGTATTATATACTGAAAAGGTATCTACTAGGTTAAATAAGCTATATTATTTAAGTAAGTCGCCTTTCGAGGTAGGCTATTCCGCGGCGCCTAGTATCCTTATAATTGGATGTATCTAGCTATAGAATATAAAGGGCCTCAACCTATTAGATTAGGGTAGTGAGATCTATAAGAACGGGAAGACTTAGAGATAGTAGTAAGTACTATAGTAGATCGAGAATATAAAGCTAGTAGAGACTTTATTAAGTAAAGCCTTAGGCTACTATACTAGCGTAGGTACTAGTATAAAATAGGTATAATACGGTATATAACTCCGCGTCGGGCGCTAGTAGGGATTACTAGTAACCCGGAACTTGAAGTAATAGATCCGCCTTAAGAACCTTCTAGTAGTAATTCAAATTGATACTAATACTTACTAGTAAGTAGTAATCGTTTTAGATTACTCTATATTAAATACTTACTAGTAAGTAGTAATCGTTTTAGATTACTCTATATTAAATACTACTACTAATACCAACTTTAGTTTTCGACTATATATAATAATACGTATTATAGTAGCAAGGAAACGTAGTACTAGGGAGCTAGATCCCGATACTAGTAAACCTTTTAGGAAAGATAAAAGGGAGCGAATAAAGAAGGCCGTAGATACGGCCCGGTATACTAAAAATAAGGTACTAAAAACGGCACTAACAGCGACGCGTATAGAAGAGGACGACCAAAGTAATATAAATCTATTAATAGCCTCGGGCGCCTAGCTACTTTAGCTACTTAGGTTATAGAGTTTAAACGACCCGGTCGATATAAGCGTAGACGTTAGAAACGCTACGGTCGACGCTAATATAGATATTAATAGTAACGCCCTCTCTAATAGTCTCTTAACTTTAGCCGTGGACAGAGAAAGGGACAGGGTTAGCGATAGCGATAGATAGGGTGAAGAGGAAGGTAGCTATCCTAATAGCGTAGCTTCTAGCTCGGTCGAAATTATTAAGCCGTCTACCTCTATAGATATAGCCGATAGAGATAGTATAGAGAGGGAACTATCGTTAGCGGATATTAAAGCGTCCCTAATCGACCGGGTCGGTTTTAGAGATAATAGGAACGCCCGGTTTAGTTTTTAAGATAATAGGACCGATATATAAAAGCTAAAGGTACGCCGCCCGTTAGATACCCTTCCTAAGTAGCGAGGAGAGGCGTCTTAGACGAGATTAGTTACGCCGGCGATACCTAAACGACGAAAAACGTTATAGTCTACTAATAACTCGCCTTCTATACCTAGACGTATAGCTAAGGGATTAGCCTTATCCCGCCGATCTAACGGTACCCTAAAGGTAACGAATAAAGATTTTAGAGATACCGGAGAAGTAGGGGTTAATATACTACGCCTTAACGCGGAACTCTCCGAGAGACGTAGCCTACCCTATATAGATATAGAGACGGAGGACGACGGTTAAGAAGAACTTATAGAAGACGGACGAATTATTAGGATCGAAGAGGGCGTAAGTAGAGATAAGGCGTAAATCTCTAAGGCGGTAAAGGCGTCTAGCTACTTTAATACTCTATCGGCGCGAGGCGTTTATAGTATAGTATAAGTAATCGCGATATACGTAAGTAGACTCTATTAAAATCGACCGGGTCTATTCTAATACGTATATAGGAAAGGATACCTACGACTAGGGGAGAAGAGTTAATTATAAATTATAAGTTTAATCTAGTAGCGACGGACACGAAGGGCGTACGCTAGGAGTACGTAGAATACGTAAATAGTAAGTTCGTCGAAGACCTAAACGATAATCGAGGTAAGGGCGATATAGTATAGAAAAGAGAGAAGAGGGAGAATACGAGTAAGAGACTACTATATAACTACTAATTCTATAGTAAGAGGAAGATACGTATAAAGAGAAGATTACTTAGGGGTACGGTAGTATAGCGGAGATACTAGGAGGAGAATAGGGAGCTAATACCGAATAGATAGGGTAGTAGTAGACGATAACCGCGCTAGCGTATAAAACCGACCCTAGTAAAAGAACTAGATAGGGCTGAGGTTACTAAGCGCAAGTTAGAGGAAGAGAGTAAGGGTAATAGCTTAGTAAAGAAGAGGAAAGTAAGTAAGGGAGATAGAGGTATATTAGATACGCTAATAAGTAGGATAGATAATAAGTAAACGGCGGGCGTAGGTAAATTCGACCCGGTCGATTAAGTACTAGGTAGTATAGTTCTTATATAGTAACTCGTACTAAATACTAGTATACGCGGAAGAGGTCTACCAAACGGTATTTAATTATTAAGCTTAGAGGGTAGGGGTACGGTCCCTACCTCCTAGAATATAGCGAGGATACTCTTAGTATCGAGGCGGGGCTTCTTACGATACTCGCGGAAGGACCTATTATCTAATTCTTTAAACTAATCCTTCGATATCGTCTCTAACCCGGGTCTAAATACTATTAATTTATAGAATATTAAGAGTCGCTTACGGTGGTAATACTCCTCCGGCGTACCCTTTCGGTCGAGATATAACTTGACGCGAATAGCGAGGTTCGTAAAAAGGGCTATAGTACGATAAGTATTAAGAGGCTAGTAAAAGAGTAAGATAGGCCTTATATATATAGTAGTACTTTCTAAGGGGGGTAGACTTGGTAATATCGATATAGCCTTATATATATTACTAGATATTAATAAAGTTTTCGGGTAAGAACCGGCTAGTAAAATAAGTAGCTAGGGTTTATAGGTCGGTAATATTAGAAAGTAGCATATCTATTTCCTTCTACTTCGAGACGTATTCCTTTATATAGTTAGTATTAACTTAGTATATAACTCGACCGGGTCGATATTAGTAGAGGATATAGGTTAATTATACCTCTATAAGTTCAATAGTATGATACTAGTAGTTTTTATAGACGTCTTAGAACTTAGCTCGTACTATATTTACTAAGTCGCTATCGGGTTCGTACTCCCCCCCTATTATTTCGGAAAGTACCCCCTCCTATCCTTACTAGGTATTACTAAGGAAGATATACCAACGTATTTCCCTATTAAGGGTACGAGTAAAACGATCCTCTAAGACTACCGGGTCGTTTAATAGATAATTAGAAATATACCCGCGTTTACGCTTACGTCGGTTTATTAGTTAAGATGTACCTAGGAGGAGAGTACGACGTTTCTTACGGATTTCGAGTATTAAAGGGTTGGCTCTACCTTTATATTCTATATCGGTATCGCCAAAAGGGTTATACTCTTAAGAGATAGTAGAGCTTATACTAGTTTCGTTAGAGGAATTACTAGTAAAGGACTCTATAATAACGATATAGCTGGAAAATAGAAGGAGTTAATAGAGAAATCGACCCGGTCGGTTTTAGGTAGTAGGGACTAAGTTTAGTTGGTTAGAGAAATCGACTCGGTCTACTACTAAGAAGGTACTAGTACTATTTAATAGTAGTAGTCCTCTAGTAGTACTATCGTGTGTCCTAAACTAGTACTAGGGGGGTTAGATATATATACGATATCGATTCGAGTAGTACCCCTTATTACTACCTCTACTACGACTAGTAAGTACCCTATAATAGGCCCGGGGTAGTAGAGATATAACCTAAGGGCCTAAAATTAGAACTTACTCTATTTCAAGTTAGTAAACTATAGGAACCTTACTATAGTAGTAGTAATTTTCGCGAGGTTAACAAGAGCCTACTTCGACTAAGGCTACTACTACTAGTACTAAGTCTTAGGCTCCTTTTTAGTAGTACTACTAGTATTATACGAAGAGATCCTATACTTCCTCGTTAATATTATATTCTTTTACACCTACCCTTTATCGAAATCTATTAATTATATCTTTAAATCGTTACTCTAAGTCCTTTCCTAATACTCCGAGTCCTATTAGGACTACTCGGTAATAAGTTAATTAGAAGAAATACCGTACCTTGCCCTAGTCTACTACGCGAGAAAAGCCTACTACTCTTTATACCTAATTAAGTGGCCAATCTATTACTAGTAGTAGTAGTAGAAGTTCCTCGGCCTTTGAATTTATAGAGGAGCTACCGAATATTCGAGAATTAGGTACTCTCTATAAGCTATTAAACCCTCCTACCTATAAAAGGAAGTATCAAGTACAGAAAACGGTTAATAACTTATTCTATTACTACGAAGATTCTACCTTTTATAAGTAGCTAGGTCTCTTAATATACGAGCTAGAGATATCGTTAGTAGATCTTACTAGGGACTAACGTATTATACTTCTAACTTTATACCACTTTACGGTAGCTATAAAGAAAGATATTATAGAGGTTCTTAGTATTAACTAGTCTACGGTATCTAACGTCAATATCGGTTTTAAGATGTTTAGAACCCCCTTAAAGGATACCCGACCTAGTCGAAAAGGGGTAGATTATATAGAGGTTAATAAGCTCAATTAACTACTTCTTTTTATAACCGCTAGGGCTACTAATCGCCGGATAAGCTATATAGAGATATCTATAGCCTTACTACTTATTAACTAGTCTCCCTTACGAGTAAGTACTAAATTATATAGCTATATTCCGTGTACTAACTAAATTTATAGACGAAGAGAGCCCTTAAAGATTAACTCGGCTTCCGTAAATACGTCCCTTGTTACGAAGAGTTACTTACTCGGAGGAAATAAAATACCCGCTATATAATATACCTAGGGCGTATAGATTAGGGTAACGCCGAGTTCACTAGAATTATTTACGCCGGCGTAACGTCCTTAGATAACAATCTAAAGATGGTTTAGGATAGGGTTTTATACCGCCCTAGAGAGGAATATTATCCTAATTATATTTAAGCTGGATACCGCTCTAGGCGCTATTTAGTCGTATACTAGGCTGCTACTTATAGCGATTACTATATAGATCTTATTACCTTACTACTAAAATATAAGATAAACTCTAAGAACTATACGGCTTTCGTCCTTAAATAGTACCTTTGGCCATTCTACGTTAAGATAACGGAAGTATATAGCTAGGTATTACTACTTAAGAGTAAATACCCTAGCTATAAAAGTATAGCTTTAGATTAGCGAATTAGGAATAACCTTTAGGTTATTACTTACCCTCCTAGCTTACTAGATCTCAACTGGCTTAAGTGCTATTAGGCTAAGTTAAAACGCCGGCTTTCTCTTATAAACCTACCGCCCTTAGTCCGTAGCGAGATCGAGGCTTTTTATAATAGTTAGTAGGATAATATTTATAGTAAGGAGCGCTAAAGGAAGCTTATTACCTCGATACCTAAGCGAGTTCAGGCCGTTATTAATACTAAGAGTAGTTATACTAAGTACTAAGTATATATACTCATGTATATATACAGAGGAAGAGAGTTTTTTCTTTAGTAGTTACTAGCTAAAATATCAAAAAATTTTGGTTCGGATTAAGATAATATAATTCAAGTATTCTCTTATAGTTTGCGATATACTAAGCGGTTAAAAGATAGTTTTAACGAAACTATCGTTAATATTAGATTAGAGGAATAAGAGGTAAGGTATTATATACGGTATATCGGGTAGTACTATCCCCGATGTCGACGGGGTCGATTTTGAGGCGGTTACGTCTTAAACGATTATATAACCCGGTAGGACGGTTAAGCGTATAATTATAATTAGAGGGGTAAGAGGACTATAATTATAAACGGTATACTAGGTAGTACTATCCCCGATATCGACGGGGTCGATTTTGAGGCGGTTACGGCTTTACTAATTATAATACCCGGTAGGACGGCTAAGCGTAGATTTAAAATTAGAGGGGTAAGAGGTACGTATTTATAAACGGTATACTAGGTAGTACTATCCCTAATATCGATAAGGTCGATCTTAGGGCGTTTACGTATTTACTGATTATAAAACCCTATAGGATAGACAAGCGTATATTTATAATTAGAGGGATAAGACGTATAGACTTATAGATAATTTATTAGGCGGTACTATCCCTAGTATCGATAGGGTCGATCTCAGGGCGCTTACGTATTAACTAATTATAGGATCCTATATAGCCGACGAGCGTAAGATTAGGATCCTAGGGTTTAAGCTTTTTACTAAAGGGATAGATATATAGCAACCTATACGTTATTAATAACCGTTTTTCTACGGTGAAATAACCGAATGTTAATAGTTATATAACCGTACTTAATCGATAACGTATTAATATCAAGATAAGGAAAAAACTATAGTATATACTATATACTTATTACTTACGACGGTTATATAAGATAATAGTATAGGGTGGAAAATATTAAAAAGAGTTTCGACGTTATCTAAGTTATTAGGATTTTTACGAATATTAGTAAGAACGGTTGTCATGGGATACTATATAGTTTTATAGATATACTATGAGTATCTAGTATTTATACGGCTTCTAGGGTTTACAAAACAGCTACGGTTAAAAAAGTCCTCACCCCGCCGCTATGTGCCATTCAACTGCCATCTCCAAGTAAATGAAAGACCAGGACTGAGCGATCAATTCTGCTACAATCCACGCACCACAAAAAGAACTGAAGTCAACAAACAGCCTTACACAAACCAATCAGTCAAATCCCGCACCCAAGATTCCGGGGAACTTGGATGATCCTTGTCTAGCCTCTTTCGGGGCATCTAATACGGGCGGGTGAGCGGTAATCTTTAAGCCTCATTCTTCCGCGTTTCAGACGTTGATTTGCTGGTATCGACTCTGCCTCGGTGACGTGAACCATCTGTTGAGTTGCGGCCTCCGATCTGCTTCGCTTCTTCTTTTCAACTGCCTTTGCGCGATTGGTTGAGGCGGATTTGAAAGAACGGTCGAGAACTAGAGGAAGGGGAATCTTGAAGGGAGACACGTCGTCAGGGCTACTCTCACACAAGCGCCCTGAACGGACGACGCTACTACTGAAGGTCAAATTCCTTCTTCTTCTGCTTCTTCTGCTTCTTCTTCTTCTTCTTCTTCTTCTTCTTTGCACACGTCTGCGGCAACACGTTGCAACCCTCGGAACCATCACACTGCCTTCCTCCTGCGGTACAATACAATACGCCTCCTAGGCCATCTAGCGCACGTGTATACCCTCGGCGACAGCGCATGCTTACGACCCTCGACCACAACCACGGCATTGAAACATTAGTGAGCAGGGAGTGAGAAAAGATGGACGACAAGTTGGCCAAGATACTTGCCACGTCTGATTTTGAGGAGTGGCGAGCTGGGTTGTGGAGGGAGATCAGTGCCGAGGCTATTGCGCATGGGTGGGTTGAGCGGAGAGATGTTAGGGAGGACGGGACTGTTAACCCGGAGAGTGCGAGGTGGGGACAATTGTTTTTGAGGTTGGTATGTTTGATATTCCTTTACTATTTTTGATTTTGATTTTGCGGTTGGTGAGAGTGTTAGAGTGTTAGATGGGATTGGAGGTGGTGGCAAAGGGGAGATATGGGGATGAAGCAGGCAATACTAACGATTGTGTGCAGGTGGAGATACGATATCTCTTTCGCTATCCAGTTTCGAGATCCGTACACGCACGATTCTTACACCCAGTGCCGAAGTCGTTGAAGAGGGTTGATGTTGGATACTTGTCATTTCATACCTCGCCGAATCCTACACCCACGGACAAGGCATTGTTCGAAGTACGGAGAAGTAAGGTTCCCCGTTAGATCAAGACTAGAGAAACTATGCTAATACAATTGGTGCAATAGAAGAACTCCTCGATTGGCGTGAAGCCGGCGGTTGTCCGCCTAGATCCGTGCCGAAGAAACCTCCAAACAGAAGTCCGAAGGCTCGTTAAGATAAGGAATGATACAACCTGCGATACTACACTTATATCTGCGTCTTCTCCGGCATCTGGACCTTCTCGATGTCACGATGCAAAGATATATTACGAACATGATTTTCGGCGCTACAATTGGGGCAGACGAAACTTAACCAGAGAGAATAAGAACAATGAACGGGACGGTGTACATGGAGTTTTGGGTTTTGGCATGGTTCTTTCAATGTTTGAAGGAGCATCTCAGCATAGCGGGCGTGGCGTGGATATACCCCTTGGACCATTGGCGGTACACGTCTATTTCTTATATCTATATTATTATTATCATGACATACATTTGTTTCCGCGCTTCAATCTCTTACCCAGACTGAACCTGAAGGCTACTTTCTCTGCTTCTTGTGAGATGGATATGGACTGAAGCATTTTTTTATGTTTGGGCTTCTCCGTCTACTCCTTACCTCCGTATTCTAAGCGCCTTGGGCACGACAAAGTGTGATAGATCCAGTAAGAGATGAGAAATGTCGAAAGGTCGGAGGGGCTCAATAAGCGTATATCTCATGCTTCGGTCTTAGATACTAAGTTAATGAATCAAGATATGTATATAACGTTGGATTGGTATTGAGAAAAACAGAGTCAAAAGTCACGTTTCTATGTTTGTCTTCAAGTTGTGGTCAGTTTCCTTGGGTTATTCGCATCCATTCAGCAACAACATCACATCAACGTCTCTCTGTTTCGTCCATCCCCATCGTCTTCTCGCCAGAGCCACAACACCCCACGTTAGATATGAACCTGGTTACTCGACCTCGCGTCAATTCATCGACAATGAATGATTGATACGCGATTCAACACGGTGTCTGGGAATTAAGTCTCTTGCCGAGGTGATAACTTGGTATCAGCTCATTTTTATCTCCCAAAGCCGGGGTTCAGATTGAGATAAGAATAGATACGCTTTCACGAAGCGAGCCGCAATAATGCTGTGTTTTCGTTAGACTCAGCATAGCAAAGTACATCTTACCCCGTGTGCCCGCAACCGAGGCCAGATATCAACCTGCATATCATCAACTCTGCGGCGGAATTTTACATGCTCCAATTTTAGAAATAGAAGCAGCCCAGACGGCCCGGTCCTTTCAGACCACCGGGCTTTTGCGGCTGTGTTCAAGGTTGTCTGCTCAACAATCACATGCACGAAGCAAAACCTGTGGTATGTCTTCAAAATGATCCAACCCATCCATGCGTTGACTCGGCTAACAACGTCCCTTTCTGTCCACCATATTCCCTCCATTCTCACTTTGAATATACACATTTGAAGCCGGAGCTCAGCTTATGTTTAGTCTTGATACGAAGGACCAAAGGACTAAGAATTCCTCAAATCCCCATCTAGTCGTGCAATTCGACCAAGACAGCGTGCATTATTACCACTCCGGATCATACATGCTCGACCTCCAGAACATCAATATTTCGCAGGTTCTTTCTTTTCCATAAGGGGCACTTCTATTCGAGGGTAGCGCGGGCTATGTCCGACCTGTCCGACCCTGAGGTAAATTCAATTCCCATTGAAAGCTCTTCTTGAATTTGCCTAGATCTACCTAGAACTAGTGAGCCAAGACAAAGGACCTGTCTTATCATCATATGAGGTTGACGGGTGGAACATCAGGTTGATTATCTCAAGGTTATCGAAAACGCTGTGATAACTCCGAGTTTCTTGTCCCATTGGGCGACAGTTCCTAGTCTTTAACAACGTCAATCACAAGACTCTCTGCTTCAGTCCTTTTAGATCACCTCCACCGAAAATGGCCTTGCTAGAATGAGATTGCTTGTGGGTTGAGCCGTTTGCAGTACGAAAAAGCTCACGCCAAGTCAGGACCGACTTTGCTATAATTTGTGACACCAGCACCGGCTGATATGCTACTAATCAACATCTTTCAACATTCTCTTCTTCATCTTTCTTCCATCCTCTCATATCCTCTCATATCCTTTATTGGCCCAACCATTCCCCACTCTGAAAATGAGGTTCTTCACTCTGGCAGCAACTCTCCTCCCACTGGGCGCCTTGGCATCTCCTGTAGCGATACCAGTTGAAGCCGAAGTCTCGGCACCACAAGCTGGTTACTGCGATATTGTTGTTCCATTTGGTTCAGCTGTCAATTGTCAGGCAACGGCCGATGAAAAGTCCGCTACAGTCTATAAATTTAGCACGCAGTTCTATGTGCCATTCGAGTGCTTCACCACTTATTCTGGGTGAGACCAATCCACGAGAAAGTCTGCTATCGGCAAGGTTGACGAGATTATAGCAATGCTTGGTACCGGACCAAATCTCCAACGGCGTATGCATGGTGAAGGAGAGAGATTTGGTCGAGGGACCGCTATGTCGAGGTATATTTCCGCCACTAAATACCCGATGGCAATGGAGCTGCTGCTGACTGAATGTGACAGGAAATATCTTGGGTGTTATTTGCTAGATCATTTTCACCTACCGAACCACGGATCGTTTCTATTGGTCGCCTACCATAATTAGGCTTGGGAGTTTTTGAGTGTTCGTCTCAATTCTTGCAGATACCCTGAGTGACATTTCTAGCTTAGCTTTCTTCTACATTGAATTTAGAATTCCCTTTGGACAAGATTTTCTCGTCTGCCAGAGGTCTTCCCAGGAACCTCACAATCCCTTCAAACTTGAAATTCCGCGCTCATTCAGAAGTTGTGAAATTGTAGAAATGAAAATAATCTGAAAGGCGCCAGGTTATTATGGTCTATATATTGACGTTGACTTCGTGAAGTCGACACTAACAACTTCAAAGTCCGGACCAAACTAGAAGCGATACGGCTTGGGAAATCGGAGAATAGGTCTTGATACATAGTCTTACTATGTTTTGACAAGGTCTGCGCTCCTTGCTATCGTGAGGCTGAGGCTGCAATACCGAGGCGCTCACAAGGATTGGCTTTTTTGCCCCGCCGCTAGTATGCTCGCTAGAATAACTGGAATCTCTTAGCATCTATGTGTTTCTCTAACTACATGTCAAGGCCATAATAACGTTCCTCTTTGAATACCTGCCCTCCAACTACTTCTGTATATACGCCAACTTCACCTCTTTCTTCTCTCCAACAATCACACAACTACTTACTTTGCTTCACCACGAGCATGGCATCCGCAACGGGACAATCGAAGAAGCGTCTCGCACTCGCCATCATAGACTACCTCAACACCTCCGTATCCGACGGCTCAATCGCCAGTGAAGAAGCCGAATCCATTGAGATCGCCACGAACTGCATTGCCGAAGCCTTTAAGGTAGACCCATCAGATGAGGTCGCAACCAAAGACGCTCTAGGCGGCCAATCACTACTAAGCATCTACTCCGTCTACGAGAAGCTGAAGGGCAAAACCACAGCAAGCACAGCTGGTTCCAGTAGCGCAGCAGAAGCCCGTCCAGCAACACCCGCCACACCAAACGGACCAGCCGCCGGCGCACTAGACGACAAGACAAAGGCCGAAGCCGAGAAATTCAAGGGTCAAGGAAATGCAGCAATTCAGAAGAAAGACTACGCAGCCGCGATCGACCTCTACACAAAAGCCCTGGACCTAAATCCTCTACACCCTATCTACCTCTCCAACCGCGCTGCTGCTTACTCGGGAGCTGGAAAACACGAGGAGGCGAAGAATGATGCTGAGATGGCTGTTGCTGCAGACCCCACATTCGCAAAGGCATGGTCGAGACTTGGTCTGGCAAAGTTCGCTTTGGGAGATGCAAAGGGTAGTATGGATGCTTACAAGAAGGGTATCGATGCTGAAGGCCAAGGTGGAAGCGCCGCCATGCGCAAAGGCTACGAAACAGCGAAACAGAAGGTCGAAGAAGAAAACGACGATTCGGCAGACGACGACGCAATCGGTGCACGCGACGGTGGAAACCCATTCGGCGGAGGAGCAGGCGGTATGCCCGACCTCTCCTCTCTGGCAGGCATGTTTGGTGGTGGCGCCGGCGGTGCAGGAGGTATGCCGGGCGGTATGGGTGGGTTGGCTGAGATGATGAAGAACCCCATGATGGCGAAGATGGCACAGGATTTGATGAGCAATCCCGAGCAGATGGCCGCGTTGATGAACAATCCTATGTTGAAGGGTATGATGGGCGGTGGTGGAGGAGCTGGCGGCGCTGGAGGCGGTGGTGGTGGAATGCCAGATATGTCGGCTCTGATGAATGATCCTAACATTGCGGATATGGCTAAGAAGTTCATGGGAGGAGGCGCTGGGGGTGCTGGAAGGGGTTCGGGAGCTTAAGTGGATAACGACATGATGAAATGATGGATATGAGATAGAAATGCATAGATGAAGACGATCAGTTCAGTCTTCCTGACAAAGTTCGATATTGGAATTGCAAGAAGTATGGGTCTATTTTGATGGTAATGTTCTGAATTCATCATACTTCAGGCGGACTAGCAACGCGATACCGCGAATAAGTACGGCTGGATAGGTCTATCGAGTCTTTTTCGTTTCAAGACGCGTAACTGAATGTACAGCAACGTTCGTCTTTCAAGACTCATTTTGCATTTGAATCTAAGGTGGCTTTTCTTCTAGAACACCACCAGCTACAAATTCTGGCCTTGGTACTCCATCCTTCGCTTTCCGTCCCGTGTCATTTCCTTCATTTGCTGCTTCTGTGGTATCTTCATGCCCTCTGAATCATTATTCGGAGCATCGTCCCGCTGAGTATACTACTCGCCATCTCTCCATCAGCAGAGCTATCTGCTTGACAATCGTTCCTGCCCAGCGGCTTGCGTTCCTTTCAATGACTCTCCTCTATTGCCAGATGTCAATCAAATACCTCTCAATTGTAATCCAACTTCCACAATCCATCCCCCAGATAATGATAGGTATTATCCAACGCCGCATCCTTTCCCGTCTTCTTAATATCCCCCGTACTCCTACTCAACACCCCAACCAAACAAGCATGCTCCTTCCCCTCCGCCTCAACAACAACAACATCCCCCTGCTGCAACTCTTCAGTCCCGTACTTTGCATCCTCACCCTCATTCTCGTCCCCAGGTAACCGGCCCCCTTGACTCGTAAGCCCAGGCGCCATCATCGGTGCCCCAGAAAGTACGAAACGAATAGCACCCCGATCACATCTCAGCCTATGAAAACACTCGGGAAACCGATGCACCAAGGCCAAATGCGGAACGACCAAATCCTTCGCCCAAATATCCTTGTTATTCACCTTCGTCCTCTGCAACGTCCTCTCATGCCGCGGTTCCGGCACCTCGTAGAATAACGGGTAACTCTCCTTCGTAAGCGGATCGTGCATGACGTAGAAATTGTGTTTTGGGAGTTGTTTTTCTTCGCCTGCGGCACCGGTGGTTCCGACGTCTACTTTAATGCATTCGAGTTGGGGACGTTGGCCTTTTGGGCGCTTTGTGGTGGAGAGGAAGATTTCGTCGATGTGGGGGGTTAGGAGGGGATAGAGTTCTTGGATGCGGTCTTTGAGCATGCTTTCGACTTTTCCGGCGGCGTTTGATTTTTTGCCGGTGCATTTGCTGGGTGGGTGTTAGTGAGGAGTGAGGAGGGGAAAGAAGTGGACATACTCCTTCTTGAAGAGAGACATGATTGCGGTTGTGGAGTGGAGTGACTTGTTGTTGTTGTTGTGTTATTCGAAGCTTGAAGACGAAAGTGAATTTGGTGGGATGGATTTCCACCGATAGTACCCCTCATAAAATACGGACTAAGGTATAGAACGCATACATAACGGAGCTCTTACTCTGCCTTCAGCTTCGTGTTCTCGCTCTGGGTCTTTTGTAGTTCTACTCTTGTCACTTTATTACTATCGTGAGGTCTGGCTTCTATTGTGGTTCAGATCGTCTGGCTGCCCACTACACGATGGTGTGCTACTCTCTCCACCAGGAAACCGCGGAACAGACGCTTTCACGATGGCTGCGTGCCGTACTTATATGGACTTCTGCCTCATCAAGCGGTATTGCTACTGTGATCAACTATCAACATTTCCCAGAAATTCGCCTTCAGCCTCATTTAGGTGACTTCGCCGACCGCCTTCAAGACCTGACCGCGCCAGGCCTTCAGTCAGAATTTTGATAAGACTCCATGTCCGCTTGCTCTGTTCTGCATCGCCATCAATAGTCCATCGTTTGCCCAATGATAACGAGAATCAATACGGAGCGTCATGAAGAACAGCGTCTTTGATGGACTCATCCTCACTTCCACGACAGTGACCCATCCACGATTCATCACGTCAAGCGAGCGCTGGTCGCAACCGATTGTCCAACGAGGAGTAAGCACGAAGAACTCTCCAGCAACTAGAGCTGTGAGGATGAAGTAGCAGGAATCAACTACGGTGGAGGTGGGTGGTATGGAGAAGTTTTTCTTCCTCACGATCCCGTCCGCAGACGAGTCCGGCGATGAAAAAAATTTGTAGCTTCTCTTTGATTGAGCGTGTCATCCTTAGTGCAGGGGCCATGCTAATCTTCTCTGTATCGTTTCAAATTGACTGTGAAGAAGTTAGCAAAGGATTTTTAAAGAATGTTGGAAGTTTGGATTGCGTACCCAAATGAACCCCGAAGGGATCTGAAGAGAAAGAAAAGTGTGTGGGCGAGGGAAACGAGCGGCTTAAGTATCCGAGGATCGAAAGCTTGGACCACTGATGAGTAAGCTGAAGTGGAACTCTTTTGCCAAGTCTCTATAACAGAGGCATCTGATTGGCTGTAGATCATGTGACTGATCTTGGCGCAATCTTAATTGTGGATATCAGTGTTCCATCACATTCTATGGAATTTCTGGCCTGAAGCTCGAGGCACCCACGGCAGTGTTCTTCGGAGTTACGGATGACGGAGAGGAATCAAGCGTCTTTGGAGGCTCTCAATGAGCTCAATTACTACAGACAGGAATTTGACGCAACATAACTACGAATCCAGAAGCCATGCAAGATTCGCTCCAGGGCGGTGCTCGTGAACCTCGGTTTCAATGCATTCAGAATCGATTTTGATCTGGATTTGAATCTCAGGGACTGCTACAAATACGACGCAGTAATATTGGTATGCCAAATCAGCGCCATCAGATCTTGAACTCCATCCCAACCATATCTAATAAGCCCTTTGCAGCATCAATAATGTCCTCATCCGGCCTGGCTGTTCGGCCTGCCACATCTAACACCTTAACTACAAGGGGATACAGCCTCATTAAATGTCTCTTCCCATTACTCTTCACCCCCTCCGCCTCAGGAATTGCCTTTGGCTCCGTGAACAACTCCGTCATTCGCCTCAACACGAATAGTAGTTCCTCTCTTTCACTCTGTGGCTGTGGCATATATTTCCCTCGGAGCGGCTGATCGGCAATGTAAGCCTTCAAAGGCAATGCCGCACGAAGAAGCAGATATGGTGTGGCTGCTTGTGCGAGCTTAACTCGTGGTGGTGATGAATCGTGTTTTGCGCTAAGAGAGATGAGGTCGTTAAAGGCTTGATAAGCCATTACGCCTCGTATGGTCGGATCTGGATCGTAAGTTTTACCAAAACGTATGGCGCACAAGTCTTTCAGAGGCTCGCTGTCGAGGTTTGGAATTTCGCAATCTTGGGCGGCGTGGATGAGGGAGCTTTCGAAAAGAGCGCGGGTGTACTTTCGGCGTGTCGTGTCTGGGATGCTCGTCGAGCCCAATGCTGGTATGATTAAGCTGTTGTACTTGATGAGGGAGGCAACATCGAAGTCTTCATGTTCGAAGATGGGAGTGGATGATGGTGCACTATCAATATCTGCAAAAATGTTGATCAGCTAAATTTGCCCTCCCAATGGTCGAAAGTCCAAATATCCCTTTCGAGTTGGTTTTCCTCGACTTGAGTTCAATATCGATAAATCTCTGGCGACCTGGTTGGCCAAGATCCCCGGAAATTCACCGATATCGATGTAGAGGTAAGGCACATGTCATGAAGAGAAGAATAAGCCGACCTACCCGCTCGTGTTATGCCACGGCCGCACTGCACAACTGCCTCCCAGTACTTCTGCGACTGTTCGACGCCCAGCCCAACGTCGAACATGCGAGGAACGGTTTGTTCGAGCACAATCAGTAGTGTAGACGTAGCTTTCTGCCACAGACATGGAGCCTTGCCCTGCTTCTGCCATTGATATTTCCGGCCGATTGGAAGCTCCAGATTCGTGATGAGCATGAGCAGTGAATTTTCGAAAATACCATCGCAGCTGGCATGCTGGGCGACAAAAGTTTGTGCAAGTTCCATTGAAGCCTTTGCAAAGGCGACAAAAGTAAGTCCAGTCGACTCCATCTCACCTTTGCCAGCCTCGAAAGGGAGGCCAACAAAGCGAGCCAATAGACCGCAGATGGTGGCAGGGCCGCCCTCTAGGTCGGTTCGCAACATCGATAGACATCCCAGAACCTCTCTTTGCAATTTGGTCAAGGAATCCATATCGCTCGAAAAGGATGGCAGCTTTGACCTGCGTACCGCCAGCTCCAAGTTGTCAGCAATGTGACGAATAGCTTCTGGTTTGATGTCGGACTCAGTCAGGCGATACACTTCCTTCAATGACCGAACATAGGCTTCGAGTGCTTCCTGGTCCGCATTTGACACTGGGTGAGGGTTTGATTCGGGAAAATGTCGAGCCCAAATTCCCGCGGCTCGCTGAACAGACTCGCTACCGATAGCTTTCGGTTTTGGAACGTTGGATAGCAGCTCCGTCAGCGAGGCATAGACAGCAGCATTCAGATCCTGGATATAGCAACCAAGATAAGCCGTCAAGGTCTCCATCAGCCTTTGCCAGATGCGTTGAAATTGAGAACATTGTGCGATCGCAGGGAGATAACTAGCAATCAGCTTGTTGGAGCCTTCCAACATGAGTTTCGAGGTGACAATGTGGCCTTTGACTATTGAGACCAAGTCATCAGAGTACGGACCGTCTGTTGTCGGGGTCAAGCCATGGTACACATCGGCGTCGGATTTCAGCATTGGGAGGAGGATGGTCCATAGGCAGAGTTGCCAGGCATCTGAAGAAATCTCGTCGCCATGATTATCGAAAATTCGTAAGATAGTGTGTATAGCGCCTGCATGGAGAATCAGCTGAGGTCATGTTTCAAGATATTACCC
Organism: Venturia nashicola; assembly: GCA_004522665.1. NCBI lineage: Eukaryota > Fungi > Ascomycota > Dothideomycetes > Venturiales > Venturiaceae > Venturia > Venturia nashicola. Next base: position 932,367 of record SNSD01000009.1, read on the forward strand.
CCTCCCCCCCTAAAATATACATCTATAAATATATAAAGATAGATTCATGGCAATTCTTCCGGAAGAAGTTGCCAGAATACTATCAATACTGATTTGAGATCGAACACATGGTATCAAGAATACTGATCTGATGACTTCACGCACCTGTACGAACCTCCTCTCGAGGATCTGTAGTCATATCGCTAACGCGGCGGAGAAGAAGAACCCATAATGCTGCTTTGGATTCCTTTCTTGCGTAGTCTCGCAATTCTTCGCCCATTGCTTCGGCAGAGATATCAGAACCGTGATGGACCCCATTGGAAAGCTCATCGAGTGATTCTTTAGTGGTCTGGCTGTACAGGAGATCCGAGAGCTTCCAGAACAGTGTTGTAGTCTAAGAATTCTATAAGTAGCGTTCAATAATCCATCCCAAGTTGACCTACTGTAAGGGAGACATTCAAGTCTTGGACTTGATTGCTGAATTGGTAGATTGTCTCCACCAAGGTCAGCAAGCAGGAGTCAGGTACGAAGGATAGGAAATCTGAACAAATGAGTTGGACTGAGCCGAAGGCTGACCGTCCCAATGACACAGTACATAGCGAAGATCTTGATGGCGTCTCAGTGATTTGTGCCGATTCAAACACACTGCCAATGACGCTGAATACAGAGGTCCAGCCTTCCGTCAATGAGTCACCAGTCTGCTCAAGTATGGCTCTCAGCGTCTCCAGAGCTATTGAATGGACTTCGTTTGCAGTGTCGTCGGATTGATGAGGTCTCCTTGTGATAGTGTTGCACAGCAATGAAAGTGCAGACAGCGATCGACATTGAACCTCGTTTTGCTTTTCGGCTTCCTCTTCTGCCGAGAAGTTGATAGTGTCCCGAGTCAGGCGACTTAAAAGTTCGGCTGCCAGGAGGCGAGCGGTGCTTGGGTTGTCACGCTGCATGGCGACTGCGGTAGTCGTGGATATGAACAGCTCCCAACCACTTTCCGCCGGATCATTGGTGGTGAATCTGTCCACGTTGCCAGAGACAAGCTCGCGTATTTTTGAGAGCGCGAAGATAAAGTCTTTATCAGTGGAGTCGGATGTTATTGATGACCTCGAAAAGCTAGAAATTCGACGATGTTGACCACCTGGAGTTGGCGGTGGTGTCGACTTCGGTTCCTCGGACGGCTGCTTCACATCGACAAAAAGGCAAAGCGATCGAAGGATCTGAACGAAAGAGTCATTGGGAAAATCGACGGTACTCTCGAACAATCGGGATACTGCAGCTTGTATGGCATTGATCTCCGAGGCAATGACATGTAGCTGAGGAGCCTCCCCGGATGATGATACAGTCGTCTGGGATCCTTGCCTGATCATAACTGGCCGCAGACTGGAGCTCGCCATCACTTTGTCGGCTTGCTGCAAAGTCTCGAATATTATGCTCCACGAGGTTTCTAGAGTTGGCCCAAGTGCAATGGCAAGATTGAGGAGTGCTCTCAAACATAACAAGTTTCGTGAACTCAAGGTCGGCTCCCCTGAGTCTATGGATGTCCTTCGACCTCGGTCTGGCAACAAAGTTGAAGCCTGGTTGACAGCTTGACTGACCAGGTTCTCCACATTCATGAAGCCTCCTTTTGCGTGGTTGGGGCTTTGGGCCGAGTGAGGCACTGCAGTCGTTAGTTGAAGTCGCCTTTCCATCTACTGGAGGTTCAGTCTACGCCCTAAACTGGGGTCTTTGAATCTAGGACCGGCTCGATAAAGTTCTGGAAGTGTTTTCTAATCACATCGCTGGAAATTTATCGATATCGATCCTGGGTCGACGTCGACACACCAGGTATGATATGAGATGGACTGACCTGAACCGGAGCTCGCAAGCACGTGCGAAGGGACGGCTGCTTTCCCTAGGGTTGTTAAAAAAGCGTCTCTAGGTGTCGACATTCGCAATAATCCAGCAACTTGAGCAAACTTCTGGAACGCTCTCACCAACGCTCGGTAATGCTCAGAGTCTAAAGAAGCATAGAAGAAAGTTGAGCAGCTTGCAAGAATAGCTGGCCAACAATCGTCCACCAGCTTAGCAGCGGTCTGAATAGCATTCAAGGCTGGATGGTTCTCGAGAAGGAGAGGATTTACTGGTACGCTTCGTTTCTTGTAGGAATGTGACCTCTTTAGCGAAGAACTAGCTTGGTCTCCCGTATCAGCAGATGTCTCTTCTTCCTCGACGATCTGAATTCTGTTTTTCTTCTTGCTTTTGCTGCTATGCTGTACAGTCAGTGGCAAGATGAATTTCGCGAGACTTTCAGCCAGATTATTTAGACATGACAGAACAAGGCTGTATATGTATGTCTCAGGCAAGGTTGGAGCATCAGACTTGTCTAATTGGTCTATACAAGGGATTCGAATGGAGCTCCATTGATTGCTGATGCCAGGAACTGACGCAGTGCTAACGCCAGCAGTACCCTCAGCACCAGCTAGGGAGTTTGGATCCGTGGATGAATCTGGGTTCGCCTCTCGCTGAAAGTAGTTGCCGACGGGGACCGTTGACTGCTGGCTCATTCCGATCAGAGCAGGTTTTTCGGACGCAAGTCTTACAAAGCTGGCTGTGCACGAGCGTATGATGGATTTGCCATCTTTCTGCTGATCAAATGCCGCATATGCTTGAAGAATGAGACGCGGCTCTGCAAAAATGCCTCGGAATACCTCCATACACAGCACTTTCTTCCAACTAGGAATGTCTGCTTGCTCAATGACATGGTTGAAAGAGTTCAAGATGGTCTCGCACTCTGAAGAGAACAGATCAAGATGATTTCGAACGATCAAATAGAGCAGTCGAGTGACGCGCACAGTGATTGAAAAGGACCTCTTCTCAGCAAAGGTATTGATCAGGAAAGGTAGCAGAGTGAGTCGAATGGTGTGGGCAAGCTCGGGATGTGTCGAGATCCTTGCAGCGTGGCTGACGAGGATTGTTTCCACCAACTCAAGGGAAGCAGGTTCAGCCATGGGAGAGAATCTGACATACTGCAGCTTGTTGCCAGTGATCATCAAGACCAGGTCCTGGAACACTCGATAGGTATCGTAGGCTACAGCACGCACTGAAATGGAACCGTTTTCACCTGGCACCTCTGCTACTGTAGGAAACTCCAATGCTTTGATATCCTCATCGCCGAGTTTTTCAAATAGTGCTGAGAAGAGTTGCTGCAGAGTTGCTGTGGCTGTTGAGCTAACGGAGGATGTCTTTGAGGTCTGAAGTATGGAACATGTTTGCAAAAGCGTGAAGAGTAAGCCTCCACGAATATCATCAGGATAGTTCTGTAAAAGAGGAGGCAAAGCTTGTAGCACTTTGAGCTGTACATCGAGACCTACTATACATCAGCTCAAGCAAGGGCAGGCGGACAGAGCATCGGTACTCAGATTACTGCATTCTTTCATGGCATCCAGGACTTCTTTAAGGCGTGATTTTGGTAATGCTTTGGATACGGCCAGTCTTTGTAGACCACTGATTCCAGGGCCGACATATTTGGGGTTCTTCGATAGAGAGGCAATCAGAAACGGTTCGATGAAGCGTGGCCGTCTGGACAAGTCTTTGGAATCCACAGTTAGCTCCATTAATGTCTACCGTTGGCACTGTTTGTAGTTTGAATAGAGATGTTTCCTTTTGAGAACGATATCTCTAAACTTTTGGCCTGTTCGATTCTGTATCTTGCCAGAAATCATATCGATGTCGGACTCAGCTCAGAGACGATAAAATCGTTCTTGCACGCTCACGGGAGGTGGATTTGGCATACCTCCGCCTAGCTGGACCTCTGAAGTAGAGGGCAACGACTTGAGATCCTGGAGCGACTGATCTGCAGCCTTGAGAGAAACATTAGACTCATCCAGGGTTTGAATTTAGGGATCAATGGCATACGGTCCGCAGCTCAGGGAGCTTTCTTTTGCTCTCGAGCGCCAAAGCAGTGAGCTCTGCGCTGAGAATGTTCGCCGTCATCGACCTGAAGAGGATCCTGAAGAGGGAGACTTTCGTAACTGCATGATGCTGGAGGACAACCCGAGCTGCGACGTGGAGTTAGGAAACTTCAAACATCACGTGATTGTACCCAATATGGTTAGCCTGAAATAATGGGGTTGGGGCAGCAGGCCAGTCAAACCAGCAAACGGACAACAAAGCACGAGTCACAGCGTATAATAGACACGCAACCAAAAGAAGTCGCTCTTCACACCTTTCTAAACTATATTGTCTCGCATACGACTACAGATATGGGAGCCAAAATACCCCGCAACTTCAGGCTGTTGGAGGAGCTCGAGAAGGGCGAGAAGGGCTTAGGCGCTGGTATGTTGAATATGAAGCCCTACCATGAACATCCTAACCGACAATCCTCAGAGGCATGTTCGTACGGTCTTGAAGACGGCGACGACCTGCTCATGACAAACTGGACGGGTACCATACTCGGCCCTCCCCACGTCAGTATTCTTCAGCCTTCCTTCCTCCAGTCACCATCGCTAAATACACACGTAGAGCGTCCACGAGAATCGAATCTACAGCTTGAGGATAGTCTGCGGGCCAAACTACCCTGACTCTCCTCCAGAGGTCGTCTTCATAACCAAGATCAACGTGCCATGCGTTGATGCGAGATCCGGAAAGGTTGACAACACCAAGCTACCATGTTTGATCCAGTGGAAGCGCGACTTCACAATGGAGACCATCCTCATTGAGCTGCGGAGGCGAGGAGCACTTTACTCAAATATTCTGATCAGCCACTGACTGTATGATTTCAGGTACATGGCACTACCACAGCACAAGAAGCTTCCTCAGCCTCCCGAAGGCACGTCTTTCTGAGTGCATCGAAATCCATTTCTCCTCAAACACCGGCGGAGTGAAGATATGTCCTGGACAACTCCTCGATCTTGCGTACACATTGGAAAGCAGCGGCTGAGACGCAGCAGGAGTAACGGCACACTCGCAAGGTCATAGAGAACAATTTGAAACGAAGTCATGATTAGAAGGCCGGTCAGCGGCAGAGTTCGCTCGTGCCATTTGCACGGCGTCCGGTAGTTCATCTGTGAAGCTGTTCGGAAGGTAGGCCTGCCAGAGGAATGGTCTAGTCGCTCCAAGCAAATTATTGTTACTACCTCAAACTTTGACCATTCTACGAACACGTGAGTACTTTCCACTTTCGATTATTTTCAATACATCGGTTAGGTAAAGAGTACAACTAACAAGAGCTTCCAATTGTGCTACAGCGACTCGGATCCTACCAAGATAGGTGGAGAGTCAGGCAAGGTAGATGTGAGTTTCAACTGGGGTCTGGCTTTTGAAGCTCTGGTTTGACCCTAGATGCATATTTTCTGTACATTCTCCGACCTTCAAGCGATCAGGGGAGATTTCACTTCATGCCAGTCCTGTTCTTGCAACATAAACGTGATGGCAATTCGTGACCTGGACATAGTCAGGGATCGCCAGTAGAATCACCCACGAAAGACGCAATTTTAGGATGTCAAATCTAGCCTCCCTCCATGGTGCAAGACTCGCTTGACGAGGCTATCATCACATCACCAGTCACATCAGCCAGGTGGAATTCGACCCAGTATACCAGGCTTCTGTTAAGGCGGACTCATGCTGCGAGCCTGTACGGACGCCTGAAAGCTGCTAGGCTGACGCTAACACAATATTCATATTTTGAGCCTCTGTTCCCGCTGTCGTAGCATCGTTCTCGCCTCAGGGGGCTCGAGCGTCGTCAATCGAACACCTAGGTACTCCGTATAAAACACTTGGCCAATGCTCGCCCCGGTACCCCACAAACATTAATATACCACTCTCGCAGGATCCAGATCTACAACATTTCTTCTCCATAGGACATAGGACACCCGTCTTCAAAGCTCTACGGAAGAATCACGAATATGTTAATGTTGTTGATTGTAGAACAAGCAATCCTTTTTCCATCTGGGACTGCCGCAATCTGTTTGCCTATGCTTCGATTGGATACGCCCGTACTTCTCAAGGATCATCTACACACGACTTTGGCATCTCTATATTTTTTAACTTTCAAGCTTCGCTCGCGATCGCGCGGAGAGACTAACGGTCGTAAATACAAAGCTTGAGCAAATCATAAGCATGTTCTTGATCGGATCATGCTCTATCAGAAATGAATAGTGCGAGCGTTCATATCGAAGCTTATGATTCAGTACGACTGCTGTGGAACATCAGGTAACGGCTTTGACAATTTAAAGAGTACGACAGGGCCTGCCCGGTGACTCCAGCCTTTCCGCCATACTTTCCAAATACCAGCAGAAGACCAAAATGAAGCTCACCACACTCGCTATAGCAGTCTTCTCACTGCACCTTACTTACGCCATCCCCTCCATCAACGTTGGCAAACCCGTGATATACAGCGAATTCGACACTCGTCTTTCCTACCATGAGCGCTCAAATACGCACATCTTAAACCGCCGAGAACCCCCCAAACGTTTTCCCGAATGGAACTACGCCAATGCCACAACTCCCGATGCTACACCCGATGGTCTCAAAGGCATCATCTTTGAACCTGATCTCGTCCCTGGTCAGCCTGGAAAAGATGGAGGTCAAATTAAGAAAACGAGGATTGGACCCATCACTATTCCCCCGGGAGTGACGTTGAATAGGCCGGTTGTGAACTTTCCGCCGCCATGTAAGGACTGTCTTGTCACGGCTATTCAGCTTGGGTTGGAGTATGCGGATGGGAAGCGGGCTAATGTTGATTCCGGGGCTTGGTAGGTCGCTTTCGCTTTTTTGTTGGGAGTGAAGAGTAGATTGAGGATATGAGGCAACAGCTCGATATAAGCAAACTCGAAGACATCTAGCTTTCTGGAGAAACAGAGCCTGAGAACTTGGAGTCCTCCATCTCGACTGAAAGATTTATGTTCGCTCATGGGCCAATTCAAATAAAAAATCCGCTCTACCAAGACATTCAACAAGAATGGAAGCACTAACAAGATAATCAGGTGCCACCACATCGACTTAACAATCTCTGGCTCCGATTACACCTGCCCTGTCTCCCTCGGTTCCCTCCTAACCCTCTCCGTCCCTTCTATGTTTGCCAACCGCATCTTCAGCGGTGGCAACGAACGCACCGCCATTCGCACAAACTCCAAATCAAAATACGGCCTCGATCTCGAAACCGGACCCGGCAAATCCGTCGTCTTCGGCGGTGTCTACGAACTCATGTCTGAAGCCACCAAACCGATTACCGTGTACATGACGTTGACGTGGGAATTTGTGCCCAAGAGTACGCCTGGGTATAAGAAGGCTGTGCTCGTTTGGTTGGATGTCACGGATTGTGCTAGGGAGAGTGAGTTTCCGGCTCCAGAGGGGACGTATGAGAAGGCTAGTAAGGAGTGGGTTATGAATCATGATGGGGAGTTGTTGATGGGGATTGGGCATGTGCATGATGGTTTGTTTTTACCCCGCTTCTGTCTATGCTTTACTGCTTGAAGACTGACATATATGCGTCACAGGCGGTACTAAGGTGGACATGTATCACAATGGTAAACTCTCTTGCTCCAGCAAACAGGTTTACGCCAACCGTCGCGGCGGTTATGTCGAAGCCACGGACGGAAGTGTGATTAAGAATATGGTCATGCCTGAAGGCAGTCATATTTCTGATGTGGGTGTTTGTAAGGATTGGGGTGAGGTGAAGAAGGGTGATAAGCTGAAGGCTGTTGCTTATTATGATGATAAGACGCACATGCAGATGAGGGATAAGGATGGAACGTTGGAGAAGCAGATGGGTATGATTTGGGTACGTATAAATGATTTGTCCGTGACTGCTGTACAGATTAAGAGCTGACTTATGTGGTTAGATTTATATGGGTCTCAAATCGTAGTTTCGTGCGATGGCGGATGTCCGCTGTGAGCGTGGATTTGTACATAGACGCCTCTGCGAGGAAAGATCAATTGAGATGGTGTTCTCAAGCTTTCTTCTTGCTTCTTCTTGAACCTGGTTGTTTCTCTGGCGGTGCTTTTGCCTTTTCCTCCGCCAACTCCTTTTCAGCCTTTTCCCGAGCGTCCATCTCTTCCTTCGTTTTCTTCTCTGTTGCTCGCTTCGTGGCGCCGATCTTCTCAAGTGCCTGCACCGTCTTTTCGCTTTCTTGCCACAAAGCTTGTTGCAACCCTTCGTCATTAACCTCCTTTCGTAGTATCTTGACAATCTTGCATTCTTTGATCATATCACCACCATCTCCTTCGCGTAAAGCTCCCTCCATTGCAGCGAACAAAAAGCTCTGAGCTCCTTGTTCAGGACTCTTGAGGATGAGCCACCACAGAGGCCACATAATCAGATATACCAGAAGACCCCACAAACTTCCGAATGAAAGATATCGTCGCATCCCAGGTGTTCGAACGAAGCCCGGGTCAACAGTCATGACTTTGGCGGTCATGGGCAACTTATCGGGTCTTTTATAGATAGACAAATGTTTCTGAAATGCTTGGGCGAAAGTGAACAAGGCGAATTTGGATGTAGCGTATGCTCCGGAAGGCGTGAAGTAGACTTCTTGTGAATTTTGTTTCCTGGCTTTTTCGTTTTTGCCCGGATTTGCTTTCGCAAGATGGGTCAATGAGCCACCCATGTACGAACTGCACATTCCGAAGATGATTCGTACATCTCGATCTGCTGGTTGAGCGCGAATCGCTGGTGACAAAATGCTGAGAAGTTGAAAATTGGCCATGTAATTGACACCCCAGTTCGTCTCGACACCATCTTCTGTCGTAATTGCTGAACCACCGGCAGGGGTGAGAGTACTCGCACATAGAATGACCATATCGAGTCGTCTTGGAGGAGCGTTGTCAATCCATTTTGTTGCGAAGAGTCGTATACTATGTAACGAAGCCAAATCCACGTGTTCAGCATTGATGAGTTCGTTCTTCGTATCTTCCCGTAGATCCAAGATGAAATCGACCAGAAATGGATCTGTGAGTGATTGCTGTGTAAGGAGGACCAATTGAGCTCCTCGTGTTGCTAGTTCTCTGGCAACGACTGCGCCTATGCCTGATGTTCCGCCCTGATGGATTGTATTAGATCTTGCTTGAATGTGATAGATTTGATGACTAACTGTTATCATCACGACTTTAGAGTGCATGTTCCGCTCTGAGGTGTTCGAGGCTCCAGCAAAGTATCGCTTCAAAGCGTAGATGCCACCAAGCCATGGTAATGTTTTCAGAATGGTATATACGTGTGGTATCCGAGACAAGCCCTCTTCGAAGGCTGATGCCACCAATGGTATTGGCATATTTTATAGTGAATGAATGGCCTTCCCTGGAAAATCTTTGGGCAGTTTGGTCGGTGATGTTCGTCCAAGATATGTGTTCGCCCAAAAAGGAGTATCATATCGCCAGGATTAGTCAGCGAGGATGCTACTACCTTCCATGTCGCCGCATGTCGCTCTTCTTTCTCATCAAACAAGACTATACAACTTCCACCCGAATATCCATTCGCCAGGAAAATATCGAAAAGGGAGCTCATCGAAATTTGATCAACAACTCGTGCTCAGAAAAGCGCGATACGGGCGCAATGACATCGACTCCGATTGAGTCTTGGACTCCAGGGACTGGGAGTAACTCCATCGTGATCGAAGACGACAAGAATGGGCCCGAGAAGAACAAGACGTATGATGAAGAGATCGAGACATATACGGTGCCACTTAGAGAGCCTCTGTACTACGGCGCTGGAGTCAAGAAGCAAGGCATCAAATTTGTACCTGCATCCACGCCCAGTATCGCCACAGAGACATCGAAGCCCTCTAATGTTGGAAATCGCTACCTAGAGATAGTATTTGGAAAGAAGGCAACATCTGACAAAGAGCAAGCAGCCACCACCGCAGAATCAACCTGCAACATTTGCAGGCTTCCAGTCAACTCAGCGACGGCAGTAGCCCATGAGACGAGTCTAGCACATCAGGTTTGCCTCGAGCATATCCATCCTCCATCCGCCATCGATCGTTCGCGCAAAGGAACAGCATATCTGCAAGATATGGGCTGGGATCCGGATAGCAGATTAGGCCTCGGCGCGTCTGGAGATGGTAGGCTATATCCCATACAGCCCAAAGAAAAGGTGGACAGATCGGGTATCGGCATACCGCTTGTGTCGAAGACCGCGACTCCCAGAGTCGAGAAGAAGCTCCTCAATCCAAAAGAATTACGCAAGCTTGAGGCGGAGAAGAAGAGGAGGAACCAGCGGTTACATGATATGTTCTACACTGATGATAGAGTGGCACGATACTTGGGACCTGATGTATGATGCAACATTGCGCATTCTTAGGATAATTGTGCATCATCAAAGTCGTCTCAAGGTTATGGGCATTGACAACACAAATTACGCTTGCAATCGGGCACAAGGAGGGTGTCCTCTGGAACGGCATAGCGATGGAGTATGGGAGTCTGATTTCGAGTCTGGAATAATATGATACCCTAGAGAAGGAGAAGAGTAGTCTTGCCCTATTGTATATACAAATGTGGAGTATTCAAATGCTTGAGTCCCGTACATTCCCTATGTCGACTGCTTTGATACCGGATCCTCCAGGTTCTCCATCCTGCGGGCCTCTGCGGTGGCACATTCCTTCGCACGACCCGAAAACGATGACGGAGTCTGCTGAATTGTCCCTTCTTCTGATCCTCTCCTTGGAGCTTTGGAAATACAGCTCTGAATTCCCATCATACTAATTTTGAAATCATGATTTAGGCTTCGGTCGAAAAGTGAGGTTCGCAAAGGACGGCGGCGACATTTGCGATTCTGCTTCGGCCGATTGTTGAGGTGAGGTAGTCATGTTGGCCATATAATTCTCTATGACCTCGAGAACATCGACATATTGGCTGCTTGATTTTCCAAAGGTATTCTCAACGTTTCGAAGGTTGGTTTGGAGCTGGCGGGGGCTGTAAGATTACTCTTTGATATTGAAGCTTGGTGGGAATTTACGATTACGAGGTATTCTTCTTGATCTGCCATCTTTCCCCTCGAGCTTTGGCGGATTCTGTGCGTGAAGATGTTGCTGTTCGTTTTTGGGAATAGGAGTTTATATATTGCGGGATTATGGTCATTTATATATCGTAAACTCCGTATACTTTCAGCGCCCGCAAAGAGGAAAGAATTCGGGGGCCATACCTTATTGAAGACTGTTTCAGCGGTATCAACTACTTGGGGAAACTAGCTTCCATCGAGGTTTTCGTCGCCGTCACCTTCAAGCAGCCTCTTGATACGGGGACCCTGCTATCAGACCCGCCGTAATCTCGAGGCCCACCCCCGGGGAATTAGCGTGCCAGCCCTGGTCTGAACTGAACCACAATTTTCTCATGTCGTGACTTTTCACTTCATAACATCCTTTGCTCCACCAGCAGTCATGGCCGACGCCTCAGAAGACGCCCTTAACCATCCTGGCGCTAATCCAGATGGTCTAGATCTCGAAGACGAAGTCCAAGACTACCGATTCCTCCTCACCACAGCGCAAGCTCAAAAGATACCTTCACGCGGAATCAAAGATTTTGAGCCCCATGGCACAAATCTGCAACAGGCAACGCTCGATGCGAGCCGAGAGGCTATGCACATGGCATTGAGCACCACAAGATTCCACCAGAGCAATGCGCAAAGAGCGGTATACGACGAGGTTGAGAACGGAGCTTGGGTCATCAATGAGGGCGGGAGTTGGGCGAAGAGTGTTGGCATTCCGAAAAAGGTGCCTGAATCGCAGCGACATATTTTTGGCTTGCAAAAGCATTCAGAGGAGATGCTTGGAGACGATCATATGGAAGGCACTACTTCTACTGCAAAAGACGAAGAAGATGACCTACTATTTTCAAACTCCAGCGTGAACGACAAGAGCTTGAAAGCAAAGAAAAAGAAGGCGCAAAAAAAGGATAATGAGCCCAGATTATGGCTACTTCCAGAAGAGGCACTATGGCTCATTGAACGAGGTACATTGGAAATCAGCTGGCCTACGGATGAGGGGGAAGACATGGACGAGGCTCTGACAATGTCGCTTCAGGCCGCCCACGTCATGTTCCTAGGCATGGAAAAAGCAGGCGGGCTGACTTTGGAAGAGTACACCGTCTACCAGTATCTCAAAAGAGCAGGCTACATCGTTTTCCGTGCAAAGGACAATCTACATAATGTCCCGAGCTACAATGAGGTGCGAAAGCGGTCAACATTTGCTTCATTTTGGAAGGGCTTGTTCTTGAAACAGCCTCCAGCTCTGACTGGGCGAGGAGAGACTGGCCCGCTCGTACAATTAGGACTGTATCGAAGCTACGACGATATTTTTCGTATGCTTGCGCTCATTCCGACCAATAATCCAAAATCGATGACCACCATATCACCACGTGTGGAGGATCCCAATGCGCTGAACGTGACATACCACGTCTACAAAGCACGACCAGGTTACAAAAAGACCGCACCGGGCCCGCCAGACTTCTACTTCTCGGTGATCAATGCACGGCAAACATTAGTGCCTACGGAACCCCAACTCGACGCACTGTTGAAGCAGACTCCATATCATCCTCCAGATCCAAACCACAGCCTGTACAAGAAGTTGAAGGAAGGATATCGAGATGTCATCTTGGCAATTGTAGACCAAGGTATTACGAGCTTCATTGATGTGAGCGATGCCGGATTCGGTCAAGAAAAGCTGTGGGGCAGGGAAAAGAAGTCTTTTAAGGGTGGCAAGAGAGGTGGGAAGGGTGGTGGTCGAGGCAGAGGCAGAGGGCGGGGAAGAGGGAGAGGGTCTTGATTTTCTCAGCCTCATGATGGGCTGTCTCGCACTACACTCAAAGCCAGTCCGACACCTCCAACTCAATATCGGTATCGATGTTCTAGAATTTTTCCAACCAAGTTGGCAGGATAATTTGCGCCATCAATGCCATATTCAGGGACTCTGTTTTGAGAAACGCCTCGAACTTGGAGATGGAGAGGCGTCCTCAAAAGATGGCCACAACGTGACTGCGGGTGGAAACCCCCTTCGGTGCAGATTACTGCAGGGAAACCAATTTTGCGTTCGGAACGGCCAGACCCCATGCCTTCTTCACTCCGTGGCTGTCCCAAAATGGGATTTGGAGACTGACAGAAGTTGGTGTGGAACTCCTCGAATCGACCCAGCGCCACCAATATTTGTGATATCAATTGAGCGTAAGGCTATGCATCATGGCTGAGTAGTCGCAGCATACGGCCTCCTTGACCAGCTCGAGTCTAATCCCACAAATGCAATCGAGGGTTCTAAATACAACACCTGTTTGCTTCGAGGCGAGAAAAGACAGGCAACCAAATGTCATCCATCTACAAAATATTAACGCGGACGCCTGGCACTGGCGACGAGCTCGCTGCGGCTATGCGCCTGAAGTAAGCGAATACAGTTTCCTGTAAGAGCGTCTAAAACCTAGACCTCGCGAAAGAGCCATTGCCAAGGATCCGATAGAACATCTCACTTTAATTCATGATCAAAGACTAAGAACCTCACTTTGCATACTCCAAGATCAGGAACGATGAGATGCGCACAATATGCCTCAATGTTGGTGCAGCAGACAGGCCCTTGGGAGCGTCAACTTTCGATATTGATTGCACCCACTGCGACTTTGCCAGAGTCTGACAAAAGCATACCACCAAGCGGACGGAAGAAACTGTGAACTGCAGTCAAGGCTGCGACAACGATCGGAAACACTCCATTTCTTGTTCGCAGAAGGCTTCATACAGCTCTCGTGAAATTGCGCGGTCCTCATCAGATTGTAAACTTGATGTTCCTCCAAGAAAACATACAATTATGCGATCAACATATGACGACTTATGCAAACTTGCTTGACATCACGTTTCTTATCTGCTCTACTGTCACTGGTTGAAGCTCGAAAATTTCAGGGGCTGCCTTGTGCGATCGTACTGCACTGTTGCTGTTCTCTTTATTCACGAGCAAAACTCCGACAGACGACTCATTCTTTTAGGCGCAACCCAGCACCCATAGTCCGAGAATCGAACTTTCTGGTAGAACTTCAAAGGATTTCCTCGCTGTTAAGTAGGCCTGGTGTATGGCAGGAGCGGGACCTCCATTTGCAGACCTCTTTTGTCCATCCAAGTCGTGGGCCCTGAGCGTGGACCTGCTGGGCCTCTCGCTCGTTGGAAATTGCTGAGCTTGCAGCTGCACGTGGATAAAGGAGAAGAGCGCCAATACGTATCGCCGATGGCTCGGCCTGCCATGCAAAGAGTGTCTCATCACTGAAAACTTTTAGGATCCGGTCCTGCACGCGCAGAAATGCGTTGATAGCCCCTTCGCCGAATAACATAGGCATCTTGGCGTCGAACAGCCCGGGAAGACCATTCGCTATAACTTCCTCCTTTGTTGTGGACCCTCTTGGAGGCCCAGGACATTTGCGGTATATCACCAACGAAATTGTGCTGGAGTCTCCAGAGCGTCCTGGCTGTACCTGATATAACGTCTCTGAATATGATAACGATAAATTTCTGGCAGCTTGAAGAAGTTTTGTTACCAGAGAGTTACCGTCATCTGTATGAACCCAAGAGTACTGTGCTGATTTATCATTACTATCAAACGCAAACCAAGGGCTTTGACTTTCTTCTCGACGATACTACATCTCCCACCTCTTCTCCCAGTGATTAGACCAAAGTCTCAACGCACTTGCTCACGCTTCAAATTCCACCACCTTCAACACCACGTTATTGTCCATGGCAAGGTCTTCAAGGTCAAGCCATCGTCTCATCTTTTCACCACTATTCACCAACCGCTCTTCCAATTTCACAGTCACTGTCGCAAGTAATGGATACTTATCTTTTTTGGAGAGTATGAGCGACCTCAACTGTATCACTGAATCGTTGGCTTACAGGCAGTTGGACATGGTCAGATGTTGAATGGCTGGAGGCAAGACATCCACCAGTTTCCGATGTAGAAGGGAATGCTTCTCTTGCATTGTTTAGTTATTGAAGGATATGATTTGCATGTATATATGAGTACGAGGTATGATACTCGGTACTTTGATTGCCACTTCCTCTTGATTACAAGGAGCTTCAAGTTCTCCTTACTGAGGAAATGCTTCATGGAGCAAAAAGAATATTGTTGATGATAAACTCATAACGCATATACAGCAAGCAGCTTTCTTCCTTCATGCAACCTCCTTCAACTTCTGCAACAACTCCTTCATACTCCCAGCATACAGGTCAAACTCCCCAAAAATCTCCGTCACTGGATCATGTTCCTCAAAATCCAAAAACGCAGTCTGAAACCCAGCCGCCCGCGCCGCAATCAGATCCCACGCATGCGCAGCAACAAACCACCTCTTCCCATCCCCCTTCCCTCCCAACCCCCGCTCCGTCAAATGTTCCTGCGCCCTTTCATAAACCCTGACATCCGGCTTCGCAACCTTCAAATCATCGCACGATAGCAGATGTTGCTCATCAAACTCAATATTCGCATTGTGGTAATACGTCAGTGTCGTTTCCACGCTGCCATTCGTGACACTATAGATATCCCATCCGGCGTCTCTCAATCCATCAAAACACTCTTTGAGTCCCTCGCGTGGTCCCATCGCCTTGAAAGCCTTCATAATGGCATTTACGTCTTCGTCGCTGATGGCATCGACGGGAATGTCAATGATCAAACATGCACGTTTAAATGTGTTCTTCAAGATTTGGGCGATTGGTTTGTAAGACCCCGCAAGCGAGACGTAGGTAAAGTCGCGCTGGGCAGCGTAAAACCAAGCGAAGAAGAGCGTTTTAGGATCGCATCTGGAGGTAGAAAGTACAGAGCCGAGACGGTCGCGGATGGCTTGGATGGGGACTTCGAATTCGAAGCAAGTACCGATTACGTCGAAGGATGCTGAATTGGTCATTTTGATGATGAAAGGAAAATGGGGTTGATATATATATTGATGATATGAGATGGACTCCGTATCTGGGTGTTTAAACCCGTTCGTTTGAGTGTCTAGCGCTAACTGTGTTGGTTCAGCTTTGGATCCTTATTCCCATTCTCCAAGGCGAACTCACTCCATGAGAAATATGAGACAAGTATAAAAACATACTCGCCTCCTCAGTTAATCACTAAACATCCCATTTAAGTTATATAGATTATATTGCACTACCCTCCTATCCAGTCTAAAAACTTTTCCAATAAGAAGATTAAGACAAAAATCGCCACAGCCCAACCCATCAAAAAACAAAGAATATTCGACTCAACAAAAACAATCCCATTAAGTCCATAGCACGATTAAACATACAAATATCAACCAAGAAGTATCCCTCCTCCAACAATTTCCAATTACAGATCCAGATTCCACATTACACAAACAACGACCATCCCAACATCCAACAAAAACAAGAAATCCCTCTCCATTTAATCCTCCAATACGATTAACCCACCCATACATCTGCCCCGAAAAAATCATTGTCGAAAATTATGCTGTTCCTTGCTGCTATGTATATGCTTTAGTAGTTCATTGGACCTACCATATCATCGATACAATTGCAGGAAATAACATATAACCACCTCCTTCCTCAAAGCTAAAATCATCGAATACAAAACCCCCAAATCCTCAAAAAGTCTATTATCTATTATTCTCCTTATTATCCTATTTCAGCAAGCCCGACGCTTCGATACGCCACAGCCTGTAAGAGAGGTATTAGGGCTAGTATACCTAGTATCCCTTACGCGACCAGTACATTACCAACAGCACTCTTACAACCAAGAATCAGGCAAACCCAAGTTGAAGAGAAAGTAGCGCTCGAGATTTCTAAAAGCCCGAAACCCTGAGGAAGTGTTGGAACGCTGAAATCCAGATGTGATGGAATTTGATCTATGGATACAGGGGGCTGGAGACTTCGAGCGGGCAACCCTATTGATTGAGTTGAGATATCGAGTGCTTATGCTACCGCTGGCTTTCGATGCGGGACCATCTAGCGCAGAAGTGGCATGTAACTCAATAACGAGATATCGTCTATACCTAAAGCCACCTGACATACTCGTGCAAACACTGTGTTGGACCCCACATACAGTTTGAAGAGTACAATACCCATGTTTTCCCACATCTACAATACGATACGGCACCACAGAGGTACCCTAACCCAACACCGAACACCATGCAGAAAACAGCCGTACCAAGAACTACAACAGCATTACCTAATCGACGCCGTATCCCCAAACAAAATCTTCACAATCTCATCTACTATCGTGAAGACAAGATGTGTCCTGCCATTATAAAATCAGTCTCGCCCACAAATGACCCTAGACAAGATACGAAGAGGGTACTCACAACAACCGTTGATTATTAATCATAGCCAACAGCCTCCTCGCCGCAGCCTGCGCATTCGTCCTACCAACCACACTCCCCACAAGTTCCGGCACCAAACTCGCAAACACCATACCTGCCTCTTGTCTACTCCTCTCTTTTTCGGCCAGCGTTCTTGGTACACCAGCAACTTTCTGTTTCCCACCAGGCCACATGTTATCAATTAAGATCGTAAGTAACTTGGCTACACCCTCATCTGATAAATATTCTTTGGCATTTTCGCGAACTTTGCGTTCGATGGTTCCACCGAGGAGTTGTTGGAGGACGATGACGACGGCGCGGCCGCGGAGCCAGTTGTTCTCGCGGTTCAGTTCAAATAATTCTAGGAAGAGATCGCAGATTGGTTTGACAAAGGGTTCAAGTTCTCGTGTTTCGAAGGCTCGGAGTTCTGCTTCTGCCTCTGCCGACGCCGCTAACTCTGCAGCTGAAGCTGGGTTAGCGGAGGGAGGGGTGTTCGGTTGAGTTGCGCTGAGCTGAGTGGTAGCTGCAGATATCAGGTTCTGTCCTGCGAGAGAAAGTTGATCAAGAACGGGAATGTTGCCTAAAAATTCATCCATGCCGTCTGTGACACTGTTGTAAATCCTCGTGACGAAATCTTTTGTGTCGACATCTGAGTTAGTGGCTCGAGTAGAAGGAAGCGCATGTTCTGAAAGAAAAGCTCGAAGCTCTCTACTTCGGCAAATGGCCGGAACCTTCAAGAGCTCCCTGAGATACTTCTCGAGTGCCACTCGACGTTTCTGCAGAAAGTCTCTTTGTAGCTTCAATCCGATCTGTCGACGAGGGAAGTCCAGATTTCTGATCATAGGAAATCTAGCGCGCAGTCTCTTGTTGAGATCGTGAAATTCGCTGTATCGTCGAGTGACGCCCCAAGAGGCTGCTGGCATTTGTTCACCAGCTTGTCGTTTGACCTCTACAACATCTGTAACTTGTTAGCACGTACTCACTTATCAATGAAGCATGACTTACAAATGGCAAATTCCTTGCCATCCTCCTCTTTCCCAACCATAATGGAAGCAATGGCAATCGTAGCTCGGCCATACAAACTATTATCGCTTTCTTGAATAATGTACTGTTGCCTCTGCAATTCCTTCCGGTTGATCTCCCGTTGCAAGCTAGCTTTCGACTTCCTCAGAATCCGCAATTCAGCAGCATTGTTCGTCAACTCAGCCTTCTTAGTCAACGAGTCAACAATCGACTCCTGAGCGACAAGTTTCTCAATGTCCATAGTCAAACCGTCAATGGCCTCAGCGAGCCCAAGGTCTCCGGGCGCAGCCTCGTGAATCTCTTCATCATCGCCTTTGTCGCTCGCGCCCGAATCATCTCGCTCGTCTTCGAGAAATTTGGGCTGTTCCTCAGCAAAAAGCTCATCGTCAAACACGCCTCGTCTTCCAGGAGTACCCAGTAGCCCAAGCGACACAATACTAGGCTTTCCTTTATACTCAGGTCTCTTCTTTTCGTTCAAAACCGCATTCAGTGCTGGTGACGATGGCCTCGGTAGCTCCATGGAACTTCTTACTGAGTCATTATCTTGTGGTGATCGGAGGTTTGAGTCACCAAAGAGCGAATCCTTATCAGGCGCCTCATCCATGATGTCGGTGAGAGCAGCTTGCATAGCATCCACAATCTGGGGATCGTCGCCATTCGTGACTGGGAAGGGTTCGCCGTTGTCTCTTTCAGAGTCAAGGCTGGCGATTGATCCATTCATCTGGTCGTTGTCAAGATCATCATCAAACAAGGGAGCTCTAGAGCTAGTATCCAGAGACCGGCGAGTTGGTGTCTCAAAATCAGAAGCAGCTCTTCCAAAAGCCTTGAGATCAGACGCAGACGCAATGGCTCTCCGAAGATCCGGTGCCTTGAGACTTGTTGGCTGGGTGTTTAGACGGTTTGGTCTTGCAGGGCGAGGGCTGTCCAAAGACCGCGTGGAGGTCATCATATTATCTGCTTGATTTGTGGTGGGAGCCAAGGTTGGAGCAGCCTCTTCCGACGCCAGCAACTTGAACCATAGATCCGTTTTCTTGAAATTGCTAAAATGTGGTTCTTGCATTTCTTCGTATGCCGCAGTCTGAGTGCGCAACACAGCCCTTCGAGCTTCTTGGTAATGTGAATTGGACGCCCTTTTGCCTGCTTTCAAAAACGCCTTCACAGCTTCACGAGCAAGAGGCTCGATCTTGATCTCTGGTTGCATAAGATATCCTTCATTGATCTGCGCCAAATCGACGCGGTCCGAGTCTGTCCAGTCGCCAGTCGGAGCAGGTTCATCTGTGTCCTCTTCCAGTGGATTTCGAAAGCCATCCACCACAATCCAGAACTGCACGAGCCTCATCAGACGCTGGCGATCCATGTACTCCATAAAATATGACAGCCCAGTAGCGTTGTAAAGAATCTCCCGGAGCGTGGCAGTCTCCATCCGCGACGCATTTCGCACAGGTCCATCTTGAGATGCCTTGGAGACGTGCTCTAGTGGTTGTGAGCCAGCTCCAAGTTGCCCAATCCTCTGATCCAGTATCCGCTTGCCAGTTTCTAGTCTCCGAAGGTAGACAGGATCCTGAGCATCGTCCGACGACTCTCGATGCAATTGACTCGCAACCTCGCTTCGAAAGCGCCTCGCCTCAGAAAGCGTGTTACACTTCCGTATCGCTCTAATGAACTTCTCAAACTTCCTCTCATTGTCTCCCGGCGCCAATTTCGGAAAAGGCGCAGTCCTCGCAGTCATCGGTGACGGCTGCGCATGCTCCTCCAGCGCTGCACGAAGCTTCCTCACCGTGTTCCTCTCCTGCAGTATCGTCCGCCCATAATTCGCAATCAATTGATTCCAAGTATCCGGATCCGCCAACATGCCAATGATAGGAGACAGCACAGCGCAAGTAACAATCTCTTTGACCAGCACCGTGACCGCAGGACTGGTATTCATATTCGGCGGCAGAATCTTGGGCAACAACCGCATGATGATACTCCGCACATGCGCCTGCTGCACCATCTTCGTATCCGAATATGCCAACGAAGCTGCAGGATGTAGATTCCCATTCTTGAACTTCCCAGCGATTGCCAAATCCAGCTCGTCTGATTCCGTGACGGTCCTTGTAAGCTTCTTGCCTCGTACAGCTCTTTCTGCTTCATAGAATTCACCCATGTGTGTTGTGACCATTGGTACGATCCGTGAAACGCTGATGCCAACGATATCCAAGTCTATGACATGATCCAGAATTGTACTCATGGCGGCCCGTATGGCTCTGTCCACCTCGTTCGTGAAAGTCGGTCTCCTGCTGATTGCGCCATACCAGCTATTGACAAAGTCGCGCAAGACCAGGACAATCAATTTATCGATTCTTTGCGTGACAACCGGGGAGTCAGGATAGAGAGGTTCGCTGATATACTGAGACCGCTTCTTCAACGCGGCAGTCTCGATCCTCCATAAATGCGGTTCCGTGAAAGCGAGATGAGGGAGTGTCCGGGCAGCGCGGTGCTTGTCACGGTTCGGTTTCCTCCGAGCAGTAGAGGCGAGAATCCAGAGTTGTATCGCGAGTGTGGCAGCTACTCCGGCGAGGAAAGCTTGGGGGAGCCATCGAAACGAGGGTAGCCAGTCTGTCACAAAGCCCCATGCGATGAAAGCTACGATGGGAGCGAGGATTATGTAGCGCCGCTGAATTTCCATGATATTCTGCTATGGGATTCCATGCGTTCGGCTGCGCATGTCGCGCAAGGGAGGCCGAGTTCTATGCGATAGGAGCGAAGTTGTTGTATTCCTGGTTTATCGGGGGGATGTTCACTCTCATGTCCATCACGTCGCCAGGTATTCAGCGTGCATGCACCGAATCGTAGTACATAAACACCTTGTCCTGATAGGGCACTCTAAGCTTTGTCAATATACAGAAAGTTACTGGGCTGGGGATTTTGCATCATCAGGGAAGTCGTTACAAGGAACTGTCCCGCATCATAATCAGATCCTTCGCAGGTTGGATGA
Organism: Venturia nashicola; assembly: GCA_004522665.1. NCBI lineage: Eukaryota > Fungi > Ascomycota > Dothideomycetes > Venturiales > Venturiaceae > Venturia > Venturia nashicola. Next base: position 953,581 of record SNSD01000009.1, read on the forward strand.
GAACACAGATGGCGAACAATTCACGTCCGACATGATAAAAACATATCCAACAATGTCAATTCAGACAGCTCTGACAAGGCCGTAGCCTCATCAGCAATACTATACACAAAAGCGGTTTCCCCCTCCGTGGCTGCCGACTATCCAGGATTTTTAGCTACGCAACAGCAACAACACCAAATATGTGTTACATCACTTCGTTTTCCATCAAGCCAGCTCCAGGCTCTATTGCGCAAGACGGTTCGACAGAGGGGAGACAAAGGAAACCCATCCTGCTCTCGAACCACGGCCCGCCGACGAACACGCCCCAAACTCCTCCGCAGAGTCTTCCCTTCAAAAAGCCAGCCACAAAGACAAGATACAATAAACAACAGTACCACATCCTATGGCCTGGGCCAGAATGGATGATGGAGGGGAATTAGAGAAAAAGAATGGTGACGCGAGAAAGAGTCTACGCGCCGTTGGAAACAAACAGCACTTCAGCCAGGATAAAAATGGCTAGCAAATAGCATGGTATAAGAAACGCTTGTCATGCAAGGAGATACGTCAACGTGTACAATAATGAAGATTTTGGGCGATGGGAAGCTTTTGCTGTGTCCGCTCCTGCTGTATCGCCATGTAAAACATTAGATCCTTCTTCAACAAGCAAAAGTAAAGTCGTGAAATGGAGAATGATTGAGCAGCTACATCATATTCTTCCAGCATTGAGGTTCAGCCAGCTCAAGTCTTCGTCACCGGTGGTCTTGTGCATCACCGGTCCTCTCCACGACGGACTCGGTGGTACTTGTGCTGCTGGGGCCGCGAAGGGTCTTCGATTCTCCACTATGGGAGGCTCAGTAGAGGAGGCGGTGGATATCGCATTTGATTGTGGTGGGTTGAACCTTTTCGCTGTTGTGGGCGACGCCGGTCCAGGAAATACTGTCATATCACTGGCTGTGCTGTCTCGGGTCTGTCCAAAATACGCCAGCGGCATGGGAAAGTCGAAATCATGGTCGAATGCTTGGGCGTGTAATGGAATAGCTGGTGCCGCTGGCGTTCTGTTAGAAAACGTGGAAAGTTTTGGAGCACCGGCACCGATGCCGCTGGGAAAGACAGTCATGGCACTTCCTGAGCTATCTCTGTTGGCATCTCCGAAATGTGGCTTTGCAAATTCCAGATCTGGCAATCCTGGTGGTGAAGGTGCGACATTGCGTGTCTTGGTGCTGTTCAAGAAGCCGTACAAAGGATTGTCCGGCGCGTATTCTCCTTTTTCGTCGGGTGCGAACGGATTCAGGCTTTCCGCAGAGTAGCTACTTGTCATCGATCGAGTGTCATTGACCTTGGAAGATTCTGGCCATCCACCATTGTTCGATTGAGGCGTGTAGTTGGCGGTGGTAGTGTGAGTGTTGATGGTGCTTTCATACATGTCTCCAGGATCTGAACCACGGCTGCTGGTTGACCCAGCACGTCGAATCTCTGCCGACATTCCATCTCGGAAGTGCTCTGTTGATCCGCCCATTTGTGGGCTGGCTGTGCGTACGGTGCTTATCTTTTGGCCAGCATCAAACTTGGGGCCGAGATTGAGATCCAGCGGGCGCACTGAGGGATCACTCATATTCCTGGAATCACCATACTCTGATCTGGAAATGCTTGTTCGACATGTCTCAGCCTGTACGCTGTACATTGATTGATTGTTTGGTTGCATGGTAGCGAGGTTGGTCACATCGTTGTTGGCAAAATAACAACTCCAGCCATTACTGCGACTGCGTTCAGCTTCAGGCTCGGCTGCGGCATTGCTTGCTGTGAATCCTGATCCTGATCCTGCTCCAGCGGGTGTAACAACAAGTGCAGGGGGCGCAAGACTCGTTCGCTGCGGTGGGCTGTCAAGTCTGGGATCCAAGCTGCGCGCGGTGAAAGTAGGTGACATTTTCTGAGCCATTTGCGACATCTCCATGGGCTCATTTGCTCCGAGTGGACTCTTTCCATTGACAAGACCCAGCTGGCTAGAATTGCTAGGAACTCCCCGAGTGTGGCTTTTCGGACCAGATTTCGGGCCTGGTTTCGAAAAGATCTGCAAAGATGTCACTGAGCTGTTGAGAGATGCGGAATAGGCACGACCTCTCGAGCCACCAGCTTCATGCATGAATTCAGCGCCCTGATCAGCAAAGCTCAGGCGACCATTCTTTTCATTCACTGCATCATCCGCGTTTTTGTTTTTCTCCTTCCGCCACCTCAACAACACAAGCATCAAGACGAGAATGGCAGCAAGTCCAAAAATGGCTCCAAGAGTAGCACCCAGAATAGTCAAGACTTTTGTCTTGGATTGCGCGGTACTTCCACCTACAACGCCGTTTGATGTTGGAGATGAGATCGATGTCGCCGTGGGTGTAACGGTAGAAACTGAAGGAAGCGACGATGTCGAGGTCAATGGAATCTGGTTCTTGGCTACGAGAATACTTGTGGCATTCAACCAGGTATTCTCTCGTTGGTCGAACATAGCGATGGGATCAGTTCCCGATCCTCCAGTGATAACAACCAATCCGCTGGCGGACTCTGCCAACGAATATGCCGACCGTGATGTGGTAGGCGCAAGGGAGTTGTTGTATGTAGGCCAATTGTTGACTGTCAATTCTCTTCTCCTTTTCCGTGATGGTGATCCCCCTACAGTTTTGCCTGTCGGTGCAGCCTTGTTGTCGGGTCCTAGCCAAAGAGCGTACCTCGCCACCGCGTTCGGGGTGACTCCCAAGTTGTAGACTTCGAGAACCTTGCTCGAATCATCGCCCGTCACTATCGAGCATTGCGTTGTTGCTTGGTCGGCGATTGGATCAACCAAGGTGGTCCCTAGGTTCTGCCAGCCGACATCTTTCGCGAAGGTCCAGATTTGCTTGTTATCCGCCGATCCTCCAACCATGACGGCGTGATCCTGATCCCATGGCATGAGTATGGGCTTGAGTAATGGTGGCGCACCTTGCGAATTGAAAGACAGGACGGAGAATGGCGGTGCTGTTGAAATTAGAAATGTTTGCGTTGAAGGTATATTACTGTCGGTATCTTGCGATCCTGAATAGACCAGAATCGAGTTGGTTGAGTTGATATATTGGGCGCCATGATTCCGTCTGTTTGCTGTGACCGGGACAGATGGTGTGATGTTCTCCCAGCTGCCACTTGCAAAATCAAATCGTTGAAGTCCTGAATAGTCTGGTGCGAAAGTGGTAGTGGATCCTCCAACTACGTACAAGGCCTCATTTCCAGCTCCCATTGCTGGCGCACAAATTCCTCCAGTCACCGGCTGGCCAGAGGGTAAGGTCTTCCATTTTGCGCCCTCTGTCAGCGACAAGGATTGAAAACCATCCGGGGAGTAGACGTAGACTGTGTTATTCCAAACGGTGGAGCAGTGATTTTTGAGCTCAAATGGAGCTTTGGGTATTGACATAGTCTCCGACAGGTGATGTCCAAAAAGCAGCGAGCGGTTCCTCCCAATACCCAAGATAGTCCGAGTCGAAGATCAGGAATTCAAGGTTCGGACATGCTGGATGGGGCTGGATCTTGTGCAATGTTGGCGGCGCTGAGCCACGACGGACCAACGTCGATGCAGGGCAAGAGATGGCGAAAGAGAAGAGAAGAGAAGAGCAAGAAGCACGGGAGTGACTTGGAATTCCCGACAGCAGAGGTTCCGAGTCCAGTCCCGGAGATGGCTACGGGTTTTCAGTGTGCAGTAATTGTTGTTGATGGTGGGTTGACTCCCAGGTCGCGGTTTGTTGGCTCACAAGGGATTAGCTTGGGGCCAGGGCAAGGAAAGGCAATAGATGATGTTCAATGCCACCGAATAGAATGATTTGTGATGCAAGGCGTCAGTCGACAATGCTGTTGCCCCAGGGCAATGTGAATGGAACGGGCTGAAGTTCGATACTCTAGCTGAGACAGGCAGCGAGTTGGAAGGGCGAAAGGAGGGTGGTGCGGCGTTAGGCCAGAGTTAACACGACGGAGTGGAAGAGAGTGACAGCGGAGACGGAGAGCAGTGACTGCGGTGCGACATGGAAGCGCAGTGACTGCAGTGCGACACGAGAAGCTGGGTGAAACCTGAGGTGCAGAGCGACTTGTCGGTGAAAAGACCTCGGGACAGTTATCGTGGTGGTGAGGTGAAGGAGAGGGCCAGAGTCAGACAGAGCTACCAGACAGACAGTCAGACCGACGGGCAGCGAGTCGTCTGGCAAGTGGAAGTGCAAGTTCCAGGGCGCTCGGAGAAAATGGTGGCCTGGTCGTCGTTCGCCAGGGGAGAGACGTGAATTCACATTCGCCAGGGGAAGACGTGAATTCACGTTCGCCGGGGGAAGACGTGACTTCACGTTCGCCAGGGGAAGACGTGACTTCACGTTCGCCAGGGGAAAGACATGAGGACACGCTAGAATGCGGAAAGGCGTTGCTAGCGAGTATAGGTAGGTAGTGGGAGTCGCGAGCTTCTCACCACCTTGCCCCTTTGGGCCGCTGGCTAGAACTACGGGACGGTCGAGGATCCTGCGACAACTTGGCACAAGGGAAACAAACATCACAGAGCCCGCCCGCCAATACGAGGAATCCCTGGGGGCCGGGCGATTCGTCTGATCCGGCGGCCAGCAACTTGTACTACGATATAGGTCCTCTACTAATAAGCAGCCCTTATTGAGCCAAGTGTGGTGGAGGTGGTCGTGATGGAAATTTCCACATTTGCTCTGGGGCTGTTGCAGTGGCAGCAGTGGTTGGAGAAAAGGGGGGGATGGTGTCCATGTTTCATCGGTGGCAGCGGGAGGCTGTACCAGTCAAAAAGCATCTACGGGGTGCCAGTCAAAATCATCTACTCAAAAAGCATCTATGGATAGCCGCCGTCGGCTCCAGTATACGGGTAGGCCAGCTACGGGTAGGCCAGCTTACGGGTAGACCACCAGCTTACGGGCAGGCCAGCTTACGAGTAGACCACCAGCTTACGAGTAGACCACCAGCTTACGAGTAGACCACCAGCTTACGAGTAGACCACCAGCTTACGGGTAGACCACCAGCTTACGAGTAGACCACCAGCTTACGAGTAGACCACCAGCTTACGAGTAGACCACCAGCTTACGAGTAGACCACCAGCTTACGGGTAGACCACCAGCTCACGGGCAGGCCACCAGCTTACGGGCAGGCGGGTATGGGTACCTACTGTGTGGGTGGGTACAGAGTACAGACCTCACCGCAGACATCACTGGCACATTCTCAAATACATCAATCACCTGATGACGCCTCCGATCATCCATCATCGAGTCATTCGTGTCATTTGTATCTTATAATAGTAATATCTACGACTCGACGCTGTCTCCCAACGTCCCAAACGCTGCTAGTACGAGTATAGCTACTATGCTACTCATGCATATCCAAATGTAAATCTGAAATTATCAGTCATCGAGTCATTCGTTCATTTGTATCTTATAATAGTAATATCTACGACTCGATGCTGTCTCCCAACGTCCCAGACACTACGAGTATAGCTACCTACCATGCTACTCATGCATATCCAAATGTCAATCTCAAATGACCTTCTACGCTCCGACTTTCACCGTTACACACGTGCGAAACAGTACATCGGGAAACAGTACATCGGTACGGAGTAGTACTACTCGGTACTATGGGAGACTCAAAAAGACTGCAATAATCGAACCGCCACTCCAGAAATCTCCCGAGCCGCCACTCGCCAGAATCAAATCTCCGCCGCATGCCAGGTCGCTCGCTCGTCCAAGGTGAAGAAAGTGATGGTTCTACCGTAGTTAGCACTGCTTCCATCATCTCGTCCAAACATGCAGGATGCAGTCATCTTAATCCTTTACTATGAATGGTAGCTATCCATCTCTCATTTCCCACCGTCATTCCACACGACTCCATCGATATCGTGATGGTGTTTCTGTTCTGTTTGAAACCTCAAACGAATCGCGGGAACGCGTACTACTCGGCTGTTTACTGTGTATCTACCCCCGGGCCTGTCTCGGCTCCGGCTCCAGATTGTACTACAGTAGAATTCTTGTTGATAATTGCAGTGTCGACATCAACCTGACTTGCTAGTTGCGCTGGTATCGCCTCGACTGCCGTCTTCCGGTCAAATTTCCTCTCTCATTCCAACGACATAATCATTTGTCTCTCAAACACTATGGACGCGGATCGCAAACACATGCGCGATCAAGAGCTCTCTCGCCGGTTAGCTTATCGATGCGGATTGAAGTGATTCCGGATCTTAGTTTCAACGATGGTTGGCAAACAGCCAAATTTTACCTCGACGCATCTCCATTCAACCGAAATAGGCAACATCACACGTGACTACTCCTCATTTGATTCCGTCAGGATTGAGTAGATTTGAAGTTAGATCGGAACGTGTATTATATTTGATAAGACAATCGCTAGAGATCCGTAGGATCTGGTCATGTGACAGATTCCTAACACCTTCAATCCTGACTTCAAGTTCCTGAGACTCTCATCAAGTACGAGCTTTTCTCTGTCACCGTCAATCCACAGTTTTCCAACCAAGAAGCTCACATTTAGAAGCAACGTATCTATTTGTTATCACTTTCTGCTCAATAAGTACCTTTCACTTTACACCCTCGTCATTCAGTTTCAGCTGCTCTTAATCCCAAAGATGTCGCAAACCATTACTGGAAAATGCAATTGCGGCCGCCAAGAATACACAATCCCACCACCCAAGGAGATGAACTTATGCCGTACCCATCGCCCCCACCACTTCGCTTTCACTGTAACATGACTAACAAGTACCAGATTGCATCGATTGCAGAAAATGGGCTGGAGCAATGCATGTCTCCGCCACTTACTCCCAACCCATTCGCAGACGCAGAACCTCCTTGGATTAAATCGGAACTCGCCCTAACATTGATAAATCACAGGCACTCAGCCCACCTCTTCGTCAAAACAGCCGACATGAAAACCTCCTCTCCACAACCAAAAACGTGGATCACGGTAGCTGAATCGGGACAGGAAATGGAGAGGGCCTGGTGCGATGAGTGTGGATCAGGGATTTGGTTGAAGAGGAGCAGTGACCCCAGTATGACCTACTTGAAAGCCGGTAAGTCTGCTTCTCCAATCAAATCGCATGTAAGACGGAAAGTTGATGGAAGTACCAATATTGAATAGGTCTTTTCGAACACGAAGATATCCCAAACCCAACCATGGAGAATTGGCTGAGGAATATGAAACCTTGGGAGACGCCAGCTAAAGGAACAACGTATCAAAGTCAAGTCAGCTAAAACAAATCTCATCATCCTATCTCGGATCTATTGCGCAAATACCTGAAAATCAATATCTCTCCTACCTTCAATTTTTACACCTAGTTACCGCCCACTAAGCCCAAAATGCCCTATACTCAACCATCCCCCAAAAAACAGAATCCTCCCAACAAAAGCAAGTCCTACGAGAACAAAAAATCCCACAGTACTCCCAGAAACCCTTCCTTCCACAGCAAAACCAAAACAAATACAAATAGCACCGAACGCTCAGACTCACAAAATACCATCTAATCCCCACCCATTCCAAACAAGATAAACAAGATAAACACCACTATTTCCTACTCGTACCTCCACCAAAAAAAAGAGTGGAAAGAAAGAGGTATCCCCTCTCCAATGGAATGCGCGATTAAAAAGATGGGACGGCGGGAAAAACAAAAATTGGGAAAATTGGGAATTGGGGGAAATCAAGTATGATAAAAGTATATCCATCGCTAGAAATAAGGTGATGGTCTGGTCTGGTCTGGTCTGGTCTGCTCTCTTGAACCCTCTCACTAATATCTGGCATCCAAAGAGTCTCTAAACCCCACGCCAAAAGGGCGTTTCCTTTCACCCGTTCAAAGTCCACCTCCTTCCATCGTCCCCAAGATGGAAATCAAGTAAATTCCATACCATCCTCCGTATCCGGCAAAAAGGCGAAATCGCCCTGTTCAAGCTGCGCAAGCCGATCAAGTTCGGCCTGATATTCTCTTCTTACATCTTCAATACTGACGACACATCTCTTACTGCCAGCCTGGGTATTGTCCCTCTGCCCATTACTTCTTCCCGCCGGCCGTCCATCAACGCCAATGACTTGCGCCTCACGAATGACCCACGCCTCCTCAGGCGCAACACAAGCCAGGCTGTTGATAAGTAACAGATAGCCCTCAACCAATCTCTCGTCGTTGGGAACCCTTAATCCCTCCCCACTCGCTTTGAGCCTCTCAAGCCTATCAAATGCAACTTGCGCTGCACCCCTCCAATTACCCCTCTTCACCCTCCACGCATACAGAATCTTGTGCCATTCTGGTTTACTACTGACGATCCATCCTCTATCTTTTACCTTCTTGGCAAGGATATCATCTGCATCTTCGGCGAGACCCGTCCAGGGAAATGAGAGGAGGAGCTCGATGCGGTTGTTTGCGACGACTGCTTCGATGAATTGGTTGGTGTGGAAGTGGCGCATGGCGGAGGGAAGGCGATTAAGTACTGAGTAGGCCTGTTCGAAGTCCTGGGTGGCCAAGGCCGAGGGGAAAAGGTGCGATGTAAGGAGACCTGATTTGCGTTTCTGGTATTCGTGCTACCCGACGTAGATTAGTAACATTGCCAGACTATCCTGGATTGAAAATAACCTACCAATTCCGCCTTGTCAGGCTTTTTGGCCTTGGGTTCCTTCTGCGCATGTGCTTGTAGTGCCAAATTGGCAAACTCAACAATGTGGGAGTGTGCTTTGATCGTACCGAGAAGAGTCATCACATGCTCATAGTATGGCGCCAAACCGTTGGCAAAGGATTGATACTCATCAGGCCGTAGAATATCGGCTCTGTCGGAGTTTTGGACGTCAAAGGAATGTATACCTGCTGGCATAAGTACGACGGAACATCTTGCAAGGGGAAGGATACACCTACTCATGGAAAAGGCCGCCTCCTTGAATCTTGCCGTAGCTCCATCAGCATCGCCAGTCTTGACGCTCAGCCGAGCACGCAGATATGTACTCCAACCTGTGACAGGTACATATGGCAAGAACTCGCTCGCCAGTCGGAGATCGTCATGCTTGATGAGATCGGCTAGGATATATGCTGTGAAATTGTCATACTGGTTGATGTTCAGATTCGTCAGCCAAGCTCCACACATGTATGTGATCAACTCTGGGGTTGGCTTGTTTTCCGGAGCTTCAATAGAAGACCAATCACCAATGAACATACTCTCGAGTAAAGTGAGGTTGTATGTTGGCTCAGTAGGCGGCGTGGGCCCACTCATTTTACGGCGAGGGCTGTCTGCTGTCGATGACTTGTGTGATTTTCGTTGTTCCTGTCGAATGTTCGATGCCAAAAAGTTCAAGACTGCGTATTCTCGCAGCCCTCTGGCCAGCATCATGAAGAGGCGAGCTGGCTGAAAAGCCGTGTCCAGATCTTCATCAATGTCCATCACTTCGTCATCACCAGGGGGTACGTTGATGGCGGCGGCCAGGTCTTCCGGTTCATAATTGCCCTCAAGTGACATGACTATCGAGAGAAGATCAAGCAGCACATTCGTGTTGATAGCGATCATTTCCTGCGCAGCGCGGATCATCGTCCTCGTTCCGAAACGAGTAATTTGTTCTTGCGTAACCTTGCCGGAGATTTCTTCTTGCATGGTCTCGATAATGCGTTCAAAATTTTGGGTTTGACAAATATAGAAGCCTCCGTTCTCATTGACGAAGTTTTCCATCCTCTCCAAGTCATCGTCGGAAAGTGCATCGAGACCGATTTGTCCTTGAAGAACATGGAAACGGTCCATAACTGACAAGTCGGACTCTTCTAATATCTCAGCCACAACCGAGTGATGGAGAGCATCTTGCATAGGGCTAGGCAATGAAGCACGATACGAGTGTGCAAAGCGTAACAGACGTCCAATCTCGTCCTTTTCTTCGAAGAGTTGTTCACTTTGCGTTGCAATCAACACCCGCGAAACAGGATCCGGTGCATCGCGATTGTACTCGCAAAGCTCGATATCATTGCAAGCACGGATAGGAGCGACGAAATCAGACGACACCACCCACGGCAATTGATCGCAGGGATCTACAGCGAACGACAATGCATCACTGCGTCGCTTGTGCAAATCTCGAACAAGATCGTAATATACCTGCCATTGGTCCGCGACTCTCTTCGAGTCCAGGCCAGTCCATTGCTGTGCACCTTTTCTCGAGCCGATGCCAGAGCTGGCATTTATAGCTCTCGTCAAACGTTCTTTCAGCGAGGCCCTGCTCTCACGAGCCGAAGGGATATGATTACGGGCTTTGCAGTAAACCTCTAGGGCAGTCTCCAGAGTAGGGATGCTCACTCTGCCTGGATACAACAGCGCGCTCAACCACTGATCTTCGATGTTGACGATTTCAACATCAGAAATAGCCTCAGTCGCGTTGCGTGGCATGACAGCATCAAGCGTCTCGACCGTTTGCCGTCCGTGAGCGACGGCGACCCAGTCGTTCTTCCAAGATTTTTCGACCTCGAGGTCTGTCTCATGTCTCTCGTGGTCAAAATCGCACGGGTCGAAATTTATGGTGAAGACTTGAGAGGTTTGTCCTGCTCGGACTCGAATCCACAATCTAGTCTGCAGATGGCCTTGTGACGCAGTGCCTTGGGCGGGTCTCAGGTAGAACTCCTCCAAATTCCACACAGCTGTGTCCATCAAGCGATCGATCGGGGGCGTAAAACTGACGTCGCCACGCATTTCTCGGATGCATTCTCTACCGCTGCCTGCAGTTGAGACTTCCCAAAACCTGAATCGGTGCCGTTTCGGGGTATAGGTAGCAACGTAGTAATGTTCGTATTTTGAGGGCATATCGAAGACTTGAAGTAGCTGTCGTTGTGAAGGTCCCATGAGATATCTTGACGCCCGCTCATCCGTCTCTCCAAGAATGTCCACCTCGCCAAGAACGTTGCCAGTCGTCAAATCCCATATCCTGAGCATATTATTCAGACAGACCGTAACTAAATGTTCTTCTTCGCCGTCGAAGCCAGAGGGCGCCGCGGAGAGTATAGTCGTGGGTTCGAGTCTCAAGTCTCCAAATGCGATGGCTTTGTTCGATTTCCATATAGAACGAGTTATTGAGGAGCCCCAGCGGCCTTCTTGGAAGTTTCTTTCGTACCATGCGGGACCTGTCCCTGTTAGCTTTGAGAAGCTTTGGGAAGCTTTGAGAAGCTCAAAAACTTACCGTCGTCGCCATCTTGCCGGGTCAATTCCAGAAAACCACCATCTTCCAGTGAGACAAACAGCTCTTTTGAATTTGAGGCGAACAATCGGTAAGCATTTGTAGCTTTTAGTACTGACGGCTGTGAGGATTTGCACCAGCCCGGTGGCATATCCTCCGTACTCTTCAAGCGCACAAAATAGTCTTTCAGCAGTCGAAGGGTCCATAACTCATTCGTAGTTGTAATGGCAAAGATATCGATTGCGTCTGTGTCATCTGAATCGGCAAAGCCAATGCAGAATGGCCGTATTGCCGCTGGAAAGCGCAGGATCAAAGTCAAGAGAGCTTCTGTCTTCTCCTTCACATCTTCGCTCAGATCCACAGATTGTATCTCCAGGGATTTTCGATCGTCCAGCAATCTCCAGAGAAAGCTTCTTGGGTATCGTCCATCGCGTCTGAAGAATACGGAGGCGTCTGTCGCTAAGTGGTCCTTTGCAAAGGTTGATTCATCGCATCCGACCTGTACATCGCTGATGACTCTCCGTTGCTCTTGGACTGTGTCGGCGAAGATTGCTGAACTCTTTGACGAGGGGAGAGTGATTTCTACGGTCGAAGCAGTATGTGCCTGGTCGAGGTTGAGGCGCGTCTCTGTGTAGAGGAGGGGCGCATGCGATTGAGCCATATAATTGTGGGAGCTTTTGAAGAGAGTCGAGATTGAGGATTGAGGATTGAGGTGGGCGATTGATGTGATATGTGTTGTCGCCGGGCGTGAAAGTTAATCATAAATTATTTACTGAAGTGAGCTTTGATGGGCGACGCGACTGTTCGAAACTCTGTTTTACGGACAGACTATACTGGACTCCGAGTATGATCTCAACGCTGCCATCATGATCATGATCTTTCCGGGAAGCAAACTCTGTTTTACGGACAGGCTATACTGGACTCTGAGTATGATCAATCACTTGTTTCTCCCGTGAACCAGACATCAAGGACCACAGGCCGTTACCATACTGCAAGTCTTGGCCTATAACACTGGAAGACCCCGCCGTCTCTTCTCCGACAATTCCATTTTCCTCGTCTTCTCCTCCTTCCATTACTTTCGAGTGGTCATTCGCTGCCAGCATCATGACTGACTGAGACGCCTATTCACTCTCCAGACAGCGAGTTTCCCATCTACAAATCAATCTAGCCTCCATTTAAATCCACTACGCAGAATCAACAACATATAGATAGCAGATGGACACCTAATTGCTTAGGCCTGGCCATGACGCGGCAGGGTGATACGAGAATTGGGGGCGAATGGTGGTTATGCATGTTACCCGTCAAACCTGGTGACTAGCAAGGATATAACATTCATGTTGCGTCCTGGAGATACATTCGGATGAGTTGATTCTAGGGAATAGAGATGGAGCAAGTGTCAAGAGCTCGGTATCGGGTCTTGGGTGTACTTTCTGGACGAGCTCGTCTAACTTTAGGTGGTTTCGCCAAACGCTGATATTATGCGTCACGAAAAAGAGAAGAGCATGATGGCGGGAGGAATTCGAACTCGTGACGATGGGAGAAGAGAACGCAACACAAAAAATCCAGGATTCAGCGATTGGAAAATTCCCACCTCCGGTTGCTAGGCTGGTGGTGTGGCGATAGAACGTCCTCAACAAAACAACAACCGCTCCCACAACTTCTTCATCTTCGCATCACATATCTTCGACACCGCTACAAGCAACATTCAGGTTTTCCCCTTCGTCATAGGTGAGTGAAGGTCCATCGTGCACATACATGGCAAAGCTAACAAACCCTCAGCGCTCGAACGAACATCAACAGAGCTTCACGCTGAACCTTACTTTACTTTGGACTGATATGGACGACCTGATGGCCGCCGTCACTGGCTTCAAGACAAAATCCCCTCCTCCCAATGCTGGTTCACCACCAAAGAAAGCTATCGTCATCAGCTTGGAAAGCGACGGCGACAACGACGATGACAGTGAACTCGAAGAAGTCTTACGCTCGCCTGATTGGGAAGCCAAGTTTCAAGCCCATCGAGGAGCAAACTCAATGCATGATTTCCCCTCCACACTCACTCACGAGGTTACCCACCCACGCCTCCCCTGGCCATGGTCCAACCAGAAAACGAGTGCTCTCTACACTACAGTCCACAAAGACAAATGGTGGAGTAAAATACCTCCTTCCAACGACCCATACATGCAAGTCTACGGAGGGAGATACCTAAGTCACATCGGTCGCATCATGGAAACAGAGCTCGGCGAAAAACGAACAGATAACGCTCGGTGTACAAATTGCAAGAAACAAAACGAGGAGTGTTGGGTGTACTCCAAGGAGGGGAGTCGGCAAGTTAAGAATCCAGTCAGGAGGTGCACTCGTTGTCTCGCTTATTATGTACTACAAGGTGACCGAGGCTTGGGAAAGGGGGAACGTTGCGTCTCGTCTTGACGAGATTAGAACTTGCTCTAGGATCGAGGAGATGGGGAGTGCAGAGAATTGAAACTTTGTCAGTGAGTGTGTTCAAAGCGATGGATACCGTATCAGAAACATACAATGATTGAGTTTCCAGATGGCTATTAGTAGGTAGTTTCTTCAGTATTACCGTTTCCTCTTTGGCCTTTTTTTCTCCCGCTCATATAGGGTGACAGTCTGTTCGAGACACGATTAAGCAACAAGAAGTAATTATACCCAGTCAGCGGCACAAGCTCAAAATGATAGCATTGAGATAATTTATAGCATAACAGCTCATGACCACAATAGAAAAAGAAATATCTCAGTCGCTAAACGGCTCCTCAAACAAAGCACACAAGACCAACGGTATTCCTTTTTGCTCGGTAGGTTGCAACATAGCGCTTCTCGTGAACAAAGACAGTCCCATAACGCCATTCATGCCAGGTATATCCACCCCATAAACCTCGGTTAAAACATCAACCGCTTCCACTCTTACGCCTAATCCCTCTCCTTCTCCTTCTCCAAATCCTTGGGCGAAGGATCCCCAATCCCATCCTCATTGATAGCAAACAAACAATCACTCTCGGGCAAACAAGGACTATCATAAATCTTACAGATCCGCGTCTCTCCCCTTCCCTTCTTCAGTGACAACCTAGTGGTACTAGCATGCGCAATGATGTTGCCGCCAATCGGTTTCTTGGGATCAGGATTGAACATAGCACTTGGTCCACCATCAACCTGCGCAACGACTTGATTTGTAATGACGACAGCGATGCCGAATTCGTCCGCTAGACGTTGCAGGGTTCGCATGAACTTTGCGAGGTGGGTTTGACGTGAGGAGAGTTCGCCGCGGCCCATAAAGTCGGTGCGGTAGAGGGAGGTTGCTGAGTCGACAATTAGGAGGGAGAAACGCGTTTCGGTCATCATTTGAGCGGCTTGGTTTAGGAGTTGAAGTTGATGGTCGGAGTTATAGGCGCGGGCGTAGGCGACATTATCGAGGACTTCTTCGCCTGAGAGACCATAGCGGTTGGCTACTGCTAGACAACGGACTGGTCTTGGAGAGATGTTAGCTCGTCCCGCTCCTAATAGGGTGGTTGTCCTCACCTGAATGTGCCTTCAGTATCAATGTACAGGCATTTGCCTTCACCACCACCCATATCGAACGGCAATTGACAAGTCACGGCCAAAGTATGACAAATCTGACTCTTTCCCGTTCTAAACTCTCCAAAGATCTCAGTGATCGATCCTGTCTCCACGCCTCCAGCAAGCAGGGTATCCAACTGTTTCGATCCCGTCGTTATGGAAATGAGTTCGCTTCGTCGTTGGTGCATCTCGGTCGCAGTCGTGAATCCCATGGGCACGAGCTTCGAAGCCTCCATGAGAATCTTTGTCGCCTTTTGCTCTGAGATACCCTTGATCTGTTCCAGCGTTCTTCGCGGTCTACGATATGTTAGCCACCATCCTCGCAAACCATCCTCGCTCGCCAGCCCAGAGATTTGAACGAAAACTCACGTATAAGCAACACTCTCAACAGTATTATACCCCGCCTCCATAATAATCTTGATATCCCTTGCCGTAAGTCCATTGACACCCTAAGTTCATAATCAGCACTTACTAAAGTATTTCTCGCCATCCTATTCTTCCAAGAGGCGAAAGGATCGGGAGGTGCGCTCTAAGAGTAACAACATACCTCCAGCGCCGTCAACGTAGTAGGCGCCCCTGGACCACCCGAGCCATCTTCGTAGCCCGATTGCGATTGTTCGTCTTCTGCGCTCATGATTGCTTTGTGTATCGTGATTCAGTTCGTGGGGTTGGGTGAGAGGTGGTGTGGAAGTGGACTGGTGAAGAGTTCTAATAAAGTGCAGGTGGCGATTCAAAGTCGCGTCGAGAATAACGCGTCGACCCACTTATTTGGGAAGCCTTCCGCCTAGTCCCGTGATCATAACATCAAGTCCAACACATTTCCAACGAGCAGGACAAGATGCTGTGTTTGATTGAGAAGAGTTCTTGATTCTGAGAGGAGTCTTAAAATTCAAAGCTACAAACATAACGTTCAACCCTTTGTTGTCACTGAGGAGCAAACTGATTTTGTTACGCCATTCCATGTACCGTGGTATCATAATGCATCCAATCCTCCAGTCATCCGTATACGCCGATTCTTCCATTCAGAACTTAGAAAGGACACCTCTAACACTTCCCTCTAACACCACGTTGCCTGCGATCTTCTCCTCCCAAATTCCAGTCTCTCCGCCACTACCATTCTCCAACCATCGAGCAAGAAGGTCATTGCTTTCCTTAGGCTTGACTGCAGGGCTAGAAGTGCCAACCGTGACGTGAGCCATCTTGTTGACTGTCTCGAATTTTTGGCTTGACTCAGAAGATCCATTGACTAGTCGAACTATAAAGCACATGATGCGTTTATCCCAGACGAGACGCTCGAGCTGAACTTGACATATTCCAAGCTCAGGTTCTGGTGGTGGTGCCCCGCTGGCTTTGGCTGTCGCCCAGGCGGGTGCAAAGGTCTGCTGATGCATCTGAGACAATTGCTCCCAGTACTGTGCATTCTGTGAAGACGAGGCTTTGTGGATGAGAGTGACGTGGAATTCGGGCTGCACACGACGAACTTGACATAATTTGCGATACATGGCCGCGGTTTCAGCGTCTTTGTCGCGGAAAACAGCCTCCAAGATGGCATTGACGCGATGAGCAGGTAGACGGACGGCGACAAACTCGAGTTTGGGATCTTTCACTGGTTTTGCCTTTGAAGGCTCTCCTCGCTCGATCCTGGGCTGTTTCTCCATACCATTGTGAGCACCAGATTTACCACTTGTTCGATCAGTCACCTTCCGCTTGCCAAACATGCCACTGAGGTCGTGCTTGACAGTGGCCTTGTTGTCGAGAGCCACTTCGATAGCTCGGTCAAGATCGGCAGCTGTTGGCATGTCACCAAAAAGCTTTGGATATTCTGCTTCGAGCCTGGAGATGACGGTCTCAAGATTCTCGCGGGAGGAAGCGAGTGGATCCAGGCCAATGACAAGGTCGAATTGGCTGTCTGGTCGGTTTGAGGTGTCGCAAGGCTGGAATCGTTCCATGAAACCATCCATAATGCCGATGATTTTCTCCTGAGAATCTGTGCCTGCTTGAATCGTTTGGTGGTTGTCACCACGGCTCAGTACACGCTGACGCAATCCCATCCGAATATGCTCCAACTTCGCAGGCTCATGTTCGTAGTGCAGAGCTACGAAGGTGGCTTTCGGGACGACATTTGACAAATCCTTGATCAGCTGGTCGCGCTCACGTCGCTGATGATTGTTCCTGTCGGCGAAGACGACTGGATGGAGAGCACACTCATTCAGCAGTGCCTGGACGTAGCGGTTCGCTCGGGCCTTGGGACCTTGTATGTCGTCATTCTGGTATTGGCCCCATCCGAATAGATGACAGAGAGCCTTGTTGATGGTGGTCTTACCGCAACCAATGGTGGCGATGGGAACGAGGAAGACGTCCTTGGTCACATGTTGATCCTCCTCACCATTCTCAAGCTCTTCCCGGATGATACCAGCACCTGTAAGACCACGCGAGGCAAGGAAATCATCTCGCAAAGCAATGATGCCATGATTCGCATTGTACAGCTTGCCAAGATTATGATCTTGTGCAAGACGACGACGGGCGTATAGCAAGTACTCCTCTGTAATCTTTTTGTGCTTTCGAATCTTGGGTGTGTGTCCTGCGATGACAGCTTTTGTGCACTCGCGCCATTGTCGGTACATCAGGTAAGGCTCATCGAACTTGTACTTGAAGAACCAGTCCACAAACGGGCCATCTCGATGTTCCCGGGCCCGACAACGGATAACGAAGCCTTCCGTCTCGCGTCCATCGTATGCGCCAGTCTCTGCCACCTGGTCCAAGAACGTCTTGACCTGGTTTACATCGTGTTCCATAATGTATTTTGTCTTCTTGAAGCCCCATTCATCGGCGAATCGGTCGACTAGATGCCCAGGATATGTAGCGAACTCGGGGAGGTTGAGATTTATGCCGTGGAGGTAGAGACCTGCTTGATCAGGGTTATATGCAAGAACATGCTCTTCAAAGGCATCGTCGCAGAGTTCAGCAACAGCCGTAGCATTCATTGCCCTCAATTGACGTGCCAGATCTGCTTTTGTCTTTCCAACTGACGCCAAATGTTTTTCTACCCACCTCTCTCCTTGGACGGCATGGCTGAGATCGGCGTCAGCTCGTCCGCCCGTGGAGTGTTTACTGCAGACAATGAGGGATCCGTCTTCCATGCCTGCAATGAAGATAATACAGCCATTCTCCTTTATGCTGAGCTCGTATGGCTCTTGTGTGTTCTTTTGAACATTGTCCCATTCAGTCTTCTTTACTTCGCCGTGGTTGAAGAATTTGTCATAGCCACGCACTACAATCTCAGGCTGTCCTCTTGAGTTCGTGGTGGTGAACAGTCCTCTGGCATATGTTGGAAGATCCGGCATCTTGTAATCCCAGTCCTGCATTTTCCACGAGTCTACTGTCTGGCCGCTTGGGAGAGTGAACGTCGTCTTCTTGCACGAGAAGGTGCCCTTACCCTTTGCCTTCTTGAGATGGGCCGTCATCTTTTCGAGTACAGCAGAGACCTGGCCGACATCCTGGGCTTTGTACGGCGCTTGGTCGCGGTGAGCCATGGTGGGCGCAGTGAGCTCCTTCGAGAGGCCTGGTGTGGGTGAACTTGGTGTATTGTTACTGTTTGTGCTGTATGTGTGTGAGAAGGAGCGAATTTGCAGTCTGGTGGGTTCAGAGGCGCAATTGCCTCTTCTGCTCTTAAAGCTACGACCAGTATACAGCACTGAGAGCGGATGTTTGCGGGCAGCCGTGGTGAACTGTCTTGGGCATCTGCGGAATGATAAATAGTCTGTGCGTGGGATTTTTGAAGTTGTCGGGACAAGGCTAGAGCAGACCCTGCTCAGCCTTGATTCATAATTAAACATTGGCGAGACAGCTTGGTGGTCGATGGTGTAGGAAAGAGGCAGAGATGGTGCTGATGGTGCATCTTATTTCAGTTTCGAGTCCGTCACTTTTGTTACCACAATATCTAGCGGCACGGGCTGCCAGCCTTGGACCTTACAGTGCGCCTTGCAGCCTTAAATCAACATCAGACGTACGAAAGAGATATCGCAACCTTTCTTGGACGACCAAGAGAAGTTCAAGGCGTCTTGTGAACTCGAGCAACATGACGAAGATCGAGTCACTACCTCCTCCACTTGTCTTCATCAGAGTCCCAGATCTTCCTTCCGCACCATCTTGAATGACATCTGTTTTCAATGGAGGTGCCGGCTTTGCCCAGCGCAACTGTCCCAAGGGAGGGTGCTGCGAATCTTACGTATTTGAAGACATAGGTCTCGGCATGTATTAGTCCTTTTGTACCATTTGCGAACACAACGTGACAAACACGTGACTTATACACAATCCAACCTATTGGAACGACAATTGGAACAGCAGACAGAGAACCGAGACTCTGATTTGAACCTAAAACGGTCACCACCGAAAGGGACGGTCCAAATTGTAAATCACTGAGCCATCAGGAAACCATTTCTTCATTATTTCACACCCACTATTCTCAATAAGTATCCATGTCTCAACCATGAACAGCAACCTCATCAAGCTCATCTCCACATACCAAAGTTATCTAATCAACCGTCATCGATGACTCACTTTTCTACGCTAGTCATGGTCGCCTGTGTCCTTTGGTCAATCAACTTCAAGACAATAAGCCCAACCAATCGAGAGTCTCATCAAAAAGCCTCCAAACACCCAATACAGAACCACAGGGGAATATCGAGTAATGCTCCAAACAGTTGATAACAACGTTTTCTCTGTCTTGGCGATTACCCAAGCAAAGAGCACGTTCATACGAAGTCGGCAGAGTAAGAGAAGCCGCGGAATTCTTCTTGCATAGCTTGAGACAACACGCTTTGCACTGGCGTTAGAACAGGTGTCACGCTCTGCGATAAAATTAGCGGCTATCCACAGACAATCTAGCAGCATGGCTAGACTTACGGTAAACTCGGAATCAAAATTGCTTGTATCCGTGGCCGATGCAATTTGAGGCAGGTAAGGAGACGGAAGTCGCTTGTGGTACACATCGTCCCAATTGATATTCCTAAAGAAGGGCTGGCTCATGATCTCTTGAGCATCAGTTGGCCCACTTCCTAATCGTTGATCGGGCTCGCGAGTCAACAACTTCTGCAGGATAGAGACGGAATCGCGAGGCATGTGAATTGGATAAAGAGGCTCGTCGGCGAGAATGGCGTCGTAAATTTCGTCCTCGTCTTCGCCACGGAAAGGAGACTGTTGCAGGAGCATCTGATAGATCAGAACACCAAAGGCCCACCAATCAACGGCACGGCCATATTTCTTGTCAAGTAGGATCTGTCGCCATGTTAGTAAGCCAACAAGAAGTCGTTCACAGACGAAAGCTCACCTCGGGTGCCATGAATTCGGGAGTACCGCAGAATGTGCTAGTTGTCGAACCATACCACATATCTTCTTTGCAAAGACCGTAATCGGCGATTTTGATATGGCCATCTAAAGTCAATAGGATGTTATCAAGCTTGAGATCGCGATAAATAACTCCATTCTCATGGAAATATTTCAAAGCCAGGCAGACCTCAGCCGCATAAAATTGAGCCCGCTTGGTGCCAAATTGTCCTCTCTGAATGTGCAACATAAGATCACCTCCACTGATGTACTCCATAACGAAGTAGATACGAGTCTCGGTCTGGAAACATGCGTGGAGATTGAGCAAGAAAGGATGGCGCTCCTTGTTCGCAACCAAGAACACTCGCTTCTCAGAACGTGTGCTCTCGACTTCATCATTTTCGATTATGAACTCTTTCTTGAGGACCTTGATAGCATACAGCTTCTTGGTCGCCTTTGTCTCCGCAAGCATAACTTTACCAAAGTTACCCTTTCCGAGAACTGCAAGGAAGTTGAAGTGATCGAGACCGATTCGTCTGCCTGTACCTTGAGTATTGGCTGGTGGCGTAACCTTTGCCTGGGAAGTTGCTGGGACGACAGCTTGTTGAGGTGGCGGCTCCGGAGCTTGAGGCGGCTGGTTGATTTGTGGGATTGGTTGCCCATAGGGCGACTGTTGTTGCTGTTGCTGTTGCGGTGGCTGGGCATATGATGGCTGAGCTGGCTGTCCGTAAGGCTGTACTGGATAGCCGCTCACTTGTGCATAATCAGCAGGATTGTATGCCGCCTTCGAGTGTGAAGCTTGTGGTTTGGAAGCTTCTTCTCGATAGCTGGATCCACGTTCTGGGTAAGGATCGCCATATCCGGCAGAAGTTCTTTGGTTCGATGGAGGATAGTCGTTGGAGGCTCTCGTATAGCCGGCAGGTCCTGCGGTTTTCCCTGGCGAGGCGGTTTTTCCAGCCAGCGCTGCGCTTGCGGCAGCTGCAGCATGGGAAGAGCTAGTCCTTGGTCCGGGACCAGGTCTTCCTGATGTTGGTGAAGTCGGACCACCGGTTGAGTAGGATGTTCGTGCCGCATCCACAGAAGCTCCAGTTGTTGTCCCTTGAGGCGGCGGCTGTTGCTGCCGGTCGTCTCGGCCATAAGAATACCTCTGATCCAGTTGTGGATGTTCTTGTCCTGGACCCTGTGCATAGCTCCCTTGTGATGATGGTGGTGTCGGTCTTCCAGCGCCAGTAGATGGTCGTAGTGTTCGAGAACTCATTGACGAGACCGAGGTTCCTCCTTGTCGGGTCTTGGTCCTCATGATTTCAGTGAGGATGAGATTGGCCTTCTCCATGGACATGCCACAGAAATCTGGCACAAAGTGTGTACATTGTGCATGACAAGTTAGTGAGCATTCTAGAAGATTGGATTAGCAACTCCACATAATAAAAACACAATCGAGCAAGACTTACCCGAGCACTTTCGAGCTTGCTTTCGTCCCAGTGGTAGCATGTAACCGCAATGACAGCACCAATTGGCACCAGAATTGAAGAAATCACCCCAACGATGAGGAATGCGGTGATTGATCTTCGCCTCATCAGGATCTGTCTCAGCATTGGACTGCGTGATACACTTCGTAACAACCTTCGAGTAGCACTTCTTGTGACACGTGAATTTGCAGTCGGCACACTGCATACCAGCCGCGTACTTGAGGAAATCGCCGCAAAGTGCGCATCGCATGACGTTGTAAAACTGCTGCTGGACAAACTTGTGGCCATACTGTTCATGCACTTCATCCTTCTTCTGACGAACGGCACCCTTGCGACCAAGTCCGAGGTCGTAGTTGCGCTTTTCTTTGTTCTGCTTCACAAAGCTCATGGTCATGTGGATTCTACCAACGGGCTCGAGGGAGAACCAAGACTCGATGAAGATTGGTCCAGTCTGAGGAACAGGCGCTCCACCACCTGGGCCTCCAAGTGCACCCCCGCCGGCTCCTCCAAGGGCACCGGCTCCTGCTCCTTGCTGGCCTGGAGGTGGTTGAAATTGTAGATCAGGTCGTATGCCACCATCCGGCATTCTGTCTGCTGTCATCCATCCAGAGCTGTTGAACTCGGTTTCAATACGTTTTCGACGCATCTCTTCCACGATATCGGAAATTCGAACCCAGAGCATACCAATGGGCATTGGATGATCCCCCGTGCGGTCATAGACTGTCAACTCAATCTCATTGGCCTTGTCAATATCAATTTCATGGATTTCGTCCAGCCATTTATCGGTCTTGGTTGGCTTCGTGCGGCCCTTGAAAACGTCCTCCACCTTGATGATTACAAAAGTATCAGGCCCACGGCTGAACCTCCCAGTGGCTGCATGATCAACATCCGCCACAGCTTGGATCCGGATTGAGAGATGGCCTGTCAAGGGCTTCCGTTGCGAGGGAACGTTCAGGCTGTCGTCTAGCATTCTGTCAGTCATGTTTCGCAAAATGCCACATCGACCACATACCGTCTTTGTCGTCGTCATCGTCGATGTCTACGTGTAGATCCATGTACCGCCTCAAAGACTGCTTGAGCAACTGTATTTTCTGGTTGCTCTCAATCCTCCGTGCTTCAGCATCTGCCTTGCTCTTACGATCACCCTCAATCTGATACAGCCTAACCATTTTTTCAATGCCATCTTTATACTGCTTTTCCACGCTGAGCTTGAATTCCAGTTGTGACAGCATAAGCTGAATGCGAGGCCCGAGATGTGGCGTGTCCCACTTGATTAAATCTGTACTTCATGTAAGCAAGTGGATAATGACAGATTAGACATCTGCCTCACCTAACTTGCTGTAATTTGGCTTAGGAGCTCGAGCTCGCGCGTTTGGTCCACCCTGAGCGAACTGTGGGTTTGGTGGTCGCTGATGCCCAACATCCCCAGGAGCACCATACTGGCCGGAATAGCCTAGCTGCCCATAACCACCGTTTCCTAAATCTACGCTCATGCCCTCCATTCCGGCATTCACCCTCTTCATTTCCAGCTCATTCAGGCGGCTCTCCAGGTATTCGATATTACGCCTGCCATCTCGAATCTTGGTGTCGAGTCCAGAGACCACAGCAGGATTGTTGGTGGACTGGCGCATAGCATTTGCGGCGGTGATAAGAGCTTTCTCCCGCTCTATCTTCCGGTGAATATCCCTCGCGACATCGTCTTCATTCATGATGACGATAGTTCACATGTGAGGTCTAAGTGGAAGGTTCGAGGTCGGTCGCGACAATCTGACGCGAACTGTGCGAATGGTCACGACTTGGGGGTTGCAATGTAGTAGGCAGGATCCTCGTGCAGATACACCAGGCTCAGTATTGTCGTGTGGTGACGAAGCTGTTGCGGGCGATGGCGGGGAGGTGGTTCTTCAGGCCCGCGGCAGGAATGGGCGTCTATGTATTCTCCGAGACGTGTCTGATGGTGCGGAAAGAGGAATTCTTGGCTGTGAGGCGACTCAGGTTGGTCGGGGTTTATGTTTATGGCTGGAGGATCTGGGTGGATTTGGCCTAACGTCGCGGTAGTAGTGTGCAGGAACAATATGAGCCTCTAAGCCTCAATGTCTAATGCACCAAGTATTGGCCCTTAGGGGTAGGTAGTTGGCCTCAGTAGCTCATGATCCGGACGGCCGAAGATCCGGGTGTCAGAGGCAAAGTCTTTGATATTGGGGCTCAGAGGATGAGGTCGAGATGCTTGTGTTTGGGAGCTGGCGGGGCGTCTGCCAAGTAACAAACTTGAAGATCAAAACAAGCTGAGGTGAATTGAGTTATTGATCACGTTAGAACCGCCATCCAACAACAACGACTTCAATCTCTGGGACGTATACTGAAACAACACAAATCTATCTGAGTTGCTATATAAGGCTAGGTTTGGATAGTTCCCCGAGTCATTCTCGCAGTGTCCAGCCCGTGGAGCAGGCAGCGAACTCTCGAGGCGGCGGCCTCAACATCCAAATACCGCCATAGTTCCGAGTTGCTCGTTCTGATCTACCCCTCCTCCTTCCAGACATACGGTCCAAATTCATCTTTGGAGTTGAAACGCTCGTATGAGGCTTTCAATCGAGCCATCCCTGCTGGTATGTCTACATCATGCTTTGTAAGTCTGCCGCTTACTGTGGCGACTGCTGGGCGTTCGAGAAATTTCTTCATCACGAAGAGCATGGAACTGCGGGTGGTGAAAGATAATGCCCGGTCGGGGTGGAGCTCTCCAAGCTTCTTCAGGGGGTTGTACAAAGGAAGCCTCGACGTCAACATCGATCCATCACGAAATATTTGGTATAACCAAGGTATCAGATACAATCTCCAAAGCATCGCTCAAAGACATAGATATGGATTTACTAATCCAATGATAATATGATCCTGACTTACCCATCTTTAACCCGCCTTCACCTTCTCGAATAGGGGATAACTACTAAGAAAACTATTATAATAGAAGTAGTAAAAATAAAAAGAAAAGTCGATATCTCGACTAGCCGTAAACCCTCGTTATTATATCTATACTACAAAGAAAGAAAGAGAAAGATAGAAAGAGAAAACTATTCGATTTATACCCAAATTTAAACCAATCCCTTTTTTTCCCATAACTAGATATAGTAACTAGAAAAGATAGAATCTGCAACCAAACAGAATCGAAAGAAGAGATTAAAAGCTAGGTATACTATTACTATTCAACCCTACGACACGCCCAACTTAATATCCCTCTCGTTATTTTACATCTAAAAGTAAAACGTCACCTTCAAGCGCGATTCGATATCGATAAAAATTCTTACTAATTGGTTGGTACTCGTACATCGCTGGGAAGTTATCGTACTCGTACTCCAAGTCCAAGTGAGAGAAACCTCTCTCAAGAGCTCTAGTATATATATCTCGTACATCTACGTGGAACTCGTCGATGCGCGATATCATGGAAAAGAGATAATAACTCGATACTTACGTAAGCGAATCCATAGTAATGCTAAAAAGTGTTTATTCGTAAAAGTTTGTCTGTGGATCCATTGATTATCGATACTGATGAGATAAAAGTATCGATTCCAAAAGAGTTCTTCATCGCGTTTGGAAAAAGAGTAGGAAGGATGGACCGGCCGATGTAGAAATAACAAATAAAAGAAGAAGATGTGATTGTCGCTTACGTTTTTTGCTGGGCGACGGAGAGGGAGGGGGATTTAAGGGGTACCTGAACGATGATGGCCTTTCGGGTAGGAAACGATTTAGTTATGTTTTCTATCGTGCTCCCTCGAGTATTGGATCGGAATGTAACGGTATATTCCTCATCGTGTCCTGAAGTGTAGGCGACTGTGGCGCCATCTCATCGCCACGCCCGACCAAGCTCGATAAAGGTATAATCCGGTCAACGGTACCAACAACGCAGAGCTTCAATACGACGGTCCAAACGAAGCGACGCGAGTGAAGATGATTACCCGAATATATCGTTCTTGCCACCTGTGCAGTGCTGAGTGGCAAGAGGAAACCTCGCTTTCCGGTTCTCCGAGCCCTGTTCAAGACATGGAGAGGCGAATGAGCGAACAGTCGAAGGGCTTGGTTTCCTTGGTCGCTATGCGTAATTTCCATCGAGATAAGAGGCCTCTGAACTACAGATTATTTCGACGTAGGCGTCCGAGGTCGAGGGTTAACTCTGCGAAGATCGTCTGTGCGTTACCTAGGTGATCGGGACCAGATTTGCCAATGACGGTAGAACTAAATTCTTAACTTTTTCCTTCCTGGCTGAGACCATATCTCCTCGATTTAGGGATCGGAAGTGCTCACCATGTCGCTATTTTGTATTGTGGCTCCCAAATCCTCGGGATGCTGTATTCATAGTAGTGCCAATATGGAGTGACGTTCATCTGCGTCTCCCTGTCCATTTCCCGAGAATCCCAAACGCTTTGAACGAACTGTATTGTCTACAGGGTGAAGAAATTGGGATTGTCTCGAGATGTCAACAAGGCTGTGATGGAGGCGAAATTGAATGTCGAGTAAAAGATCAAGCCTGACCAAGAACCATATCGTGCTTGCTAGGATCCACTGGGTTTGGGATCTGAGATCCAGATCAGATCAAATGTGGGATTGGACCCTAGTGTGGTACTGTGGTAGGAACTTCACACGCCACCACGGATAGTTTGCGGGGGTGGAAGTAAATCGGCGTCATAATCGTACTATGTTGCGCGCGGATTCCGAAGGCTGCTATCCGAAGGTTGTGTGCAGGGACCGAAGCCAAGGAGAGCACTAGCGATCACCTTGGCACTTGCTCGAAAGTGATGCTTAGACCTCCATAGCAATCTCTTGACTGCTATAAGAGTAGATGAAAAGCAAGTCTTGGCGCTAGGCATTGGACATCCCTCACCCCTTGCCCTTAGTGGAAGGCCTGCGGAGGTGCTGACTGTGTCACCTGTTTGACATCTGTGATCGCGCCTTGACATGGACTTCAAGTCAAGGAAAGCCAGTCGGTTTGGAGGATCATGGAGACTATATTGACGCGCCATAAGGCTTGCCGCCGCTGGCGGCCTACTGAGGTTATTGTCATTTCGGACTTTCCAGATATCAATAGTAAGAGCTGTAGAGTCATCGTGCAGAGAGAAGAAGTGCATGACATCGGTAGCCATGAGCGAAATCCTGCATACTATTCTTGCTACCTGAACCGGAATGTCGGGGACAGCTCAGAGAAGAGGGAGGGCAATCGGCTTGATGGCCGCGTGGACGTGTTTTGAAATTTGAATGAGGTTTCGGGGATATGGATTGTCATCACTCCACGACCGCCAGAATGGATGGATCAACAATAATGATGCTGAGGACGGTGAAAATGTGTGTGAGGTGTCCACAGTCGAGTGGGGTTGCTTCATAGCATAGTACACGGTAAATGAGGCGGAACGATGATCTTGTGCTGGTGGTGGGAACCTATGGGGCTTGGAGAAGGTTATGGTTATATTGTCGAATGTTTCGACGACGATCCTTGGCAACGAAGGACATGGAAAGGAATGTTGGGCAGGGTGATGGACAGATAGGACAAGGCACAATAGGATAGCCGAATGAGACATCAAGTCGGGCAGTTTGTGGTTAGAAGATGCGCCGCCAGAGCTACCGAACACATACATGATGACACACTGGGTCGTTACACCGATGAGGCGATCCTGCGGTCTTCATCCCGTCCGTGGATGGAATCATACGAGGGGAGACTGGAGAGTGGTCGATCGTCAATACTTCCTTCCCGAGAACGGCTTGTCTGTGTTTGGAAGAAGGCAGGATCTAGGATCGAAACGGGACGTGAATCCTGTCCGGCTAAGCATCCAAAACGGATAACGCTGGCTGTACCTTGGCAGATCTGCTTGGTGGATCAGATGTATCTCCAGGATCGTGCTCTAGTCTGTTCTCGGTATGAGGAAAGCCTCAGCATCCAGGTTTTCTTCAAGGTTCCTCAGCCTCGGGAAAGCTCGCCCTCTACTTTTGAGCACCAGGAACGATGCCGAGGCGGGGTCCCGGTAGAATCGCAAGCCAGACCCGAACCTGACATGCCGCCAAACGCATCCACAGTGGTATATGCTGCCTCGCCTGTTGTGGCCAGGGAGCATGACTCGGGTGGGATGGAGTGGGCGAATCATCCTGTGCCGGGAGGAGTGGGCGAATCATGTGCCGGGAAGAGCGGCATCCCGAGATGATTTAAATTGATAGACTCGTCAGCCCGGTTGGACACCTCGTCAGCCCGGTTGGACACCTCGTCAGCCCGGTTGGACACCTCGTCAGCCCGGTTTGAGCACCTCGTCAGCCCAGTTTGAGCACCGCAACCCCCCGGCCTGTTGCATCAAAGACAATTCGCCGTCACTTCGGGGCAACTGCTGGAGCGGGACAAGCGAGCCCTGCAAAACTTTACAGATGCCTAGTCTACATTGCATCTACCGCATGCCGTTGGATGGTAGAATTTCGTGCAGACGCCAGAGAATCAGCGGAGCAGGACTGTGCCCCGAAAAACACCGGTCCAAGCATTTTAGACGCAGCTTGAAGAGGACAGCCAGGCGCCAAGGCCGGGAATCTGCTTGGTCACGACTTCGGTCAGTTCGCTTGACCGACGTTCCGTCACTTGAGGCGCTTGATAGGCGTGGGGAATGGCAAGCCTTGGAGGGTCAGACCCGGATGACTTTATCCAATTGCGGCTAGCGGCTTGCGGTGCGGCTTTAGAGTTACCTACGGCTTGCGGTGCGGCTTGAGAGTTGCCTACGGCACGACCAAGAGGCCGTCTCAACTATCATCGGATCTCATCGTCGGATCTCATCGTCGGATCTCTATCGTCGGATTTCTATCGTCGGATTTCTATCATCGGATGATTATTGTCACTACCTACCCATCAACCATGATCGTGGACGTTGCTTGGCCCTGGCAGAGAGCAGTGCTTGGCCTGGCAGAGAGCAGTGCTTGGCCTGGCAGAGAGCAGTGCTTGGCCGGGCAGAGAGCAGTGCTTGGCCTGGCAGAGAGCAGTGCTTGGCCGGGCAGAGAGCAATGCTTGGCCGGGCAGAGAGCAATGCTTGGCCACGTATGCCTTCCAGCCTGCCCTGTGGAACATGACTCTCGGAATAGTTAATGGTATGTAGCGAGGACGCCACACGAGGACAACCTGGACAGGAATATGTTCGGCCCGTCATGGAATAGGTGGCAACTCGTAGCGATTAAACTATGTGCCGCTTCGATCTGATAAGCCGCAATTCTGATTCGAGCACTCGTTTGAATAGTGCATGCTTTCGTCTTGCAAAATCAATCAATCCCTCCCTTTGGGGGCCATCTACAGCTTCAGGTACAGCTACATCCGCATCTTCCAACTGCATCTCCAACCTCCAGGCCGCTTGCAGCCCAAACTCCAGCCCGCGTGCACGTTGCGGTAAGGTACTCTAATTCCTTGTGATGGTGATCGAATTCCCGTGTCTGCCCTCCCAATCCCCGGTTCCCATCATCCCGACAGTAGTCGACCGTCGACAGGCCGAAAAAGAATTCCCGTCTTACGCGAACAGTCCTTAC
Source organism: Venturia nashicola (assembly GCA_004522665.1). Classification (NCBI taxonomy): domain Eukaryota; kingdom Fungi; phylum Ascomycota; class Dothideomycetes; order Venturiales; family Venturiaceae; genus Venturia; species Venturia nashicola. The sequence goes on from SNSD01000009.1 coordinate 982,638, forward strand.
GTTCCCGTCTTCCCGCCTGTCGGATTGCTCGGCTTCCAAGCGTCAGCACAGCGCTCGGCTGTCCCCTTCCCCCATCCCCATCCCCCATCCCCCATACCTCGTACTTGCTGTGTGGCTGTTCTAATTAACTGCTAAAGAGGCCCGACATTCCGGTTGATTCCTCCTTCTGCTCTCCATTATTTCACCCACCTACGTCCCTTCACCACCTCCAGGGATCCCACTCCTCGACAGGATCTCCTCGACAATTTCTGGGCACAGCCGGTCCCTACGCTCCTGGCAAATTGAACCACATACCTATCCCCCTCTTCTCCGCAAATTGGGACTGCGACAGCTTATCGGCCCTGCTCCACTCGCCTGTCCTGCTTCCGATAGTCAACTACTACTTCTTGCTGCACTAGCCACACATCAAGCTGCCTCGCACCAAACCACCTACACCACCCACCATCGCTGTCCACGCTGCAAGCCTGCTCAATCAACAACTTGCTGCCTTCAATCTCAAATACCGCCAAAATAACATCCTCAGTACCAATCGCTTCAATTCTCAGCTCAGTGCCATCATTGCATTCCTCAGTTGTTTCGACATACTCGTTACCGAGTGCAGCACATCACAGTGAGCGCTCCGAATACTCGCCAAACTCCACTCATCGATCCATCCCCAATCCTGCTGCCCGGATCCTGCCTGCTGCGCCTATTGAGGTTGCAAAATCAGAGGCTGGTCCGCGACGGGCGGCGGACCAGCCGCCTAGGATGCGGTCGTCAATTGCTTGTGCCCGTTGCAGACGTTCCAAAGTTAAATGCGTGAACAGCGGAGTAGGAACTCAATGCCGTACTTGCGAAACTACCGGGAGAGAATGTACCTACCCCGTTCCCAACAGCAGTGGTGGTCATGGAGGAAAGCGGTTTGTGGAAGGTGGTGAAGTTAAATATGCTGGCGAGGGAATTCTCCAGAACGACGTAAGTATCGCATTGAGAAAGCTTCGCCTTGATTGGAGTAGAACCTCATGTGGACATGTCCCGCGCCACGAAAAATTTGAACATCTCGAAGCCTGAGTCGTACGGCGCTAATGTCACTGACAGACGCCGAAGAGACAACGCCCGAAGAAAATCCAGTCTGCTCCAACCAATGTCTCTACCAAAGAGAGTATGAGAGCTTTGGTAGATGCATTAGATCCGGACATTCTCACTCCTCAAGTTTGGATTGAGTTGGTGTGTACTCGAGATGATTCGTTTGAAGATTAATCCGCTCACAATCTTCAGTTCGATATTTGGCAATTACATTATTCCACAGACTTGCCATTCATACATACACCAACATTTTTGAAGCCACTTAGACAGATGCAACAACAAGGTCAACATCAGTCGGCCGATTTCAGCTCTCCACGGACCGTCCAGAACTCACTACCACCAGCCGCACCTATCTTACTAATGGGATTTCTGGCTTTAACAGCTCGATTTCATGAGAAGTTAGTTGCTCATCATTCTCCACCATCTACAAACAGACCCAGCAACCCACTCATTGCCTCACAATACTACGCATCAGCAGCAAAAGCGAGATTAGCTGGAAATGCTGGAGACGGCTTAGGTCTGCCAGATGGTGCCCGCATTCAGGCTCTGTGTATGCTTGCACTGCACGATTGGGGCAATTGTCATGGTGTGAAGGCCTGGATCTCTATTGGTGTTGCCGTGCGGTATGCTCAAGTCCTTGGTCTTCAATATCAAGAAGACCTGGATGATCAACCGAACTCTCGGACTTCAGCTTTGGCGCTGCAATCTTTTGCGGCCCCCAAGGAAGACTTCGTGGAGCAAGAGACCAGGCGACGAACGTTCTGGAGCTGTTATATTATGGATCGCTATATGAGCAGCGGCAAGTATCGACCGCAAATGCTTAACGTTAGAGACGTCAGGCTACAGCTTCCTAGCAGTGAGAGGTCTTTCTTATTCGGTGAAAGAGTAAGGACGGCCCTGCTCTCGGAGGAACCAGAAGATATGACGGACCAGAAAAGTATCCCCGGCCACACTCGAAAATCATCGTCCATGCACGGAGGCTCAAATGGAGACTCTGTCTCAACGCCGCGTCACAGTTACGCTCGCAGCCCTGCCCAAGGGAATGAAGAAGAACAACACGGCCGTTGGGAGCTTGGCGCCAGTGAAGGTATTATGAGCCGTTACATCAAGGCCATCGATCTCTACGGTAGTGTAGTGCGATGGTCCTGTGGTGGAGGCAGAAGGTAGGCTACGCTTTTCCGACCTATCGACGTCGCACCGCTAATCTTGTCAGAAGAGAGCGACATGCGCCATGGGAACCACAATCTCAATGGTTTGTTCTGAACAATCGCGTTTCCAACTTCATCAACAGCCTGCCTCGCGACCTCGCACTGAGTAATGCCAATGTGCAAGCCCACATTGCGTCGCGAACATCGACTCCGTACACACTCTTACATTCCGTCCTTCTGCTCTGCAAGGTAATGCTACATCGAGAGTATCTTCCCTTCGCGCCACTACGTTGTACGAGACCACAAGGCCCACTCGACGCACCCTTCTTTCCCACATCCGAGACTAACGCTCCGTATGGGTTCTGGGAGGAAAGCGCCAAGGAACTTTTCAGGTCTGCACGCAACCTCATCGACATGGTGCAAACATGCTACGAATGGCATGTGTTGCCCGAAACACCTATAGTTGGCTTTGCTATCTATACTGTCGCTCTCACTGGTATGTACAATATGATCTAGTTGGGGTAAATACACTAACACAATGCAGGCGTATATTCCATCAATTTCCCTTGGATGGACCCTAATGGATTCATGAGTAAGAGACCCGTTCGCGCTAGCCCGAGAGAAACTCAAATAACCTCAGGTGACGACTCTGGTGCCATTGCCTCCCGTCAAGCTCTTCGCTTGATCGGAACAATGCGCAAACGACTACGGATGGCGGATGGCTGGTTTAGGACCATTAGCCGGGTACACCGGTACTTCATTCGAATAAAGAAAGACTTCCAGCGTCATTCTAGAGTCCTATTGGAGGCACGAGCCATGTTTGAGTTCAACATTCCGACCAATTTGCGGGAGAATGTTCCTGGCGGTGCCGCGGAAGAGTCGAAGATAATTGAGAACGCACTGAAAGAATTTGGAAGCCTCGAGGATGAAGATCAAGAAATGACAGACGCGCCTGATGTTGGAGAAAACGGTCATGCAGGCAGTTCTGACGCTGCAAGCACTGGTGTGAAGAGTGAGGGGTGTGGTCTTCAAGAGAGGACTCCAGAGAGCGGCACTGTGCGGCAAGATAGGTGGAACGCCATCAACAGCTTCGGTCCTGGGCCACAAGCAGCACCGGAAACCAAAATCCCAAACGGAACCCAGGCTGGATACTATTCGACGCCGATGTCAGGCATGTCAAGTGCGCCGACATCCACCACCAGTCACGCAAATTACCCTCAGCGCGTGGGATCCAATCTTGCATCGCCGCCTCTTCGTTCGCCCAATGCACCTGGTCCTGGCCACTTTCCTTCCCACCCACCACAACAAGCCTCAGAGCCGACGTTGCAGGCTCATATGAATCTGCAACAACAAATGCACGCTCCACCAGCTCCCTCCCCGTCGCTGAGTGCTGAGCAAGCCTTAGAATGGCTCAACAGTATTGATACACGATTCACGGCCGACGACGTCACTGCTTTTGTTGAAGGAAAGAACTGGCAGGAATGGGCGAATGGTGCGGTAGGTTCTCTTGCGTTTGGCGGATGGCTAAGCCAGTTGTGGACCAGTCCACAAGATTAGGGCGAGGTTCTGGAATGAATTTTTTGGAATACATAGCGACGACGGTATATACCCAGACAGTGCCCCAGCGCACGTGTCTTTTGGATTGATTTAGTGGCGTTGAAGTGAGTGGACATGGAGAAAGCAGAATTTTCGGGCATACTCGCTATGGCATTCACTAAGGGCGTTCAGAAAAGGCCTGGTGCTGAACGTTTCGACATCACTGTATAATAATATATTGTAACTGCACTTTCATCACTCGACGTATACCTTACCATACCGAAAATGCATATCCACAATCACGTTGTCGTCAAACGGGCCGGCTGCTCTTTGCCTTTCCCTTTGCCGATAATATAGACAGATTACTTACCGCCCATAGGTAAGTGCCGGCTGCTCTTTGCCTTTCCCTTTGCCGATAATATAGACAGACTACTTACCGCTCGTAGGTAAATGCCGGCTGCTCTTTGCCTTTCCCATTGCCGATAATATCGATAGACTGCTTACCGCCCATAGGTAAATGCCGGCTGCTCTTTGCCTTTTCCATTGCCGATAATATAGACAGACTGCTTACCGCCCGTAGGTAAGTGGCGTGATACTAGTAGTACTACTGTGAGATCTCATTGCGGCTCTATCCTAGTCTTCCCACCTGCATGGAAATGATCCGTGTTATCCAGTTAGCTAGGTACTCTTTTAGTACATGCAGGTGGCGAATAAGCGCACCAATAGCCAATCACCCACTCTTGGCGGAAAATCCTTCCACTTCCATCCCTAGTCAGTCACCTCCACCCAGAACATAGCTCATGACTCACCTGCCCCCCCCCCATCCCCCCACCAAATTCCCACCAACCACTCCATACGGGGACCATCGGAAGCAGTATGCGATAACCCAGTCCTAGTCCTAGTCCTAGCCAGTCCCCTCCCGATCCGCATCATCTCCACTCGACCACAAAATCTACCACATGTGAGAAACACAGGCACGGGGACAACCACGGGGACTAAAAAAAAAACGGGACGAGTTCACCAACAAAAAAAACCTCTTTCAACACGGTGACGGTGACGGGACGGACGGACGGACGGATACATGATTATTTTTGGATTCGGGGGCCCGTTGCTTACTTTATTCTGTGAGATGGACGGGTGGCGTTCTGGGTTTGGCTTGGTTTCCGCCGGTTCCTTTACGTGTTTTTTTTTCTCCTCGTTGTTTTTCTGGTTTTTTCTTGGGGCGGATCGGATGGGGTGGTAGTGCTAATTTTGTTAGTGGCATGTCCTGTGTAACTGTTTCAGGCCTGGGATGTTACTTTGGAGGGTGCTGGTGATCGGTCTTGCACCCGGCGGTACATTCATACTCGATATTCGGTTCGGAAAAGAGAATCGGTGAATGACGTAGTACTTTGTATATAGAACAGGTGTAGTCCGCGGGGGAGGCGGAGGAGTGAATGCCTAATACGAGGTTAAACGATGTTCTGTCCTCAACCCCTCCTCCTTTTCGCTCTAGGATTCCTGACTGCTTCCGTTGTCCTGGAATTTGCATTCATCTTTCAGCCTTGCCTTGGTGGGGCCCCTGTTTTTATTTCATTTAGAGATGGGTTTGTACCATGGAAGGATTTCTGGATTTGGGAAGCCGGAGATACTATATAGATGGTCTCTTCTTTACCCTAGAGATGAAACGATCGTTGTGTAATGGTGCAGGATATCCCGGAAGGTCCGTGAGCTTGTTTTAGGATTTTGATTGTTGGTTTAGAGTGTGGACGTTGGGGAGCTATCTTTTGCGTCTTTTTAGAAGTAGTAGCCTCGTCTATGATTAGGTATTTGGCATGTGCTCCGAGTTCCCTTCGCAAAGTGTTGGACTTTTCGTTCACCACTGTATGGATACTCACCGACCTGCTGACATGTGCCTCTTCTATTCCACTGCCGCAATGGCTTCTCTACCTTGCTATACCTCGAGGCAAAACTGGTATTCCTACTCATAAATTGAGATAGCTATCGTCAACGCCTACTCCATTCGCAGCGTCGCTACGAATTCAACGACGTCGATCTTGATTTTACAGAGCTTAAGTTCAAAGGCGAACTCGTGATTTCTGGAGGGAGGGAAGATATTGATCAGCCGATCCCACACTGTGCTGCTCCATAGCCGCCTCGAACTTCAGCACCACAGCAACTCCTCGCCTCGAGAAATTGCAAGTCCTCGACGACTCGAAAAGATCATGCCACTTTACGGTAGAACTGCTTGATCTCGTAAGCCGATCTGTTCTCCGGCACAAACCCGAACTCCACTCCGAGCCGTGTTATGAAAGAAGGATTCAGTCATGGAAACGGTTAGTCGGCGTCGATAAGCCTAACACATACCCGTCTATCTTGGACCCTTCGGCAGAGCGACAGATCTGACGGCATGGTAGGATCAAAACTTGGCAAAACTTGGCCGCAAACATACTCGGAAATGCGACCAGAAGGAGCTTTGTTGCGGAGCAGTAAGGAAATGGCCAATCGTCGATTTGATTCAGATGGCGGACGGTAGCTATCGATAATGGATCGATAGCGATGCCGTAAGCCACATGACTAGACCGGACGCTGACATTCGATACCGTTCAGCAAGGTCGTATTTTTAGATGTCACGATGTTACCCGTGCGGCTGAAGACGTCTCCATCTCCCGAGTATGAGACCGGACTATTCATGGAGCACGTCAAGAGGATTGACAGATTGACAGCCGTTATCTGGATGCAGTTGTGGACGCTGTGGTTAGGTTGAGTGCATGGTATGAGGTCGAGAAACATAGGGGCAGCGGCTAATGTAGGCACTAACTTTGCGCCACTACTTTTGTCTCTCGCCTCGCAGATCAACTCCACGACGTCTCTACAAACCACCTACCCATTTGCCCCTCGGCGTGGCGCGACTCCTTAGGCGATTCCTTCGTGATTAATAGACCTGGCTGTTTGAGCCATCAGCTTACTTGGTGGAGCAGATCCTAGTATATGCAACCTCCCATGACAGGAACACCAACTTGTGTATCTCGCCGTTCATTCTCAACGGCTTAGCCTCCATGGTACCTAAAGATTCCAGCATGACTTCGCCAATGCTGTGCAGCCTGTAGCGGCATGTCAAGCGATAAATGGGACCTACGATACTACCACGGAAGCAAGAGCAGGCACCATCGTGTTAGTCTCCTGTCTCTACGCGTTGGTCGAATGTACTTTCAGGGGCACATATTATACCCTCTCCATCTGCTCGTGTTTGTGCCCAAATTGTGCTGATTAAGTCTCTCGTTACTATTCTGTCCCATTCCCTTCGTTCGTCAACTTGTCAAAATGCGTTTTCTCAGGTCACCGAACCTGTTCGGATTGGCAGTCGTTGCTTCTTGTGTTTCTGCAAGCGTTGAAAATCAGGGTTTACAGCGGAGAGTTGCCAATTCAACTTGCTTGACATTCGGCATCGATTTCCAGGATGGAGGTAGTTATTTCATAAATCAGAACTCTACAGAGCAGTTCACAGCCGTCTCTCAGTTCGAAGGTAAGTTCCATCAATCCAAGCTACAGGTCGAGTCTAACAATGACTAGGTTGCAACGAAGCCTATGCCGATGTCTGGTTCGTCCCACCCAGTGGCGACGAGATTACCTGTTCAGAGCTCTTGACCACTCCAAGCGACACCAATGTCGTTACGACCTGGTATGGAAGTCTTTGATCACCTCGAGAGTCGTAACTAACAACGCCAGCCCTATCGCGAAAAATCAATTATCCACCGGCAATTATTCCATGCTCATTTTTGGCGACAACGCCGATGGTTTTCCATTCGCTTACGAAAGAGACTTCCAGCTCAGTGTAGGCCCACAGGAGACAGTGACAGTTACGCCAACCGTCACGTTCAATATCACATCCTTCCCTCACACGACTGTAACTTCGACTTCGACCCAACTCGTGACCAGCACAGTCAACGCCACGACCACTTACTCGGAGCCAGCTTTTACAGCAAACGTCACCCAGACTGTCCGTCCAAGACCAACGACAACGACCGTCACAAAAACGATAACATGGAACCGCAATCGCTACACTCATACTGCTTCGTTGATATACTCGACCGTTACAGCTTCTTGCACTGTCCCACCACGACCCGCGTACCCTGATCCAACCATGACCTACCATCCACGCAACTTCATGCCTCCTGCCATGAAAAACAACTACCAAAAGAAATCGGAGCGTGTTCCTCGTATATTCAAGCGTGCCCCAGACGCGCCAACAATTACTGTTTCAGCTAGCCCCGTTCTCAACGTCACGTCAACTGTCTACGGTTCAACCGTCACGGACACTGCTTCAGCAATTGAATCGCAAACAATTTACACCACTCTGGCACCGCCTACTATCAAGGCTGGCACTGACACTATCAGTGTGACAACCACTCTTCCCACACCTATCAGGACGAAATTGATATTCACGTATACAACTGATGTGACTACTATCACGGACGCTCACACGTAAGTCAAGGCCATACTTGCGAGTTTTGAGATTTCGCTGATTATGATTTAGATATACTTTTACTCGAACGACCACACCGTATGCGGTGAAGACGGATTGTCGAGAAGCTGGTGGACATTTTGGTAATGGGTGGAGGTTATAAAGGAATCCCTTTGCTCGATCAATATTCCTAATTACTAGTTATGAAGACTGCGATTTCATTTCTAAGCTCACCGAAAGGTAGACATGGATAACCTAGTATACAGACGTCGCTTGAAGAGAGGTAGTATTTGGATATCCTCAAGTAATAGCACGTCTTTGAGTAGTATCTAGTCCTACTATGTTATCTCAGGTACTCCTCGCTTTTATTTATAGTCTGTATGGACTACTTTTACCCCTTGCTACCTCGTAACAAATTTATAAAAACCTTACTAACTTAAAAAAGAGTCTCGTCGCTATATCTTAGCCTTCTAGTCCACGATAACCTAGCCCCATAGGTTCTATCCGTAAATAAGCCTAGTATCTACTTATTCTTCTACTTTTAGATCGCGCTAATAACTTTAAAAGATAGAATAGGTATCTAGCTAATTATTCTAGGTCTACCCGTTCGATAGCTCAGCTACTGATGGTTCCCCTAATAAAAGATATCGGTATTGAGCGGCCCGAATCTCCAAGTCCCCTACATCCGGGATAATAACCGAAGGGCTAGCCCCGCGATCTATCTGTACCCCATAATACAAGCCTCGCCAATCATAGAGGCTGCAACATTATGCTCTCTCCCCCGTAGCTAATTTCTCTACATGATTGTACACGCGTCTCTAAAATTTATTATGGATGAATGCTTTTCCGTCTTCGGATCTACGAGCTGAGGTTATCTTTTTGCAGGGCAGATATATACAGGGGCGATGTGTGTAGAGGTACGTAAGCTGTCGGATTTTCCGACTCTAGGTATATACTGCACGATTATTCTTCGTTACGGATTGGATTCGCAATTTGAGGTTTATCAGGATGGTCAAGACTGTGATTTTGGCGTTCGCTTTTGCTGTGGCTGCTTTGGCGGATCATGGTTCGACGGTATGCTTGAAGGATATTTTGTTACTGGGACTCTTGTTCTTTGAGTTGATTGAGGATCGATTGCTGACGGGTTTTTTAAATTTAGTATGGTGGCTCGGGTCCTTATAAATCAGTCAGTACTTCCCCATTCTTCCGGACGGTTTTTTAAGAAGGAAAAATATTGTTTACTAATGACTTTGTATCAGTACTATTTTGAAGACGCTGGCCTCGTCAATCATACACTGTACCAGCCCCTCCAATCAGCTTTTGGAAAAGACAGCTTGAAGCTACCCGTGATAGTCTGGGTATGTACAATCCAACATCGAGACGCTCAAAGCGAACGAAACATTGATAATCGACCCAGGGAAATGGCGCCTGTGTCTCCCAAGGTCTAAGATATCGCGGCTTCCTAGGCGAAATAGCCTCCCATGGCGCCCTCCTGATCGCCACAGGCCCAGCAGCCCCCGACCTGGACACACACCCGCGATCCAACAGGAGTACCGGCGGTTCCCAGCCGAACCCAGGAGCCCTCACCCAAGCCATCGACTGGGTCGTCGCAAACGCGGGAAAGGGGCTCTACGCGCACGTCGACTCAAGTCGTCTAGCCGTTTGGGGACAGAGCTGTGGCGGCCTCGAAACGTACACTGCCGCCTCGAATGATGATCGCGTTAATTTCCTCGGTATCTTCAATTCGGGCCAGATGAGTGCGAATGCGAGTTTGGCTGTAGCGGGATCATTGAAGAAACCCGTCTTCTACTTCTTGGGCGGGCCGAAAGATACCGCTTATAAAAATGGTATGCGCGATTACAGTTATCTCCCCAAGACGACGCCTGCATTTCTGGGAAGCCACGATAAGGGACATAGTGCGGCTTTCGACGATTTGAACGCAGGGATTGTTGGGAATGCCGGGACGCAGCTTTTGCAGTGGCTTTTGCGTGGGAATGAGACTGGGAAGGCGTGGTTTACGGAGGGTGGTTGGAAAACAAGTGGGTTTGTGAATGCGACCTTTCAGAACTTGGAAGGACTTGCTACGCCGTCTGCTATTTGATGATGAGGGCGGGAGGATTGTGGTTGGTGTATGTCGATTTTGCAAGGCAAGGGTATCATCCTGTTCAGAAGGTGTCAGTACATTCCCAGACCGCGATGCAACATAATTAAGCGAATTGTGACGGAGCTATTTGGCGCGGAAATCGATAGCATCATTTCCATCTCATTTCAACTTCCAGGGGTTCTGGAAACCTATAAACCCATCGTCTAAAAACTTGGAAAGGGACAGACTTCTGTTTCATAATTGGAGTTTGATCCCAGGAAAGATTTGGCCAAACGTCTTGACCGCGACTTACATATTTTATTCTCAAGTCAAGTGTTTCCACAGAGTTGTTGTAAGATTACTATTATTTGTCGTAATCTGAGCCCTTGTTTCGCTTATCAGGCACTTCATATAATTTCTAGATCGTCATGTCCACCCCCGCGATTCCGCATATGGGCGTCCTAATCATTGATACAAATGGCGAATATATAGACAAGATACTTCTACCTTTCTGTTGGCAGAAGAGTGTAGCTGTACACCCACCTCTGAGCTTGAAGCTCAAATCCGACAGTTGTAAGACAGCAGTGGGATATCCTCAAGGTCAAAGACTACGCCTTCAGCTAACAATGTACAGGCTACCCAGCAGCCTTGCTCTCTCGAATCAAGAAGTCATTCTTTTACACACTCGTTTATCGCAATTTATTCATCGAGCTAGCAGCAGCGCATAGCAATGATTTCAACCATGCAGACTTGCGTATTCTCTTTCCTTCTTTTCTGCAACAGCGCCTTCGGTCTTGCGTTACAGCGACGTTATCCAGCTTCGACTTACCAAGTCAAGGACTCTCATTCTGTTCCAAGCGATTGGACAAGGATTGGACCGGCGCCTCTGGACCATAAACTCGACTTGACGATTGGCCTCGAACAGAGCCAATTTGATGAGCTTGTGAATAATCTTTATCAAGGTAAGATGGTGGACGCTTCTGCTATAATGATCGAAGACGCAGGAGAATTTGCTAAAAAATGCGCTAGTTTCTGATCCGGGCCATGCTCGCTATGGTCAATATCTCACTGCCGAGCAAGTCAATGATTTGGTCAAGCCAACTGAAGAGTCTTCGAAACTTGTGCATGACTGGCTTGCTGATAACGGGTTATCTCGTGGCTTGACCTACAGTCCAGCTGGAGACTGGATCCACTGCCAGGTCTCGGTTCGTGACGCGCAGAGGCTTCTTGGAACTTCCTACTCGACGTTTCGCCACGAAGATGGCACAGTCATTGTTCGTGCGCCGGAATTTTCTCTGCCACAACAGCTGCTCCGGCATATCTCATCGATCCAACCCACCAACTCTTTCTTTCGTGTGGGTCCGGACAGATCAGGCATTCGACGTGCTTCTCCGTCAGGCAATCGACGTGCTTCTCCGATTAGGCACAACAACATCCGTAGAGCTTCAAAGGCCGTAGATCCGACTCCTATCGCCAAAGTATGTTTTGAAAAAGACGTCTCACCAACTTGTCTTCGAACTCTGTACGGCACCATCAACTACACTCCCAAAGCAACAAACAAAACGTTCATGGCTCTCTGCAATTACCTCGGCGAAGTCGGCTCGCGAAACGACGCAAAGATTTTCCTCCAAAAGTATCGTCCCGAAGCTGTTGCTGGCGCAACCGATTTCAAAGAAGTCAGTATTGACAATGGTCCCATTGACACTGGAAGTTACAATTCGACACAGCTGGAAAATGGATCTGGACAGGAAGCGAATATGGATTTACAAACTATGCTCGGCATAGCATGGCCTGTTCCACTTACCGCGTACACTACTGGAGGAGAACAGCCCGAATGGATCAAACCGTCGATAAATGCTACCAACACGAATGAGCCGTTCCTTGCATGGGCTCAGTATATGCTAGCTCTCCCCTCACTGCCAAACGTTGTCAGCACTTCATACGGAGACAGCGAAGGTACTGTTTCACCATCCTACGCGCGGGCCGTATGCAATTCTTTTGCCCAACTAGGCGCACGAGGCGTATCCGTCCTCTTCCCCAGCGGCGATGGCGGCATCGGCGGCAAAAACTGTTTCTCAAAAAAATACAACATGACCACTTTCGGCGCTTTATTCCCAGCCGGTTGTCCCTTCGTCACCGCCGTAGGCGGCACCCACAAATTCGAACCCGAAGTCGTCGCAATGACCCGCGGCTACCAACCCGGTGGCGGCTTTTCGAGATACTTCCCCGGTCCGGCATATCAGGAGAAAGCCGTTGCCGACTATTTCGCCCTCAACGACGACTTCAAACAGTTCAAAGGGTTTTTCAATAGGAGCAATCGTGCTTACCCTGATATCTCGGCGCAATCCGTCAATTTCGGTGGGTTTTGGAATGGAGCCAGTGACCCCGGGAGTGGTACAAGTGCCTCGACTCCTGCGGCTGCGGCCGTCATTGCGCTGGTGAATGATGCCCTGATCGCAGCTGGAAAGCCTGTATTGGGTTTTCTCAATCCGTGGTTGTATCAGGGAGGAGGAGGATCGGCGTTTACAGATATCACTCAGGGAGTTATCTTGGGATGTAATACTACTGGTTTCCCGGCTACGAAGGGCTGGGATCTCGCGTCTGGATGGGGCACACCCCATTTCCCCAATATACTCAGTAATTTGGGAATTGGGTCCGCGTAAATGGTGAGGACGCGGATGGCGGTGATGAGTGAAGTGAAGGTAATAGTAGGTAGTGAACACGGCAGAATTGATCATTCGTGGATCTGAGTCTGTCACGAGATATTGTGGAGTTTTTTCACCACTAGTACTAGCGTGATGATTTCGTGACACAGTGTGAGTGGTGGAGCGCGGTGTGCATATGGTCAAGTATACACAATACGAGACTAGAGACTGCTATAGTACAAGGGATTCTTATATCTCCAGTTTTGCCATAATATACACACCTTTCATCCCTTCATCTACCCCGTCCAAACAAGACCTAAGACAAAATCCCCGTCCTCAAATCCTTCAACCTCTTCATCGTCTTATTGATCCCCATGACCGCACCCATCTTCGCACCCATCTTAACCACATCCTTCATATTCTCCAAATACTCGGCGACAGTCATTTCCTCCGCTTTGGCCTTCCTCTTGATCTTCACAATACTCAGGAGCGTCAAAATGACAGCCAGAAGCTTGGCTCCACGAGAAATCATGAGTTTGATGAGGCCCTTCCGCGTGTAGGTGAAGCTCCAGTGGTTGTAGTAGGGGAAAGCGGTGCGGTACCAGAACCAGATTTGGTTGTATCTGTGGAACGTGTTAGTATGTCATTTGCCGTTCCAGCATGGATGGTAAGACCTACGGTAGAACTGTGCCATTCCACCCCTCTTTGTCGAAATACCAACTATTACAACCACCCGACATCCATATCGTCTTTTTGAGTTGTTTCTGCACATCTGCTGTATATGCCTCCTCAGCCGATCTCTTCACATCAACAGTACGGACATCGCCTGAAAGGATGGACTTAATAAACTTGGAAGCGTAGTTGACCATGTTTTCTGAAGCTAAAATGACTGAGGAGTGGCCGGTGGCCGTATTGGGTCCGAAAATGATGAAGAAATTGGGAAACTAGTTCAATGTTAGCAGGCGTCGCAAAGCTCTGGCGAGCATAACCTTACGCCATCGAAAGCAGTGCCTTGGTATGCTTGCGGTCCGCCTCTTTGTTGCATTGTGTCGACAAGATCTTGACCTTCATCGCCAATCACTGTGAGTGGGTGTAGCCATCTCGTCGTGTTGAAGCCGTTCGCCAGGACGATCACATCTGCCGGTACTTCTCTCTCCTCGTTCGAGACCTTCGATGTTGTAATAGTAGGATCAGGATACATCCTACCAGGCCCCAACTTAACACTCTTCTCCCTCACCTCCGTCAACGGCAGTGTTGTCAAATCAATATTGTCCTGGTGCAGTACTGGAAACCAAGTATTATCGAATATCCTTCTCTTGCAGCCAACACCATAATCCGGAGTCAGGATCTCTTGGTATTTCTCGGGCACAGTCTTCTTAATGTGTTCCACCAGGTTTGCCTCTAGTTTCTTCCTCTCTTTCTCGTGCCATTCTCCTCCTCCGAAGAGCCTCCAATCCCATTCTGTGCCTGCTGCAACACTGTATCTGATTATCCTCATCAGCCCCGGAACGTATTTGAAGACGGTCGGACTCCATTTGCTCCAAGCCTCATTTCCGAAAGGCGGGATAATGCGATCCACAACCCAAGGAGGTGATCTCATGATCTGTGTGACCGATTTGGCATTGTATGGTGCTTTGGTAAGGCGAGGAACGAATTGCGCAGCACTACACCCGGTGCCAACTACCACGACGTCCTTGTTATTCAAATCGACATCGGAGTTCCAGCGTGCTGAATGGAAGACATCTCCTTTGAAAGTGTCCCAGCCTGGAACATCTGGAGGAGCATCTCTTGGCTCAACAAGACCTCCTACCGCACTAACGAGAACCTTCGCCCTTATAATCTCTGTTGAGACCCAAACACTGTTTTCTCCTTCTTTTTCTATCTTGCGTTTGCGATCCTTTGAGCTGAGGTCTCCAGCACCCGCTACCATATGGTTCAGCGTAATCTCCCACACCTCCTCTTCCTTCAGCCATTTGCACACCGACACATCAGTGTTTAGTTGTATCTTATCCGAGAAACCGAAGCGTGTACAAACATCTTGGAGGTATTCGTAGATCTCTGGGCCTGGAGGATAAAAAGAGCTGAAATTGGGATTGGGTGCGAAGGAGAAGGAGTAAAAGACGGCGGGAATCTATAACACCAGAATATCAGTATTGTATGCGTGCCTGTCAAGAGCAAACCCATACATCAACAGCAACTGCTGGATAGCGGTTGATCCACCATGTCCCTCCCAAACCCGATTGCCTGTCGAAGATCCTGAATTGATCGCACTTCAGATCAACCTTCAGCTTATGGGCCATAGCAATGCCCGACTCCCCAGCTCCTACGATAACCACCGGATAGTACATGTATCCATGCTTCTTGTCGTAGCCATTGACACGATGTATACGATTCCTCAAATGGGGCGCCACAGACTTGACGCCATTGGATTCAGACATCGTGACACCCGTGGATTAACAGACTGGGCGTAAGATATAGCAAGAAACAGAGATGAAGGACAGTTGAGAAGCAAGACTGAAAGCGTTGAAATCTTATTCTGGGATCATGAGAGCCGGCACGAGCGAGAGGGACGAGTGAGGAAGATGGCATCCCATGTGAACCCCATTTTGTCGGCTTCGGTCTGGGATCTCCTCCAGCTCAACGCTGCAATCAGTGCGGAGTAGGTTCTATTCCAAACAAGGATTCGGGGCCAGACTGGCTGTTGCGCAGACTTGTCATGGGTTCCGTGTGGAGGTAGCCGAGGCAAGATGTGAACCAACCTGTCATGTCAGATCCCGGATATGAGGAATGCGAGTCAGTATATAAAAGCTACTTAGCTATGAGATGATCATTCGAGTAGTAATCGAGCTAATGGATTCGAATCTCCTGTCGCAATTGCCTGGCTAAATCTTAATATTTCCACATAATCGTATAAGCTGGCCCCACCACGGGATTAGGTCTCGTCATTGAAAGCATACCTCTTGGGGTGTATCATTTCAAGTTGACTTAGACATAAAAGCGGTACAATGTGCAATTCCATTGGAGCCTCTTCGTAGTGAATATTCCTCCCCAGTATACTTTACATGCATGACCTTTAAATCTTTCAAAGTCTTCGCAAACACAAAGTCAGCGCCCATCAGATTCGAGGGATCCGGCGTATTGCAATCCTACCATGTTGACTCCTGCGATAACACCTGCAGATTTCCGTGCCATTGGTTGCGATTCGGTGTTCGCTCATCTTCAATTTTTTTGTTCTTTGCAGTAATAGCACGCGCACCTGTCTTCGGACCCTGACATTTATTGAACACCATATACTTCTTCGATTTCGACACTATAAAAGTCCTCCCAACTGCATTATTGATGTCCACCTTGATATTATCTGGTTGAGGATATAATTGAAGATTGACTTCCATCAGGCCGAAGAAAAATGATGTAGGCTTCCCAGGACAAGGATTCTTGGAGGCTTGTCATCCGGCCATCAGGACTCCGCCTGGTCTTTGAAGTCCAACTGGTTTCAGGTTCGAAGTTCCATTGTAAAGACCTCGGCAAGGGGCTAGCACGGAAAAATTGCTATGCTTTAAGGAGGTGGTGTGGACCCAGCCAGCAACAACTCTAGCCATGATGTTGTCTTTACCAGGATATTTTTCAAGAGAGAAATTGTTCTAGCCATTGATGTCTAAAGAAACTGTTGGCGTGTTGGTTGGAGGGCCACCAAATATTTGATCCAGCCGAAATTGTATACCAGGCATCAGTCATTTGGATCGGACATGTCGCAGGTTGAAGTTGTTCCCAGGCTTTCGGAGGGCTCAGATAGGTCGCAGTGGGCATTGTCGGCCAGCAGCAAAACAGAGAGCGTAGCTGTGGTGAAGTGCATTTTGTATGAAAGTGGTTCAAGAAGTGATGAGTCGATTGAGGATACGAAGAGGATACCTAATGACTTGAAGTAGTAGTGAAAGAAAATAAATTTCATCATGACTGACATCCAAACAGAGATAAATATAGCTTTATATACTCAAATAACAACCATAACTGCTATCGTGTCGAAGACATCATGGTGGGCAATTTGTTGCATCCGTCTCTCGAGGAAATAGGCCACGAAGACTGTACTAAAATGCGGCGCACTTGGCTGTTTTCCGATATTTGATTTGCTTCCTTTGAATCCTAAAATCTATACCATTTCCCTCTGAGTATGGGAATTGAAGAATGATGGATGTTCCGCCCCAATGCTACAGTCGTTCGGCGAGATTGTTTGGGGCCTGTTTGTAAATCTTGATAAAGGAGCGTCTAGTTGAGAGGAAGCGAAAGGTAAAGATGTAATTAACGAGCTGGTACGAGAGTTCCAATGAGTCCCCTACCCTCCAGGAAAGAGAAAATAGCCCATGCAATCGCTTAGATGCGCGCCCTTTGCCGACATTTCTGCAATTTCGAATTACTGTTCTGGGAGGGGATGGTGGGAAAGGCTTACAAGGACGTTTTCAATGGGGAATATCAAGGAGCGCAAGGATGAGTATCTGGAGAAAGCAGGATGGAGAGTAATAGAATAAAGATTTCAGTACTTTTCTGTGGTGGAGAGTGTGATTGGTGGTTTGAAAGATCATGTGAAGATGTATAGTGTAGAAAGAAAGAGTGAGGATTTTTCTATTCGAGTTTTTTAGAGTGACAGGTAGTCGATACCTCGAAAGCTAGTAATGGTACTCAACTGTATTGGGACACTCAGTTTCATTCTTGTTGAAGATGAGCCTACACACTTACGTCCGTCTTCATGCTGCGCTAAATAAGCCAAAACATTGGAGATAAATAGATCCACCCGGTTTATACACCCACATGCACAATTTCTTGCGCTTATTTCAGTTCGGTCATTTGCGCATATGATCCCCGTCTCCACGATGCTGTCTATGTATGGTGAAGTAGTACCTAGTAAGAATAATTAAGCGGACACCACATCCTCCATCAGAAGCTCGCCACATGCCTTCATCAAGTCGTAAACCTCCAAAATCATGGCCTGTCTAAATCGATCAGGCATAAGCGCGGAGCTTTTCTTGCTCTTCTGGTGTCAATGCGTTGAAATCCGCGGTGAACGACGGCCTCGTGCCGGCAGCGTGGAAGAATTGGATCAAGTAAGCTTGAGTCTCATCATCGCGATGACGCAGTGAGTAAGGAGTCTCTTCGGCAAAAGCCATAAGTTCTGTGGAAGAAATTAGCCTTGAACTCTTCACGACACGCGTTGTACTGACCTTGCTTCGTGGTGCCCAGCCCAAGATCATAGACATCTGGATCGTCTTCCCAGTCACCATCGTCACTCGCTTCCTCTTCCAGCTTCTCTAGCTCAGCAGGGCTCAACTGTGGTCGCACGGCACCGCCGGCGGCTTGGAGCTCTTCGATGAGCACCTTGACAATCTTTAAAGTGGCAGGGACGGCAGTGAACTGATCGGGGTCTTCTGAAGTTAGCTTCATTTGCACTGGATACAGAGATTGTGATCTAGCATACTGTTGCGGGCTCGGGAACGTGTCATGATCCTACCTTGGGTGGCCGGATTTACAATGAGATCCCCCTTGACCTGAATTTGTGTAAGACGGGCATCGCTGAGGTCATATAATTTGGATAGAGCAATGACACTGTTCATCACAGGTTAGTCAGATCCGGTGGGTCATTTTCTGGTAATGAAGACTCACTTCTGACGAATCTCATCGTAGCCAGCAAAATTAACAGAGTTTTCCAGCCATTTAGCCATGACAACTTGAAGTCCACTCTCAGCGCCAACTTGCACTTGTGCCAGGAAGTCCACAACTTCACGCGCGCTGACGAGCGACAGACGCGCAAAAACAAGAATTAAGCTCTGAATGAACGGGGCTTGTGTCGCACTGCCTAAGCGGATGGCTACAGCAGAAAGGAGCTGCATGAGATATGGACCCAAGCGCTCCGAGCCTGCCTTTTCAACAACCTCTGCTGCAAGGCCGCCCACTTCTGCTGCAGCGTTGTCGTCAACAGATGGGCCAAGCAAGCGATCGATTATGACGAGTACAACTTCCAGGCCACCCTTACCAGTCTCATCCCTCCATTCGAAGAGCTGCTTGTAGTCATGCATAAGAAGATTCTTTACTGCCGATGTGGCGGATCTGAGCAGCTCTTCATCTGTCGCATGGAGCAGGATCCGATTCAATTTTGGCATGGCGGTCGGAACAAACACAGCTGGCAGTGGCTCAGATCCATGTCTGCTGAGAAGGGATAAAAGCTCGGCGGCAAGGTTGGTGAGCGCGTTCTCTTCGGTGAGGGTGGCAATGTCGAAGGCTCCTGTCAAAGAGGGCAAGACTTTGGCACATAATTGGGTGTATGCATCAGGAGCCGTCGAAGCCAAGGTGCCTGCAACATCGTCGAATGTCTCGGTGACAAGTGAGGATATATTAAAGTTGCTTGCTCCATGGCTGGCGATTGTGAAGAGAAGGTCAAGACCACCGCTAGTAAGACTGGCCCTTGTGTCAAGAATGATGACATCGCGTAACGTCTCCACAAGAGTGACCATCAGGTCATCAGACTCGTTGAGATCATTCAAGTCTTGTGTGTGAATGTAGTTCGTGAGGGCTGTGATGACTGGAGCCTGCATAGGCGCCACAGCAGTTTGAGGGAGAGCGTGGATATAGTGTTGGACAGCACGAATACATGCAACTTTAACCACTTCTGATGAGTCGTTGGTAATGGCATTTATTGTCGCCTGCATGAATTCTGAAGACACTTGCGAAAGCGCCTCACCAGCACCGTTGGTCAGGCTACCAGCGACAAGATATCCTCGCGCCCGCAGGAATTCGTCCTCTTGCTGCATTGCATAACGAACAAAGTCGATGAAGCCGTTGGCCGCCTCTGGTTCAATGGAGCGGTCCATGTCGTGGAAATCACCCAAGAGCATGTTGAGGATGTACAAGGCTGCTTCTTTGCCTTTCCACTCCTCAGCCACTGAGTACAGTGTGCGTGTGTATGCCAACAGGCCATTGATGGTAGCAGTGGACTGCCACTCGCCAAGTTTGATTACCAAATCACCACAGGCTGTTCGAGGGGTATAATTTGAGGTGACGCTGGTCTCTTCAGACAGAAAGATGTTCACATCAATGTTCCACAGCCCCTCCTCTTCAGTCGTGATCTGAGAATACGCGACAGCAAGTTTCATCATCTCCGTCACCCATGAACTTTCGCTGTTCGCAGCTTCCTGTAGTGACTTTTCCAATTGTTTCCGCACTGGAGTGGCCCTTAGACATGCCTGCATGAAATCGAGCTCTTCAAGAACCAGGAAGTCCAACGTGTAAGGTAGACCATCATCGTCTTCTAACCGACTCTGGCGACATTCCTCAATGAAGAGTGTATGGTATGTGGTTTGTAGTGACGAGAGTTCTTTCCAGGTTGCTTCGAAAAGTGCAGGGCTTTGAGGAGACAGAATGGATGGGAAGACGGAGCGAATTCGCATGAGAACCTATATTTGGTATGTTAGTGACCAACACTTTGGGGTACAAAAGCATGAGGATGCTGTCATACCTTGACCACTTGCAGCTTGAGAGCCACGAAGCCTCTGTAACTTTGGGCAACCTCACTCCTGCTCTCCTCTTCTGCTTCGGTAGGAGGATTTGGAAGAGTAGATTCTAGGATCTCAATGAAAAAGGGGACCCAGAGAGTCAATGCCTTGTCTGCAAATGCCTTGACTTCTAACCTGTGATCTTCCATGACCATCTCAAGAATGTCGAAACATCCTCTGAAGACGTCGACAGCCAACGCACGAAGTATGGGCCTCTTTGTGTGGTCTGTAGCCAATTTGTACACTGCCGAAATGAGGTCTTCGGCGACTCTGAAGAATTGCTCGTCGTTGAAGCACTCATCTACCAGATCACGCAGAACTTTCAGCGCTCCATGTAGCTGATCGTCTGCTCCAGCCTGAACGACCTGCAGGACTGTCGGGAGCAGATCAGGCCATTCCTCTGGGAAATCGGCGCTCGCGATCTTGCTCACAGCATAACTTGCAGCAGCTTTGATCTTCCTATCCTGGCCCCCGCTGACGGCAATCTCAAGCAGCATATTCCTCAATCGTGCTTTGTCTTCATTATTGACCAGCACCTGGCCCTTGAACTCCTCGAATTGTGGGCTCCATGAGGATTGCACAAAGGTTTTGAGGTACAACAACGCGGCTTGCCGTATGTTTAGAGGTACAGAGTCGTGCGAGGCGACCGAGACGAGAGCGATTCCAAAGCCAGGAGTGGCAGACACGGTCTGCAATTGCAATTCGGCAAGTTTGCGCGGGGTTTCCTGTGCTGACTGGGAGTCCGCCAGAAGAAGTACAATCTGATCCTCCATGGCTATCCACCTGGTATTTCCACTGGAGTAAGAGTGGATTGATCAAGGAGAGTGGGGTATGTCTGGGTTGTAACACCTTATGAATGGACTCTTTCAAGCTAGTTGGGCGGTAGAACTAGGGAGCGTAGATCGGGGGTGGGTGATTTTCTGTAGTGTCGGTGGGCGCGAGACGAGATGGGCCGAGTATTGCAGAGCCCACGGAGTCCGTCTTGTTTCTCAGATGAAAGGATGTATTCGGGTATGATGATGATGATGTGCGTATATTATACTGTGTGAGTTGTCGTCGGAGGTTTGCTGTCCCAGCCTGACTTTCGAATTTCCTCCCACCATCAAACAATTTGAAGCCCGCCGCCGCCGACGCGTAACTAACGCGACTGCGCTAACAGCTATTTAGGTAGATTGCCCCAGTACAGACACCGACACTGCTCACTCCTATATAGCACTCCTATATAGATACACTGCACCGTGACTGCACCGCATGCCATCGAGCTGCGCCCACAATGGCTGCTCTACCAAACACCTTCGCTTCCATCGTCGCCAATTTCGCCGAGTTTCTGACCGTCGCAATACACACCATCATCTGGGAGAGAGGCATCTACCCCGACTCGTCTTTCATCAAGGCAAAAAAGTACAACACTCCCGTACGACAGTCCAGACACCCAAAGGTCTGTGAATTCATTCAAGCCGCCGTTGACGCTGTGCGGGAACAGCTTCTCAAAGGCACTCTCCAACACGTCTGCGTTGTCCTTTACTCTCCCTTACTTCAAGCACTCGAGCGATTTGTCTTCGACGTGAGCAAATTCCCCGCTGTGCCGAAGGAATATCACTTCACACAGCTGGAACGTGAAGGTGCGACACAAACCGCGGCTCCTTCAGAAGATCTTGGAGAGCAGTTCAGAGCGGCATTGACGCGGCTCACGGGATGTGGCACAAAGTTGTCTCCTCTTCCATCGGACTGCACATTCAACGTCGCAATTGAGGTGAGAGATGAGGCAGATCCTCCCATCGGTCACCCACAACCTTGGATCCCTACTCAGCCATCACTTCAGCGACGAGCTGCAGCGTTTGATGAGGACGGCTACGATGGCCGGCTTGGTTCAGATCTTGGCGGCGTGAATTTCACCCCTATCCGAGCGGTCGATGCTGGCGAATTGGTCTTTGAGATGTGGGTTGAGGAGGGCAAGGGTAAAGCAGAGGCAGTTTCAAGCTTGAGCCAGACCTCGACCCAACTTTCAGAGTGAATCATTGCGACTTCGAACCTGCCAGCTCTCGTTCAATGATGACTAGCCACGACCATTGCATACAGTTTTTACAAATGTACAGAACTGAACGTGATGGATATTCAACTACTCTCGATCATTTCACTAGCTCCAGATTGCGTGGAAAGTCTTTCCCTTCGCTCAAATATACGAATGTTGCTTACCTGGCACATGCCTAAAATAGAATCAACATGTTCAGTAGGATCAGCACTGCTCCTAAAGATCGCCTGCTCAAAGGCCATCTGATGAGTGGCCGAGCGAGGTAAAAAGATCAATGAGAGGCGGCAGAATGGAGAACGGGCCAAGCAGCGGGCAAGAAGCAGGAAGACAGTAAAAGGAATGACGATCACAATTGCATAGCTATAAAAAACGCTTACTATGCAATCAAATCAATTCAGCCTCCCTGTCAGATGTTGGAAAGTGGGCCAGGTCATCGCCTGATGGACGTGTTCAAGGAATCCAGCTCCTGGGGAACTCCTGCACGGATATATTAATCTCCGAATTGTTCGCTGTTGGTCACATCGGTCGTCTTGAACTTTTCAGTAGCGAGCGACATCTTCGCAGCCATGGGGATCAAGGTTGTCACCTGCACAGATTGCAAAGCTCAAGAGGCGGAAAGGGGATCCTGCACTGTACGGAGTACAAAGCTTCGTGTGTCAGGACGATTGCGAGGGTAAATACTTTTTGTCGCCCATAGTCGACGAATCGGTTCCGAGGCAGCGGGGAGGTCTGGTGGCGTTCTGAAATTCGATGCCGGGCCAAAATTGGCAGGTCAATTGGCGAATGTCGTCTCTGATCAATTACAGACTTCTCAGTCGCAAACCACGTGGGTGGCTTCCTTGCCCATATCTGCTAGGTCAACCTCGTGGATTGTTGAAACACGGCTGCAAGGCTCCTCAGGAGCTCATCAATGGCCCTCACAACCGTAACCTTCCAGCCTCGCGTCACTCACCATCTTCCAATTTTACCTTCGTGCGCAGTACTTGCAAGACACCGAGTTTCACTCACCACGTCCACGCTCACGTTCACGTTCACCATCACCACTTCACCATCGTTGCCTTCTGTATTGAAGGTTCGGCTCGTCCCGTAGTCTTCGATCCGGCTCTGTTTCACAAAAAACGTTCAACAGCCAGATATCGACAATTCGAGCAAAGACTTGTGTGCGCCTAACCCAGTGATTACTGTGATGTGTTCTATAAGTAATTTATATTGGATCTACTCATGGAGTGTCCAGTAGTAGGAGCGATCTGCGATGTGGGGATTATGGGCTGTTAAACGACGGATTAATGTCGCGACTATATGGTCTTGCGCGGGCAATTTACCGACGCCTTGCAAGCCTATGGGGCGTCTGGATTTCATGCCCTTAAAGATGTCGACACCCGAGTTGCGGTTATTGAGATCGACTGGCCTCCACGACACTCGTTATGATTTCCGCTTTGCTCTTCGTTGTAGTCAGTTTCTTCTGCCGATCTGTGATCGCAGGCTTCGGAGTTACGCAGGCCGCGAACGCTGTCCGGGTCGAAACTGGAGCTGGGCTGACCTTTGAAGTGAACAAGTGCGTTTCTCGTCCCGCTGCAATGAACTGAGTCTAACTTGACAACCAGGAACAACGGCGACATCACTTCGTTATTGTTCAAAGGGACACAGTATCAGGCCACTACGAAGGGAACCCATATTAACTCGGGTCTGGGGTAAGTCAGATGCGACATGCAGGAAGTTAGCTGAGCTCGGATTGCTAACTCCCTTCGAAGCGAGTCTTCTGTTTCGACGAAAAACGTTGGTTCTGACTACATCGTCACGACTATCAAGTCGAAATCAAACCCTGTAACGCAGTACTATGTGGCAAAGAAAGGAGAATCAAGAATAGTAAGTGCGTTGGAAGCCCATTGGACCACCAATCTGACTGATCTCACAGTACATCGCCACATACACTACAGGTATGATTTTGGAATATCTGCATTTCCCTCCAGCTCCGAAACGCTTCCGTCACTACGACGCATTTTGCTTGGCCACTGATCTAACACATTGACAACAGGAGAAGTACAACCGGGCGAGCTCCGCTTCATCGCCCGACTACGCAAAGCTTTGGTACCAAATGGTGTCAAACATCCTGTGGCTGACAGTGCTGGTGGAGTACCGATAGAAGGCAAAGATGTTTTCAAAGTCGGTGACGAAACGCGTTGCAAATTCTTCAGTGCTGAGCGCTTTATCGACGATGGGAATCACACTGTACACGGTTCGGGCGTCTACATCTCACTCATTATGCCCGACGGTGCCTACGAAACCACATCTGGAGGACCGTTCATGAGAGACATCAACAACCAGGGCACAAATGACCACCAAGAATTTTACTTCTACATGAACTCTGGCCATTTAAGAACAGAAAAGTGGCGCCATGGCTTGAAAGGTCCTTACGTCCTCGACTTTTCTACAAGCGCGCCGAAAATTTCTAAGGTCGATACATCGTTCTTCGCCAAGCTCGATATCTCTGGTTACGTGCCAGCGTCTGGCCGCGGTTTTGTCAGCGGATTGGCAAGCGGTGTTCCTTCCCGGTTCCCAACTGTACTTCATTGGCGCAACGACAAACACCAGTACTGGGTCTACGCTGCTGAAGGCGGGAAATTCAAATCTCCGGCTATGAAACCTGGCACTTATGAAATGATCATGTACAAGCAGGAGTATCCAGTCGCGAATACAAGTGTCTCTGTTACTGTTGGAAGTGTTACGACAAAGGATATTGCCAGTACTGAATCTACTGCTACGCCCGTCTGGAGAGTGGGTCAGTTCGACGGACAACCTTTTGAGTTCAAGAACGGAGACAAGTTCTTAACCATGTATGTCTTCCTGTGTCGAATGGTTTCCACAGCTGCTAATTGATTTTCAACAGGCATCCTTCTGATAAACGCATGTCGAAGTGGGGCGGTTCTTACACAGTCGGAGCCTCAACAACAAAAGATTTCCCCATGGCCCTTTTCGCTAAGATTGGCGGAAACGCCACCATTCATTTCAACCTTACATCAACTCAAGCTTCTGCTCCAATGACTCTCCGCGTCGGCACCACCCTTTCCTTCAAAGGAGGAAGGCCTGTCCCCAGAATTGGATCTTGGACTTCCATACCCCCTGTCCCGACGAACTTGAATTCCCGAGGAGTCACGAGAGGTGGATATCGTGGTTTCGGCGAAGTCTATGAATTCAAGATTCCGACTAAGACTTTGAAGGCGGGGAAGAATACGCTGTACCTGGGTGTTGGAGGGGGTGGCGATGTTGATTTTTTGAGCGCGAATTATATTATTGATGCTGTTGAGATGGTCAGAACGGCGTCGATTACCAGTGTTAAAAGGGCTTATTTGCGGGTCGCAGTTAATAATTAGTTTTAATGGGGAGGTGTTGCTTATACGTATTTAATCCGACCTTTGCATATTTACAGCTGGTATTTTTGAGTACTGGGCGCCTTGGTTCCTATTCAACAAGAACGTGAGTCGTATGAATCTGGCATTAAACCCTGGTAAACTGACATCGTCTCGCAGGTAAGAATCAGAGTCACGTTCGTCTACCCAAAGTCCCAAATATATCGATGACTTGATGCTCTTTCCCCACAAACTCATAATGCAGTACACCTGCGATTAGACATGATGTAATCCAGCGCACCATTCTCGAGATCCAATTTAATTACCTTTTTTCAAATACCCATGTTTGCCTAGATGAAAACCTTGCATAATACCAAGGATGAATGATATTTTAGTCTCTTTCTTGAAATTTAAAGAAACACATTGTGAAGTATTCTACTTACCTCAAGAATAGAATAAATAGGTGATTCCTCATACGCTCGCTTCTCCAAACACACCTAGAGTCGTCACGAAAACGAAAACGAAAATAGAAGAATCGACAATTCTCTTGCTTTCGAAACACCCCGTTAAACCCACATGAATAACTTTTCGCGGAAAAATTCTAAAGAGCTACTACAATCATCGTAGCATAGTCTATCCTTTATTTCTTGTCCGTTAGGGCTTGTCTCAACTAGATGTATGGGAGGCCCGTATGATGCCTATGAGATCCTATCGATTTGTCTTCGAAGGTCGCTTTACGCGATTTAATATATAATTGTAGATCTTTATTCTATCTATTATAATCTTCATCTTATCTATTAAAATCTTTACTCCATCTATTAAAATCTTTACTCCATCTATTAAAATCTTTGCTCCATCTCTTAAAATCTTTTTTCAATCTATTAAAAGATTAGCGCTTGCATACTACTGCTAATTTAGCTCCCCTAGATTTCCCGCAATATCGTATACGGTATACTATAGAGATACCTAATATAATTTGCGCCAAATGAGACCCCTATATAAATAGCGGATAATTACGTCTATGGCGATCCTAAAACGGCTTGGTTTGAGACATGCCCTCACCTGGTAGTTTCGCAGGATATGCGGAATGGGAAGATCCGAGGGTCTCCTTTTCACGATATCCAAGTTGTCGTTCTTTATTCGATATTTTTTCCGTTTTTCATTCGGCGAGGCCGCCGCCGTTTATCTCTTTGACCGATTGGTCGGACGCATCTTAATGCTGAAGAATAATTGATTTGGATATGTGGGTTGTGGGGATGAGTTTTGCGGTTCCGTTGAGACTGGTTTGAGTGGTTGATGAAATGGTAATGGAATGGGGAGACTGGTGGATGGGGTATTTGCCTGCTGAAAAGAGAGAGAAAAAGGTGTGGAGTGCCTACTGTGGTTCAAAGACGATCACATGTCAGCCGTAAATCTTGTTCAAGAGTCCCAGAACTCCCATTTCCTGTATATTCTATCATGTTATTCCCCTCTGTGAGTCCCTTGGCGGTGGCTTGCAGATAGCATTCAGTCGCCGTCAGGCTATAGTAAGAAAAGATAATGTGAGGAATCGAGAAAAATGCGATCGTTATGGTTGCTGACACGTCAGAGAGATACTGAGGCGTCAATCAGGCATTCTTTTCATGAAATGTAGATGAAAACTAAAGTACTATTTACGCATGTCGATGTTTGAGTGTAATTCTGTAGTCAAAATAACCGAAGAGGTTGAAGTCAAGTTCGTCTGCCAGTGGCGAGGCACTTCATTTCGAGTCGAGTCTCATTATTCCGGTCTCGTTGACTTATATGAGTCTGTATTGCATTCTTGCATCATGGGTCTGTTTCAAGAAAGCTAAGGTGCGGCTCCAGTCTTGATTCCAAACCATTTGTATGGGAAATCTTCTAAGCTCTTGACAAGGACGGCCCAGCCGTCGTCTATCTCACCAGGTTTTCCTGAGATTCTGGCATGCGTCCTCTCTTCCTTTCCTTTGACATCCTCTTTGAGACCTTCCACTATCTTCTTAGCCTCATCTTTTGAATCGTCATGTTGACCTGTGAGACCAGCCAGTACCTCTTTCTCCTTCCCACGATACTCGTTCAGAAGACCTGGATGGGGACACCAGAGGACTTGCATGCCTGCTCGTCGGCCAGCCTCAACACCAGGCACTGAATCTTCAAAGACAAGACATTCTTCTGGATGCACTTCTCGTTCTCCAGTCTCGCGCAATCTCTTGTTGATGGTTTCCAGAGCTACCAAGTAAATATCTGGAGCTGGTTTTCCACGCCCGGCAGGGATTCTTGGATCATCGCCAAGAACTTTGTGTTCCTCCTGGAATAGGGCGAAGAGAGACTCTAGATGAGTGGTTTTCATGACATAGTTCACTCTATGCGAGGATGTTGCCAACGCCATGTGAACCCTCGGGTCGGTGGTTGCAGATAATGTCCGCAGTAACTCTGGTGCTCCTGGTAAAGGTTTCGTGCTCGGAAAATACTTCGATTTCAAGTGGTGAAGCTTTTCCGAGTACTCTTCTTTTGTGATTGGAAGTTTTGCCCATTCATTGAAGATTCTTTCTGCCTGTCGATGTGACTCAATTGACTGTCTTTCAAGCGATATACCCGTGAAAACCATACCTCTGGACCTGGTCTCCCCTGTAATTGGGCTTTGATGTTCCATGGCAAGTCTGGCCGTCCATACTCGCGAAGTACTTCGTTGGTGCAGATTGTGTACAGATCTTCCGAGTCGATAAGAAGCCCGTCCATGTCGAATAGACAGGCTCGAATAGCCGGGAGGCCTGATTTGGCCATCTTTTTCGATGGTTTGGAGAAAACAAAGATTGGTGTTGTAGTCCAAGCTGCAGGGTTTTGAATTGGAAAGTCCATACTTTTTGTCACGATAGATGACGCATCCAATTATTCAACGCCTCCCAACCCTGGATCCATTATCCCTTCAGCCTCATCCACATATCTCCGAAATGGACCTGTCTACCCCGGAAAAGAAAAGCGTTGTGCCAGAAGAACGGCCAGCTATTGAACCTCTACCTGAGGCCGAAGAAAGCAGTCTCATCGCCGAGAGCAACACCCTCAAAACCTCAGCCAACGCCCTGTTCACCACTTCATCTTATGCCGACGCCATCACTGGCTACAATCGGGCCCTCCATATCCTACCATCGTATCTAGACTACGAGCTTGCCGTTCTAAAGTCAAACATTGCAGCATGCCACTTGAAGCTCGAAGAATGGAAAGAGGCGGTCGAAGCGGCAACAGACGCTCTCGACGGGCTGGAAAGACTGGACCCCATACCAATCGTCAAGAAACCGAATGGTAGAGAAGATGGCAAAGATAATGGCACCGTCACGCAAGAAGCAGTAATCCAAGAACTTTCAGAAGACACGTCCTCTCGCTTCGAAACCTTTCAACGCACATCGGGCAAATCCCTATCTGACCTCAAGAACCTACGGATTAAATCTCTATTACGGCGCGCGAAAGCAAGACATGCGTTGAAGACGTGGGCGAATTTGCAAGGCAGTTTGGAGGACTACCAGGCACTTTCTACTATGCAGCTTACGCCGCTGGATAAAAAGCAAGTGCAGAAAGCGATGAAAGAGTTACCTGTACAATTGGAAGAGAGCAAGAAGGCGGAGATGGAGGACATGATGGGTAAATTGAAGCAGTTGGGCAATGGCATCTTGAAGCCATTTGGTCTGAGCACGGATAACTTCAATATGGTCAAGGACGAGAGTTCGGGTGGTTACAGCTTGAATTTTGACCAGAAAGGCAAAGGAAAGTAGGGAGAGCATGTCTGATTCGGTTGCTGACAACGTAATGGTTGCTACTCACCACTTCATTCCTCGTGCCGTCCAACTCATGACCACGAACGACATCAATCCGACCACGAGGGCAATATACGACCATATTCTTCCCGAGATTGCCTCCGCTGTAGTATTTACAGTTTTTCGGTGTAGGATCATCGAAGAATGCAAGCACGGAACGTAAACATTCAACCCCTCGTGATTGTTTTCAGGAATTCGGTAGACATTGGTACAACAGGAGAGCTGTATTTGATAGGATGGAATTTCTTGCTCACTTCTCTTACTACATAATGAGACTGGTCTGAATACGCCAAAGAGTAAGGATTTATTGAGCCAGGTTGGGACGGCATAAGGCATGTCCTAACTCTAACTCCAGCGAGCCATGCCATCTTGACACATTCCTCCAACCCATCTCATGGCATCTCATTCAACGAGGAACTAGACCGCGATTTAAGTCTGGAACCCCTTTGTCGTTCAGACATTCCACTAGCATTTTCTGGATGCACTGACTGTTGCTCCGAGCCATCACTCCACGTATAAAGTCAAACATCGCTCGCAGGTGGGAAGCACGAATTCGTCCAAACTATCAGCAAACCCTATCATTGCACCTTCAAGCTCGACCCATACACCATGCAACTCTCCAGTCAACTCTCCATACTCTTCGGCATCCTCATCACAACCACCATCCCCTCACCCACTCCAATCTCAGACACATCTATCAATATTCCATCTTCTCAAACCCCACATCAAAACAGCACCCTCACGCCTCGCAAGCTCGTCGCCACAGTCTTGTAGAACACCTCCACTCCACCTCCCTAAAACGAAACCCCCCGAATGCGGCCCAGGTAACCGCAAACTCGGCATCCCCCGCCACGACTACATAGCCCAAGTCGCTCGCAGCCCAAACCCAATACGACAAAAAAGGCCTCTGTGTCGGGCTCCTGCAAAGATATTAGTTGTAACTACGGAAACACTATTACCTTCTGTACTGATGAGGTAAATGGGGTTTGTCTTGATGATGCGAAATCGCCGTGGAGCAGTTATTGACTTTCATGCGGATTATTTTGGGGGTAGGAGTGGTAGAGCTGTTGGTGTGGTTTATAGTATAGATTGGAAGATTAATGTTATTATACAGCTGAGACGTAATTGGATTGAGATGTTGAGGGTTATGAGGAGGGGTTTGCGGTCGATATTTTTGGTTTTGGGGGTTGGATTGGGGTGGGAGTTTGATATATTGAATACTACTACTTGTAATGACATATAAATCTAATATAGGTATGTGTTAAGCGGGAAATAGATTGGTAAAATAAAGGCTTGAATATATTTATTGTGGGTAGAAAAGTATAACTGAAAACTAGAAGTGGAACGTATAAGAACACTTCGTGATAAGTAAACACCGTTGATGTCTTAGTAGTTATAGCTATGACCTAAGTATCTATATATGAATAGCGATGGAATAGAGAAAGGGGGTATATCGTTTGTATACTAATACTATAGTAAGAAGGCTATTTCTTGAGACGACTAAGTCAAACTAGTAAGCCAATCATCCAATATCAAATAGTATTTAAATCCATCATTCGTCATCCATCATCCAACATCCATCATCCAACAAACGAAACCAAAAAAACATGTACCACAGCAACCCAGAAACCCGCAAAAGCCGCCAAACGCGTCGCAACAAAGAGAAGCCCGAATTCAAAAGAGCAAGAAGAAAAGTGGGGGTATCCATCTAACCAAAAGATCGCTTGAAAAAAAAAGACGATAAACCCACACCGCAAAAGTTCGAAACAAAATAAGCTTTGAAGAAGCAAAATAGGCATCGACATAAAAATATCAAAGAAATTTCTTGAACCAACTCGCTCTCTTTGTTTGTCCGGGTCTTTCCCTTTCTCTTTCCCTTTCCCTTTCCCTTTCCTCCCCACCAAACTCCATACCCGTATTCCTCCTCGACAAGCGCGGCGGTGCAACCTCCTCACCGGCAAAATCCTGATAATTACTCCTCCGTCTCCTCTGTTTCTCATCTCCAGATTCACTAGTTCTTATTTCCGGTTTGCGCCGTCTCTCCCGTTTGCCATCGGCGTCGCGGGGACGGTCACTACGTTCGCGGTTGGATTCGCGGTTGGATTCGCGGGGAGGAGCACCAGAGTCACGGTAGGATTCACCGCGACGACGGGTAGAGCGTTGTTGCATTTTGCGGCGGATATCTTCTTCGTCGGTGGAGTTTTGGTCGTCGCCTGGGTTGGGTTCGATGACGGTGGCTGTGTCTTCTGGGGCGAGGGGGAGTGGGGTTTCTTTGCTCAGACTCTCCACCCACGAAGATGTTTTGTCTTTGTCGGATCCAAGGTAGGGGGTAGCGTGAGAGCTCTGACCCGCATTTCGAGGATCAAAGTAATTCTCGATAGGGTCGGCTCTTGAGATGCGACGAGAGGTACGATCGCCGGGTGTTCGCTTGGAGTCCATGTGAGAAGATCGTCGGCGTCCCTGGGGTCGGTCTTCACGTTCCGATTCACGTGGCATATCCCGATCTCGTTCTTTTTCTCTTTGAGCACGTCGACGAGCTCGGCGTTCCTCTTTCTCGATGCGTTCTTGTTCATCGAGACGAGCCTGTTCCTCTTCGCGGATGCGCTCTTCGTCACGGGCGCGACGGGCAGCGCGACGAGCATCCTTTTCCTCGCGCCTGCGAGCTTCTTCCTCTTGACGGATTTGCTCGGCCCGTGCGATACGACGAGCTTCACGATCGCGTTCCTTTTCCATGTCACGCTCTCGTCTGCGCGTAGCACGTTCTTCGCTTGCTCGAGCATCCTCGGCATTGCGCCTCTCTTCACGACGTGCAGCTTTGCGCTCTGCACGCTGTCGATCAGCCTCGTCGAAGTCGGTCGTCGCACCAGGAGCATCAGTTACGAATCCTTCATCATCAACAGCTGTATCCCGCCGTGACTTTCTTCGTCGATGTTGTCGCGGTTCAGAACTGTCATCGATGGCACCAGACATCCGCTTGCCTCTATTGCCTGAGCCATCCTCACTTCCATAGCCGTCGCGTTTCGATCGAGATGATGAAAAGGCAGGATCCAAAGTCCTTGGCTCCCTCACAGTCTTGCTACGCGACAGTCCAGAAAACAAACCCATAATGCCACCTGTTGAAGTTCGTGGATTGTGTCGTGATTGGGAGCGACGTTTCGAGGGCGATGGTTTCCTTGACCGTGTCCCGGAATGGCGTTCCTGGAAGTCAGCCGCAACGCCTCGTGTTCCCTCACTGGCGTCAACATCCACAAGAAGTCCGTCGTCGTTGGTGGAAGATGTGGCCTCTACCACGCTCTTTCTCTTGGATTTCTTCGCGGCAACAGGCGATGGTTCGGCGTAAGTGTCCAACCCATTGTCGACCATGACTGGCTCATCATCATCATCATCAATGGCGTAAGGATCAGGGGCACCTTTTGATTTGACGCGACGGCTGGCTGCCGGACCTCGACGTGCGCCTATACCCATTACTTTTGCCGCCTTGGAAGAAATGCGGACGACTTCTTCGTCGGCTTCCGTCTTTGTGCCATCTGTCCTCGTCGGTGACACGCGGCGAGATTGTGGACGCGAACTTGGTCTGGATCTTGGGGTACCGGATGAACGCTCGGCCTTCCGGGGCGTTGGAGCGGGACCGAACAAGGAGAATGTTGGCGCTCGTTTGGGGACTGGTCGGGCTGCTTTCGGCGAAGATGTCTTCTTTTCGGATTTCTGCGAAGATGTCTTCTTTTCGGATTTCTGCGAAGACGTCTTCTTTTCAGATTCCCCTCCAGACGCGGCGACTGAGGCAGAAACCGATTCTTTGCGTGCTGGTCGCTCGCGCACCATCATGGGTTTTGCTTTTGCGCTGGATTTGGCTGCAGGCACCGAGGCCGCTTGCTTCGCCCTATCCCGGACTTGCTTGGGCGTGGATACTCCCCACAATCCCCACGCGGATCCTCCCGTTGATGATCGGACAACCTTTGCGCGCTCCTTTTTCGCTGGCGATGGAGTCTTTGCGTCTGGTGGAGGTGTCGGAATCTTGCGCTCGGCTTGCGAATCCACGGCTGTCGTGCTTCCCGATCCTTGTGTGCCCTCGGCATTGACTGCAGCCTTCTCTTGCTCGACTTCGCTTTCTGACTCTGATTCCGTCCATGTGTCCACGACCTTCTTTGCGACAGCCTTTGGGGCTTTGCTGGATTTGGAAGTGCCCTTGGACTTTGCGCTTTTCTTGTCGAGCGCGCTCTTCCTCGAGCTCTTGGTAGTAGCTTTCGCGCCCATATCTGGTTCTGGAGGCGGTGTCGGGGGTGCAAGGTCGATTACAGGCTCTTCAACTGGTACGGGCTCTGGCGCATCAACGACTGGCTCTGGCGCATCAACGACCGGCTGTTCTGGCTCTAATTCTGAATCTTCGTCTGATCCTGGAAACCCACCCGGAGCCTGCGTTTTGGACGGTTTCTTTTCGACGACTGGCTCAGCTTTTGACGCGGCTTTCTTCTTCGAAATGTGTTTTGCAGATTTGCTCGAACTGCTGTGCTTCTTAGATGACTTCTTGGTTGAAGATTCCACGACAACAATCTCCTGGTCCATGCTCGGACTGGCTTCTATTTCCGCTTCTACAGGGGGCGCCGGTGGTGGTGGCGGAACGGGAGGCGTTAATAGCGCTGCAGCTTCCTTGAGCTTGGTTTCACCCTTGAGTGCCTTGATACGTTCTGCAACTGACAATCCGGCTGTTGAAAGGGATTTGTTCTTCGAGGAGCTCGACTTTATACTTTTGGTCGCCGACGCCGATGCTGACTTGAGATTGTCCGTAAGCGCAGGCAGCAGTTCGTCCTCTGGAATATCCTTGGCTGATGACTTGCTAAGCGAAGATTCTGCAGCCTGGACTGGGGGTGGCGGTGGTGGAGGGGGGATTTCGACGGCTTTTCCCTTCCCACTCTTTTTGGACCCTTTCTTGCTCTTTTTGGTAGTCGAAACGTACTTGTCCGCTTCCTCTTTCTTAGCCTTTTCTGCTTCCTCGAGCGCCTTGTCGCGTTCTTCTTGTTCGAGCCTTTCTTGCTCCATCTTTTCTTCTTCAATGCGCTCCCTTTCGAGTCGTTCGTTTTCCTCGCGCTCTTGCTGTTCCACACTTTCGCGCTCCTCCTTGTCCTTGCGCTCGCGTTCTTCGCGCTCCTTTCGGAGTTGCGCAAGAGTGGGCTTTGCAGGCGCACCAAACCCAAACATAGCGCCCCATCCTCCCGATTTCTTCTCCTCCTTTTTTTCCTCGACAGGCGCCTCTTTTGGCTCCTTGGTGACCGAGGCTGAATCATCTGGCGCGAGATCATCATCCTCGCCTTCTCCAACGTCAATGAGATCCTTTGACTTGTCGCTTGTTTTGGAGATTGATTTGCTGAGATCAACTTCATCCAATGTGCTCTTCTTCTTGCTCTTCTTCGACTTCTTGGTCTCTGGCGGTGCTTCGATAGCTTTCATGACATCCTCTTCGGGTGGCGAGGGCGCTCGGAAAAACGCACCATCCTCATTGCCAGCACTTGCGCCTTTCTTGCCTTTCTTTGCTTTGACCCTATTCGAAGCAAACGCCCAGTCTGGATCCTCTTCGACACTCGATTTTGATTCCTCAACATTGGCAGATTCGTGAAGTGGGACATCCAAAACATCATCAACAACCTCGACTGGCGCGTTTTTGCTGGCCTTCTTTTTCTTGTCCTTCTTGTTGAGGAAAGCAAAGCCAGAAGTGTCCTTGTTGTCGTCGCTCTTAGGTTCTTCGACCGCTGCTTTCATGATTTTGCTATCGTCAATCGGGTCCTCGGTCTTTTTCTTGCTGCTGCTTCCCCATCCAAAAGATGCACCCCAACCGCTCTCCTCTTTAGCTGGCTCCTCTTCTACCTTGTTACCTGCGGGAGTGTCCCACGAGGACCCCCAGTCCATAGCCTTAGCCTTCGTTTTGGTAGATGTTTTGGAGAGAATGTCGGGATTCTCAAATGCTGCCAGACGGCTAGCAACAGTGCCCTTCTTCACCTCTTTGTCCTTCTTTGGTGCGCCCCAATCGTCGCCCAACCAGTCGTCAAATTCTTTCGTTGCCTCGGGCTCTAAGACTGCAGCGGGTTCCTCAGGCTCGGGCATAACAACCTCGACCTTGCATTTCGGCACCACTTTCGATTTGGCAATCAAATTTCCATCAGCGTCACATTTTGCCTTGGCTTTGCGCAACATTGCTAGCTTAGCCACTCCTTCAACCAATCTGCCAATGATTTTGCCATCGTCGTTGAGAATTGTGCCATCTGCTTCCAATTGCTTGCCTTCGAGTGAAGCCAGTGTCAGAACAGGAGGCTCTGGGACTGCTACTTCTTCCTCAACAGGGGCAGGCGCATCATCAGCACCAGTATCTTCAATGAGTTTGACCTTGGCACCATCCACGATTGACCCCTTGACAAGAAGGTTTCCTTCGCCATCGCAAACTGCCTTGTCTTTGGCCAACTTGACAGCGTTGCCCTCTACCAATTTCGCAACCAAGTTCCATTCCTTATCCCAGACTTCGCCAGCCTTGTCGATTCTCAAGCCTTCCAGTTTGGCAAATTTGCTCAAATCTTCCTTTTCTTCCTCGACTGTTTCAACGACTGGTTCCTCGATCATCTCTGGCTCAGGCTCTGGATCTGCCGGGGCTTTGAGCTCGACTCTGGCGTTCTTGACGGGTTTCCCTTTAGCTATGACGGTGCCATTGGGACCACAGACTGCCCCTCTGGTGCTCAGTTTCGCAGCATCACCTTCGACAAGCGTAGCGATGACATTGTTTTCGTCGTCAAAAATGTCTCCAGATCGGTCGATCTTTTTGCCCTCGATTGTAGCAAAACTAGGTCCTGGAGGTATCTCAGGCTCAGCTGGTGGGTCCTCGATGACGGCTTCTTCAACGGCTGGTTGCTCGATAACGGGCTCCTCGATCTTGGGTGGTTCTGCGTCGCTGACGTGCATCTCAATCCTGGCGCCCTTCACAAGTTTGCCCTTAACCAAAACGTTGCCATTGGCATCGCACGTAGCTTTGTCTTTTGCCAATTTCTTCGCATCCCCTTCGACTAGCTTCGCAACAAGATTTGAGCTTTTATCCATGACATTTCCATGTCGATCAATCGTGAGACCCTCGGCCTTTGAAAAGTCTGGTTGAGGTGGTTCGGCAACGATCTCTGGTTCTGGCTCTGGTACGGGCTCGATTTCAGGAGCCGTTTCTTCAATGACT
Organism: Venturia nashicola; assembly: GCA_004522665.1. NCBI lineage: Eukaryota > Fungi > Ascomycota > Dothideomycetes > Venturiales > Venturiaceae > Venturia > Venturia nashicola. Next base: position 1,019,486 of record SNSD01000009.1, read on the forward strand.
TCCTCTTCCTCCCTTGCCTCCTCTTCTGCGCCTTCCAACTCTATTTTTGCATCCTTAACAATCTTTCCCTTGACAATGACATTACCCTCAGCGTCGATAGTGGCCCCTTGTTTCGCTAATTTCGCTGCGTTTCCAGAGACTAATTTGGCCACCACTTCCCAGTTGATGTCCATGACTTCGCCATATTTATCAATTTTCAGACCTTCAAGCTTCGCATATTTCGACGTTGGCGCCTCTGATTCGATCTCCGGCTCCGGGATTGTCTCTGGGTCGACAATTTCTGGCTCCGGCGGTGGGGGCTCTGGAATTTCCTCATCCTCATCATATCCAGGCTCCAATGCGATTTCCGCATCTTTGACCACGGCGCCCTTAGCCACGAGGTTACCCTCACCATCGCATGTGGCTTTCTCTTTCGCCAGCTTCTTTGCATCTCCAGTCCCTTTCACCAGTTTAGCAATCACGTCCATATTCTCATTTCTGATATCGCCATATTTGTCGACTCTCAAGCCGTCAAGTTTGGCCCACTTTGACACTTTGGCCTTCTCAGGCTCTGCTTCCGGTACTGCATCGTCGGCTGGGGGCGCTATAGAGTTGTTAGTGCATGTTGCTATCGAGAGTGCGCGTGTGCAGTCTTTCGCAAATTTAGGTTGGTCTGCGCTGGCTTGCGCTGGCCTACATTGAGATGCGCTGAGATGCGCCGCGACCCCCTTACACATCCACTAAGATGCGTAACGCTATACCAGACGGTGCAAAGCTCCATCACAGAGCCTTAAGCAACGCGCGCAAGCCATCGCAAAGCCAACAATCGAGCGCGCAAATGAAATAGCCGTACGAGATCCCGCTCGCTAGCGTAACCCAAACCATCAAAGCACGCCAGATAGCGCAAAACAGCTCACCACAAATCCCATACAAACCGACCAAAATGCGCAAAGCCGCGCCAAACAGCGCACTTGAATCAAAAGCGTTCCCAAAATCAAGAGGATATAAAAGAAAGCAAAACTTACCAGGTATTTCTTCAGACGCCTCAGGGGGCGCAGGAACTTCAGGTTCTTCTACAACGACCATTTCGACCGTTGCACTCTTATCCAGTTTGCCTTTGGCCCAAACCTTCCCTTCCGCGTCGCAAGTAGCTCCAGCTTTGAACAATTTGGAGATACTTCCCGTCGCTAATCTGGCCACAACGATATTATCAGCGTTGAGAAATTGGCCGGATTTATCCACCTTGATGCCAGCGAGACTGGCAAACGAAGGGGAAGGCGGGGCGGGGTCCTCGACCTCAGGAACGGCGACCTCAGGAACGGCGACCTCAGGAACGACGACCTCAGGGACGGTTTCTTCAGGGACTTCAGGTAGGATGAGTTCGAGTGCCGCATCCTTGCATTGCTTCGTCTTTGCCCATATTGTTCCATCAGCGCGGCAAGTGGCGCCCGCTTTGTACAGCTTGGACACACTTCCTTTAGAGAGTTTGGCAATGACATTGCCCTCATCATCGAGGACATCGCCATTCTTTTCGATCTTGCGACCATCGACAAGTGCAAACGTAGGAGGCTCTGGCTTCACTGGCTCTGGCTTCACTGGCTCTGGCTCGGCAGCTTCTTCGGGGACTGGCGGAGGGGGAGGTATCACTTCCTCGATGGATTCTTCTTTGGGCGCTTCTGGTATTATTGGCTGGACCACCTCGACACTCCCACATTTCTTGTTCTTGTAGAATACACCACCATTATCATCGCACTTGGCCTTGGTCTTGAAGAGCTTGTCGGCCATACCTTTTACTAGTTTGCCGATAATCTGACCATCATCGTCCAAGATATCGCCATTGAGCTCAATGGTACGGCCTTCCAGATCTTCGAGTGTAATAGATTTGGGTACTGGTTGCTCTGGCTCTTGAGAATCCTCTGGCTGGATGATTTCGTCTGCGGGAGTTTCGGGCTGTACAACCTCGACTCGGCCCTTAACCTTGACATCGTCTGCCCAGACATTTCCTTCAGCATCGCAATAGGCAAACTTGGCATACAATCTCTTCGCATTGCCACTTCCTTCTACCAATCGCCCAACGAGTACTCCGTCGCTGGTATAGACGTCGCCCACATCGTCGAGCGCCAAATTCTCCAAACTTGCGAGAGTCAGCGGTGCAGAAGCTGCTGGCGTTTCGACGGCGGCTTCTGGGGTCTCGATGGATGTCTCTTCCTCTTTGGCAGGCTCCTCGGGTGTTTCTGGAATTTCGGGCTGAATAACCTCGACTTTGCCAGCGATCTTGTTCTTCAACATAACGTTACCATCTCCATCACACTTGGCCTGCCCCTTGTTCAATTTCTTTGCGTTGCCATCGACCAATCTTCCTATGACATTCATGTCATCGTCGAGAACGTCGCCAGAAGCCTCGATTGTGCGGCCCTTGAGGATTTCAAGAGAGACAGGTTCAGGTAGTGCAGCCACGATTTCTTCCTCCTTTGGCTCTTCCACTTCGCCAACATTCTCTGCCTCTTCCGGGACGTCGACCACTTCAGGTGCTTCAATTTTTTCTGGCTGGATGACTTCAGCTTTGCCTACGATTTTTCCCTTCTTATCAACAACATTCCCTTCGGCATCGCATTTTGCCTTGGATTTGTTAACCTTTTTGGCGTCTCCCTCAATCAATTTACCGATGAGTTTGAATTCGCCGTCGAATATCTCGCCCGTAACTTCGATCGTACGCCCATTGAGGATTTCCACAGAGACAGGTTCCTCAACGACGACCTCCGGCGCAGCTGCCTCAACAACTTCGTCCACCTCATCAGGAATGACAGGCGGCTCCACTTTTTCTGGCTGGACCAATTCGACTTTGCCAACTTGCTTGCCCCTTTTGTCAATAACGTTTCCATCAGCATCACATTTCGCTTTTAGTTTATTGATCTTCTTAACATCTCCTTCGATCAGTCTACCGATGAGATTGGAGTCCTCGTCGAATATCTCGCCCGAAGCCTCAATCAAGCGTCCGTTCAAGATTTCCAAGGAGACCGTCTCTTCAATCCCATCAGTTGTGGCCTCCGGAACGACTTCTTCCACTGTTTCGACTGCTGGGTTCTCCTTGACAACAGATTCATCAGCAGCGGGTTGGACCTCGGGAAGAACAGTCTTGACTTTTCCGACCTTCTTCTTTTTGGATCCGATAACGTTGCCTTCGCCATCACATTTGTAACCCATTAATTGGAAACGCTTTGCATCCCCTTCGGTCACTTGTCCGATAACATTACCATCTGTATCAAGGACCGAGCCATCAGCCTCGACGACGCAGCCCTTGAGAATCGAAAGTGGTGGCGGTTCGGTAGGTGCCTCTTGCACTGCGGGCTCGTCTATGGGTTGGTCGTCTTTGATCTCCTCGGTAGGCTCGTCTTTCGTCGCCGTAGAGCCAGCCGCAGCAACTGTTTCAACCTTTCCAACGGACTTACCCGCAAAGGTAACGACATTACCTTCAGCATCGCAACAGTAACTCATTGAGGCAAATTTCTTCGCATCGCCCTGCACAACTTTGCCAACAACCACTCTGTCCGAGGACAGAATCGTACCATCCGCTTCGACGTAGAGATTGTCGAGTATGGAAAGCGGGGGAAGATCTCCAGATCCAGCCTCTTCAACTTTCTCGGCCTCAGGCACTTCCTCTGCTGCTATTGGATCTGGTGCCTTGATGACCTCTTGCGGAATCACTCGAGCTTTACCAAGGATTTTCTTTGCAGCCTTGAATTGACCTTCAGCATCGCACAATGCACATTTCCTCGCAATGCTTTTGGCATCTCCTTCAATCAGCTCGCCAATTGCAACGCCTTCCACGCTCAAAATCCTGCCATCTTTTTCACATGTGAGGCCTTTCAAGATAGAAATATCTGGAGTTTCGAAAGTTATTTCTGGCTCGGCTGGGGGATCGGGTACTGGCTCTGGTTCTTGCTCTTGTTCGGGCTCTGGCGTGTCTGGCGTCGCTATAGGCAGGGTCTGACAGCGCCCAACAACCTTGAGCCTCTTGTCGAGAAACGTGCCTTGAGCAGTACATATGTACTTTCTCCTAATAATCAAGGCAGAATCGCCCTCGACAAGCTCGCCAATCGCGACACCATCATCGTTGAGCACTTTGCCATCAGATTCGAGCTTGAATCCTTCGAGGGTAGAGACGTCCGGGAGTTCTGGTTGTTGAGTCTCGTCGGGAATGATCTCCTCGGCGGTTTGCGCTGGCTCTGGCGTTTCATCGGGAACCGCTTCCTGGGCAACAGGCAGAACTCGGGCTTGACCAAGGAGACTCCACTTCTTGTCCCTAAATTCGCCCCTGGTATTGGAGGTATACTTCTTCTTATGGATGGCTTTGACATCGCCTTCAATGAGCTCACCGATCGGTACACCTTCAGAATTAAGGATTTTCCCGTCCTCTTCTACCCGCAGGCCATCCAAAATTGCTATATCCGGTAGTTCGGCTTGCTGCGATTCGATCACAGGTGGAGCTTCAGGCTCGCTCGCTGGCCCGATTGTTTTTGCTGTGGCGATGATCTTGCCCTTGGGGTTTCTAACTTTGCCCTCTTCGTCGCACACAAACATCATTCGGGAGCATTTTTTGGCATGGACCATGTCCTCTTCGATGAGTTCGCCAACAGTGTCGCCTAAGAGATTTTCAATCTTTCCACTTGCAAGCACAATAAGGCCCTTGAGAATGGAGAGAGGCGGTGAGCCACCGCTTGCCGTTTCTTCCTTCCTGTCGATGGCGGTGGATTTCAATTCTCCCCAATCGTCATCGTCCTTTTTGTCGTCCACATCTGCTTTGTCTTTGCCATCTTTGGCTGCCCAGCCCCACACATCCTCTTTCGGGGCTGTCTTGGAGGCTGATTCATCGACTTTGCCCTTCTTAAGCTTGGATTTTGATGTGCCAACCAATGAAGCCCAGCCGCCTGCATCCTCGTCTTCCTTCACTGCAGGCAAAGGATCGATCTTCTCTTCTTCCACCTCATCAAAATTGCCCCAGGATATCTTCTTGTCGGTTTTCGTGCTGGAGCCCCATGTGTCCCACGATTTCGAGGCTGTCTCTTTATCGTCGGATTTTTTGGAATTCCAGCCGCCCCAGGTGTCTTCTTTCACATCGTCCACTTCATCGATTCCCCCAAACATTGAACTTTTCTTCTCTTTCTTTGCCGCGAGTCCAATCCCTGATGATCCCCAGGAAGGAAGCAGGTTGTCCTCATCATCTTCGTCTTTTTTCGATGCGCCCTTAGCTTCACCGCCGCTGCCACCACCAAACCCGAAATTGAAGTCACTGAAAGTCGATTTTACCCAACCAGCTGGGCTTTTCGGCTTCTCCTCTTCTTTCTTTGCGCCACCAAGTCCGCCAAAGCTCCAACTTGTACCCCAACCACCCAGTCCAAGGCTAATCGATTCCTTTTCTTTCGTGACGGCTGCCTCCTCTTCGAAACTTAAACTGATTTTGGGGACACCCGGATCTTGGTCGTCCATGAGATTGATATCTTGGAAGCCTTCGGCTGCTGGTGCGGCGTCTTCCGCGGGTGTCTAAATTTCTGCTTTAGAACATCACATAGATCTAGCTGTCGATATGGCCTACCTTTGCTTTCTTTCCCTTTTTTTTACCCGCGCCTAGGCCTGTGCCAGCTAGAAACCCAAATCCGTCATCCTTTTCGGGAGCTGCAGAACTGTCTGCCCAGGCGTTTGTGCTCGCAGCAACTGTATCCTCCTCGGCCTTCTCTTTCGTCTTCTTACCTTTCTTACCTGACCCGAAAGTACCCCAGGCATCGTCAGCATCTCCCCATCCATCATTGGCAGCTGCAGCTGCAGCCTCTTCTTCTGCCTTCTTCTTCGCTTCTTCCTCTTTTTTCTTGTCCTCTTCCTCTTGCTGCTTCTTGGTCAATTTCTTACCTTTCTTATCATCCTTTTTACCCCAGCCATCGTCTCCCCAGTCATCTCCGTCATTCCCATTGTTTCCAGCTCCTCCATCACCTCCACCGCCTGTCCCTTCATTACCTTCGTCGGCCTTTTCCTCCTCCTTGGGCTCTTCTTTCTTTTCAGGCGGGGGAGCTGTTGCCTTTGCCTTGCTCTTATTCTTCTTCGCATGTGCACGAATATTATGCAGGGAAGAGAAGTCGACTCGAGGTGTGAGGAGGGAATCCAAGGCAGAGGGGGTGTCTGTCCTTCGTGCTACACAGGGAACATATGGCGGAGGCAGATCCGTTTCTGGTGTCTGACAAAGAGCCAAAGAGTCGGTGTTTGTGTAATCGGGGGGCAAATCGGGAGTGGTCTCCCCATATGGAGGAGGAGGTTCGGAGAGTGAAATGGATGGGATCCAAAAAGATTTCTCAAAAGGGACGGGCTGTTGTGCAGAGCGCGTCTAAGATGTGTATTAGATAAAGCAGTTATGCAAAGTAGAATCATAAAACCCATCATCACGTCTCACGAATGAAGTCCAAAGAATAGTTTGTCCGTACATTTTCAGTCTCCCTGAGACGTGTTCGTTTTACGTCTCGATTCGATATCGCACACTGCACCTGGATACAGGCCAGCATAAACTGCAAACCGCAAACATCATGAGTGTCGTAAGGCCTCGGATTATTCGAACCAGTCTTCAATCGCGGGGTCCTTGGTTTGCGCGACTCGTCTTCGAGCAGACTTCCGGCGGGATATGCGACGCTGGCAGCCATTACTGTATGTAGAACACAAAGAACCTTGGACTGTTGGAGACGAGCGCATTGGATAGTCTGGTGGAAGCAAGTGGCGATGCGATGCGACTAGGCGAAGAGCTGCAGAACAAGAAGGATGGTCGAACAAACAAAGGCGGATCGAACTGCAAGCAATCAGAACAGGCTCCCAGCGCAGCGGAGGAGAGGTGAGCGGTGGCCAAAAGAGAGGAGGTAGGTCCCACTACTACTCCGTATAGTGACAGTTGAAATATGGTGGGTAGTATTGGATCTGGGGTTTGTGAGAAGACGAGCAGATGTAGGGGCTAGGGATCCTAACACAGCCTGTGTGAGGATGGCTGGTCCAAGCTGTCTCCGTGATTCGTTCAGCTGGCTAGCTGCGTCGATAAGGCGATTGGCGTTCAAATCCAGTGACAGCCGGCACACACGGTTAATTTGAGCTGCAAAATTCGGAATAATATAGGCATACGACGTTGATGAGTGAGGTCGGAAAGCTGCAGACAAGTTGGGTTAACGCGAGAGGGCCTCGCGCCGTACATGCATCCATTCACGCGCGCGAGAAGTCGGGAATGTTTTGATGGATGGTTGCAGGTGTTGTTGATGCGGAGACGGAAAAGGGCGAGGCTGATTCCAGTCGGTTCTCGTCTGTCCACTCGTCTGTCCACTCGACTGTTCTCGTCTGTCCACTCGTCTGTCCACTCGTCGGAGGTCTGAGATGCGAATGCCTACACCGCTCCTAAAGTCAAGTCTCCATCCGGACATGGCGTCGGTCGCATGCACGATCTGACGGATTGATAGGTCGGGCCCGAGATGGCGTCGGCAAGGTGGCGTCGGTAGCCCAAGACCCAAGGTGGCGTCGGTAGCCCATGGCCCAAGGTGGCGTCGGTAGCCCCGGCCATGGCCCAAGCCCCTCGTGCCAAAGGACTGCCACTGGACTCTTCTCAAGCATGCATCAGTTCGGTGGGCCGCCCAAACAGAGCAATATCTGACTCTGGGTCTGGATTGTGCAGTGCTCCATGGCTAAGCATACTACAAAGGTAGATAGATGCAGTGCAACTGCTACGAGAATTCTCTTCTGCATGACCTACACATGGCAACATTTAACATTTCTTTTGCGCTGCTGCCGAGCGCTGAAGATTCAAGGCCCGAGGGAGACTCATCTAGTATTCACAGATACTTCGACTACTAAGTATACTCTTACCAGTCAAGTATCTACTGCGACGCCACCACTACGAGGGAGCGAAAATGCTCGGAAAGGAAGAACAGCAAGTAAGAAGTCGAAACTGAGTTTTTGCAAATGACGGATCGAAATTTGGTTGACGAGAGCTTCTATCTGGTTCCCATCACGTGCTTCTCTCCTTTTGGGCAGCAATAGACTGACGCCGACAGCCTGACAATCGACTCCAAAAAAACATATTGAAGATATTTCCAAAACCCGGGTAATCCCATCATCAACCTTTTCCTTTTTTCAAAACGCAGTGGCCGGACGAGGTATAGTAGTAGAGCCCAGCCTACCGATAACCCAGCATCCAAAAAAGCGCCACGCTAGAAATCGACAAAGTCCTCGCAAAGAAGAAATATTATGAACAAGGAACTCACTCAAAAGCAAAACCCACCCACTACCCATCAAGCACTCTCCTCGCCTCATCTAGTCTTCGCCGAAGAACTTTCCTCTCATAATCATTCTCAGCCAAACTCTGCAAATCTGTACAAGTGCTCTTCAGACTCTTAACTACACCCTCCACCAACTCCATATCACCCTCCTTCATCCCCGTCCCCGCCACCATATTGTGGATCTCCAGCAAGCTACTCACAAGTGCCGAAACAGGACGCTGCTTGACATAAGACTTGCTATATCCAGCATCCGAATCGAGATCTAATTTGTCGTCGTCGCTGGCCATGTGAACCGCTGAATCAAGACGGCGGCTAGTGCAAGCGGGTCGTAATGGGTTTCGGGGACATAGTCTCTGAGGAGTGTATACCTGTGGCACGAAGAGATGTTGAGTGGCTAAATCAAGAGGGTCAGATCCATCATCAGATTCATCATCCGAATCGACTCCTTCAGCCGCCGTCGCAAAGGATTGTAAAGAGTCAGTGCTTTGGTTGCGTTGATGTAGAAGTTGAGCATCTTCCAATACGGACATGGCACTGGCTCGATGAGTTGGAGAACTAGGGCGAGTAGTTTCCAACGAGTCCTCTGAGCTGCTGCTATCCCGCCGATCTCGTGTAAAGGATCCCATCGCGCTGTGAAGGAAAAAGTGCTCGTAATCGAATGCATCGACACGGTCCTCGTGGCGCTCTGCAAGCACAGGTACAGCTTCGTGATACTCGCTCTCACCATCCAAACTCTCGTCGTCCTCGCTATCCTCGTATTCTGGGTATTCATCCTCAAACTGCGCTTTCGCAGTCGCGTCTGAAACGCGTTTGTCGCCCAATTCATCTGGTGTCGGGTCATGAGGACCGATCAGAATCTTCTGGTTCTCTGTGTATACCGAGGTTGAGGGCGTGCTCGATTCGTCCAGTTCCTCGGGCTCCTCCTTGATATCTCCTAAAAGCTCCTCGGCGTCTTCGTATGTGCTTTCCGTGTACTCCGTCCCATCGAAAACCCTCGGTGGGCTCGACCTGAGCTCGGAACTGTTGTGGTAATATGGCGAGGAGAACTCGTCTTGCTTAGTGGCGGGAGAGGAGTTCTGACTCCAGTCTGCACTTTTGGAACCGCCTTTGTAACCATCAGACTGCCACTTGTTGGAAGCTGTGAGCGGGCTCGGCGTCCTCAGACTGTTTACGCTCATTCTCTTCATCCTATCCTCATTCGCGCGCTCTTTCAGTGTAGATATGCGTCCTTTCAACTCGTCCATCTGAGCACGAATGTCACTTGCAGACGACGCGGGACGGCGCAGACTCTCAATAGAAGGGGTACGAGATCGATGTAAATTTTGTTGACTCATAGATCTGTCAGTGCCACAGCCCATCGAGTTTCGCGTTGGCGTCTCTTCCATCCATGTTTGTAGTCTGCTCTCACGCATCACCTCCTGACTTCTCACGCCGCGTAGAGACCCAGATCTTTCGAGAGTATTGAGGCCACCTGCAAACGAGCCCAAGGCACTGGATGATCGCTTTTGTAGAAGTGGGGGTAATCGAGGTGGTATTGAAAGGATAGGAGCAAGTGAGGTTTCACTCTGCATTCGAGAATGTCCGAAGTTTTGAGAGATCGGCGAAGTGAGAGATAGTCGTTGCGATCTTGCCCCTGAGCTTGTACGATCTCTTGAGAAGTTGGAAAGAGGAGTAATATAAGGAGGTGTCTTTGGCAGAGAGGGTGTTGCTAGCAAAGAATGGCGTGCGCCCCGAAGGTTTCCTTCTAGTACCTTGATACCGAGTTAGCGAGAGGCTCACGAGTGACTTGTTTTGTTAGTGCTCTTACATTCAATCTCTTTTTCGCATTGGCCAAAATCATGTCTGCACGTTTGCTCAACAGATCCTCATCGTCGTCGTCGCCAGCTCGTGGACCGGGCCATGGATCGTCAAGCACCTCAACATCGTCGCTATCAACCACTTTCGGCAGAGTCTCATATTTGTCCTCCTCTTCCTCGAGCATAACACTTTCCACATCAGCGCCATGAGCAGAATCGAACCCAGGCCATTTCATATTTGCGAGCTCCTCACTGTGCACCGAGCTTGAGCTATCACTGAATTTGCGACTGTGTGCCTTCCAGTCCACAGGTCCCATAGACGCATTTTCTCTCAACAATGGTGAAGAGGCCAAGATTTCTGAATATCGCGAGCCCGTGGGCGTTGTGTCCACCTCTTCTATATCCGACAGCGCAGTCGAAATGCGATGGTGAGCCTGGGGGCTCGTTCTCGAAAAGTTGACGTAGCTTTTTGGCATACTGTTCCCGTATGTGAGAGGTCGACCAACACCTGGAGGTGTCGCGGCGGGTGAAGGTGTTTGGTTGCCTCGAGTCGGCGAAGGAGTAAATGGGCGACTGATTCCCATCTCTAATGGCAAGATCATGGCTGGATTGAAGCTGGAGTGTGACGGGGACTGAGGCATTGAGAAGTCGAAAGCGTGGGGGTTAACCTGCTTGCCATGATTGTAGCCACCATGTGACTGTGGTGGCGCCGAAGTCATAGCCTGAACTGCGACTTCATTTCGTCCCATAATCCCCCAGAGTGCTCGGTCTTGGAGGATGTGGTGCGAGTCCCTGTGCTGATCCAGCAATTTCTTTCCTGTATTAATGAGCAAGCCAGGAACGCGATATCCTTGCTGGCGTGGAGGTGAGAGTGTTGAGTGCGAGAGAGAAGAGGTCGAGGGACTGAGGGAGGAAGATGGGGAGAGAAGAGGCTTTTTGCGGAGACGACTATCTTCTGCATACCTGGACGTAGGACTCCTTTTCGTCTTTGGATCGAGCTCAAGCCACCAAAGCAGTCGACAGCTGTCCGATGGCACGAGCGAATCGGAATCCAGTCGCGTACCTTAGTCAGGCCTAAAGGCGATAGGTGCCACGGCCGCGAGCCTCATTGACAGCTTAGATGCCATTGTAGATACCAACAACCAGGCTAATCCCTCAGCGCTCCCACCTGCACTCTACTGCGAACTATTACATGCCCTGCAAGGCGCGGCTGCTCGACGGCTCGAACGCCGCTATCCTGGATCCCACGCCTCGACCCATTCTCCTTCTCTCCCGTTTTCCTCGTCGTCTTCTTCCTCACCACCAAAATACTGGAGGTCGTTCTTCGGATAATCCCGGTCATGGTTCGGAAACTCAATGACAACGGTAACGGTAAAGCTGAAGGAAATTAGAGCAGCCCTGAATGTGAATCGCCAATCATTAGCAACTTGATTTTCCGAAAATTCCCATTGGCCATGTATCAGCACAAGTCTGGTTCCTTCGCAAGGTTCCCGGATGGACAGCACAGCACTTTGAATAATACTGGCAACTGCCATGTGCGGTAGCCTCGTAAGCCTAGGTATCCATGAATCGAAGACCCATTTCTTGGTCGCGCATTATTGCCGAGGGCACAACCACGGCTTGGTTGCGGTTGCGGTACCAGCATGGGTACGGTCTTCATATAAACCTGTACCACAATACTCTCTGTAGAAAGATCGACCACCACAGTAAGCCCAACGTTAGTCTACCAGACTTCGGCACTTTTTTGAGTACCCTTGGGCCTTCACGCCTGGACCTCGCCTCAATCCTATATGCGTCGGGAGGGCAAGTCAGATTGAGCAACACCACACCACAGCGACTGCTTGCAGGCAGACTACTTGCATGCAGACTGCTTGCATGCAGATTACTTGCATGCAGACTACTTGCATACATGCAAAGTGGCCAACGTTATTATGCTCAGATCCTCTAACTATATTTGATCCTAATACCACAGTACGGACAGGGTGAGCAACTTCTTTTCATATCTAGCAGGCCTGTATGCAGCGGGCAGAATACGAGAGAGGAGTCACTCCATATTGGTCATGTCTCAAGAACCATGGGTGGTCAAGAACTTCTTGCGGGACGCATCTAATCAAAGGCAATCAACAATACTCTTAAAGATCTTCAAAGACATTTCGAAACGTGCGCAGAAATCCATGAAGCCGCAATTCTCAATATTCATCGGAGAACACCCCCAGCAATCCGAGACACCATATGATCGTGTTTCAGCTGTCCACGGGGCACGGGAACGAGGACCAACATTCGTTTCCAGGGTTCTTGAGTATTACTCCAAAACTAACATCGTGGCGGACTAAGAAGCGAATATACTCAAAAACCCGAATACCGTACTCGATTCGCGAAACACTAGCCACATGCACTGTTGAGGTTGGTCCCATCTCTCGACAATTGAGCCTTTTCTCGCAAGCATGTGAGGAACGAAACAGCACAAAGTAATTTAACGATCTAGATCGCACACTGGCAGTTTGTGCTTTTACATCAGTCGTGCAGTTCCATGTCAAATCACAACCATCTGATTCGAAAACAGGCCGCATTATTACCAAAACCACAGCATCCAGCAAAGCAAGCTAACTGATTGCCAGTGGTTATGAGTCCTCTCCACAATGCACTCTGATCGACGCCACAAGCTGAAATGCCATCTCCTAATCCCGTTCTCTCCCATCACTTTCCCGCACGAATACACACCGAGCGTCTTTCTTTCCATTCGAGAGATGGCTTCACCACCCCGGCTCACACGTGGTTATACGTTGCTCACACGTTACTCACCGAGTTGGGGTGGTCCCTATCAGTACACTTCCGGTAGCTTAGCCACGTGGACAGCAAGCGAATAAGAATAGAAACCAGCCGAAACCAGCGCTATCACCGAATCTATCTCGTAAGCCCTGTCTGTACTACCTTCTCTAAAGAATTTCCAGCGAGCCCGGAACTCTTGCGCGTGGTTGCATTATGCCTGGAGGCTCAAATAGCGAGGTCGTTTGGTTGGTTACGAGACGCCGTTTTGGGAATCATTTCGAGACCCCTTTCTGGAAAAGTGGATAGTCTGGATGGATGTCTTTGAAAGGGACTTTTAGATAACCCTGGGCGGTTACAGATATGATGGATTGGTCTGAGAAAGACTTCGCAGACGGCATCTAGCACGTGGGACTGGTTCTTGCTCGTTAGATTGAGCTTTGGAGCCTCAGTCTGACTAGGCTCTTGAGATGTAGTCTGGACTATAGCAACGGAGTAGGTATTCGATTTCTCGGTGTAAGGAAAAGGTTACAGATATTTTCTGTTCTGGAGATGTGGGGATCTTAGGACGCTTCATCCGGGCTTCTCGGATGGACTGGATGGAGGATACCCAGACATGCTGAGTCTGTCATATAGATAATGTCGGCTACTGTCTTTGGTTTCAATAGCCTGATCACCAACCATCGCGAGAAACACTATTTTCTCGTAGGTACGATCGGATGGCGATGAGTATCAATAAGAGATTTGGCACAAGTCGGGTCAAGATAAAAATCAGAATGAGCTCAGTTGCAAGTCAAAGTTCGCATTCTGCAACAAAACTATTTGCATCCCACGACTTTCAAATCGGAAAAACTTGAGCAAGTGAACCCTAACGCCCTTTTAAAAACGTTATGCCTTCACTAATTGACTCAATTCTACTTAAGTCTCATTCAATCCGTCTCGCCTGTCCAACGCCATCTCCCTCAACAATCTTCGCCTTCACAACCTCAATAATTGGTACATCTTTTAAGTCTAGTAGCGATATGATGTAACGTCGGCAAACTATCCCAATCTTTACCGTCGAACGCGAATACGGCCTTCTTTGCACGCCAGGTAGAAGTCACCTGCGGCGTCCCGGGTACTCAGCGCCAGGAACCCGAACGGGATATTCGGCGTCTGCTTTTCCCGGTTCGCCGACCGCAGGGATATAGCCGTATGCGAACATGCCGTCTCCTTGAACATTGGGAATCCCCGTTAGTCTCAAGCATTAGCGCTGGCTTTTCGTCCGCCTTCTCGAGGCCTTCCACTTCTAGCTCGCCGACAGTTGCGCTTTGCCATCCTGCTTTGATTCGCATGGACGATTGACGACGGTATGAGTCTAATGCGCAGTATTACTTTGGCATGCCGAGTTCTTCGCGACCGGCGACGATGGGATCTGCCAGACTCTCGAATAGTAATGCGAGGAATGTGCCTTTCAACACTGAGCTGTCTTATTTAGTGTATTTCACGCCGTGCATGTACAGTCCCACATGACTATATCCTCCATCACCAAGCCAAGCCATCTTGTTCAGCGTCGTGTTAGAGAACGATGCGTAAGCAAACATTCCAGGTGTCCAGAAGCTGAACGATTACGTGGGAAGCAAATTTTCCAGCATTGTCCGGGAAGTCTTGCATTTGATGGAAGAGGTTAGGAAGGTTGAGGGTGCGCCGCTTCGTGAGCGGCTGAGTGTGTCTTGTCTAGGGCGTGGCATTAATTTAGATCCAATTGGCATTCTCCAGTGCACGTTTGGTTTTCTCGCGTTGTTCCATTTCCTCAACATCTTCGTCGAGTGGTCGAATTCGTCATGACCGAGTTGTAGAAGCTGTATCCGTTCACTGTTGGAAGTCAGCCTTTGCCATCAAAGGAGAGACGAGACACTTGGTGTCTAATTCCTTTCCACTCGCGACTAGAGCAGCTGTATCTAAGCCAGCTAGTCGAGTGTACTGCTGGATCCTGTTGGCGCGTTCTTGACGACATTTCTGGTATAGCTTGAGTCGTTCTGGAATTTCTTCTTGCTGAGTGCCTCGTCCAAGCATGACTGCCAGAGATGCAACATCCTCGATGGCTTACCCTGATCTATCGCAAGCCAGCAAACATGGTCCTCGCAACTTGACGACCTCAGAGATATCTCTGGTTGACAATATCAAAGGATGAATGTTGTTTAATTGTTAGTGAGTTCGGATCTCCTCGTTCCTCCACATTGCTTCCGAGATTGACCCCACCAGGAGACCCCCGCCCGCTTGAAGTCCCTCCGCATTTCAGAGACGTCCACCACGAATCGACGACCACTAGGTACGCTTGCTAGCCGTTGCTCAGCTCAATGGGATCCTCTCTCCACATCGCCACCTCACTGTCGTCTCACCTTCTGCTCTCTGTCCCACCCGTCTAACCTGCCTCCCGGACACGTTGCGATGCCCACATCCCCCAACAAATCATCGCAGGCCCTATACCAGTGTGGGGATTGCAAGCAAAGTTATACCCGCGTAGATCACCTGGCCCGTCACGTGCGGTCTCGTAAGGTGTCCCCATTCCCGACTGTGGTCTGCGTCTGTGGTTTGCGGCCTGTAGTCCATGGTAGACTGAGCTGATCCGAGTCACTTCCTAGATACGCAGGAGAAACCTTACCGATGCTTGGTGTGTAACAAGCGCTTTGCGAGAACGTCAGTAGTGTTGAGCAGACATGTTCGAGGCCGCCTGGCTGACCCAATCGTAGGGATCTTCTAAAACGACATGCTTCGGTGCATGAACCTGTGAATGAAGATTCTCCAAAGCGACAGAGACGGCAGGAAAGTGCCCGTGTGGCACAAGCCTGTGTTGCTTGTGCTGAGAATCACGTTCGATGTGAGGAATCGAAGCCATGTAAGCGATGTCAGAAAAAGGGCATCCCTTGTCGTTCCACGCACCTAAAAGATGATGAGAGCTCAGGAAACGCTGATGCTGTGTCTGGCCTGCTTCAATTATCACAGGAGCCGGTTTTGCCTCCTCACTTGGATGGTGCCAACAACTTCCAACAAATGAACATGCAAGAAGCTCTTCCAAAAACCCCAGGCATGAATTCGCAGGGGACTACTGGTCACGTCCAAAATCGCAGCTTGGAGTTTGGACGACAGAATACCCCGTACTCAAATCTGCTTCCAGATACTGGACAGGAAAGCCAATGGAATTATCAACAGCCCGTGCCTATTGTTTCGAATCCCCAAATCATGACAGGTCAAGTTGGTGCAGTGCAAGAGCTACCTGAGTTTCTGGGAGGCGTCTTACCTTCCCAACCAGATCCAAACTTTTCTCTAGGTATGCCTGGCTTCATGAGCGGGACTTGGACCCCCCGCGGTCTTCTGGGATTCGGCTTTGAGTCCAATCTAGAGCTCAATGATGTTGACTTCGGCTTTTTGGATAACTACAACGCCAACATTCCCTTTGATCTTGAGACGCCTCGCAGCGATGCCTTATCCAATATTCGGGCGGGCGACCAAGCTGCTGCCTCCCGGTCTGAAGCCTTCCGAACCTCGGTGTGGCGATTTCACCCAAGACCTCAAGATCATGCAGCTGCAGAGCAACAAAATTTATCTCTCCCAGACGTGGCTCAAGGGCACGATAGTCCCGAGACCCGTATCCGACTCGATCGAAGGACAACAAGTGAGAAGCTGGACCAGAGCTGCCGTGACAAGATCATTGCAATTATCCTGAGTACTTGCAAACCAGAGACGATGTTCCGTTCCGTGTCAGCATTTCCTTCTGTGGAATTACTCGACATTGTCCTACAATTCTTTCTCACATCGCCTCTATCTGGTGCCGACAGCTGGCTCCATATTCCCACCTTTTGCAGTACTACCAAAGACCGCACCGAAGTACTGCTAACTTCGATTGCCGCAGGGGCTGTTTTGACGCCCGACAATTCACTGAGGAAACTAGGGTTTGCTTTACAAGAAGCCATACGGGCATATTTGGCAAACAAGGTGTGTGCCTACGATTCACAGGTCTCAAAACAAAGATCACTCCTGCTGACATGACGCAGTTCGAGAACAACAACAGCTTGATACGGGAACTGCAGCTGAAACAGGCCCTAATGCTGTCCCTCGAAATCGGCTTGTGGAGTGGAAACAGCCGCAAAATTGAGCTAGCAGAAAGCTTTGCACAACCACTGCATACTATGCTCCGTCGAAGTGGGAAGTTTCGGCGATCCAGTTATCCAGCAATCGTCCCTGACAAAGATGATTCCGGAGAAGAGCTCGCGCAAAAATGGGCGCAGTGGATCAAGCAGGAATCGTACATTCGTCTTGTCTTCCGCGCCTTTCAATATTCCGCGCAAGCCTCGATGGCGTTGCTGGCGACTCCGCTTGTATCGTATGCCGAGCTGTTATTGCCATTGCCAGCACCGAAAGATTTGTGGCTCGCGCCGGACGCTGAAAGCTGGAAACGAGCAACTCTCTCCAAGCCCAACCCAACAGCAAGGCGTCCGTCGCTTTTAGATTGTCTCAATGATTTGGAAATACTCGGCTCTGCAGATATGATAGACCAAAGCGGCTCGTGCTCCGCTTTCTTGTACGCTGCATGGAGCCTTGTCTGGGAATATCGTCAGCTTGTCTCGGTGGTCAAAAGACCTTCGTATCACTGGGACAATTCTCTGATAATGACATCACGATACCAGGAGCTTGTTAAACTTCTGCAGCACTTCCGATACAGCTGCGCAGAGCTGCCCAACAGCACAAGGGAACGCCTCAATATGACCCTTGAGCTCATATTGATGCATCTGCATCTCTCGCTCGAGGACCTTCAACTTTGGGCAGGACTCGAGGGACAAGAGGAGGCGTCAAGGGTGCTTCCTTCACTTCAAGCTTGGGTGAAAACTTCGACATCTCGTCAAGCGATCTGGCATGCTGGCCAAGTTCTTCGTGCGGCGAAGCTCTTGCCACCCAGTTTCATACACAATTTCAGCTCTATCGCTGTGTATCATTCAGCTTTGGCGTTCTGGTCCTACAAACTGATTCTACAAGCAGAAGATGGCGACGACCGGGAGCAGCAGCTGGTGCCACTCACCCCCTCCCTGCCAGTCATCTGGCTCGACGACCATAATTCTCAAGATGTCCAAAGATTCATCGCGCTGGCTCGTGGAACCCCGAGTATTCGAGGAAGTCAAGGGCCCAGCCCGAGTACTCATGATCCAAATTCAGTTCTAGATGCTGCGATGGAAATTCTTAATGCGAACCATGTTTCGAAATTGGGGGCACGACCTCCGCTGGTAGAAAACCTCATTCAGCTCATAAAGGGGCTACGGACTGCAGCAAAAGACGCCCCTTGACAGCAGGAAACATCAAGATGATTATGGTTCCCATTGCGATCCCGATTCAGAAGATGTATGGCAACGTGCTTGTAAGTCACAAGAAATCGGGCACGTTTTACATGGTGTAGTGGATCGTAAGATTAGCTTTGACTTCATTGGCTATCTTCAGTAAAACAGGCGATTCCCAAGGTTTCGATGACAAACAAACCACCAAGTTGCCGCCTCATACCTGCTGGTAGTCAATGATCGGAATGGGTTGGGATCCACTTGGCCGTAGCAATACGTGTTCGTTTGCCCCAGATCATCATGGGAATGGTCAACAAAGCGGCTACACCCATCATCAAGCCGAAAATGCCGGATGGTTCTGCCGCGCCTCTACTGTCAATCCAATCTCCAACAAAAAATGGCCATGCAAAGCTGATGATGGCACGGAAGCACGTTATCATAACGAAGCAATCGCCCGAGACAACGTTGTAGGAATCAACGATCTGTAAGATGTCAGCTTGTGTCCTTGGAGAGCGCACTGTAGGAAGACTTCACTTACATAAGTGAAACCGATTGATGGAGCCTGCATCAAGCCGAAAGATACCATACCGAGTCCAAGTTCAAGGCCAATCCATTGCTTGGAATGGTGATGTGTCATAGGGTTTCTGAGATCAAATCCCCCTCCCGGATATTGCGCGCAGAATCCAAAAAGTATGATGCCGGCAGTGGAAACAGCGAGAGCTGGGATGGCGGCACCCAGGCGAGACTCGGCTTCCGAGTAGCCATGAATCTCCTTCTTTGCCATTGGCTTTGTCAAGAAGTCCGAGGTGAAGTAGGTGTAGATGACCCCTAGAAAGGCACCAATTATCCCTCCGATATTGACCAGGCCGGCGTTTTGGCCCCAGAGGTATGGTGGGCTCGCTACCATTGTAGGACCGACAGTACTCATTGTTACAATGCCAGCAATGAGACCAGAATACTAGAACATCACTAGTCAAACTCCAGGAAGACGTAGTGTTGGGTATGGAGCAAGGAACTGATGAAGGAGGCCTCCCCGGCTTGAGCAAAACCCTAGGGGGCGACCGAAAGTGTAAGGTCTGAATGATATGGGCGAAGAACCACCTTCGACGTTGGAAACAGCGGCCTTTTCATCCAATGAGAAACTTTCTTCGGCTGGTCCCGAGGAAGAACCATAAGTAGCTTCAAGACAGCGCTTGTCTGCGGTCGAACAGAGTCTCTGGCTAAAAGAAGAGGCACAATACGAAAGTTGCGCCACAAAGGAGAACGTTTACCCAGTGAATCCATAAGATGCCGCTTGACGCCGCTATATAGCCACCCACTGTTCCACCAACAAGCGGTCCTAATGTGAGAAAGACGGTGTATATGGCCTGCTCATGTCTTAGAAACATCCCAAGGAGACCATAGCGTTACTCTCACCATTGCACGACCTCGCTGATGGACGAAGAAGACCCCGACGACATCAGGAGCAACAGCATCAGCGGGTCCGCCACCAATGCTCATGAATAATCTTGCAGCGAGCAAAGACTCAAAATGACCTTGCGAGACCTGCCCACAAGCCCTCATGACATTGACACGGCATTCAGACCTAAAGATTTCAGCCGTCGTCGTTCAGGAGATTTATGTATCTCAATTCCTTCGCACGCCCTATACATAACCAGCTCAGCAAACCAACTCCTCTCGCCGAAACCGGCCTCACGTTTAAAATCACCCAACAGAGCCCAACGCACAGAACGGTGAGTCTGCATTACGGGATCGTGCTTGAGGGGACATTGAACTGGTGCTGGATTCTGGGGAGACGAGGGTGTTGGGGAGGGGGATGTGGCTGTGTAGAGGGCTACGAAGTATGCTTGGCGGAATACTGGTGCGACTGAGTGGGTGAGGATGATGTTTATTTTGCAGTCTTGTGGGTGGTGGAGGTTGGGGGAGGCTCTGGGAGGGGATTATGGGGGATGAGGGGGTTATGGGGTCTGATTAGGATAGGAAGGGAGAATAGTGGTAGATGTGGATGTGGAATAGTTTGGGGGATTTAATACTACGTTATATATTTCTAGAGGTATTTATTAGTATAGAGTATACTTGACTTAATAAAATTAAGCTTGATACCCGCTTTCCGATCTTTATAAAACTATCAATTAGTTTAAAGTCGAATTAATTGTACTTGAATCCTTGTTTTTAATTCGAAAATATTGATAATATCAATGCTAATTTACTGAATCCCGAGTTATTTATATAGCGTATAGACGATTGATATTCTCGTGACTCTGGAAAATATATTAGTTGATGTTAAGGTATAAATAAGGCGGCAAGACCTTGATTTAGGAGGGCGGAGGGCGGACAGAGTATAGGGAGAGGGAAGAATCCGGGTTCATGAAGATAGAAGAGAGCGGATAGAGTATAGGAGACAAATCGACGTATACTCTATGTCCAGCCCTATTCCTCACGAATAATAGGCAAAACTGGTTGCCAACAATGTATAATCGAAGAGAGGAAATGTGTACGAAAGCAGCCAATATTAAGAATCAACTTGGCGCCAAAACCGTGTAGGGAAGATTAAAATACCATGGCGCAACCGGAATATATCTCAGAATCCAAATATATTCTCCTCCTCCTTGAAGCCCCAATCTGCAAATCATTGTTAGCATACACAAACCGAATAGGAAAAATGGAGGGACGCACCTTTCAGCGCTGGCAACGCAGCCTTCTGAATCATTCCGGGCGGTCCACATAAGAACGTTCCCGTCCCCTCTCCAGGCGCAAAAAGCACCTCCTTTAATAAATCCGCATCGACATGTCCCTTTCTCCCTTTCCACTCGTCCCCAGGGTGACTGAGAATATGTTCTACCTTCAACTTCCCTCCACTCTCCTTCTCGAAGTTCTCCAACTGCTCCCTCAACAAGATATCCTCTTCACTTTTATTAGCATCAACAACTCTGATTTCCGTGTCGTCGTCTTTGGTGAGGACAACGCGAGCAATGAGAGAATAACCGGGTGTGATACCGCTTCCTCCTAGGACGAGATTGACGCGGCGGAATGTTTTGGGCTTCGATTCGATGGTGAATTTGTTGTTGCCCAGGTAGATTATTTCGCCTGTTGGGCCTCGGATTTCAACTGTTGATTGCAAAGGGAGACAGTCTAGGATGTTCGAAAGAGCGCCACCTGGTTGGTCAGCCGTAGGGAAGTATGTCTTGATGGTTAATTCAAAGGTGCCGTTGCCGTCCTTCATGTCTTCTCCAGCACCAGTATTATTGGCATTTGTTGATGCTGTCTCACTGGTGCTGGATGCTGGGAGAAGAGGTTTTGTTGGAGTGTAGGCTCTGATTAGCATTTTGTCTTTCATGTGGAAACCTAGCTGGACGTGTTGGCAGGTTCCGAGGCCGAGGACTTTCTTGTCGTCGGGAAGGCTGAAGGTGTAGGCTCTTGTATCTTCGGAAAGAGATTCTCGCTTTAACAGTTGGACGGGAACCCATCGATGCTTTTGTAACACGAGTTGTTCTTCTCCTTGCTGAGAGCCTTCCTTCTCTTTCGCGGCATTTTCGGCGTTTTTCTTGATGAAGTCTGCGGCTTTGGAGGTCACGTTACCCAGAATGCATTCTGTTAATTTTGTCAGTGTCACTTCCTGTGTACAAAGATGGAGTACCTGTACCTTTCAACTTTTGATAAGCATAGCCATCATGTATACTTGCAAATTCGTCCGAAGTCTCCTCATGTACTTTCCCAGCATGGCCAAGCAAAGCGGCCTTGCCACCAGGATGCCATCCTAACACACTAGTCGCATCATAAACCTTACCATCAATGACCAGCCAACAGTCTTGCTCACTGTCGTGCTTCTCAATCTCTTCTCTTGTGAATTGCTTCTGTGGTGTTCCAGCCTCTTGTTTCACGGCAGCAATCTGATTCTCCACACTCGGCTTCATCCAGCCACCATCGCCCGTCCCAGGTTCAGTTGGATGACGGAAAAGGATGGATGGGACCTCATCATCATTGTCGCCCTGTACGATCTCGGATTTGACAATGTGCCAGCAGTTGTTCATCATGCCCATGGTGTTCCATATGGGCTCTCGTGGCTGGGTATTCTTGAAGACATTGAAGCAGCGGACGCTGATAGACCTCGCTTCGAGAAGATGTGTGACGGATATGTCAACGTGCCAATGTAACCAGGTCCAATATTTTTGACCATGGCGGATAGGCGCATCAGGAAATTTGCGAATGCAATAGAGCCATGTCTTACCATCATCGAGAGATACCTCCACGCGCTGGACTTCGTGCCCACCACCATCATAAGCGTATCCTGACAAGTTTTAGTCGCAAGACGAACAAAGCTTCCTTTAGCATTGAATTCTTTCAGGTTGGAACTGTTGTGGGTAAATTGCTGGCTACATTTACTTCCACATTCGTCAGAAATTGAGCGACGTCGGTCTGAAATCAAAAGACTTCTGTCCAGGAGAAGTATTCGGTGTCCACAAGTAGAAAGGGCAAGAAGAAGACTGCACTGACCTTGAATTCTGTATGTGTTGCCTTTTCTTGCTTCAGACAGTTTGATTTTTTCTCCCTGTGCTGGTCGTACAATGACAGAGTTCAAGTTTTGCTCGTTGCAGGCCGTGTCGGGATGACGGAACATTGCCTCCGCAAACTCACCATCTTTTTCCGTGACGAAACTTGGGAGCACTCGATTATCCCAGATGTGATAGTGGCTATCGTTCTCCTTGTCTGAGATCCAGACTTTCTTGAGCCATTTGACACATCGCCCACCTACATATCCGGGGATCATGACTCTGACAGGATATCCGTGATCTGGTCGTTTTTTAGTCCTGTAAACGAAACTTTACAAAGCAGACTGACCTGGAGGTAATGGGACATCGTTCATCTCATAAGCAAGAATGACATCGTTGGTAGCATCCATCGCATATTCAAGTGGAATACAAGTAGCATACTTTCCTTCACTGGGATCATCTGCTCCTTCAAAATTGACCCAGTACCTCTTCCCATCGTGATGGGGCATGAATTTAGGAATGCCCGCAGCAACCAGAACATCTCTTAGCAATGGCCCTTTCCAAAACGCACAACTAACAGCACCTGAACCCCAGTTGAAGCCTTTGGATCTTTTGATCATATTGAGCTCTTTTCGGCGATTGCCATCGCATGCTAAAGCAACCGGGATATTAATGGTGTCGAAATTATTCTTCAGATCGTCCATGGTTAGGACAAGCTTTCCATCCTCGATGTCGATGGTGTGGAACTCCCACAGGAGACGAGGCACGGCTCCATGGTTGCGGACATAATGTAACTCGTTTGGAGTGATAAGACCTGCATTGAATAGGTGCGTTAGATGGGCCTCAGCATTCAGTGGGTGCTTTCCAGTCAGTCGAATGAGATCGGATGAACGTGGCAGCCAATTGTCTGGTGAAAACTGATCGGCTTCATCAATCGAAATTTGGGTTTGGTTCCTTGTTTGTGGGGATTTTCGCTTTCCATCGTTTTGCCCGAGGCCGACGATGTAGTCTTTCTCGTGTTGAAGGGTGCGCAGTAGTGCAATCTCCTGAGGGGTATACTTTTCCAGAAGCTTCTGATACTCGGTCTTTTCTTCCTTTGTACCAATTTGATGGCCATGTTCGGCATAGGCATCGTGATGTTTATCGTCCTGCCCCTCTTGTTTCTTCCACTCATGCTCCTGTTGATCATTATCCGGGGAATTTTCGCCGTTGGGCTGTTTGTGGTCATTCTGCTTCTGCTTCTGTTCGTTTGCTTTTGCTTTTGCTTCTTCCTCTTCCTCCTTCTTTCGTTTTCTTATGTTAGCAGGCCACTTTTCAGAGTTTTTGACCCAGTCCTCGGTCGCTTCAAGCACATAGCGCCAGCCCAAAGAGCGGTTTTCAGGATGCTGTAGGTGAAAGTCCTTGATTGCGGTAAGAATCTCCCAAATTAGATGATTTACCGCTCGTACCTTTTCCCCTTTGACAATGTCACGAAAATTGAGGAGACTCGGACCGCCCTTCTCTGCCTCTTCCCGAAGTTGTTTATATTTTTCGTAAGCCTCCTCATCCTCCTTGCTGAACTCATCTTGAGCATGAGTGATTCCAGCAAGGCGATCTTGATCGTTCTTATAGCCAATTCTATGATTATGGCCAATACCCCATTCTGGCTCGTTCAGGATGTCGTCCCATGAAGAGCCTGGATGATGGGTTACCGTGACTTCCCAAGGAATCGGCGGCATGGTCTGAATGTAGAGGCGAAAAGAGTCGCAAAGATGCAAGACTTGGTAGATCCCATCTGCTGCGACTTAGAGGTCCCCGCACGGTTTTAAGCTATTGTTGGATGAGAGCTGATGGGGTAAACATGACGATTAGATTAGTGAAGCCGACGAGCTTCTTTCCACTTGTAGACATGTTCCCAATGGCTTACTCGGTTGTTTAAATGAGGCACAGAGGCGAGGCACATAGGCAGAGACTGGACGAAAAGGCTTCGGTACGCTCAGGATATCAACTTCTCTTGGACACAAGTTCCAATCATCGAGTACTGAATACAACACCAGTACTGTCGGTGATATCAATTCCGAATTCGTGGCAGAACGAAAGCCACTGGCTTGTGATGCGGCTGATGATTGACACGGCCGTCAGGATAGAGGCTACTGGTACCAAGGATAGAGGCTACTGGTACCAAGGATAGAGGCTACTATTACCAAGGATAGAGGCTACTATTACCAACGATAGAGGCTACTATTACCAACGATAGAGGCTACTAGTACCACCTTGAAATGCTGAGAGTTGTGATATTGCTCACCGACTGCAAAGCGACGCGTTCCTGGTCCATCCATCTTGGCTCATCGTCTGCGTCACGGCGAAACTCTACAAACCTCGCTTCACTCGGCGACAATCAACAAACTCCTCGACCGCCCACTATACATACCTTACTGTTCCAGAACATATTCTTCTGTTTGCCATGCTACCATTGACTCCATAACACAGACTCTCGCATCCAGACTATCCCTCCAACTCCAAGCTTAATCCCTCCCACCTCAACCACCATGGTCCTCGAAGGCGCGACTGGTCCTCAATCCGACCCTTATGACAATGGCTCCCCCTTTTCGGAAAGTCCATCCTCAGATACCGATCCATACGATTCTTCAAGCTCGGCTGTCTACTCAATCGACTTCAGTGCCCTTCATCGCCCGATGCCCATCTTCGGCTATGTCACAGGATATTCGCCTCCACGCTTCGAAAAGATGATTGTAGCAGGCATAGATTCAGTGTCCAATCGTCTGAACCGCCAATTATCACCCGAGGAAACGCAAGCATTAGCATCGGCGTACTCAAAGAGTTTGAGTTATTCCTCGTGGGGTGATGGGCTAGGGTTGATTGCGGGATGGGCCAGGTGCTATCAAAAAGCTGATGAATTCAAACTACCTTGGGGCCAAGATTTCAGAGTGAAGAATCCAGACATACTGGGTCCCTTGAGAGGTGCCACAGCGAGACTGGGATGGCATGCCATACGATCGATTCCCTACGGTCTGTTTGGATATTTTGTGCTGGGGCATTTCACCAAAGGTTGCGCTGCGACTGTATTCATGGTTACAAGATCGAGGGATCCGGCTTTGAAGCTTGTGGACAAGCAGCTCACAGACACGTTTAAACAGCAAGGAGGGGAAACAGTTTCGCCGGACACGCCCACGTCTGATTATGGGATGATCAAGGAAGAGGCAGATGTCCCATACGATGATATGAGCCCACAAGCTGGAAATGACGGGGCCTTACTTTCGGACAGTGAAATGAGGATGGAGGAGAGTCGGCAACAACAACTAGCAGATGCACAGAGGCCGAAGACTGTGGCGGACAGAGTCACAACGCAAGGGGAGAGAAGGGATTGGGACCAGAATCGGGGTGCAAAGTCTGGTGGTATTGACCCCAGAGCTGACAAGCCTGTCAACGATCCCATGTACGGCATGAGCGCGGCTGAGAGGCAAGCTTCTTCGGGCACGACGAAAGAGTCTGCTTGGGAGAGGCTGAGAAGAGAGGCTGCAGAGAAGGCAAACAAGTGAAGTGTCAATGAACAGTGACTCGGCGGAAGGATACTTGGATTCCTATCTGTGCGTGCTCGGTGATTTTATATACCCCAATGCTCAGTGTATGATGACTCTCATCGTCTTTCCTGCGTGTTGGATAATGCAAGGCCGCAGCCTCTCTTTGTGTGAGGAAGTAGATAATGTCACTGCCGATCTCGATGCGGCTCCGAACTTATTTATTACTCCGTACTGTGATGGACTGTTCCCCATGTTTATGACCCAATATTGCATCATCAGGGTAGTCTCGAGGAAGGCAACAGTGCCAGTCTTTACAACCAGGTAACCGCCGTTGTCGCATCCTCATATAACTCTTAATAAATATGCTCGCCCGCAGTAGATTCCTTTCCGCACCCACACGTCTCTCATCCATCTCAAGACAGTTTTCATCCCCTTCCACTCAATTCCAACCACCAATTCGCCAGCAATTCAGAATGGCATCAGGAACTCATTTCAAACTCAACACTGGGGCTCAGATCCCCGCAGTTGGTTTCGGAACATGGCAAGACAAGGACGCACAAGAAGACGCTGTCGCTATCGCTTTAAAGGTCGGCTACAAGCACATTGATACTGCTCGCGTCTATGGGACCGAACCAGCTGTCGCACGTGGAATCAAGAAATCGGGCGTCAAGCGAGAGGACATCTTCATTACAACCAAGTTATGGAACAATTCTCACCACCCTGATGACGTCGAGAAAGCCCTGGATGCTTCATTGAAAGATCTCGACACGGATTACGTTGATCTCTACCTCATACACTGGCCTTCTCCCTTCGCCCGTTCAGATGATCTTTTCCCAAAAGATTCTGATGGCAAGACGACAAAGGTTGGCGATTCCAGCTACGTCGACACCTACAAAGCCGTGGAGAAATGTTTCAAGTCCGGCAAAGCCAAGGCAATCGGAATCAGCAACTTCTCCAAGGCTGAGCTTGAAGATCTACTCAGCAAGACTGATGTCGTTCCTGCTGTTCACCAAATTGAACTCCACCCATGGCTTCAACAAAAGTCCTTCATCGACTTCCACAAGCAGAAGGGCATCCATATTACGCAATACTCACCTTTCGGCAATCAGAACGAGATCTATGATTCCGGAAAGAACATGGGCAAGTTGATAGACGAGCCCGTGCTCGTTGAGATTGGAAAGAAGCACGGCAAGTCTGGTGCTCAGGCTGCATTGGCTTGGGGAATTGCCCAGGGTCACTCTGTCATTCCCAAATCGAAGACCGAGTCGAGGATCAAGCAGAACTTGGAGGG
The DNA here is from genome assembly GCA_004522665.1 of Venturia nashicola. Lineage (NCBI taxonomy): Eukaryota > Fungi > Ascomycota > Dothideomycetes > Venturiales > Venturiaceae > Venturia > Venturia nashicola. Next base: position 1,046,929 of record SNSD01000009.1, read on the forward strand.
TGACTTCAAGCTGTCGGCGGAGGAGATCGAGAAGATCAACGGTCTCGATAAGAAATTGAGATTCAACGATCCTTCAGACTCGTTTGGCTGGAACTTCTACAAGGATTTGGATGGAAAGAAATAGGGGGTGAAGGATTTTATTGATAGGTGTATGATAGATATTTATATGACATGAAACTATCTGCATGCAATACGTATCTGCGGATCTCTCAGCACGACGACGGTTCCCCCAGCACGCGATGTGGATTCAAGAAAGTGCCTTGGCCCCAAATACTCCACCATGTAACACTCTCCATCTGTCCTCGTCACAGCATAGGAATTCTCTCAGACTCGCTCAAATCTAAACCTTACGCATGCCAGCCTACTAATTACCACGATTACCGAAGAAGAGGAGGAATAGCTTGACTCGGTCGCGGATACCGCAAGAGTAGCTGGAGCGACAATCAAAGTCTCGATCAAGTCCATCGCTGTACTTTGGGTGGTTGGCGAGAGGGGGCGATGCGTTACATGCCCACAACGAAGAGCAGGGTTTGGGACAAATTTTCCGATTCGCAAAACGATTGGTGGACTTTGAATATCGAAAAAACAAGGATATCACCACACAGGCAAGAGAAGAGCCCACAGATTGTAGATAACGCGACCAGGCTGAAACCTTTGCACCGCTGCTGTTTTGCTCAGTCTTACTGCCGATGTAGGCTGTGTCCTGATTTGCATTGCTCCTTTCGTTGTCGCTATGTGTGCGTGCTGCAGCAAGTCTAGCAGCCCTCCAATTCCTCTCCGCACAGCACAATAAGGTACGATCGTGACAGAAGTATGTACAAGGCCGGATCCAACACAGCTCGTAGCTATAGAAATACCCAGGTGCTTGTCTCGGCAACGCCTTGCTTCCGCTCCATCTTCTCGTATACACGTCTCTTAATCTTGCTTAAAGCATAAGGAGTACTCAAGACCATCACTATCTTTAAAACCATTGAATATACACTTATTTCCAAAAATGTTGCAGGGGCTGAACTACAAAAATATCCGTTAGCATTTGGGTTTGTTGGAGGGGTATCTTTATTTACCCTCCAACACGGATGGTTTATATTGCGATATTGGCCATCTTCGTCAATCTGCAAGCAAAAGCCTTCTGTGTCCGTTTGCTTGATACATGTGTACTATGGCAGCTATGAGAATATCGAATGCGTGCCTATCATTCCAGATTTTGTAGGCAACGAACTGTTTTCACATTGGTGGCATTGGTAGCCATATCCGTATTAGAGATAGCAGCGTCCTTTTCCGCAGCGGAGGCAGTAGTGGCCATAGACAGGAAAGCCATCGTCAAAGCTGGTATGAGCTGCATGATTAAGGGGTATAAGAGTAGATCGTAAGGAGTAAGAGGACTTTGGGCTGAGGAAAGTCAGTGTGAGAATATCCTATACTATATACTAGCACACCATTCAGGGTATCCTAGTTATATTGTCTAACAAGGTAGATAGCCACGATACCTCACCCCCGCATCGATATGTTTTCGCTAGGTTATATATGAAATATAAAGTTACTTTCCCTTGTTGGACCCTAGAGGTAGAGGAGGAATGTGGGAGTATATTACTGCATACAGAGCGGTCAAAGTTGTACGGTAGAGTTCCTTGTAGAAATTCAGTATGATGCTCAAAGAAGCTAAGACGTCTAGCCTAGTTCCTTGGCCTAATTTCTCAAGGTGATCGCTATCTCTATCGTTGTCGTTAAAATCATGTAGGTTGAGTCTAGACGGGTCACTGTACTACAAAGGTGAGGTATCTAATAATATTCGGGCCGGCGTACACGGGCTGCTCGGGCAGGTTTTCCTGACGACTATTAAAGCGGTGTTGAATTAGTTGTGTAGAGGGGTTCGCCAAGTATCTTATATATGCTATTGATCTAAGACGAGAACTACTACTTTATATAAGCTAGTATAGTTCTGATAAAAGGGTTTTTTACGTTTAAATTTTATGCGAGGAGACAGAGAGGGCTAAATTATATCGGTTTTCCTTCATACGTATATACTACCTCTTTTTAATACCTTCGCTCTCTAAGGGAAAGAGAAGAAGAGGTTATCTCTTCTAAGCGGGGGACGATCGGAAGCGGGGGGCGAAGCGAGGGATATAATATGCTGAACCCCCTAGCGTAGATTAGTAATATGAAATATCAGAATGAATAGATATGCATACTTGGCGAACCAATCCGGTCCTCGGTATTTTCAACTAAGCTTTCAGGTTCCCGTTACCTGCATCGAGTTTCCCAGCCCGTTCTCCTCCGTGCGTCAGTTCATTTTCAAATGAGCAATACCACCTGAACCCGGCGACAGCTCCACAACATAGATAAGTGACAAGCTGAGCACTTTCGTTGTTGTCATGTTACGTCTGATATGCCATTCTCGGCATTCCAACAATCGCCTTATTCTGTGCTGCTGTGTTTTCGACACTGATTACGGCTCTCCGAATTGCTCCAGGCTCTTGTGATTTCAAATCTCCGCTTACGCGCTCTGATGGCTCGGTGAGGCTCGAGATGGGTTCCACTTTGGACGAGAATGGGAGAGTGAGTCTTCTAGAGGTAATGCTTTTGAGAACTGGTAAGGCTTTGTTCGATGATCAGGCTGGTCTGGTTGTCATCAGTCGGGCTGAGGATACTGATGCGCTCAAGCGAGGATGTCTCCTATAAACAATCGATCGTTAAACAGAGGCCTATGAAACCGTCCTGTTCCTGAGATAAAGAGTTGCTGACTATATATAGAGTAGTAAGTAGGATTCACCCCCAAAGGCACGTGATGGAACGGGATGAAATGGAGGAGTCCGCTCCATCGGCCTAGAGTCGTGTCGTCAGACTGAGAAACACGATGACGTCGAGAGCGACTAAGTACTTGCCTTCGGATAACTATCAAACACTCAACTTACCCTTAATACCTTATACCTCACTCGCAACAAATGTACACAGTCGCTCGATTTTCATCAACAGTAATCAAACAGGATCACGTCCGTCCGTATCAAATACGAAATTTTCAATCTACCACAAAAATGTCAGCACCCCAAGGCTCGGACTCAGCAAAGCCTGGTCTCGTTGCGGCTCATGCTCAGTATGTCAAAGGGCAGGCTGTTGTAAGTTTCTTGTCCAGTCCCAAGACATTGCTTACTTAACCATGATCGTAGGATGCGGTAGGCTCCATTACCGGCAGCACAGAATGGAAGCAGTCAGGCCACGAACAAAAAGAAGAAGCGATTTCGAATATGAAGGCCGCGAGCCAGGATCGCGATCCATCAAAAGACGGATATGGGAAGGCTGAGGAGCTGGCGGGAAAGGTTGCGGGATGTGAGGGTATGGTGAAGGAGGGTGCTGCCAGTGCGAAGAAGGAGTAACAGATTCATCTGTGTATACTGTGGTTAATATAATGAAAGAGTTTGGACCATGAAGACTGAGGAGTTTTGATTAGTTGTCAGCAGATCTATGGAGATTGGTATTAAGTGCGGAATCATTGTTTGCCAACATTCTCTCTCAGGAGAATTCAAACAGCAGCCCCACCACTGCCTTCTCTGCAATGTTTTTCAGTCCAACAGCATTTACAAGTCTTTCAGAATTGAATCTTATACTGTCGTATGACACAGACAGGGAGGGTATGAAAGTTGATAATGGACTAATTCCGGAAATTCGAAAACGTTGACCCCTGTCTAGAAGACATACTAGTACCAACTTGTCCTCACTCAATAACGGCGATCCTACTCCCCAAGTTCAGCTTCTCGTCCACAGCTGAACAACCTACTTCGGCACTATCCTCGCGAATATATTGAAAGACGGTACGCATCACCAGCATATCCAGAGGCGGTCTTGGATTCCAAACTGCACAAATCATGGCGCTTCACCAACCAAGATTCGTCGATCATCCAATGTTCATGCATCGAAAGACGATAAAGAAAATGAGGTAAGGAAAAGAGGAGAGGAGTGGAGCAAGGGGGAGATAGAAAATATAGAACAAGTCACGTGAGCTTCCAGGGCCCACCACTGCCCTATTCCTGAGATCTTGTCGAATACAATTTCATTATCGAACTCACTATCGAACTAAGGAGCGTTAGAGATTGTTAAAGTTTGTAACATTGAGAACGTCCTCGTTAGATTTCAGGTAGCATGGCACGTTGATCGGGCCGTTCAGGGACCGCGTTTGTCGACGCGACTGGATCATCAATCATCACCACAAGAACAAGAACAAGAACAACATCGCTAGTCGAATTGATCGCAATGGCGGGAGAGGAATTGGGTGTTGAACATTTCGTTGCGAGCAAAAAGCAGACAACGAGAATGAACCGCGATGCTTCAAGCGCTACTGCAACGGAGCAGGGCGCACCCAGATTTGTCTTGTGGCGTACAATCCGCCTTGGCCGGAGCCTCTGACAGGCGACAAGGAGAGAATCAGACCGTACAACTGAACCCTCTCGTTAAACTTCGCCAGTCGCTACTGGTTTGCTCGCCAGATGAGCTCCCGAAGAACAAAGCACGGATGGGGTATCAGGGTATTAGTTTATCGCATCAGTAATTTTGAGCTGACACATCTCTCTAGTTGAAAGAATGAACCACAGCATCCAGATTTCATCCAGCCTATCCATGGATCCGTTGTTCAATAAGCCAAGTCCAACAGGCCAAGCAGTAGAGACAGCAGGAAAATTTCAAGAAACACATTCCGACAAGTGCCAAACCACCACCATCGAGCAGGCCGGACGCGACAGATCAGGACTTGAAAGTCAACGGTCTCGGGACCCTCAGCCACAAAGCCAGGAATTCCAGACTATGCGGCGGGGCAGTTGGATGTCCACCCAAGCAAAGTTTAAGAACCTGGATTCGCAGCATGACAAGAAATGAAAGACTTACGCCAAGTAGCTGGGGGATCTCTCGGGACTAGTTACTATACCCACGATGGGAACGACTGAACACGGCAATCTTCTACATTGTCACTCGCTGAGTACTGGAGTCATGATGAGCGGATATGTGTTTAATTCCAAGCTGGAAAAGGCATTGATATTTACAGACTCTAAAACAGAAGAGGCGAAAAGTAATAGTAATAGGCGCCTCGGTTTGAGGCGATACAGATTAAGTAGAAAAGCGGGGTCGAAACGTGCCTGAGCACATTTGAGAAGGATCTCGGGTTTGCCAAGAGCGATCGTCCAAATTTATCCTAGCACACATCACGTGCAGGTCGAGGATTCTCGCCAATCATGGTCTTCTCATAACAGACTCGTCATTGGCGCGATGCAGATAATGTCCCCTGGAACTGGGAGGAAGATCGGATAAGAGCTTGGATTTCAGGAACTCCCTTTTCAGGAACTCCCTTTTCAGGACTCCCTTTTCAGGACTCCCTTTTCCAGGAACTCCCTTTTCAGGAACTGCCTCTTCAGGGACTCCCTTTGTCGAATTGTCGCCTTTCGTTTGGTCATAACCCTCACCAGACAAATTCAAGATGGTTCACATTCAAGACGAGCATGGTGCGAAGACTCTTGAACCACATTGGGGTTATGTCAATCGAGTAAAGCCTTGCGTCAACGACAAAGGAACCTGCGCGTACCTGGACTTGGTGTACCACATGCACGATGTCAGCATGTTGTATACCTTCATTTTTTGGGCGGTAGTGGGTGGGATCCTTGCGATTTGGCTGGCCGTTCGAATCTTAGCTCCACGACCCGGATCTTCGGCAAGAACCGATGGCGAAGCAGGACAACAGAAGCAGAAATCCGGCATCATGTACCGCTCATATAGGGCTTTGACTGCTTCTCGGAGACGATGGCTACTCCCAGAAGGCATTCCCTCAATCTTTAGACATTCTTCCAGACTACAGGTTTTGATCCTGGCTGTGCTCTCCGGCTATTTGCTCATCTTCTCGTATGCTACTTCTGTCCTTCCATCCAGAATAATACTGACATCTTCAGCCTCGTCGGAGTTGGTTACAAGACTTGGATCACCCCAGTCAAAGGATTGACTGGTGTCTACAATACCAGAACTGGCTTTGGACCATGGGGCGATCGTATTGGAGCTTTAGCCTATGCCCTCACTCCTTTCACCGTGGCGCTTGCAACTCGTGAATCGCTACTTTCTTTAATCACGGGCGTACCATACCAACATTTCAACTTCCTCCACCGCTGGACCGGTCGAATCATCTACGTTCAGGGTGCTCTGCACACTCTTGCCTGGACAGTCGTAGAAGGAAAACTCTACCAACCACAGCCCAAGGTCTTCAAGAGCTTCATCAAGGAACAGTAAGTTCCTGGACAATCACACATACTATTCTCCCTCTAACATTCACAGATACATAGTTTTCGGTTGTGTGGCCCTCGCCTTCATCTCTTTCCTATTCTTCTTCAGTCTACGCCCCGTCATTCGAATGACCGGCTATGAATTCTTCCGCAAATCTCATTACATCGTCGCCCTGCTCTACATAGGTGCCTGCTGGGGCCACTGGTACCAACTTTCCTGCTGGATGATCGCCAGTTTCATCCTCTTCGGCCTCGATCGCGGTATGCGTCTAATCCGAACCGCCCTCATCCACGTCGGCAAAAAAGATCCAGCCAACGGCTTTGGATTTCGCTCCGCAGTAGCAAAAATCTCAACATTCACCGATGAAGATGCCACCGTCCTCGCATTAGACTTCCAATTCCCACACGCACCATGGAAAACCGGTCAACATTTCTTCCTCACATTTCCCGAACTATCAATTTGGCAATCCCATCCCATGACACCAGCTTCCCTCCCCACACCAGGCCATCTCCAAACCCACCGCTACATCATCCGCGCCCGCAACGGAGAAACAGCCCGTCTCGCCCGTCTCGCCGCTCAAAAACTAGCAGAAAACGGTGGGACCCCCATAACAACGTCTGTAATCCTGAATGGACCCCACGGCGGCGGCGTCCTCCCCTCCACCCTCACCACCCACCCAACAAATATCCTAGCAATAGCAGGCGGAACCGGAATTTCCTTCGTCCTCCCAATAATAATGCAAGCCATCAAATCCCCCACAAGCGGCTCCACCCAACTCATCTGGATCATCCGCAAAACCTCAAATCTATCTTGGATAGCAACAGAACTGACATACCTCCGCTCCACCCTCCAAGAAAAACAAATTGATCTCGGAATCAAAATCTTCATCACAAGGGAAACACCCACTACCCCCTCATCCCCATCCCTCCCTTCATCAAACGAATCCCTCCCAACAGAAAAACTACCCTACAACAACACCGAAAAAGAAATCTCAACCCCCATCTCCCCAACACCGCAGAAACATACCATCCCCTCCGACATCACATCTCTAACATCCCCGCTCCCCAACTTCTCAGTGGAATACTTGGGAAACCACCACCCGCACCTCGACACTCAAGACGGATCAGGCGTAATAGAGCAATGGTTAGCAAGAGGTGCCGTGATGGGAGGCACAAATCATGTCTTTGCCAGTGGACCGAGTGGAATGGGCAAGGATTTGAGGGTCGCGATTGCGGCGAGGAACGATGGGGCGAGGGTGTTTAGGGGCGATTTGGGAGGAGATGTGGCGTTTTATTGGGATGATAGGTTTACTTAGGCAGATTTTAATGAAATGGAAGTGATTGTTTGATGCCGGTTTCTCTTGTGTGAGAATGTTTTGACGTGATTGGAAAAATCGTTTTGGCAAAGCACCGGTCAGTAGGCGACGATGGTACAGACGAAGACACCTGAAATGTGACCCGAAATGTGCGTTGATAGTGCCAGATCATAGGCACGCGTGATCTAGGCACACATAATCGACTTGAAGGATTGGGAAAAGTTGACGTGACCTTCGCGTTCTTGTAAGATTAAAAGAACATTGGCTTCATTGGTCGTATTCAAGGAGGCGCGAAAGAGTTTATTCAAAAAACACGTTTTACTTATACTACAGACCACAGCCAACGTGCGACAGCAAGCGGCGCGATTCCGATACACTACATACCGAGGCCGTCAGCAAGCAAGCCCGATCAAAATCAATGCGATCTAAAAGGTATTAGCTGAAATCATAGCAAATGAAGGAGCATCGATGTTTGTGTTTGTGTTGAGGGTCAGTTCTCCAAGGTGAAGTATAGTGAGTAACTCTTCATAGTTTGTGCTCGGTAAGAACGCAGCGAACTCGATTGGATCTCATCATGGTAAAGGACGGAAGGCAATGTGTAGTACGTACCGAATTGCTGGCTTCCTAAGTATCGAAAGATATTAAGACACTGTGGCCAACGAGTTAGCAATGACCAGAAACAAATCAAAGTTCGTCGTGCAATGTAAACGTTGGTGCGCATCAATTATCAGGCTCATTAAATCTAGGTATCATTAGCAGGTGCATCTTCGGAATTAACCTAGAGGGACGTACCAGAATTTTCAGTGTTGTAGATCATTTGCGACAGCCTTATATAAAGAACTGCCGGATCACACAGTGTGAATTTGTTCATCATATAAAGATGGCCCAACTTGCTTGAAGAAGTAGTGTAGGGTGAGATGTACCTTTCTGCCATGCTCGTTAGAAGAGTTTGCAAGCCATGAACTAAAACCAAGTTGTATTGTGGATGTGCAATCAGCTGACGAATTTTCAACAAGCACTTCTCCAATCCAGCACCCACAAAGTTTGTACGCTTTGCTTTTTTAGGGTACTGTCCAGATAATGCGCAGTCTGTCCGCACGTCGTTCAAAGTTCCTCATGTGGTATGTTGGGTTGGTGGATAGGCTAGGAGGGAGGAGTGTATGTACCTAAACAACCATCAAAATTAGCTTGAATTCGACAAATTTATTTGAGAGATTGCTGAGTTGTGAGTGGTCATACAAGGCTGAAACTAAATTGACTGTATCAACATGATAACTTAAGATTGAGGAATGCCTTTCCGTGTCGAATTATAATCACACCACGAGGGGAAGGAGGAAGACTGTATGCGACATACCTTTTATATTTTCATACTGCACAGCAATGAGATCGGAGAGACCAAGCTCAACGACTTGACAGAATCAAGCGCCTCGAAGTGGAAGCATCGTATCGAGTGCCTAACCAGCAATATGGACGAGAACCTATATGTGTTATCAGCGAAGCTCTCCTGTTCTGCGCGGGCCGATGAGATTGTAGCGAAGGGAGTTCAGATTTGCTAGTGTTTGCGATCCTTCATAATAGTATAGGAGTTGGATTGTTCATTGTGTCGGATTTCGTCATGAAAGCGGCCATGGAGGAGGGAGATTGTGGACTTACCAGCTGCTGTTGTTCTGGTCGTCGTTGTGGAATGTTGAGTTAGGTATTTGCATGTCCAAAGGCCAGGAGCTTAAAGAAAATTCTGCAGTGGTAAGGGTTTGCCAAGCATGGCCCTTGCGCATACACACGTGACTCAGATATTTTTTGACTGGCAGCTGCAGTGTATTCTTATCATTATTTCTATTCAGAGCATAATTCTTGATAATTTTCAGTTCTCTTACTGTTCAGATTGTGTCGTGATAGATACAGTACATGCTCTTATTCTCCAAACTCCTTCTCCCCTAAACCCCGCTCCGCTCAGTCAATGCAATTCATCACTAAATCTACTGGCCTTTCGCAGCAGGCTCAGTAACGTCCACGGCAGGCTTCGCCGTAGCGAGATTGTAAATTTTCTGAATCTTCGTCAAACTTGTCTCAAAGTTGAAGTTCAAGTCCTTCAACAGCCCATCATGCAAATCAAAACACCAAGCATGGACGATCGGATATCCGTTATCCATGTAGCTTTGCTGAACCGCTGCAGTCTTGATAACGTTCCGACATTGCTCGATAACGCTCAACTCGATCAATCGGTTGTACTTGACGTTGTCGTCCTCAATGGCATCAAGCTCATCCTCATGAAGACGGTATACGTCCCGGATATTGCGCAGCCAAGGGTTCAAGATTCCCAAGTCTGCGGGGGTGAGAGCAGCTTTGACACCACCACATCCGTAGTGGCCGCAGACGACGATGTGTTTGACATGCAAGTGGCGGACAGCATAGTTGATGACTGCCATCACGTTGAGATCGTTGTTGCAGACGAGGTTGGCGATGTTGCGATGAACGAATACTTCACCAGCATCAAGGCCCATGATCTCGTTCGCTGGAACACGGGAATCGGCGCATCCTATGTATCTTGAAAGTATTAGTTTGAAGCACTGTTTGCGTTGTGTAGGAGTATCAATTGAGTTTGTTTGAGGTTATCCAAAAACAAGCCGGGTTTATGGAAAACCAAGCTCTGATAAGGACTCTGATATTGAATTGGAGGGCGTGAACGTACAGATAGTCTGGCTGTTGACCAGCAGCCAATTTGTCGAAGAACTCTGGATCGGATTCCCTCTTCGATGCGACCCATTTCTTGTTGTTCTCAAAGATCTTGTCCTGAGATTGAGTGAGCCATTCGGAGACGGCTTGTTTGTCTGTAGCCATGTTTTCTTTTGGTGTATGCGAAGAGCAGGTTCTTCGAGGTATGAATGCGTTGATGAAGTGCCAAGATGAGATTTTGTGTTTGGGAAGCCTGGTGAGAAGACGAGGCGAAAACATGAAGTCGGCCGGTCGATGGATGTCGTTATATATTTCCGTGCCAATTGGCTAAGGAACGGTGGAGGCTTGAACGTTGATCACGTGGACGTGGCGTTAATGCAGGGCTTATCGTACTCGTCAGTCTCGTCTCCCGCTATTGGATAAGGACGTTATTGTCAACATGCTTCCTCGGAAATCTATGACAGTGAGTGTTTTCTGGGCAGGAGGACAAGGCTGTGCTAAAATATGCCGAGCATTTTTATCGTGCATTCAGTTCCTCGAATAAGTACATTACGATTCGTGAAAGGCAATGATTTGTACCTGCTAAACGGGGAACTGATTTATTGGGCTGTCAGTTGAACTCTTGTCATACACGATTACAGATGCAACGGAGTACATGTATGGTAGGTAAATATGTACACCCGCAATGTCCTTCGAAATCCCTCATCATCTGACAACGAGTCATATACGAACGAACGTATGCTCAACATGAGTTTTTGCTATGGAGACTTTCCAATAGCCTACAATACAATATTAATCAACGCGATGCAAGATCAACGCCACGCCACCTTTGCTCGTGCGCTTTCCCAAGATAAGAAACAATGAAGCCATCTTAACACACAGTCTTGTAGATTTTCTTCCACCTTGGCCACTTGGCCTGCAAAACGCGCTCTTCTGCCAGGATCGATGCGAGATCCAGTTCTCTCATTCCACTGCTGATGTCAATGTCTTGGATTTTCTTGAACTTGGTCTTCTTGATGAGTTTGAAAAGAATGAACATGATGAAGACGATTGGCGCGGCCAAGTATGCCAAGAAGAAGCTCTCGACACGTGCTCCTGCGGTCATCGAAGCGTATCCAACTGGAGCGAATCCGGTCCAGAATTGCGCGATCAGAATTAAGATGTTGAAAATCCTGTCAGATGGTTAGCAATGGCTTGTAAAAAGAGCTTGGAACACCCACAATCCAAGATAGGAGCCAATAACACCAGGCTGCGATCTGAATGCTAACTCGTCAAGCGTGCGGCCATTGTACTTCCACGCCTGTCGGAATCGAATGTGGCAAGCGTTAATGGAGCCCCAGGTGAAGATGGAAGACAACCCAGAAATGGCCAGCATCCAGTTGAATGCTTGTGTTCGTGTGTCTGTACCAGCAGCGACGATAAAGCATAGAAGACCGATTGCGCTAGCGAAGATGATAGCGAAAAGCGGTCGTCCAGCATTATCAATGTATCCCAGAATTTTGGGCGCTTGTCCACGATCTGCCAGGGCGGCCATAGTACGCGAGGAACCGTAAATAGACGAATTGCCGACACTGAGAACAGCGATAAGAATGACAACCTGCTTAGATTAGCAACCGTGCTTCAGTGACGCAAAGTCTGAAGTAGATGCTCACGTTCATGATACTTGGCACAACGCTAATCCCTGCATTCTTTACAGCGATGACGAAGGGTGAAGCATTGGCATCGGTGCTGCCCGACCCGTTAAGAAGCTCTGGGTCGTTGTATGGCACGAGGCACCCGACGATTGTCAAGCTGACCATGTAAAACTTTTACTATCAGTGACTGTTAAAGGAAGTCGGGCAAAACGATCACTTACCAAAGTAATACGCCAGAACACCTGCTTCACAGCAGTTGGGAGGGAAAGTCTTGGGTTCTCAGTTTCGGCAGCAGTAAGTCCCACAAGCTCAGTTCCACCGAAAGAGAACGCGGCTGTAACGAACACAGAGCATAGACCCTTGAAGCCGTGGTTGAATGCGCCAGGGTTGTACCAGTAGTGCGCTCCTAGATAACCCTGAGGACTGCCTGGAACACCGCCAGTTGCGATGATAATACCGAGGATGATAAATCCAATGACCTATCAAATGGTCAGTTCAGCCTCTTTCAAGAGACTGTCGGCTTACTCACAGCAATAACTTTGATGATGCTGAAGACGAATTCGGCTTCTCCATATCCCTTAACACCGAAAAAGTTGATAGCCACTACCACGATCCAGAAAATAATAACCCAAGCCGCAGGATTAACCGAAGCTGCGCCAGGCCAAAACGATAGCGTGATGGAAGCAGCCGTCAACTCGAGAGGTAAGGTGACCAGCCAATTGAGAGCGTAATTCCAACCCATAGCGAAACCCCAAGCAGGATCGATAAATCGACTCGAGTAGACGGAGAAAGCACCAGCGACGGGGAAAGCAACAGCCATCTCACCAAGAGCATGGACTGTGCAATATAACATCATCCCAATGAGACCATAGGCGATGATCAGCGAGGCCGGTCCGCCAGTTGCAAGAGCAGATCCGGATCCAACGAAAAGACCAGTACCTAACAGCGGATCAGCCTATGAAATTGTTATTCAAGATTCCGTGCATGTACCGATTGAACCACCGATGGCAATCATCTGCAAATGGCGTTCCTTCAACTTCATCGCCAAAGCTGGCTCCGCCGGAGGTTGATCTGGCAGAGGACGACCCTCTGCGTCCGTGGCTTCTGTCACAACTCGAGCATTTGGATTACGCTTGAAGCTGTTTGGCGAAAAGGCTGAGAAGAAGCCTTCGTGCATGGAAGTTACGCTTCCTCGTCTCCTCTGTTCATCCTCTCCATACGAAGTTGGCTTGGAGTCAGACTTCTCAGCGTACTTCTCCAAGTCATCATGAAGGGCGAGGTTGGCGCCGGCCATGGTTGGCGGTTGTTTCGAATGACCTTTGGGATATAGGATGATGGTGTCGTGGAGTGGGTGAAGTCGAGGTAGGAAGGGAGCTCTCAAGGGCAGATGATCACCATGTTCTCTCTCGCGCTGGTAGCTCCAACATATAGAGCTTTGAACTCATAGCAAGATGAGATCCCTGCATAATTTCGTCTCCTTCACGCAGTTAGTCTTATCGTAGCGAGCGGCACAAAGACGATCAAGCTATAATGTCAGCGTGGCCACACGCAACGTCGAGTGGCGCTTATCGCATTCTGGAAAACGGCTCTGACCAACGGCAGGCGGAAGTTTGCAGGACTAAGAAATCGTGGGGTGTGGAATTAAGGTCAAGACGGCTCCAACTGCGACCCGACAATGGTCCCCAGGGAGGCCTGTCGCGTGCACAGCTTCCTCACCCCAAGCTTTCTGTTACAACATGCAGTCTTTGGGCCTCATCGAACCACAACCCGAGCCAGGCCGTCCGTCAGCAACCGGTGCTCGCTCCTATGCATGGATTCCTTCAAGCCTCGTTATGCACAGCTATCTCGAGCAAAGAACAGATTCGTTCGTACAGCTGTAGCAAGAAAACCCTCACGCTTGATAGCGTACTGGAATGGGACCCAAGAAATGCATAATGACGACAAAAGGGATCAAGCTCTCGTACCCATGCAGAGGATCGATCAAAGCGTGGTCAGGGACGCAGCCAGAAGGACATTGCCGGCCCAGTAAAACACCACGAAAATGTCTTGTGCAAGGATACGAGTGGCGCTGGCTTCTCCGGATGTAAGACCGCTGTTGGTGGAATCATGCAGTCGGTCCGTATATTAGCCAATGAATCAGGGCCGAGGTTTTGTGTAGAAGCATCAAGCAATTCTCGAGGATGCAGACTCCCATGGGCCATTTACCACCACTCCCATGGGCCGTTTACCACTACTACACCTCTATTCTATTCTGCTGCGAGAAGCGTGGGACAGAATGAGCACTGTTTGATTGGCAACTTCATCCCTCCGTGCCGCTGACCGAGGGTATAACACGAGCTGTTGACCCCCATTTCGCTCCGTGGCAGACATGTCGCGGCCTCTCAAGGATGTGAGAATATCAAATCCCTTTCATCTTGTTCTAGAGGAGATAGCTCAGAGAAACAGCCGAGAATAGCCCACGTTCGAGCCATGCTACTGTGTACTCCGTAGTCCTTCCCGCAACTGCATACCCATAAAAGCCCACGCCAACTTGTGGGGACAAGGCTATGAACGCTCCGAAGATCAGAACTCGTTATCCGGGTGGGACATTTAACACTGTCAGCATTTCAGCGGGCCCAGGTGTGGTGGAGTGACTTTGACTAAACCACACAGGAATCTCACGATCATGGGCCTTTTGGTGGAGCAACATTTGTCAAGAAAACTCTTTCCACAAACACATATTCTCACGGTGGCTGATCTAGGGGTGTCGTTATTTAAGAGGACCACCTACGGGCCATATAGAAGGAGTCTTCTTCTGATAACGTTTCCATCCATCCAGCCTTCCAGAGCAGATCGGGACAGTATGAGCAAAACTCGAGGCTGAGGTTTCGGTGTGTGGGTAATGAAGGCATCCTTTGAGGAACTTGGAATCTGCTAGAGGATCTAGTAATATATTTGGACGGAGGAGACGTAGGAAGCGAACCTGTCTACCGTACTTAGGACGTTCTAACGGAGTAGACATTGTATTAATTGCAATGTAGTGCTCTAAGCATACTACATAAACATGCGTCTTACATACAAAGCTTCCTCGCCATCAGCTTCCACATGTCAATTTCTTTCAAGCCGTTTGAATCCCCTCAGTTCCCAGGCCCTATCGCCTAACTTGACAGGCTGCTAAGATACTTGGGCTTGTCAACATCATCTATGGAAGCGTAACAGGTTGTTGGAGTAAGATCAGTTGCAACCTGAGCCTGAGACGTGAAGCTGACCCTGAAATGATTAGTAATCACACATGCATGATCTCCATCTTCCATGTGAGACCTCTCGGGCTCCGCGTATCAAATACAGCACCCTTGTAGCCGAGCTGGAATACTGTGGTACACGGAGCCGCGGGAAGACTCTACTTCTTCACGAGATGACTGGCCAGCCCATCTGGAATTCATCCTGCTGGTCTATTACGGACGAGTTCACATTCCGTACTATCATGTGCTTCCCCAATGGAAACATGTCTAAGAAGTATAGAACTGCAAGGCTGGCTGAACGAGCAAGATATCTGCAGTAAACTCTGTCCAAACCGCTCTCTCTCTCTCTCTCTCTCTCTCTCTCTCTCTCTCTCTCTCTCTCTCTCTCTCTCTCTCTTCGAAGTCTAATCCCGTCCTACAACAGACAAGATGGCCTCGGCAGACATCAATGCCATTCCATACGACGCGCCCCTAGGTATCAAGGAACCGCCTTTCAGCTGGGTGGTATCGCAGAACAAGAAGGGTGCAAACGGGTCGACTCAATCAGTTCCTGAAGAAGATCTCAAAAGCGTCCAAGGCAAATGGATCATACTCTCGGGCTCCAACAACGGCATTGGTCGTGAAGCAGCGATTGCATTCGCACAAAATGGCGCGAACCTCGTCCTCGCCTGTCGAGACCCACCACCACACGAAACACACCCCGAGGCGGTCGTAACTGAATGCCTCGAAGCTGCGAAGAAGCGAGGACACTACAAGACAAGCATTGAATGGTGGCCAATCGACAGCTCGAAGCTGTCAACAGTCGAGGCATTCTGTACACGATGGCTAGACACAGGTAGAGCGTTGGACATCCTCTGTAACAACGCGGGAATCGGTTCCTCCCCCGGCGGCAACAAGGTCTTCAAGACGCAAGACGGCTTCGAAATCGTACACCAAGTCAATCTCCTCTCGCACGTCCTCATTACACTCCGCCTCCTTCCATCGCTTGCCAAAGCACCTGCACCACGCGTAGTTTGTACAACATCTTGCTTCCACTACCTCGGGAAATTCGATCTGCGCAATTTCAATGGAGGCGACGGCGCCATCGTAGGCGAAGGTGTCCAATTATACCAAAATAACAAACTCTACTTCCAAGTCTGGCTCACGGAATTACAACGGCGTCTGCTCCTCCACCCAGAGTACAAACATATTACTGTAAACGGTGTACACCCAGGCTACGTGAATAGTGGGATCTGGAACGTGAATAGTAACTCTTTCCTCACGCCCGTCATATCCTCGGTCTTGAAGACGATGAGTTACTTCCTGGGCATCAACCCGCAACAGGGTAGCCTGTGTCTGTTACATGCCGCTACGAGTTTGACGGCGGGTCCAGATCCGGAGGTACAGGGTGTTGGTGTGCACGGAGGGAAGGGTGGAGGACGGTATTTCAGCCGGATTTGGGAGGAGGAACCGATGCCGCATACTAGAGATGCAGATTGTCGGATGAGGGTTTGGAGGAAGGTGAATGACGAATTGAAGTTGCAGGAGAAGGGATTGTTGGATGTCTTAGGGTTATGTTATGAGCAGGAACCTATCAAGGCTCAATTGTAGAGTGCCATGTACGAGAAGGAGAACAATGTAGGCTTGGTTTTAGGGACATGTCAGCAGGGTTCAATCGATGAACATTTTTTTTTCTGAAGGAAAACATAGACTAAAACGCTGAGCTAGAATAGAGACTTTGGTACCACAAGCAACATCCGCATAATGCTATAGGAGATCCCTCGAAGAGTACAGTACAACAACCCGCACTCATGCGTGAAACGCAACATATCGCAGTTGACAGGTCAGTCTCACAACGCCCTACGACTAACTACTTCACTAGCCATCACCGAACCTAAATCTCCATCAACAGTCGATACCGAGCCCGGAACTTCACAGTCGTCCCGAGCCCATTCATTTAAAATTCTGCACAAGCACTGGTCGACAATGTCCCGCTTCGCAACGGCCGCTGCAGCATAGTCCAGCAGTATTGGTACCGCAAGAAGCTACAAGACCATCAGTCAAAGCGGGAAGAAGAGATAGGACGGATCTACCGTAGTTCGGAAGACAGCAAGCACATTTGAAGTCCTCGCTTGATACAAGGACAGAAGAGGATATTCCTGAGCAGGCGGCGATCATGGGGGTGGCGCATTTGATTTGACAGTATGGTTGTTCTAGATGGTATGTCAGTCATTGCTCTGTTTGGAAAAATTGAAGGGGATGTACGGGCTAGGACGCTGCCAGCGAGGGGGAAAGCCAGGAGGGGTTTGAAGAGTTTCATGGTGCTTTCGAGGCGAGGAGATTTGGGAGAAGTGGTTGACGAAGTTGGAGTTGATCTTATATCGTCGTTCTGTGGAGGACTAACCTATGTTTAGCAGCGTGTAAGTTGAGCACTTTTGAGCATTGGTGTTGATGCTAAGATGAAGCAGATGACGTACTAAGATTTAGGGCATGGTGTTTTGTGATACTTGAACTTGCACCCAAGGTCTGGGTTGAGTAGTGGAACAAGGTCTATAGCAAGGTCGTACTTGTCCAGTGGGTAAGTAAGGCCTATTGATTCTGCTCCGAGCTTCCAACATTCCTTGTTCGCAGCAGTCTTTCTGTTTCGTACATCTATCAATGATTTTCTGGATTGATTTTGATATTGAACCTCCAGGAATTTACTGCCATCGATAGTTGGCAGGCACTTCTAAACTCGAATACAACTATGATGGAAGAAGATGAGGCATATCCGCCACATTGTGCCTGCACTGTTTCAACTTGGCAATACCGGTTCATCGACCGCCTTTCTCTAAGGTTCGCTGATTCGGCACCCAACTTCCCCCAAGTTTTCGAAGAGATGGCCTTAGGATTTCACAGAAAGAGGGTGGTACATCAGTGCCTATCTCCACGGAATGTGCAAAACTCTCGAGATGGCACCATTCCAAAGCATCAACGCTACTGAGGATCCATCCCATTCACAACCCATTCAAAGCGTCCTACCCAACGCCAATATCATCGGCCCACCCACCACTACCCAAAATCTCCACCTCGACCTCATTCTCACCCCAATCCCATTTTTCTTCTCTTCAGCCACAGGTTCCGGTTGCTGATATATCGGGACCCCACCCGCACACCTCAAACTCTGAAAATACCCCCCAATCTCCGTATTATGCGGACTCAAATCCGGAGTCTGCTCCTCCAACCTTACATAACGCATCGTCACATCCGCTTTGAATCCACACTGTTTGTCCGTGAAAATCTGGCATTTGACAGTCTTTTTGAATTTCACGGACATGAGAGTGTAATTGTCTGGAAGGGAGATGCAATCGTTTGCTGCTCGTGAGACGCCGAAGACGCAGTCTTGGTAGTCTTTTTCTTTGCAGTAGTCGATGTTTGCTGTGGATTGGCCGCGGAGGCCGGCGATTGTGGGGTTGGCGGTTGTGAGAATGAAGATGGTGGGTGTGGCGGTAAGGACGAGGGTGCGGAAGTTATACATATGGGATTATGGTGAGGTCAGGGGGGACTTTGTATAAAGATGAAGATTGGGGTAGAGGATCATCTTCTTATGTTTTGCCTTGACTCGTACCGTCATTCTTGTGTCTCACGTTGTTGCCATCGACTTTCGGTATGCTTTACCTGGTATGAGTTCTCACATTCCAATTTAATGAGGTGTTCGCTCGGGAGAATGTAGATGTTCTAGATTAAGTATGCAGACACTGAACTCTTCGGATATTCTAGCGAGCTCGGGCTCCGACAAGATCAAAGACTGCCTCTTCCATGCTATTGCCGCAGCCAAACAACCGTGATACCTTCCATCTCGCAGTCTCGTCATGCCCATCTCGCAGCCTCGTCATGCCCATCTCGCAGCCTCATCATGCCCAAGGACGGTAACAAGTGTTTGTGTTGAATCGGCTTTGTGTGTGCACACTGAATGAAATGAAATGAAACAGTAATAAAATAGGTTATCCTCTTATATTATCTATATATTCTCTCTTATATAACTAAGCTGGCTATATATAGGTAGAGACTTTAGATCCTTATTACTAAGGAATCTATACTAGAGGTATTTTATAATGGCTAGACACCGTAATAAGTAATATTATAGTAGTAAACTTAGCCTTATACGACCCTCTAGTAACCTATCCTTTCTTCCTAAATTAGTAATAACTATATTAAAGTATAACCTAGTTATCTTCGTACGATAATACTCCCTCTCCTATTATCTAGGCTAATTAATAGCCTTTATTCCTAAATACTAGATTTTCTCTATTCTAGTATTCCCTCCCTACCCGGCTATAGCCTACTTGATTGCTATATAATAGTAATTATAACTATTATACGACCTCCTTCTAACTAGATCTAACCTACTAAAGAGTTATAGAATAATAGCTCTAGTTACCTATTATCTATATAATAGCTTGTCCCTACTCTTCTCTAGGTACTTAAGGTATATCTCCCCTAGCCTAGCTCTCTCTCTTCTATTCCCCTAAACCATACTACTACTACTACTAGTACTACTACTAGTACTACTACTAGTACTACTACTAGTACTACTACTACTACTTTCTTCTCTAACTTTAAACTTTCTCTTAACCTTCTCTTTACTCTTAAGTACTCTAACTTCCTCGTACGACTAGTCCCCTTTCTCCCTAGTACCTCTACTAACTATCGTACGACGTTCTAGACTTATATTATAGCTCTAGTTCCTTAGCTAGCTCCTAGTCCTACTCTCTAGGTAGTTGCTTCCCCTTTTAGGACTCTCTCTACTAGAGATAGCTAGTATAATAGCCGTGTTTACCTACGTATCCCTACTAGCTAGCCTACCTACCGCTAGTTTATAATTAACCTAGCTACTACTATTCATATAAATCTTATCCTAGTATCGTACGATACTAATAATATCTAGCCTACTAAGCTCGCTATCTTAAATAGTCCTTCTATAGATATCGATATCCTAGTCCCTCGTATAATATCTATAGCTAATATCTAGTTTATAATAGCTAACTTTATCCGTCGTAATAGATACTTTAAGGTTCGTACGAGGGTTATTCTACTACTTCCTTATACTAATCTATTATAGTCCTTAGTTATCTAGTCCCGGGGTATTATTCGTACGGATTGCCTATCTAAGTATAGTAATTCTAACTACTAGTAGAAGTTCCTTAGCTGTCGTACGATAGCTAGGTATACTTATACTATCTATACTAACTATATATATTAGTCTCGTGCTACTACTTATAATTATTATAACTATTTACTATAGTTTGGTAGTTAGGGTTTGGTTAGAGAATTCATAGAGATACTAAGGTAGGTAGGATCTTATTTGGTCGGTAGAAGTCTATATAAGAGATAGCTGTCGTACGAATACTTTATAGTAGTATAAGGACTAGCTAGCCAAAGACCTACGCTTTATATTATAGTACTATTACGTACGCCTCCTTGGCGTACGCGCTACGCCTACAAATACTTAAGTATTATAATAGGAGGAGGCCCTCCTTAGCTATTAGTTTATCTATAAATCCGTCTCTTACTATACTTATTATTATTAATCCCTTTATAATTCTAATAGCTCTCCTAACCTAATAGGTCTAGTAAGAGATAGCTTCCTAACAAACGATACGAGCGAAGAGTAGCGGACTTATAGGAGGGTTAACTACTATAGACAAGCGAAACGCTAGCGAAAACTAATAAGGGGAAATATCTTAAGATAAGATAGAATCCTAAACTAAGGAAGATATCGATATAGCTATTAAGTAAGTAGAGTATAAGCTAGCCGTCTACGAGAAGTAGCTATAACTAGTAAAGCTTATCTCGGAAGTAAATAAAATAGAACTCGAGATAGGGTCGTAAACTACGCGATACCGTAGCTCTACCCTAGTAAGTTAATACTCTCGACCCCTAAAGGAACTCTAACTAGAGAAATTATCTCTATACGAAGGGAAAAGCGTACGCGCGTACTACGACTAGACCCGGAGTATTAAGAATATATTTCGCCTAGTACCTAATACCTTTAGTACCGAAATTACGAAGATATCCTATACCCTCTAGTTTATTAAGGGTACCCCCTATAGTTTATAGGTAGAGAAGGAGCCCTCCCTCTTAGAAGACTAGTTAATATAGGAATACTTTCGAATCTTCCTATTAGATCTAATTAAAGACCCTATTAACCGCTAGCTCGAAGCGATATAATACTATATAGATAGTAAGTAAGGCGTAGACTAGTCGACTATATCCTTTAACTCTTACCTTATAGGCCTAGAGTCCTAGTTAGATGAACTATATATAGAGACCTAACTAAGGAACTACCTATAGTATAAACTAAGGCTAGAAATCTAGGGTATACTCTCTAATTACTAGGAAATTTCTAAGACTTAAGACGTAATCGTCGCGCTAGCTACGCGCTTAGAATTAAATAAGAGGAAGGCCTCTATATCTAAACTATTAGAAAGAGACTAGAAGCGTCGACTCCTATAATACGACGCTAAGTTAGGAAGTAGACTAGCTATAGGCTTAGCGGCTACGAACTCGAGGCTTTCTAAAGCTAACTCTACCCCTATCTAGCCTAAGGGTAGTAATAAGGACCTTACTACTATTTAGTACTTTAACTATAGGTAGATAGGCTACTATACTAATAACTATAAGGAACCTAAAAAAGAGAGGGAAATTACTAAACTAGCCTTAGACTAGTACTATAACCCGGTAGGAAACGAGTCTACGTTACCTTAACCGCGTATACGACGTAGGATCGAAACGTAGATAACTCTAGCTAGGGGAGTAAAGCTATAAGTCGGGTACTCCTAAGTTCTAGGAAGTAAGGGCTAGTAGTACGGAAGTCTATTAGACTATTACTACTAAGGCTATTCTCTATAGCCTAACCTCCTAATACTCGGTAATAACCCTTTTAGATATAGGTATAGAAGTTAATATTATTAGGCCTATCTAGGCCCTCGAAATAGATCTAGAAGCTATTAATATCCCGGCTCTACTAATACGGTAGGGAGGCGGAGAGCGCGCGGGATACTTAGGGGTATATAGAGCGATCTAGTAAGCTATAGATTACCTAGGGGTTACTAAGAAGGTTAAGGTAGAATTCTACGTATTAGAAAGGCTAGGGTAAAGCTATATCTTAGGTATACTAGCCCTATATAACGCGGGTATTAAGTTAGATACTAGCGAAATAAGATAGCGGTTTAAGAGTATAGGAAGCTAGGTCTAGCTAGTCTTAGCTAAAGAATTACTTAAGGAAGACCTAGCGTCTATCTTCGAACTTCGGAGCGAGGATATTATACTAATCCTAAGCGTCGACGAATTCGAAGAAGAAGAACCTATAATAATATCCCTCCTACTAGAATTCGAATATTTTAAAGATAACTTTAATAATAAGCTTACTACTCGTATACCGACCGTAGAAGGCGCGGAATACGTAATCGAAACTATAGTAGACCCCCCCTTCGGAAAAATATATAACCTTGTAAAGGGAGTAATAATAACAAGTATAGTAAGAGATAGATTTATAGATAAACTAATAGCTAAGGAGGGCCTCCTCCTATTATAATACTTAAGTGTTTGTGGGCGTAGCGCGTACGCTAAGGAGGCGTACGTAATAGTACTATAATATAAGGCGTAGGTCTTTAGCTAGCTAGTCCTTATAATTATCCCCCCCCCTAATAGATCTAGTCCCTAGATCCTATTAATAATTTTTCTATAAGGAGAGAATCTTAGAGCCTAGATACGTACGTATCGTAGCCGTTAGTACTATATAGCGGCTATACGCGTTAAGTAGGAGGCCGCCTCGTACGGCTCTAGGATTTGAAAATTCCTAACTCAATACTAGGAAATTTTTTTTATTTTATTTTGGTCTACTACTAATATACTAACCCGCGGTAAGTAGTCCGTACGTATAGGGAACAATAATAATAAGAATACGAACCTCAACCCTTTTTTAGTTTTTCCTTTCTCCTTTAACTTACTAATATATACGTACGCTCCTAGTACCTAACTCGCTTAACTCTTATATAACCCTCGTATACTTCTCTTAACCCTTAATATAAATTAATAAGTATCTAAGGAGATCCTTATATTTAATAAGCGCCTTACGGTACTAATATACGTCCGCTATACGCGCGACCCGCGACGCGTCGGCTCCTACTATATTCTACTACTATAGAAGTATAACTACTATAACCGTAGCCGCTATAACTACGTCCCTATAAGTATACGTACGCTTCGCGCGCCCTTATCGCTTAAATTTTAGCTAAACTTTAGTAGGTTCCTAAGTAGTTCTATCCTATAGTAAATATATTACTAGAGACTACGTCTTAAATTACCGACGGTAAGTTCGCGTATATTTAGCGCGTCCTAGACGCGTTTCAAATTCTATTATTTTCTTAAGGGCCTAGCTTATACATTTTTTAGAGTAGCTACTAATAGAGGAGTACCTAGCGCGCTACTATAAGCGTTTCGACCGTATTACGACCTAATAGCTTACTACTAAAGGTAAGAAGGGTAGGTCTAGTAAGACTAAGTCTAAGGCCGACGATAACTCCCTAGCTACGCTAGCCCTACTCGAGTAACGCGTAGCGACCGATACCCTTAGGGATATCGCTAACTAGTTAAGATAGATTATAAGTTTAATTTTAATACCTACTTAGCGTATACTAACCGTATAAAGAACGAGGATACCCTTATTACTCCTCGTAGTAGGTAATTCCCTAGGGACTAGGTTTTATCTAATACCCTATAGTTAACTAGGGGTTAGCGCATCATGCGTAAGGACCCTACGGTAGGTATACGTAGCGTAGCCGATAATAAGGCCAATAACTATTAGGTCCCTATTATAGAGGATAATATAGATATAGATACTTAGTTAATTAGCGAGTACGCGGGTAGTACGCTTCCTATTTAGCGTTCTAGTATAGGTAGTAGGTAGCTATTATATTTAAGTATTAAGTATATTTATACAATTTTCTTTTTTAGGGCTTAGTTAGGATATATTAATAGTATATATCTTGCTAGCGCCTTATATACGTCTTAGTACCGAGCCGCTTTGCGGCTATAATCTATTTAACTCTACTTACTTTAAGTATCTTCTAGATCTTCTTACTCCTAGCTCCTTAGGGTTACCTCTAGTCGACCTCTAGGTTTATACGGGCTCTATACGTACCGTACGTAATTCGAATTCCTCGATAAGTTTACTAGAATTTCCTATATCCTTTTTTAGAGTCTACTAATTAAAGTCTTCTAGGTATCTAACCTATTTTACGAGGTATTAGCGTACGGCTCCCTTACGCCTCGTATTAATAATCTCCTCTACCTCCTATTCCTCTTTACCCTCTACTAACTCTAGTAGGGGTAAGTACTTAATATCTTCTCCTACCCTCTAGTAGTACTTCTCTAGGAGGGGCACCCTAAATATAGGGTATATTTTTATAGTAGGTAGGAGTTGGAGCCTATAAGCCTATAAGCCTATAGGTTCTATTACCCTAAAGGGGCCTATTATCCGCTAGGACAGCTTCTTACTTAGGGTTTTTAAGCGAAGGTTCTTAGTTAAGACTAGGATAAGGTTACCCTTATTAAATTATATTAGCTTATACTTCTTATTATAAGACGACGACTACGCTCCGATCGCTTTTTACTAGCGTACCGTAAGCTTAGAGCGTAGGAGGTATAACCCCTTAATACGGTCCTTTATAGCTAGGACTTCTCTACCCTTAGGCCTCTCTTCTAGGTTGAAATATATCTTAGGGTTATACCTATATATAGCTATAAAGGGGGAGATCCCTATAGAGGAATACTTGCTATTATTATACGTAAACTTAGTAACTAGGAGGAGCTTAGCCTACGTACCCTAGTTCTCTAAATAGAAAGCCCTAAGGTATTCCTAGATTATCTAGTTTTGCCTCTTAGTTTACCTATCTATCTATAGATAAAAGGCTATACTAAGGCGTCGCTTGATCCTCGTATAGTAGTATAATTCCGACTAGAAACTCCTAGTAAACCTAGAGTCTCTATTAGATATAATCCCCCTTAGGGCCCCGAACCTTATAAAGACTCTATCTACTAAGATCTCTACTAGATCTATAGTAGTTAGCTTCTTAGTTACTAGGATATAGAGCGCTATCTTCGTATAGTAGTCTAGGAGTACTAGTAACGTATTATAAGCCCGGCCGGCAATCTTACTAGCCGGGACCCCGCTTATAAAGTCTATAGTTAACTCCTACTATAGCCCTTCTAGTTAGGGGAGGGACTATAAGTCCCTAAAAGGCGTATACCTCTTAACTTTAGTTCTCTAGTAGACTTCGTAAGTCTTAATATACTCGTCTACGTCGCGAGATATATACGTCTAGAAGTACTTTCGCGTAAGTAAATTATAGGTTCGAGTAACCCTAAAATAGCCTATAAAGGTATTATTATAGTATAACCTTAATAGCTCTCGTCTAACTATAGCGTTATTTAGGATAAAGATCTTTCCTCTAAAGGTAATATATCCTAATACTAGTCTTAACTATTAGTAGGGGCCTATTAGCTTATTTAGTAAGTCCGCGTAGACCTTACGAACCGTAGGGTCTTCACGTTAAAGTTCCTAGAATCCTAAGGGTATATTAGATAGGTCTATATAGGTATATTCTCCTTAAAGGATCTTATATACGCGGATATATATAGTACCCGGTCTTATAGCTAGTTCCCCCTAGCTAGAGATAGGATAGATTTGGTAAACCTAACTCGTAGTAGTATTACTTAATAACTACGAGACGTATATACTCGAGTCTAGTCGCGTCCGTCTAGCGACCGCGGCGCCTTTATATAGGGATTGAACTAGTTATATCTTAACCCCTTAGGTCTACTAGGTAGTTAGGCTCTCTACTACTACTATTCTTAGTATCAGCCCTAGCTTCTTCTAGAGGGTAGGGAGGAGGGTACTCTCCTATTATACTAGGGCTTCGTAATTAGGGCGTCTCGAAGGCGCGTCTACTAGGTTCTTTATACCTAGCCTATAGGTAATAACGAAATTATAGGCCGCTAGTAATATAGTCTAGCGGGCCTAGCGGCTATTTAGCTATTTCAGCTTACTAAACCCTAGGAGGTTATTATAGTTAGTAAGGACCTTAATAGGGTATATACTCCCTTTAAGGTAGTATCGCCAATACGAGAAGGCCGCTATAATAGTAAGTAGTTTCTACTTGTAGGTTTTATAATTACGCTCCGCTAGGGTTAGCTTCCTTAACTAGAATATAATTAGATACTAGTACCTAGTATCCTAGGGTTAGGTAAGGATTACGGCGGCTACTATAGTAGAGGTATCTATCTCTATCCTAAGTTACTAGTTTAGGTTAAAGTATCGTAGTAGTAGGGTAGTTATAAATGCTTCGATAAGGGTACGAAATATATACGCGGTATCTATTAGCTATTAGAAGGGTCTATATTACTTACTATTTTTCGAACCTTTAAATAGCTCTATAAGCGGCGTAACGATCCGCGAGTAGCGTACGATAAACCTATAGTAGAAGTTATAGAATTCTAGAAAGACCTAGACCTCTATATAGGTTTTTAGCTCCGGCTATTCCGCTATAGTTACGACTCGCTTACGATCTATCTAGACTCTACTAGTATTAATAATAAACCCTAGGAATTCGACTTCTTCCGTAAAGAACTTATACTTTTTAAGATTACTATAGAGTCTAAATTATCGTAGCCTTATTAGTACCTCGCGTACGTATCGTATATATTCCGATCTAGTTTTAGAGTAGATTATTATATTATTAAGGTATACTATATAGATACTATCTACCAATCCGCTTAAAGCCCTATTAATATAAGCTTAGAAGGTTATAGGGGTATTAGTAAGTCCGAAAGGTATAACGAGGTACTTAAAGTAACTATATCGCGTACGAAACGCGGTCTTCTACTCGTCTCCTAGGCGTATTCGAATTCGGTAGTAAGCGTTCTTTATATCGAGTTTAGTATAATAGCGCGCGCCTTATAAGCGGTCTAGGAGCTCTAAGATTAGGGGGAGCGTATACCTATTTTTAATAGTTACCTTATTTAGCCCCCTATAGTCTATATAGAGTCTAAGGTCTCCTCCTTTCTTTAGTATAAAGAGGATCCTAGCCCCTATAGGGCTAGTAGAAGGTCGTATCTATCTACTTATAGTTACGTCGCTAAGGTACTATCGGAGAATACTAAGCTCCTTTACCGAGAGGTTATATATTTTTCCGAAGGGGGGGTCTACTATAGTTTCGATTACGTATTCCGCGCCCTCTACGGTCAGTATATAAGTAGTAAGCTTATTATTAAAGTCGTCTTTAAAATCTTCGAATTCTAGTAGGAGGGATATTATTATAGGTTCTTCTCCTTCGAATTCGTTAATATTTAGGATTAGCGTAATATCCTCGCTCCGAAGTTCGAAGATAGACGCTAGGTCTTCCTTAAGTAATTCTTTAGCTAAGACTAGCTAGACCTAGCTTCCTATACTTTTAAACCGCTATCTTATCTCGCTAGTATCTAACTTAATACCCGCGTTATATAGGGCTAGTATACCTAAGATATAGCTTTACCCTAGCCTTTCTAATACGTAGAATTCTACCTTAACCTTCTTAGTAACCCCTAGGTAATCTATAGCTTACTAGATCGCTTTATATACCCCTAGGTATCCCGCGCGCTCTCCGCCTCCCTACCGTATCGGTAGAGCCGGGATATTAATAGCTTCTAGATCTATTTCGAGGGCCTAGATAGGCCTAATAATATTAACTTCTATACCTATATCTAAAAGGGTTATTACCGAGTATTAGGAGGTTAGGCTATAGAGAATAGCCTTAGTAGTAATAGACTTCCGTACTACTAGCCCTTGCTTCCTAGAACTTAGGAGTACCTAGCTTATAGCTTTACTCCCCTAGCTAGGGTTACCTACGGTTCGATCCTACGTTGTATACGCGGTTAAGGCGACGTAGACTCGTTTCCTACTAGGTCGTAGTACTAGTCTAAGGCTAGTTTAGTAATTTCCCTCTCTTTTTTAGGTTCCTTATAGTTATTAGTATAGTAGCCTATCTACCTATAGTTAAAGTACTAAATAGTAGTAAGGTCCTTATTACTACCCTTAGGCTAGATAGGGGTAGAGTTAGCTTTAGAAAGCCTCGAGTTCGTAGCCGCTAAGCCTACGGCTAGTCTACTTCCTAACTTAGCGTCGTATTAGTAGGGTCGACGCTTCTAGTCTCTTTCTAATAGTTTAGATATAGAGGCCTTCCTCTTATTTAATTCTAAGCGCGTAGCTAGCGCGACGATTATATCTCGAGTTTTAGGAATCTCCTAGTAATTTAAGAGTATACCCTAGATTTCTAGCCTTAGTTTATACTATAGGTAGTTCCTTAATTAGGTCTCTATATATAGTTTATCCAACTAGGACTCTAGGCCTATAAGGTAAGAGTTAAAGGATATAGTCGACTAGTCTACGCCTTACTTACTATTTATATAGTATTATATCGCTTCGAGCTAGCGGTTAATAGGGTCTTCGATTAGATCTAATAGGAAGGTTCGGAAGTATTCCTATATTAACTAGTCTTCTAAGAGGGAGGGCTCCTTTTCTACCTATAAACTATAGGGGGTTCCCTTAATAAACTAGAGGGTATAGGATATTTTCATAATTTCGGTACCGAAGGTATTAGGTACTAGGCGAAATATATTCTTAGCGCTCTAGGTCTAGTCGCGGTACGTACGTACGCTTTTCCCTTCGTATAGAGATAATTTCTCTAGTTAGAGTTCCTTTAGGGGTCGGGAGTATTAACTCGCTAGGGTAGAGCTATAGTATCGCGCGGTTTACGACCCTATCTCGAGTTCTATTTTATTTACTTCCGAGATAAGCTTTACTAGTTATAGCTACTTCTCGCGGACGGCTAGCTTACGCTCTACTTACTTAATAGCTACGTTAATATCTTCCTTAGTTTGGGATTCTATCTCGTCTTAAGATATTTCCCCTTATTAGCCTTCGCTAGCGTTTCGCTCGTCTATAGTAGTCGACCCTCTAGTAAGTCCGCTACTCTTCGCGCGTATCGTTCGTTGGGAAGCTATCTCTTACTAGACCTATTAGGTTAGGAGAGCTATTAGAATTATAAAGGGAGTAATAATAATAAGTATAGCAAGAGATAGATTTATAGATAAACTAATAGCTAAGGAGGGCCTCCTCCTATTAAAATACTTAAGTATTTATAGGCGTAGCGCGTATACCAAGGAGGCGTACGTAATAGTACTATAATATAAGGCGTAGGTCTTTAGCTAGCTAGTCCTTACAAACCTCTTAGTAAAGGAGCTTAGTATTCTACGATAGTACCTTAGCGACGCGACTACGAGTAGATAGATACGACCTTCTACTAGCCCTATAGGGGCTAGGATCCTCTTTATACTAAAGAAAGGAGGAGACCTTAGACTCTATATAGACTATAGGGGGCTAAATAAGGTAACTATTAAAAATAGGTATATACTCCCCCTAATCTTAGAGCTCCTAGACCGCTTATAAGGCGCGCGCTATTATACTAAACTCGATATAAAGAATACTTACTACCGAATTCGAATATACCTAGGAGATAAGTAGAAGACCGCGTTTCGTACGCGATACGGTTACTTTAAGTACCTTATTATACCTTTCGGACTTACTAATACCCCTATAACCTTCTAAGCTTATATTAATAAGGCCTTAAGCGGATTAGTAGATAGTATCTATATAGTATACCTTAATAATATAATAATCTACTCCAAAACTAGATCGGAATATATACGATATATACGCGAGGTACTAATAAGGCTACGATAATTTAGACTCTATAGTAATCTTAAAAAGTATAAGTTCTTTACGGAAGAAGTCGAATTCCTAGGGTTTATTATTAATACTAGTAGAGTCTAGATAGATCGTAAGCGAGTTATAACTATACCGGAATAGTTGGAGCCGAAAACCTATATAGAGGTCTAGGTCTTTCTAGGATTCTATAACTTCTACTATAGGTTTATTACGTACTACTCGCGGATCGTTATACCGCTTATAGAGCTATTTAAAGGCTCGAAAAATAGTAAGTAATATAGACCCTTCTAATAGCTAATAGAGGCCGCGTAAGCGTTTTATACCCTTATTAAAGTATTTATAACTACTCTACTACTACGATACTTTAACCTAAACCGGCGACTTAGGATAGAAATAGATACCTCTACTATAGCGGCCGCTATAATCCTTACCTAACCCTAGGATACTAGGTACTAGTATCTAATTATATTCTAGTTAAGGAAGCTAACCCCTACGGAGCGTAATTACAAAACCTACGAGTAGGAACTACTTACTATTATAGCGGCCTTCTTATATTAGCGATACTACCTTAAAGGGAGTATATACCCTATTAAGGTCCTTACTAACTATAATAACCTCCTAGGGTTTAGTAAGCTGAAGTAGCTAAATAGCTACTAGGCCCGCTAGACTATATTACTAGTAGCCTATAATTTCGTTATTACCTATAGGCTAGGTATAAAGAACCTAGTAGACGCGCCTTCGAGACGCCCTAATTACGAAGCCCTAGTATAATAGGAGAGTACCCTCCTCCCTACCCTCTAGAAGAAGCTAGGGCTAATACTAAGAATAGTAGTAGTAGAGAGCCTAACTACCTAGTAGACCTAGGGGGTTGAAATATAACTAGTTTATACCCTATATAAAGGTACCGCGGTCGCTAGACGGACGCGACTAGACTCGAGCGTATATATCTTATTATTATCGAGTAGTAATACTACGAGTTAGGTTTACTAAATCTATCCTATCTCTAGCTAGGGGGAACTAGCTATAAGACCGGGTACTATACGTATCCGCTTACGTAAGGTCCTTTAAGGAGAATATACCTATATAGACCTATCTAATATACTATCGGGATTCTAGGAACTTTAACGTAAAGACCCTACGGTTCGTAAGGTCTACGCGGACTTACTAAATAAGCCGATAGGCCCCTACCAATAGTTAAAACTAGTATTAGGATATATTACCTTTAGAGGAAAGATTTTTATCCTAAATAACGCTATAGTTAGACAAGAGCTATTAAGGCTATACTATAATAATATCTTTACGGGCTATTTTAGGGTTACT
The DNA here is from genome assembly GCA_004522665.1 of Venturia nashicola. Lineage (NCBI taxonomy): Eukaryota > Fungi > Ascomycota > Dothideomycetes > Venturiales > Venturiaceae > Venturia > Venturia nashicola. Next base: position 1,078,126 of record SNSD01000009.1, read on the forward strand.
CGAACCTATAATTTACTTACGCGAAAGTACTTCTAGACGTATATATCTCGCGACGTAGACGAGTATATTAAGACTTACGAAGTCTACTAGAGAACTAAAGTTAAGAGGTACGCGCCTTTTAGGGACTTATAGTCCCTCCCCTAACTAGAAGGGCTATAGTAGGAGTTAACTATAGACTTTATAAGCGGGGTCCCAGCTAGCAAGGTTACCGGCCGGGCGTACGATACGTTACTAGTACTCCTAGACTACTATACGAAGATAGTACTCTATATCCTAGTAACTAAGAAGCTAACTACTATAGATCTAGTAGAGATCTTAGTAGATAAGGTCTTTATAAGGTTCGGGGCCCTAAGGGGGATTATATCTAATAGAGACTCTAGGTTTACTAGAAGTTTCTAGTTAGAATTATACTACTATACGAGAATTAAGCGACGCCTTAGTATAGCCTTTTATCTATAGATAGATAGGTAAACTAAGAGGTAAAACTAAATAATCTAGGAATACCTTAGGGCTTTCTATTTAGAGAACTAGGGTACGTAGGCTAAGCTCCTCCTAGTTACTAAGTTTACGTATAATAATAGCAAGTATTCCTCTATAGGGATCTCCCCCTTTATAGCTATATATAGGTATAACCCTAAGATATATTTCAACCTAGAAGAGAGGCCTAAGGGTAGAGAAGTCCTAGCTATAAAGGACCGTATTAAGGGGTTATACCTCCTACGCTCTAAGCTTATAGTACGCTAGTAAAAAGCGACCGAAGCGTAGTCGTCCTCTTATAATAAGAAGTATAAGCTAATATAATTTAATAAGGGTAACCTTATCCTAGTCTTAACTAAGAACCTTTACTTAAAAACCCTAAGTAAGAAGCTATCCTAGCGGGTAATAGGCCCCTTTAGGGTAATAGAACCTATAGGCTTATAGGCTTATAGGCTCTAACTCCTACCTACTATAAAAATATACCCCGTATTTAGGGTACCCCTCCTAGAGAAGTACTACTAGAGGGTAGGGGAAGATATTAAGTACTTACCCCTACTAGAGTTAGTAGAGGGTAAAGAGGAATAGGAGGTAGAAGAGATTATTAATACGAGGCGTAAGAGAGCCGTACGCTAATACCTCGTAAAATAGGTTAGATACCTAGAAGACTTTAATTAGTAGACTCTAAAAAAGGATATAGGAAATTCTAGTAAACTTATTAAGGAATTCGAATTACGTACGGTACGTATAGAGCCCGTATAGGCCTAGAGGTCGACTAGAGATAACCCTAAAGAGCTAGGAGTAAGAAGATCTAGAAGATACTTAAAGTAAGTAGAGTTAAATAGATTATAGCCGTAAAGCGGCTTAGTACTAAGACGTATATAAGGCGCTTATAAGATATATACTATCAATATATCCTAACCAAGCCCTAAAAAAGAAAATTATATAAATATACCTAATACTCAAATATAATAGCTACCTACTACCTATACTAGAACGCCGAATAGGAAGCGTACTACCTATATACTCGCTAATTAACTAACTATCTATATCTATATTATCCTCTATAATAGGGACCTAATAGTTATTAGCCTTATTATTAGCTACGCTACGTATACCTACCGTAGGGTCCTTACGTATAATACGCTAACCCCTAGTTAACTATAGGGTATTGGATAAAACCTAGTCCCTAGGGAATTACCTATTACGAGGAGTAATAAGGGTATCCTCGTTCTATATACGGTTAGTATACGCTAAGTAAGTATTAAGGTTGAACTTATAATCTATCTTAACTAGTTAGTAATATCCCTAAGGGTATCGGTCGCTACGCGTTACTCGAGTAGGGCTAGCGTAGCTAGGGAGTTATCGTCGGCCTTAGACTTAGTCTTACTAGACCTACCCTTCTTACCTTTAGTAGTAAGCTATTAGGTCGTAATACGGTCGAAACGCTTATAGTAGTAAGCTAGGTACTCCTCTATTAGTAGCTACTCTAAAAAATATATAAGCTAGACCCTTAAGAAAACAATAGAATTTAAAACGCGTCTAGGACGCGCTAAATATACGCGAACTTACCGTCGGCAATTTAAGATATAGTCTCTAGTAATACGTTTACTATAGGATAGAACTACTTAGGAACCTACTAAAGTTTAGCTAAAATTCAAGTAAGAAAGGTACGCGAAGCGTACGTATACTTATAGGGACGTAGTTATAGCGGCTACGGTTATAGTAGTTATACTTCTATAGTAGTAGGATATAGTAGGAGCCGACGCGTTACGGGTCGCGCGTATAGTAGACGTATATTAGTACCGCGAGGTACTTATTAAATATAAGGATCTCCTTAGCTACTTATTAATTTATATTAAGGGTTAAGGGGAGGGTACGAGGGTTATATAAGGGGTAAGAGAGTTAGGTACTAGGAGTAGACGTATATATTAGTAAGTTAAAGGAGAAAGAAAAAACTAAAAGGGTTAAGATTCGTATTCTTATTATTATTATTCCCTATACGCACGGACTACTTACCGCGGGTTAGTACGTTAGTAGTAGACTAAAAAAAAAAAAAAATTCTAGTATTAAGTTAGGAATTTTTAAAACCTAGAGCTATACGAGGCGGCCTCCTACTTAACGCGTATAGCTACCGTATAGTACTAACGGCTACGACACGTACGTATATAGGCTCTAAGATTCTCTCCTTATAGAAAAATTATTGATAGGATCTAGGGACTAGATCTATTAGGGGGGGGATAATTATAAGGACTAGCTAGCTAAAGACCTACGCCTTATATTATAGTACTATTACGTACGCCTCCTTAGCGTACGCGTTACGCCTATAAATACTTGGGTATTATAATAGGAGGAGGCTCTTCTTAGCTATTAGTTTATCTATAAATCTATCTCTTACTATACTTGTTATTATTACCCCCTTTATATAGGGACCCTACTAAGGTCGGTCTAAAGAACGTTATACGAGACGATTAGTTATAGGAATATAGCTTCTAACTCTCTAACTCCTCTATATACTTTTAGGATAGCTATTATAATATATATATCTCCCTAGAATCCGGGTCTAAGTACTCGTTATACGAGTTCAAAACGGTCTAGTATAATTTAGAGGATTTCTAGGAGTAATTTACCTAGATTATCTCGTACGGTTAACGTCTATAAGATAGTAGTTTAATCTATATAATATAGAGTAGTATTTTCACGTAGATTGAATCGTACGACTATTAGATCTTTAATAGTTTCCTATAGCTTATTATTAATAACCTATTAGAGGTAGAAGTCTCTCGTACAACCTAATAAGATATCTTAGAATACTAGCTTATATTTATAAACTAGAATCCCTAGTCTATTATATTAGAGTATAAAACTATAAATAGCTTAACCTTATCGAAAAGAATATCGTACGGTTCCCCTATAAAGTTGTCCTCTTTCCTCTATATCTTCTAGAAACTTATAATTATACAATAGTCTAGGTAATCTAGTTCTATAGTAGGTCTATAGCTTTCTTAGGTTGGTCTATAGCTTTCTTATCTAAACTATCCTTACGGTTTATCTCCTTCTAGATAGCGTAGTTTCTCTCCTTCTAGATAGCGTAGAGGCTAGCCTATAGATAGAGGCTATAATAGAGGTTTATATTATTAGTATTACTAATTAATATCATCGATAACTCGACCTATATAGTCGTATAATAGTTATCGAATATCCTCTTTCCTACTCTTCTCTATATCCTAATTAATCGTACGACCTTATTCTTAGGTCCTTTCTTCCTTAAATATATTAATTATCTTCTTTAGGGCTACGGGTATAGGCTTAATTAAGGATAGGGTAGGGGATATTCTAGTTAAGATAGTTAGTAATATCTCCGTACGAATTGCTTAGATTAGTCGATTAATTATACTAATCTTTTCTAGGTTTATAATTAGAATATCTCTCTCTTTATATAGCTAGAGTAATAATCGTACGGGTATCTTTCTAATTAATTAGAACTAGTATAGTACCTATCTATAAAAATCCTCGTATAATTCGCTCCGGAGGACTCTCTTCTATTTACCTTATACTCGGTATTTATTAGGGTCCCTAACGGGGCGGGGCCAAACGGGGGGGGCGGGTTAGGGGTAGGGTAGGGCGGGTTTTCGGGGCGGGTTACAAGTATAAAACCCTAATCTAACCCGCCCCGCCAAGCTCTCAACCCGCCCCGTTAGATAGGGGCGGGGTCTCGTAACCTAACCCGTTATAACCCGTATATAATACCGTTAGTATATTTAGAATATACGTGGTATTTCTAGTAGTCTTCTAGTAGTCAAAAAGAGTCTTCTAGTAGTTATAACGATAGTCGAAATATTTCTAGTAGTCTTCTAGTAGTTATAGAGCTTATAATAAGTTATATTATAACTAAATCTACGGCTCGAAAGTTAAGAGCTTGAAACTAAGTACGACGAGCTCCGCTCCTAGTTATAGGGCCCTTATTATTACCTTTATAACTACGTCGGCTATTAACTATCGCCTGAAAATCTATACTACCTCTAGGTAATACTACCGGTAGTCTTATAGCGCGACCCCTCCTACGCCTTCCTATACTTCGGGTAGTAGCTTGGGTTCGCCGATATATTATAATACGACTACTAATACGATCTCCTATACCCTTAACTATTTCAAGCTACTTACCTAATAGACCCTTATTATCCTATCGTAATCTATTCGCCAACCTCTATATAGGGGGAGAAGCTCCTTTAGCTAGTAGTAGCGTATTATTAGGGTCCGTAGTATCCTCCCTATCGCTAATTTTATCTAACTTCTATATCTCGTTAACTATACGAACAAGTTCCTTAGTCTATTTAGCTCGCTTAGTAGCTAATTTATCTTTAGTTATATAAATATCCCTTCTCCCTATTAAATAGTAGTCAAGTATATACTGCTTAGAATCTACTATCTACTTATAGTTACTTACTATTAACGCACTAAGAACCTGTACGCTATATAACTTATTATCCGTATTAAAGTTACTAGTAATACTAAACTCTCGTTTAATACTAATACCGGCCGCTTAGATAGTAAAGAGATCCTTTACTATTATTACTATCTATAGGAACTAGTACTTAATAGATCTCTATTACTAGAATAGTTCCTTAAGATCTAGCCGTACTTTATCTAGGGATTATTAGCGACTACTAGAAGACTACTAGGGACTAGGGTTTTCGCTTACTCTATAAGCGATACTCATCGAACTCTCGCTATATATCTATTACTACGCGCGTCGCTATTAGGCGCGTATTATACTTAGTAGAAGGCTCTACTACCGTATAGAGATCTATAACCGAATCGAGGTTAATATACCCTCGTTAGAGCGATAATAGGACTTTAACGCGGCGTATTACTAGGTTTCGCTGCGTATATTAAGTATTATATAGAACGTATAGTTCTGTCTAATAATATACCTACTAATCGAGTAGATCTTCTAGTATAGGCTACTATTTAGGCTAGTTCTAAGTATTAAGCTTATAACGAGGATAGAGTAGGATTACTATACTATAGTACTTTCCAGCCTATATATTAGACGTTATACTATAGTAGACCCTAAGCTTATCTACCGCCTTACTATATACCCGACTAATCTCTTACTTCTACCGATAGTTCTTATCTCTAAGCCGTTCCTCTATATTCTTAAGGTATATAAATAGTCGATTATAGATATCGAAGACCGAGTAGATTATTAGGTTACGCGTAGAGCTAATAAGCTACGTATATACCGCGAAGGGACGGAGGATAGTAATAAGGTAGGAAACTTAGCCCTATTTATCTTCACTTAGGCTAAGGTATCGATATTCCTTATCTATAAATTAATTAATCGGGTCTCTTAATCTTAGAAGTCGTATAAGTATATAGTACGTCGAGTCCTATCTCGTCTTAATATCTTAGGTATATCGTAGAAGTCGAATCTTAGCCGGAATAGGGTAGTGAGCGCGATACTAGATTATTTAAATCTCTTAGAATATAAGCTATCGGCCTTCGCTTAAGTTAATAAAGATCGTAATTTAACAGGCCTTTACAACCGTATATAGTAGCTTAATAGAAGAATTAGTATCACGAAACTACTAGGAGACTACTAGGAGACTACTAGGAGACTACTAGGAGACTACTAGGAGACTACTAGGAGACTACTAGGAGACTACTAGGAGACTACTAGGAGAATACTAGGAGACTACTAGGAGACTACTAGGAGGCTAAAAGAAGGAAAATAACTTATACTACGCTTAGAGTTAGTAGACTCCCCCCTAGTAATTACTAGAACCCTCTCCTCTTCCTCCGCCTCCTAGTTCCTAATAAACTCCTCCTTTTTCGGCCGATACTTGATATCTACGAGGAGACTATTATAATATAGTTATATAATATAAGAGATACAGGGATATAGCGCGATCTCGTTTACTATATTAGGAATATCCCTACTAAGTACCTTAATATATTTATTTACTAACTATACTATTATTTTATTATTCGACGCGTTATCCGTAGTAAAAGTAATAACCCTAGTACCGAGATTAAAATACTTAAGGCGCGCTATTATAACTCTAGTAAGGTCCCTACTAGTATAAGCGCTATAGTAGGGCTCGAAACCAATCAAAGCTTCTATTAGGGTCTAATTATAAACCTAGTATACTTTAATTACGAGGAAGCTATTCCGGCGCGGCGTAGACTATCCGTCGAGGACGATTGAGACTTTCTAAGGTACTAGTAGAAGGCGTTTACGGATAGACTCCTCTAACTTCTTTCGTAGGGTAAGGATTTTATTAGTAATAGTTAATAACGAAGGGAGCCGTCGCTTAGGTTCGAGGTATATAACTAGGCGTAGGAATTCCAAGTTATCGATAGTTATTAATAACTACTTATATATAATAATCGTACGAAGGAGTTGTTCGTCGAAATTAGCTAGGGATAGTACGAGGCTTCTAGCGTTCGCTATTTTAGTCCTAACTCGTCGATTCTAGAGTGGAATATTAGTAGAACTAAAATTAGAAAACCTAGTAGTCTCCTAGTAGTCTTACGGCTACCCTTAGGCCCTCTTCTATAGTTAGCTATACTATTCCTCGCGCTAAGGAGGTCGATAGACATACCCTCGTCTTTACGTAAGAACTAATTTGACTGGTTCTATTCTTATATAGATATTTTACGACTAGATCGTATCGTATATAGATAGTACGAGGCTTACTAGAAATACGAAGAGCGCCTTTAATAAAATACTACTAGCCCGTAGCTCTCCTATTAGCTCCCTATACTAGAAGGTTAGGGGTAGGGACTAATATATTTTCCCGGTACTATTATATTGTAATCTACTAGTTATAGAACTACTTAGAGTTATTTAGTATCTATTTAAAATAGGCGTCGTTTTTACCTACCGATAGTAGGTTACCTATAGGAGGAGGGACGTAGGTTGCTGAAGATAATAAAGCTATAATAGAGAAGTAGTATTAGTTAAGAAGGAATAGTATATAAGTAGTATCTCTTATTTAAAGCTACTATTATATTTATAGGAAGTACCAAGAATATAGCTAAGCTACTTCAGGTTCTATAAGGCTAAGAAACTATTTAATAAAGTATAAATATAAAGATACAACTTCAACACGTAGAGATATAAATATATTAATAGTATTTACGGTTTTATATATATATCTTCTATAAATCTACTTACTTCTAGATAATATTATCATATACTAAGCTCGGAATATATTTTTAAATAAAAATTAAATATATTTATTTAATCTTTATTTAAAAATATATAGCTAGCTGTTTATTCTTTAATAAAGTAATTCTTCAACAAAGTGATTCTTTAATAAAGTAATTCTTTAATATATTATTAAGGAGAGATACTTATTTATTAACTATTATAGAAATATTCTTCTTATATATAAAGAGTAAGTGATTTATAATTTAAATATAAGCCTAGTAGTCTTCTAGTAGTTAAAGAGGGAGATATTGGTATAGAATATATTATTTACTAGTATACTAAATAAAATATATCCTCCTAGCTCTAAATTTATTAAATTAACTCTTCTTCTTATTACTACGAAGCCTCCTCGCCAATTCTATATCCTTAGACTAAATTATAATACGATTTACATGAATAGCATAGAGGTTAGTATCTAGGAATAATATATTAGTACTAGTACTAGTATAACAGGTTAAAATATAACTTACCTTTAAAAAGACTAATAAGATAGTATTCTATAGCCTCTTAGAGTACTTATATTATAGTTACTTAAAATCGAAGGTCTTCTTTAAAATTATATATAACCTCTCGAACAACCCTACTAAATAGTATTTTCTATATAAGGAGGTCGGTACTCTTCTAGTAGCGGCGGATCTTACGTAGAGCAACGGCTAGAAAGCGTTAGAGACTACTAGGATACTACTAGGAATTCTACGTAATATATAATTCTAACTTACTTCCTAGCTTATAACGGTAGGGCTTTCTTATACTACCTATATTACTTTTACCTTTCCTAGCAAATTGTTTTCGAGTAGCTAATCCCCCTAAAGGCTTTACTAGGGCCTTACTACTAGTAGTATTTCGAGCCTTAAGCGTAGATCTTCTTCTAGTAGCTATAATAGTACTTTTACTAGTACTAGTAACTACCTTACTAGCTATTAGTCTCTTTACTAGTATCTTTCTTACTAGTATCTTTTTTACTACTAGTTCCTTTCTTGCTGGTCGTGGTAGTAGTAGTACTACTACTACTACTTCTACTACTACTACTTCTATTACTTCTACTACTACTACTAATACTACTACTACTAATACTACTACTACTAATACTACTAGTAGTAGTAGTAGTAGCCTTAATTTAGGAATAGAATCTAAGGGTTCGCTAGGATCTTCTAGTATTTGAGTATCAAGTATTACCTAGTTAGAATCCTATATTTAAGTAGTATCTAGCTTTTTTATAGTAGTATCTAACTCTCCTCTAATAGTATCTAACTCTTAAGTATTAAGTATTGCCTAGTTAAAATACTATAGTTAAGTAGTATCTAGCTTTTTTATAGTAGTATCTAGCTCTTCTCTAATAGTATCTAACTCTTAAGTATTATTAATTAGGTCTTTTAGAGTAGTTTCTAGGTCTTCTTAAGTATCCTTAAACTTATTATCTTCTTTATCTAGCTCTTTAGATTTTGGTATTTCAAATAGGGTCTTTTCCCTAGAAGTCGGGTTCTTTATCTTAGTCTTCCTATACTTACTAATAATATTTCTATTATTATCTACTATCTCAAGATCTAAGGCTTGCGAAGGTAAGGAAATACTTAAGGAATAGCTAGTACTTCTAGTTCTAAGTAGCTCTTCTTTAATTTAGGTACTAGCCGGCTAGGAATTAAGATCTAGATCGCCTAGACTACTAGGATAACTACTAGGCTCTACTAGTTTAATTAGAGGAGAATCTAGTAGAGGTAGGGTAGCCTTTTTTAATTTATTAGCTACTCGAAGATCTACTATAGAAGTAAGGCTACGCTAGCGGGTACCCTTACTACGTACTATTAAATAATTAGTAATAATTATTAGTTGATTTACTTTTAATTTAGTAGTTGCTAGTAGTAATCTAGTAGTAATATAGGTTGAAAAGTAAGGATAAAGCTATATAGATTATTAGCGTACGTATAGACGTAAAAACTCTATAGCGCTAGTAAACTAGCGTACCGATATCGGACGACTATACTTTTCGTACTATATAGCGTAAATATACAAAATACTTCTACTAATTATACTAATTAAATTTAAGCTTAACTCTACTTTAATCTCGCTTATTTTATAAGCCTTGAACTACTAGTAAACTACTAGGCTTAGCCTAGCGCAAATCTATAGATCTATAAATAATAGCGCTACTAAAACCAACTAAACTTCTCTCTACTAATATTTATATAGTTAAAGAACGTACGCGGCGTAGTAAAAAGAGAGGCTTTGATCTCTAGGTTATAAGGAGTTAGCGCGTATTAAATTAAGTAAAGTTAGAGGCTCGTCAAAAACTGAAAAAGTCTAATAGTTAGAATCTTCTCTTAGATACTAAGTAGCGGTCCTAAATTACGTAAGCTAAGCAAGCTGTTAATAATAAGCGGTAAGAACCTAGTAGTATCCTAGTAGTAATATATACTAATCTAGCCCTAGAATATCGAATAGTACCTATCCTAGCCTCCTTAAACTAGACCTACTTACGCTTTTCGATTTCGGTAATCAAGATAAAGATATAAATAATAGAGTAGAAGAAAGCTCTAGTTAAGAATCGAGTAAAGAGGAGGAGATAGATATTAATATAATACCCTAGGCTTAGGGTAGTAATATTACTATACTATTCGACGAGTCCTACGATTAACGCTACGTAGAGTTTTATCTAGTCGTCTTTACGTAAGTAAGACGGTCCTAGTAAGTAATTAGGAAGGGGTTAGTAAATTTAATAAATAGTAGTTTAAATTTAGTTAAGGGTACGTATAACATCTATAAACTTCTTTTAGAAGAAGATTTAGAGGTAAGTCTTTCAATTTCTAGTAGTCTCCTAGTAGTTTCTAATATCCTTTTAGAGTCTAGTAAGCTCATTCTATAATAAAGATAGAGAAGAGTAACTACTAGTCTACCTAGCCGATTAACTACCCTTAATCTCTCCCCTTCAATTCTTTTCTATAGAGCAGGTTACTTTAATACGAAATCTCCTAGCTTATCGCTATAATTTTGATAAAAGGCTTCCTAGTCCTACTCGTTAGTAGGATATATACCCTATAGATAAGATTAAGCTAAAGGAGAATCTACCTAATAGAGAGCTTATAATAGAGGTATAGGAGTTGATATTTAGTAAAAAGGTAGAAGTAAGAGAGAGATTTGGGCCATTTAGTAGAATAAGGGATATAGATAAGGTTAATCTTATTATAAAACCATTAGTATTATAGGCGACTAATAGTTTAGGTTATACTCTTAATATAGATAAGAAGATATAAGAGCTCCAAGCTACTACTAAAAAATTGGCTAATAAAGTTAATAGGTCTAAGGATAAGGATGAACGTACTTTTCAATTAGATATTAAGAGTAATAGAGAGGAAGATAAAGAAGAAGAAGAAGAAGAAGAGGAGGAGGATAACTAGATTATTAATAATATATATATAGAAGATCTCTCTAAATAAGAAAAACCCTAGTTTTAGCTATTATAGTATTATCAAACGTAATTTCTATTTATCTACTTACTTTAACTACCAGGAGACTACTAGGAGACTACTAGGAGACTACTAGAAATATATAAATATTAAATATAAAATCTACCAACTATTTACTACTAAATCTAACTATACCTCTATACTCTATATAGTTAGGGCTATTATTACTTACTATTAGGTTATATCTTGGTAGTTATATAAGCGCTAAGAAAGCATCACGTGGACCTGCGCTAGTATAAACGGGGCGGGTTCTCCTCTAATCTATAACCCGCCCCGGGACCCCGCCCCAACCCGTTAGAACCCGACCCGCTAACGGGGCGGGTTCCCTACCCCAAAACCCGCCCCAACCCGCCCCGTTGGGGACCCTAGTATTTATATATCTTTTATACGACGTATATCGCTAGTTCCCTTTTAGTTAGGCCTTTAGCGATATCTAGTTCTTAGTCCTAGATACTAAATACGTAGATTCTTTTTATCGTACGAAGCTCGATCTTATATTAGTCTATAATATATTAGGGGTCTAATAGCTAGGGTTCTAACTCTCTTTAACTTTACCCTTACTCCTCCTCTTCCAGGATTATCTATTCCTTAGGCTTCTTAGATTAAGTCCGGCTTCCTATTAGAGCTACTAGACTACTCTAAGGAAAAGATCTTAGGCCTATTAACGCTATTATATAACGTTAATTAGTTAGATCTTATTATCTTTTTAGCCGAATATTAGTTCTCCTATAGGGTAAGAGATTATACGGCTAATTAGCTATAATTCTTACTAATCTATAATCGCCTTATAACTACTAATTAGTATTGAATCGGCTTTATATATATATATACTAAATGAAATAAAATGAAATAGTAATAAAATAGGTTATCCTCTTATATTGTCTATATATTCTCTCTTATACAACTAAGCTGGCTATATATAGGCAGAGACTTCAGATCCTTGTTGCCAAGGAATCCACAGTTTGCACCACGGAGCCCGCGGATTCGCTTTGGCTAGAGTGTCTGTCATCAAAACCTCGGATTCAAACTAGGCGCGCCGATCAAGGTCGACGTTGCGTCGTCATAGACATTTCAACCGCACACCACATTGACCGTTTCAGCAGAACAAACTTGCCATCTCTGAGTAATGGGCCGTGAGCTAATCAGAATCGAGATGATTCGATCCAAAGTAGACATCTTGGCATTAATGATCGGGACTGTGGTTCCACCGTTCGTGCATCATGATGCTATGAGTATGGTATTGCTGAAATCATTGCGACTACATATATATGTTGCCTGTGCCACTTCTCGCCCACAAAATACGTTGAGAACAAGTCGTTGCATTGCCGAGACACTGACGCTTCTTTCCAGAAATCCGTTTTTTTCATTACCATGGCCGTCATGGATCTGATACGCGACACTGCCTTTGGCCAGATTGTGCGCGTTATTACGAGACGGAAGTTTCTACAGTATCCGGAAGAGAAGGATCCTGAATTATGGAAGAAATGGGTCAGCGAAGAGAAGTCTGGCAATGCTGCTCGCTACGGAGCTGTTGAGCCTCCTGAAGAGGAGGAAGGCGATGAGAAATCAGAACATGAGAAGGAGAAGGAGAAGCCGGCAGATGGAAGGAATCGACAATCGACTGCGGACTCTGCTGTTACCTCTCAAACCAGGGTACCGGAAGATGTGACTGTCAACGAGACAAGCGGAGTGGAGGTCGACCCTGAAAAGGGGCTGGACAAAACGGTCATTCATTTTTTGCCAGGTGATCCAGGAGTACGTTGTATGGGTGCCCTATCCTTGATCATAATTACTAACGCGGTATTCAGAATCCGCAAAACTGGTCATCTAGAAAGAAATACTTCGTCACCTTCCAGCTTTGCCTGATGACAATTGGTATCTACATTGGTTCTGCTATCTACACGCCTGGTATTCCGGAAGTTATGAAAGTATTTGGTGTCTCTCAAGTTGCTGCGACATTAGGTCTTTGTCTCTTCGTCGCCGGATATGGCTTGGGACCTGTAAGTCACTCACTGCCAACAATCTGTGCAACCTCTACTAACATAGCTTAGATGATATGGTCACCAATGAGTGAGATTCCATATTTCGGACGCAACCCGATTTACATGGGTACCTTGTTTGTCTTTGTCATGTTCCAGATTCCCACTGCACTGGCTTCCAATTTCGGCATGCTTTTGGCATTCCGATTCCTTACTGGATTTTTCGGTTCCCCTGTTTTAGCAACTGGCGGGGCTTCCATCGCAGATATGTACAGTCCACGAAAGCGTGCGTACGCCATGAGCGTTTGGGGGGTGGCAGCCGTCTCTGGTCCTACTCTCGGACCTCTTGTAGGTGGTTTCGCTGCTCAACATGAAGGCTGGACATGGACAATCTGGGAGTTGATGTGGCTCTCGGGCACTGTATGGGTGTTCCTAATGTTCTTCCTTCCCGAGACCAGCGCCAACAACATCCTCTACCGCCGGACCAAACGTCTCCGAGAAATTACTGGAAACGACAAGTTGATATGCCAACCAGAATTGGTAGCCGAGTCCATGAGTCGTAACGAGATCATCCAGATGAGTCTTGTACGTCCTTTCACCCTCAACTTCACCGAGCCCATGGTCTTCTTGCTTAACCTCTACATCGCCCTCATCTATGGTCTCTTGTACATTTGGTTCGAATCCTTCCCCATCGTCTTCGTCGGTATCTACAAATTCAACTTGGGAGAACAAGGCCTGGCATTTCTCGGCATCTTCGTTGGGGCCGTCCTTGTCATCCCTCCTTTCTTCTATTGGCTGCACAAATACCTCGAACCAAAGTTCGACGAGAAGGGTGAATGCCAGCCCGAGCTACGTCTACCAGCAGCCTGTGTCGGTGGCTTGTTCATCCCAATCTGCCTTTTCTGGTTCGGATGGAGTTCGAGAGCTTCTGTTCACTGGATCGTCCCAATCATTGGATCTGGATTCTTCTCCATCGGAACGTTCCTGTTGTTCAACTCTGTTCTCAACTACCTGCCTGACGCGTATCCGGAGCATGCCGCATCAGTGCTGGCAGGCAACGACCTTTTCCGATCCAGTTTCGGTGCTGGATTCCCGCTTTTTGCAAGCGCCATGTATAACAAACTAGGTGTTGCGTGGGCTAGTTCGTTATTGGCGTTCTTGTCCATCGCATTTATTCCGATTCCGTTTATTCTTTACAAGGTCAGTCGGTTTGCTTCACGAGATAGAATCAACGCTAATATCGTTTCAGTACGGTGCAACTCTGCGGAAGAACCATAGCAAGCATGCTCGGAAAGATCTGTGAGCTTTTTGTTGGCTTTTTCTCATTCTGTACGAGTATGTGTAGATAGTTTCTTCGGTCACATTTAGCGAAAGGATCGTTGAGTCTCTAGCCAAGGTGTTAGGCGCGACCATAGATGTGTTGTATTTTTACTCAGACTTTATTCAATCTACAATTCTTACTTACCCACTGATTAGTATTGATCGAAGAATAAATTCCGACCAAGTAGTCGATTGCGCATCAAGAAATTACGGACAAGTAAGCTGAGAGTTATGACGGATTTCTTGTCTCCTTTCCAGTTGACCATATCGATAGAGCTGTCCCTTCGAGCTTTCTGTCCGGTTCAATTTGATTGGGTTGGTTTTGATAAGTCCTGGTCAGTAGCAGACCTTTTCCAATGCTTCCTCCCATGCATTTATAATAGCATACCGTACAGTAGTTACTTGCGGAACTGCAAGTGCCTCGGATTGATATGAACGTCGTGATCCGCTTAGTCATGTCTTCAATCAGTAATTAGCCCCTCTTAGAACTCTTTTTTAGAAGATATTCTAGAAGCAGAATTATTGTCTCTTTTTAGGCTTCCTGTTATTCTTGATATAAACTGTAAAACTTGATGTTGAAGATTTAGTAACGTGACTCGAGTACGAATACGATCTTTGTAAGGGCTATACGAGGATCGTATGTGTTTATCCGAATACGAGGTACTAGCTAGTTTCGTAAGTAACTCCGGTATTTGCAGTGCACCCAAGTTGATGGGCTCTGAATCGCCGCGGCTCCCTTGACTTTATCTGCCTTCACGGTTCTTTCATATCATCTTCGCTTCCAAATCCTTTCAAAGCGGATGATACCATCTCCATAACAAATCCAGATTCGAGAGTGCAGTGGTGCCGCATTTCAAAATCTTTACTGCGCCACTTTTGGCCCCCAACTTCACCGCATATTCTCAGTGGGTTGAACCTCGACCAGCGCCAGTTGAAGGAAAAGGGGCGGTGTATGCGATTTCTCCATGATGACCAACAGAAGTCTCGCTCCAGCGAAGGGTCCGCCTCAGGCAGACGTGGCGATCTTCACCTTCAACAGCAACGCGACATGCGGCTCTGTTCGCCTTGACGCGGGCCAACAACAAACACAGCCCAGGGTCGAGACTCGAGAGCGTTTCAGACGGGAGATTCTTGCTGAGACGAAAATATAATCATCGGCGCGTGCCCTGCACCCTCGGGTAGAGCAGGTAGCCTGGTGCCCAATCCAAGACGGGCGGTATCGCAGCCACCACAGATATGGTGAGGGTTGCAGAGCAATGGTTAAACATTCGCAGTTCTGCTGTCAACATGGATGAGATGGGTAATTACATGTACGAGCTGAAGCTCCTGGCGCGGCAGTGCAGTGGCAGTCCACAGGCACGACATTCCAGAGCGGATGCTAGCCAATCGAGTAGCGGCTTGTGAGGCAGTCAGCTTCAGACACTCTTGCATAATATGCAGCATGGACTATGGAGGCTGGCACGCGGGGGCTAAGCAGAAGTGCCACACCGGTGTAGACTCGATTTCTTAGGAGCAAGCAGAGCACAAGACAAGAATTGTATATCAGGACGGGGATGCCTGAAGCCTGTGTCTCCTGTCTCTCTGCCTAATAGTCACCATCTGCTGCGACTCTCAGCCTTTCGCCCTGTGTCTCCTGTCCCTCTGCCTTAAAGTCACCATCTGCTGCGACTCTCAGGCCTTTCGCCCTACGACTCTCAGGCTTTCGCCCTACGACTCTCAGCCTTTCGCCCTACGACTCTCAGCCTTTCGCCCTGTGTCTCCTGTCCCTCTGCCTAAAAGTCACCATCTGCTACGACTCTCATCAGTATCCGTTTGCACCTTTCTCGACTCTTTGTGTGGCTTTGTCATTCACTCCAAGTCGCCGTCGTCATCTGCGATTCGTTGTCTCACCTGGGGACTCGAAGTATACAAGGCAGACGGAGGCACAGCAGATCCCCTACTCGAGCTATCAGACAAGCAGGCCACCTGACGCGATCCAACTAGTCCCTGTCCTTCAGCTTAGCTTGTTGCTACCTGGAATCTCCATTCTTCCTTCGACTCATCTCATACTTCCCTCGACGATTCCTGAACCTTTCTACCCCACCATCACCAACTTGCCTACCGTCGATAGCTACCTGTGTAACCATAATGGCCCGCCGCCACCAGGACTGGGACGAAGATTTCGAAGAGGATGAGTGGCATGAACGTAACTTCCATCGCCAGGCAGGTGGTGTTGCTCACGTCCGTCCACCAGTCCGTGCGCCACCTCCAGCTCGTCGAAGTGGAGCCGATCTTCTCTCCACCGACCACTTTACTTCGCGTCTTCGCTCCCGCTCCACTGGAGCCCAACCTGCACCAAACGTCAAGGTGTATATGAGTCAATACACCAACAATGACAACCATGAAAGCGACCGAAGCCTCTCGCCAGCGCCAGAGCCACCACGTCGAGGCGCCTCTCGTGGCCGTCGCGACCATCGCCAGACCACTCTTGTCGCTGACAGGTTGGAAGATCTCGATCATGATATAAGACGCTTGTCAAGCCACAGACTTACACCAGATTTCTTGCGCCGTGAGCCCTCGCCAGGGGTCAACCGCTTGGAACTCGAGCTCCATGCTCGTCAAGAGAGGGTCGAGCGCGAGCGCGAGATAGAAAGGGAACGGCTCACCAGAGAGTCTGATCTGTCGCGTGAAAAACTCTCGCGGGAGGCTGAGCGAGAGAGAATCTTGCGAGAGATGGAGCGGGAAAGAGTATACCACGATCGAGACATGGAGAAAGAACGATATTTGCGCGAGCGATTAGAAGAGAAGATGAACATGGAGCTGAGTGCTTTGAAGAAGAAGAAGGAGCACAATAACCGCCACGACCAGGAGCGTCTGCGAGAGGCAGATTGGAGAGCGGCCGAACTCGAGAAGGAGCGTATGAGGGAGATTGAGGAGAGGGATCAGGCCTTATTCAAGAAGAAGTTGGAGCTTGCACGACTCAAGGATCGCATTGAGCGTGAAGAAGAGGAAGCTAAATTGCAGAAGAGGGATAAGGAGTGGAAATCTCGCCTTGAAATCGAGAAGCTCAAGGACGAACAAAAGCGTCAGAGAGATGATCTCGAGCGTAAAGAAGAGAGGGAGAAGTTTCTTGCCGATATGGACAAGAAGGAGAAGGCTGCCAAAGCGGAGCGTGATAGGATCAAGCTTGAAATCGAGGCGAAAGAGAGAGAAGATGAGGAGGAACGACAGGAGATTCTCGAGCGCGCTGAGCTAAAAAGGAAGAAGGATAACGAGAAAGCCGAGGAACTCATTGCTCGTGCTGAGATGCAGCGGAAGAAGAAGGAGGATGAATTGAAGGAAATTATTGCTCGCGCCGAGCAGAAGAAACGGGATCAGGAAGCCGCCAACAAGAAACGAGAAGCAGAGATAGTTGCCGCACATCACCAGAAATTGGAAGATCAGAAGAAGAAAGAGGCAGAACAGAGAGAGAAGTTCCGACTAGAAGACGAGGCAAAGAGGAAGAAGGCCAAGGAAGAGGAGGACAAGCTCAAAGCCAAGCTCAAGGAAGAGGAAGAGAGGGCCAAAGAGAAGAAGAAAGCCGACGAGAAGAAGCTTGATGAGGAGATGCACAGGAGGCTGGCCAAGTTTGGCTTCCAGGAGAACCAGATTGAAGCTGTCTTAGACCCCAAGAAGGCTGCCAACCTACCTCCTGGAGCGTCACCTGGCAATCCACAATATGGGATGACTCCATACCACAGACCAGGCCACGATCACTTCCACCACGTGGCTAAGCCAACTTATATCAAAGTCCATCGCAGCCACGTCGATGTCGAGACATTGCAATATTTCAGACTGCCATGGGAATACGATGTGAGTTTCGACCCTTGTTTTTTTCCCTAAGCACAACGAAAACTAACTAAATCCACAGTCTGATACCGACTACATCGTCATTCTCCAGGAAATGGATACCCACGAAACTGAACTCCTCTTTGAACATACTCGCAAACTCCGCCGAGGCGGTGCTTCTCTTCTCATCGAAGACCGCGGACGTCATGGCCATAAAGATCTCGCTTTCGTCAGACGAAGAAAACCTTCTGCTAGTCCGTCGAGAAGAAAGAGAACTCCTGTTAGGGTAGGATTGGGCTCCCTCTTTTGAATCCCTTCTGCGTCGTGAATTTAAGGGTTTCGAGTTATTCTATTTTCTCAAGTTCCTTCGGCTAACTATGGGTTTCTTTCTTGCAGTTGAGGCTCTGGTGAGGACGATTTGTGTCCTAGTTGCCTGCCTTCTTGTTACGGGAAATTTGAATATTTTCCTACCTCGAGACGACAGATGACAATGTTTCTTCTTTTGTCTTGATAGTGGGAACGGAACGGACGAGATCGATACGATACGATACCATATGATACAGATGTGGATACGGACTGGATTTTCACAATTTATAGCAAACATAACCTACGATTATCTTCACTTTGGTCGCGACTTCTCCCTTCACGCAACGGATAAGCTCGAAATACTGACTTTTGGCGACACTTGCAACGGGAGGGAAATGGCTATGAGGAAGAATGAGGTATAATTCAGGATGGACTCTATAGTAGGCTTTGGATGACAGACATGGGTTTATATCATGGTTAGCTCGATACCTATTCGCTTATTTATATAATTTTCTTTGCTTCTTAATAGATTGTTACTCTTTTTTTCTAAGAAAAAAAAAACAGCTCTCAAGGCCTTGCCAGAGTCATCATGAAATTGGTGCTGGAGGTGCTACTTTTTGAGGACATGGTACTAATATATATATTGTTGTTATATACTAGGTAAGTGCTGATAGCTCATTGAACTACGGACATATCTTTGTGAGACCGGCGGCCATCATGTTACTTGGAATCGTTTTGCTAGTCGTCACATCTTCGCCCTATTGACATATATATAAGGTATTCCCATGAGATACGCTTGGACTCGCCATTGAGGTGTCTGACACGTCTCTACCTATCGCTCTATAACCTCACAACGGCTAATTGCATAAACTATGACTACCTGTCTCTATTACCTTTACAGGAGATTTTCCAATCAATGAAATACGGTATCAATAACACCAACCAACCCACAGGAAAACAAAACATATCGTGTCTTGCAAATAAACCATAAAGGCCTTGTACTCACTCTGAGCTGTTGTTTCCATCGCGGCAGTTGAAATCGCAATGGGACGGGCGAAAAACTCATGCGGAAATTAGAGCTAGTGGATGGTTGTGGTGATGATGGTCTCCACCCGAAGATCACGCGAGGCAAACACTTTTTCATTTTAATTTTTCCGAATCCGGGATTCCGTTTCAATGGGGTTGAAATCGTTGCTGCTGGATTGACTGCGGTTGGGTCGAAGGCGTTGAATATGCTTAGACGGTGTATTCTTACTCTTTACTCATAGGGGGGAGATTGGAGCTAGAAACCCATATTTTTGGATTGGTGACGCAGTTTGGAATGGTATATAGATGGTTTCTTTAGGTTTAGGTGCAGATTTTTATGATTTTAGTTTGGTGGTCGGGAATGATATGTGCTTAGGCGGTATTCAGCCTTGTTATCTGTAATATAATTAAATATATTTTCTTAACAGCTGTACGGACTTGAAATAATTGTTCTGTAGCTTCATGGTATGCAGGACCTTCTACCGCACGAAATTGGAGATTTATGATGGATATGGCATGATAGGACAGATGTGCACGTGCGCTTCGTTTCAGCCTTGTCCGAAGGTCGATAAATTTATTCGTCAAGCGGAAATGTTTCGTCGATGACTCTAGCCTTGAGATCATGATAACAGATATTATCATAAGACCTGGGAGAAATTCAAGAGGTACATTTTCTCTGTGAAGCTTCCAAAAGTCATTTTAATGATTTGGCGTACATCTGACCCATGACGCCTGTTACTTCTTCTTGTGCTCTATTTTACACGGGTCTTTAACGCTTGAGTCTAGTATCCAAATGTGCAAATTTACCTTTTTATTTCATCAAAAGGGTCTATGAGTAAATGCCTGAAGGGTATTGTTTATTTCTGGACAGACGATGGGACATGGCCCTTTTCCGCTTTCCGTTTGACGCGACTGTAAAATAACACTTCCCAATACGGGATCAGAGAACAACAGTCCAATCATGAGCTGGAACTCGATCGAGGCGATGGTGAAAGACACTTGGGAGATGCTCATCATCGCTTGAATTCAATACCGTCTCTTGTTATCGATTCCTCGAGTACCGAAGTGAGGTTTCAACCCAATACAAAACCTTCAATCGTTGCTTTCAAGAAACACGATAGAAACGCCTACGACATCGAATGCGACTGTCCGAGGTGTGATCCTCCGGATTTACAGACTTCTCTTGCTGATGTGTATATACCACCCACCATTACTCCTAAATCTAACATCGGTTCACGGCAAACATCTGGAAATAGGTATTAGCATTAATTTGTACTATGCGCAAGTCAACGCTATCAGAGACCAAAAAAAATCATCAGCAATTCCATCAAAATAGGAAAGGTACCATACAACCCAATAAACCCATCCCCAGTTCCCCAATTAATCCAGCTACTCTAGCTGATCGCCCAGCACCAGATGCGGCTTCCGCTGCTGAGCCAGTGGCTTTTGCTGCTCCAGTGCTCGAAGTCGACGAGATAATAAGACCCATACCACCCAAACCACTGTTGATATAATCTCCCACACCCATCGAAGCGCCAGCACCAGCACTACCCGCATCAGTCGCAGTTGCAATAGCATGTGTAATCGTCGAAGTCTTCGATCCCGCAACCAGAACAGAATTGCCACTCTTATCCGTCGAAAGAGCCAAAACCGTCGTACTGGCGCCAGATCCAATCGTGACGGAACCCCCAACGCCGAGAGTCTTCCCCTCGATAACAAAAACCGATTTCGAACTTTCGGTAATCGTCTCGCCACCCTCCACACTTACGACGGTGCCACTCGTCACTGTCTTCCCACCCGTAACAACAACAGCCGGGACAGCTGTCACTGTCTTCCCACCAACGATACTGACAACCGTACCACTCGTCACAATACTGCCCCCAACAACCACAACATCCGGCACAGGCGTCGACATCACCTTCGCCGTCCCCGTAATCATCCCGCCTCCAATTTTCGTCCTTTCCCCTCCCCCAGTGACTGTCTGCCCCACCGTCATGCCTGTCTCCTTACTCTTCACCGGCGTTCCTGTAGGCAACACACTAGTCTTCCCATCAACCTCCAACTGCGTCAAACTAGCTTTCGTCCTCAGCACAATCGTCTGTGCCATCAATCCACTTCCAAACGTAATCGTACTGCCTGGGGCAAGCGTGGCACCAGGGAGAATATAACCCATGGTCGTTGTACCGGGTGTTGTTCCTTTTGGAGCTACGGTACCGAGGGGAGAGGCGGCGTACACTGTGCCGTTTAGCGTAATTGGTGGTACGACTGTGGTGGCGGTTTGTGTGGCTCTGGGACAGGAATCTGGGTCATCTTTGTCGCAGGTGATGATTGGTTTAGGGGGGTTGTTGTCGTCGCAATCGGCGGATGTGCATGTGGACGTGACCGGAGGAGGTGGTGGAGGTGTTGTTGTAGTAGGACAAGAACCTGGGTCATCCCTATCACAAGTGATGATTGGTCTAACAGGCGGAACATCGTCGTCGTCGCAGTCGGTAGATGTACAAGTGCTTGTAACCACATGTGTCTGACTTGTGGAGGTGACTTGGCTCTCTGGTTTCGTGACAGTTGGGGAGGAGGAAGTCTTTTGAGGAGTCGAGGTAGGCGTCGCAGCCTCATGTGATGTCGACGTGATAGTGAGAAATTGTGCTGATTGAACAGCAGCAGCAGGAGCCGCAAAACTAGGCGTGCTACATGCTTTTGGAGCGGCATCATTAGGATTGATAGACTTGGATGCTGCACCACCAATAGACTCCATTGCCAAGCGGTAAAGAGTGCCATCCTTCCCTAGCAAGGAGTCGACGACGCTGTTTTGAGTTGGCGTTGCGTAAGGAGAGAAGGGAACGTAAGAAGAGCTCGCTGTGGCACAAACTGACTTCCCAGCTTTATCGACAGTCGAAAGCGTTCCATCCCACGTGTATCCAGCAGGGTAGGCATTGAATTGAGTCGGGAACGCTCTGTCTTTGGTCAACCATGGTCTTAGGACTAAGCGATTATTCTTACATCGTAGTTGAGCCCACTTTCCCACCGGCATCTGTCCATGAAAAGCTCTCGATATGGGTACCCTTGTCGTTGGTTGGAGGCCGTGTATACCCCTCAGGCAAATCGGCGTAAACCGTACTTGTTCGAGTTGTACCATCCTTGCCTACAACATACAATACGGTGGCAGCAGTAAGAGTGGTAGTAATTTGCAAAGGAACCCAATACCATTGCGTCGTATGAGCCTACAAAACAGTCAGCTTCATGCATGCCTTCATTGTCAACATCGTCTTACGAAGACTTTGCAGCTTGCAGCACAATCACCTGATGGACCAGAAGGTGAAGCCGTGACTGATGGCAATGAAGCTGGCTTTGAGGAAATGGTACTGTTCAATGCTGTGTTTCGTTCGTTAGCAAAGGCAAGACGCGATTTTGTATTCCTCTCATACCATTGGCAAACGCGAATTGAGCTCCTTGAAGCGCAATCAACAGTTGTATAACGGCAGGCACATTTAAGATAAGCGAAACCATAATGCTAGTGGTTCCCAAACGAAAGACGGAATACAAAATCAAGAATGGATCACAACAGCGAAGTTAGTCAACGGGGATTGAGGTAGAGAGATCGACAAAAAAGAATGCAAACACGCAACGATAAGCTTTATAGAAGTCTCCCCATACGATATGTGACCAGGCGGTGCACAAAATCACGAATGTACTCCTTTTGAGGTGAGAGTCAGAGAGACTAGCCCAACCATACAGCGATCGTTGGCTCAGCCCACGGACTAGCCAACGCCATAGCGTGGACCGGACCGTCTTGGCTAAGAGCCGTCTTTGAGGCTGACGGTCTAGAAAAGCTTGGATGGTCCTCGCGGTAACAAGTCGCGCCGGATCAAGGTGCCCACGGCCCAAAATAGGTATTGCACGTGCTTGTATAACTCGATGTATTCATACACTAAGCACTAAGTTTAAGAATCCTTCAGGGTGGAGGTCATGCCATGGCGATTGAACACTTAAACTCTACGCTAAGTAGCCATCTGCTAGGTGTATGACACCGACGGTTCCCTTGCGTTCCTAGTATTGACATGTATATATGGCGTTGCACGGTATGGTGGCATAATGGTGTTCGCTATTTCGTTTCATCAGTTTGATCTTTGGTGCTGTCGATGCGAGACTGTTTGGGTTGCTCGGAATCATCTTCCCTTGGATTGTCTTCATTCCAAATGTCTTCGCTCCACGCAGGGCTTTCTGGGAGGTCCGAACCTCTGTCATTGAATTCGATAGGCAGAGAGTCTTTGAAGTCCTCGGTAGAACTAGGCTTGACTTCCATTCCTAGGAATTGCCGCGCCGCATCCATTTCAGGGGCTCCAGATATTAGAGGTTCCTCAACTCCATCTTCTGCCTGATTCATCTCTCCTGCCGTCGTGTCTCCAGATATTAGAGGTTCCTCAACTCCCTCTTCTGCCTGATTCATCTCTCCTGCCGTCGTGTCTTCAGATATTAGAGGTTCCTCAACTCCCTCTTCTGCCTGATTCATCTCTCCTGCCGTCGTGTCTCCGTCACCTTCTATCTGACGATCGTGTTCAATTCTCCATAACGCTGCTTCAGCTAAATCTGTCAAATCAGCTGGCGAGACTTCGCCGGCCTTGATATTGTATTTATGATGAAGCGCATTGCTGAAGATCTTGTCAAACATATGTCTTTCATTGCACTTCAGACAAAGTGCCAACATCATGCCAACAATCGAGGCAAGGCCTTTGTGATGTCGTTGGTTAAAGATCTCGACTTGGTCCCAAACCCATCTGCCTGATTCCCAATCCTCTTCTTTGACACATTGCCTGAGTAATTCAAAGAGACAGAGTCTGTCCAAACCCCATGCCAACTTTCCGAAATTCTTACAGATCTCTATTGCATTTTGTAGACCAGAGAACTTCAAGACACCTCTGATGACCTGCCAGAAAACAAGGCTGGAAGGACTGACACCCTGGAAGACTTTTCGCTTAAGTTGATCATGCTGGACCAGACGACCTTGAGAGGCCTCCGTGATTTTAATGTCGGGCTTCGCAAGCATCAATCCACGTGTGCCATCAGCAGCTCGCATGAGCCCGATAAAATTTGCAAATTCTGTGGGCTTGTTCTGGTCAATATAGCAGGCGAGAATCGCTGAGCAAGTGACCTCATTCGGACGAACCCTGACAGTGAAGCAAAAATGTATGACGGCGCCAGTGATCTGAGAGCGGGTATGAATTAGATCGCCCGGACCGTGAAAGCCCAGTAAGAGCAGGTTGACAGTCTGCAAGTCGGGTGGGGCTGAAGAGACGAGAAGATTATGGACGATTTTAATAACGAGAGCCACGAAGCCGATTTCTTGTGTCTTATAAGCCCGAAGTAACCCCAGAATGGACTCGTTCAGCTCTTCCACGATTGGATAGTGCGATTTATCCTCTCTTTGCTCATACTGCGGAACCGTCATTCCAGCTGTGGCTCCACGGCGGCCCTCCCACGGCTCCAGCGTGTTCGTCGCCTCAAGATCAACTTTTAGATCGGCTAAAAGTTGATTCTGTTCAGCACGAGACAGATAGGCAATCTCGCGCACAGCCTGAGGCAAAATGCCGAGATTGATTCTGGAGATACTCTCGAGCTCAATTGCCATGATCATCTCTACAGCCAGCCTTGCTGAAGCGAGCTCGGCCTTTGATATTTTCTTCTTTGTCCAAATTCTGGCATAAGCCTTCATTCTTTGATATTCCCCTGACCATAGCGACTGAGGAGCGCTGTATTCGGCACCCCACGGTGAAGGATAATACAGAGGTTCCGTGGTAGGAAGGTACGGCGGTATAGGAGCTCCAGGCTTTGGTGCGTATCTTATGACATTCTCGAAGTCCATGAAATGTCCATGGGGACCGCCGGGATGTGCAACATCCTCTCTCTTCTCTGCGTTCACCTCCTGCGCGCGGGATGATTCGTCAGACTCTTTGAGCAAATCTTCTTCTCGGGATGATTCGTCCGACTTCTTGAGGAAATCTTCTTCTCGGGATGGTGCATAGGACTTTTCAAGCAAGTGGTCCGGGTAGTCTTGAATTTCTCGGGATGATGCATCGGACTTTTCAAGCAAGTGGTCCTGGTAGTCTTGAATTGCGCGCTGTGAAGTCTCCAGTTGCGCATGTGCTTTTGATATTGCATCGTCCCAGCGGGCCCTCCGTTGTCGCTTGAAGTATCCATCAGTGACGGTGGCAGCGGCGAATATGGCCGAGTACAGAAAGGTGGAGGACGTCTTTGGTCGGGTTCGTACGGTTGCAATGGCGGTTGACACGCGTCGGACGAGTTTGTGTTTCGTGGTTAAGCAGGAGGGACATCGACAGCTGCAGCCCACACGGCCGACTTGGGACCACAGATTGAGCATGGACTGGGCATTATGGTTTCATTCCGGATGTGTGGACTGGAGGCGAATGGGGGATGGTGGCGGTAGTAGTGGTGAAAGAACAGAATTGTCATATAGGTAGAAATCAGGTTCTATTAAATCATCCACCTCCGAGCTCCGTATTCTCCCCGCTGCTGCATTCATTCCACCATACAACAACAAAACATATCGCTACAGAATGCTCGCCCTGGCACTGACCGCCGAGTTGAATGGGTACATAGCTTTTACCACACTATAAGCTCTGTCTAACATCATCCCAGAGTGACCAAGCTTCGTCCCGTCGACACTGAAGACCAGCCGTTCCACTACACATTCAAAGTACAGTGCACCTCTTGTCGCGAGATACACCCGAATTGGGTATCTGTCTCCCGCTTTGAGAAGAATGAGCAGTCTGGCAGTCGAGGCGAGGCAAATTTCGTCTGGAGATGTAAGAGTTGTAAGGTTAGGACAACCAGAGATGAAGCGCCCAACTATGCTAATGCTACTCCCCAGCGTGAGCACACCGCGAACATAGTCGAAGCACCGGTTGCCTACGTCCATCCCTCCCAACAGGACCCCTCCACACATTCCACTCACTCAACAAATCCTGCAAAAGGTGGCGCCCACACCGCAAACATTATCGTTCTAGATTGTCGAGGACTAGAGTTTGTGGAGTTCAAGGCCGATGGAGACTGGGAAGCCGATGGTTACCAAAATGCCACCGAGGACACTGAAGAAGGGGGACCAACGGGCACCAAGTTTGAAGCCATTGACCTGACAGAGGGCGAGTGGTACGACTACGATGAGAAGGCCAGTGAAGAGGTCAGCATTCAAAATATCAAGTGGGATATCAGAAGAGCGTAATGATGTGCAACGAAGAAGCAAAGGTAGTGCGTGAGCAGCAAGCTGTAAAAGTCCCAGCCATATTCGCCAACTATATTTCATTTCAAGCAGCTGACGATTGAATACGATTATATTCTACAACGACATTCATGACGTCGAAAGACACAGCTGGGCACACACTTTGCAGAGCAGAAGCCCCCGACGAAGCTGTTCTCGTCTCTGTTGTAAAGCTTTCGGAACCGTCGCCTGGGAAGATTGGATCGCCGCTGTTGAGACGGCCACTGGCGGCGCCGCCCGTGTTGAGAGAGGGGATGCTGAGCATGTCAGGCGTGAGGATCCAAACTGCTGACATACAGAATCTGATCAGCGACCCCAATTTTAACACCATCGCCGGTAACAGTGCTGGTCTCTTCCATCTCGCTTCTGTCCTTTCGCTCAACCAGCCGTTAGTTGAACAAGTCTCTTTGGGGAGTGTATAGATAGTAATGTCGGAGCAAAAGATCGATTTGGTGGGAACGAGAGATGGACGTATTCATTAGGACGACATGTTTCTTATCGGATCTTCAAGCGAGAGTGATGGCGACCATCATCTAGTGATTTCAAACTTTGGTCATCAGATGATGGTGACGGGCCTCAAGCACGTCTTCGCAAAACCAATGGTTCATTCAGGACTCCACCTGCAATTGAATCATCATCTGCTAAGCTGCTTCCAATCGTGCGCCATGCCTCCTCTCTCGGGATTCCAGCAACGGCTTCTCGGCCGCCGAACATCGCTCTCAGAGACTCGCCGCCCACAGAGTCAACGACACCGGTCTCGCTGACGTGCTTGAGGTTCATCACCATAGTCTCGAGCTCGAACGCGAGATCTTTGTCCCCCGTGGGTTCCCTGCTAACTTCTGCTCGCGCCCGTCGTCCCTCCTCCTTGAACCGTCCAATCGAATGTTCTTGCGTATCTAGTCGGCGCATTTGATCTTGAAATCGATCGGCTCAATTCACCATCCTGTTCCTCCTTTGTCTTCCTCAATTCTATCAGTTCCGTGTTCAGCTTCTTCTGCGATGCTCTCATTGATTCCAACTCTCGAGCCATCGAGGACAACTGCGACGTCTGGACCTCCTCGTTGGTGTTCATCACTCGCAGAGTTGCTCCCGATTTCCCTCTTGGCAATTGTTCTTCCGTACTTGATTCGTCTCTTCCACAATTGACGTCGGGAATGACACAGGCTAGAAGCAAAAGTGGCGAGTCATATGTTTTATTTAGCCCTATCTGACTCTAGTGAAAGGTGGTTGCGTGGATGTTAGTTGAGAGAATCGAAGTTGATTCGTCGACGGATTGGAAGTCGAGGCTCATTAGAATATTTAGTTCTATGGCGCGTAGATCTGGTACCGGCAGCTTGCTCTCCAGTCCATCACAACAACTACCGCATCTCCTACGACGAGATGCGCTACCAACTGTTTCAACATGGCCACTCACTCCCCGCATCAGTCTCAGAACCAGTTCCAATTTGACACCTCTGCACCTCCTCCTCCGCCGCCGAAACCAGCATACTCTTCTGGCTCCGCAACACCGCAGTCTGGTCCTCCGCGACCTCCCCCTCCACCAGGTCAATCCATCCAAGACGGTCAGAATCGCTATTCTGGTGTACATCAATTTGTAAATGTAGCAACTGCCGAGCTACCACCGCCCGAACATGGCTGGCTGCCAGATATCGTGAAAGATAAGACGTGCGTATATTATATGCGCCCGCAATATGACAACCATCTAACAAGATGCAGGACTACTGATCTTCAAAATCTAGTCTCAGACCTCGCTTTACAACAAGCGCTTGTCCAATCTCCTTCCACCGCTCATCCCTCGTTGCCAGCATCGACAAGTTCCCTACA
Organism: Venturia nashicola; assembly: GCA_004522665.1. Classification (NCBI taxonomy): domain Eukaryota; kingdom Fungi; phylum Ascomycota; class Dothideomycetes; order Venturiales; family Venturiaceae; genus Venturia; species Venturia nashicola. The sequence goes on from SNSD01000009.1 coordinate 1,106,812, forward strand.
AACCCGACTCTCGGACAATTTAGCCCTAGCCAACTCGCTGAAGGCTCTCGAAACCCGAATACAGTCACAAAGACAAGTCACGCAGTCTCGTTTGCTCACACTACGCGCACTCGAACGACAGTGGCAGACTAAGCAGTCCGAACAAGACACTGCCTTGCGAGACTTCAGTCCGCCTGCCTTGTACACGAAGCTCAATGCAGGAGTCGGGGAGCAAGACGCTCTCTGTCGAGGACTTGAAGAGAGCTTCCTGGAAGGAGAAGGAGGTGGCGGTAAAGCAAGCGAAAGAGAGGTCTCCGAGTTTGTGAGACGGCTGCGAGAAGCCAGGAAGGTCGGCTATCTTAGGCGAGAGCGAAAAGAGAGGTGGGACGAGGGGCGGATTGGTGGTTGGAGATAATGAAGATGACGAAAGATTGGCAAATATGTCAGATCCAGCCTCCTCTGCATCACCGAATAGCAGCAAGCCTGCCTCAAGCCTGCATCGGACAACAAGGAGGAGATCAAAACGCTCAGTGAAAATCTCCGGATGTCTTTCAGAGTCACCTCTCTGGACACCTGTTTCTGCTGTCTGCGCGATTGGCAGGAAAGAAAACTGCACTGCAACGGCGCAATTGTCAAAATAGGTTCAACACCAGAGAGGCTTCACTTGCGAGACTACTTACATCAAACTTCACTCTGGCAGCCGAATTTTGGCAACATTGATATAATATCCAAAGGGACTGGCTATAAACTTGCAGATTAAAATTAGCATGTATCGACCCATTGCTGAGACCGGAATGGGACGCGGAAAAGAGAGTGGAAGGCTTTTACTCCTGCAAATCAGATGGACATGACGGGTACCTCCGAAAGGCACTTTCAGAGGCGATCTGTTCACAGGCTGGATGATGTTTGAGCAATAGGAGGATGATCCGTTTGCGCGGTGACTTGTGGCTAGGATTGAGGGGCTAAAAAAGGTGTACATTGATTGAGGAGTAATGAGGGATGAGGTAGGTGTACGAGGACAGGAAGCTTAGGGCGCCACAGGACCCTTCTGCTCCTCTGGAAAGAAGCTCAAAAACTGCCCCTTTGGCTACCTATTTGATGGTGCCGAGCCTAGTGTTAGGCTCAAGAACTCAAAGCCGCCCTCAGATCAATTGGAACTACATAGCTGGAAGTAGATTGAAGGGGAGGCTTCAACTTTGGCACAAATATTGTCTCCAGCAAGCAGATGTACCAAACTCCATGAACGAGGCTGAGCCCCGCATTCAAGCTTTCGAAGCACAAGATTTCTTCAGCCCTGATTAGCATGTGACATCATACCACTGCCCCGCTATCCAGGCGCTCAGCCACGTTTTTCAGCTTACGCGACACTACCCGGGCATAAACAACTGAAACAACACCACTACTACTTGTACAACTTCCCTCGATTACTGGCGAAAATTTACTTTCATCTTCCTACTATCAAGCCATCATGGCGTCCTACAACCTCTCTTTCCTGCTAGCAATTGCACTCCTCCTTGCCATCTCAACCCCAGTCTCAGCCTTCGGCGCGGGTAATATCGCATCCCTCTCCAAAATCGAAGGTCACAACTGGCGCCATGGCGACATCGAAGATATGCTCAAGACCGTTGCCTTCTTGAAGGGTCATAAATGGACCTCCATGATGATCAAACGCGTCTATTTTGGCAACTGGCTTCGGGATTACTCTCAAGCTGTTGATGTGGGAACTTTGAAAGGTGTGCAAGCAGGTACCATTCGGGTTTTGGTTTGGGTGCTCGCTTTCATGAGCTTTGGGTATGCAACTGCCGAGTTTGAGGTGAGTTTGAGGTCACGGACGAGAGATTGGGGACTAATCGAGTTGAAGGTCACAGATGAGAGGTTGGGGACTTATCGTCCCGAGGAGCATATTGATAACCCGAAGGATTATGCTGATAATGAGGTATGTTTTCGACAGAATTTTTTGATGGGAGATTTGAACAGGAAGAGCTCGGGAGTGCTATGCGATCACAATTTCATGAAATGTGGATTTCAATTTGAAGGAACAAGTTAAGAGCATGTGCTGACAATATGCATAGGATGCACGCAAATATGACCCCAGGCTTCGACCACCGGTTGATCCTATTGAACTTGCTATTGATCCAAACACTGGTGAGTAGATGATTCTCAAACTATCAGGATCTCTGTATCTGACATTCAGAAAGGAATGAAGAACTATATCGCAAATGAATCTGGTGGCTGGGCCACGAGTGCTGGCTACGTCAAGTTCAGCTTCGCTCGATCAATTCACTTCGGTAGAATGTATACAAGCAGCGCTAACCGAGGAAACGAAGAGGATCTATGTGAAGCTCTTCGCTGCTTGGGACAAGCTCTTCACACGCTCGAAGATTTTGGAGCTCACACGAATTACGTCGAGCTTGCGTTAAAAGAGATGGGCTTCAAAAATGTCTTCACGCACACAGGTACTCAAACTCAAGTCAACGCACGTGGTAAACACATATATCCTCTTGTTACTGGTACATTTGGTGGTGTTGATTTCCTCCATTCTGTACTTGGTGAGGCGACTGACCACATTACTCAGTCCGAGCTCGAGGAGATGAATGACACTTTGGGTATGGCTGCTGGCTCGAACAAGAAGGGGAATGGCTCGGGAGGCTCTTCTGCGATTGATGCTCTTGGAGACCTGCTTTCCAAAGTTCCAGGTACTGGAGGATTGATGGAGGAGGCCAATCGGCTGCAGCAGATGTCGAATCAGCAGGCCGCCTCAAATAGTGGCGCTCGAGGATTCGACGACGATTACAGCACTTCGCGTGCACAAGCACCGAGCTTCCAAGCACCCCCTGGATCCGTTGGTGGGCCACCAGGCCCTGGAGTGAGTTCATGTTTACCATCCTGTCGGCCAAATCCTTGACTAACGATTCATCAGATCCCAGGAATGGATCCTAACATGGATCCTCAGGCGGTCATCGCTAAGATATATCCAATCCTCGTCTTCCGTGACAATGTAGTACGCACCATCAGCGGTATCATTTCAAAGATTCCAGGCCTCGAGAAGCTTATTGACACTATTACGGAGCGAGTGACTTTGTTTGTCTTCAGCCTACTCGCGCCGTTCATCCAACCGATCATTGCCGCTGCCAGTGCGCAACTCAAGGTTGGTAGTTCGACAGTCGTCGATGCATCCGCCAACCATCAATACGAGCCCTGGACAGATCCAAATTGCACCGATCCCACTCACTCATTGCTGAGCAAGGATCACTTCTCCAATATCCTCAATGGTCCGGCTGGATCGGTCGCATCAGCTATCCTGCAATATGCCGCACCCCGTGTCATCTACGCATGGGACCATCCAGACGTACCAGTCGACCAAGTGTTAAATGATGTCTGCCGTGTCTTCCATCACCCAGCCCTCCGCGATCCGCATCTCGAACTTCACAAAAACATGTACGGCGCCGTCGAACACTGGGTCCAAAGCCTTCCGGACCGCGGCCAGAACCTCAACAATGTCCTAAGTTCCGAATCCGTGCGAGCAGGTAAAAACCACAAAGGTGGTGAAAACAGCGGGCACCAACACGGTGGAGGTTTCACTACTATTCCAGGCGCCTCAGGCATCACCGGTATGGGCTCTCACAGCAAAGTAGCCGGTTCCCCCTTCGAAATGTTCAACAAGAAACGCGAAATGGGCGAGTTCGGCGACGTTTCTTCTTCTGGCAGTGGAGGTGCACCAGCATGGCAAACAGGAGGTCAGTACACACTCGGTACACAAGTCTCTTTTAACGGAGCAACATACAAATGTCTTACTACCCACCACGCCGACGCACCGGATTGGACACCAGCCGCTACTCCGTCCCTTTGGACGAAGATTGAAGCTGATCATGGTGTATCAGGTTCGCAGCAACAGTCTTTCTCTCCACAGCCACAGTGGCAGAGCGGTGGGTATGAGCAACAGTCTTTTCAGCCGGCGCATCATGCGCAGCATGTGCAGGATGACGGGGCTTATGAGGCTCCAACGAGTTATCAGCAGGGGTACGAACCTCAGCATGGGTACGGTGCTCCTCCACCACAACAGCCACCGTATGGTGGACCACCTCAACAACCGCCGTATGGTGGACCATCTCAGCAGCCGCCGTATGGAGGTGGATATCAGAATCCACCTCCTGGTCCTTATGGGCAGTACGGCGGTGGGTATTGATTGATGTTTGACTTTTGGTGCTGCTAGCTGGGGAAAGGGATGGGTAATGATGCCATGCAAAGTGATGCGTGGGAAAGGGCACATTAATGGTAGTAGAATTCCGGCTGATATCATCAATGGAGAGCGGAGATGTTTGATTTATTCCCATGTGTAGAAATAGAACCCACGAACAAGAATCCCGCCTACGTCTCTAAGAAGTGCTATATCAAATCGCTCCCGCCAAGTATGCAACACGCAGATCTTTTTTGAAACGCCGGTCTTCCTTCACTACCACATGATGCTCGTGTTTTTATACGTTTGAAATTTTGGTATACATGTCGCTCTCCGTCACTCAGCCAGTCGACGCCGGTATGGTGTTAGAGGGGATGTTTATTCATTAATTTTGGCAAGGAGTCTGTAGAATGTTAGAGATGTGAGATCTGTGATGCGCATTGGGCTCGATACGTACTCGTGATCCCTAAAGAGAGAGTACTCTTCCTCGCCAACCTTGATAGGACTTCCGCCGTACTGTTGACTTCGTTAGCCTTTCTCGTTGCCTCTCCTCTGATGGCCCCCTTGATCTTGCTACAAAATGTCATTGTCCCAGGTACTACAATTGCGCTGCACAATTCCAAATGGATCTTCTCTCTTCTCCCTTCTCTTGTATTGTAACTCTATCTTCTCTCTTTGCTCTCCTTCGTTGCCTAGGGATAAAACATACCTGAGGAATCAAAACCTTGTCACCAGGCTTCACACTAACACCTATTCTCTTTCCATCCTTGTCTAAGCCCCCAGGTCCAACTGCTAGCACTTTTGCTTCATTGAGTTCCTTGACGGCGGATTCGGGGAGGAAAATGCCGCCGGCGGTTTTGGCCTCGGCTTTGACGCGTTGGACGAGGATGCGGTCGAGGAGGGGGGCGAGGGCTTTGATTGACTTTACTGTGAGAGCCTGGGAGTTGTTGTTAGTTTGGTGAGTTGACTGGAATAAGGAATGGTGTGATGGCTGATGCGCTGGTTGTTGGGAAGGAAGGTTTACCATTGTGAAGAGTGTGCTGAGTTGCTGAGAATATGATTTGGTACTGAATTCTGTGTTAGAAGAATTAGATTGTGGGTGGGATGGTTGTGAAAGTGCCAATGGTGGTGAAATAAAGTCAGTATATCGAGAATCTTCTTCTGGTCCGTGCACTAATCATTGTCGATTCTGCTGTATAGTAATACTCGGCTGAGTTCTGCTACCTAGTAAAATCGGTGCTTGTCTAAGACCATCAAAACAACAACAATGATATGTTCCGAATCAGCAAGAGACTCGCTCAAGCTGCTGAGCCCATATCTCGCTGTGAATTCCTCGATGCCATAGCAGAAATCTCTCCCGCTGCTGCCTCACTAAGGGACAATGGAGGACTACCATTGGGTGAGAATGGTCATTGACCTCTAATTGAAATTTAGCTGATCGCGATAGCTCTCGCCATAAGCGGTGGCGTTGATTCGATGGCTCTTGCTTCGATGTGCCGAACATATTTGCCTGAGAATGGAACTACTCTTCATGCTCTCGTGGTAGATCATGGCCTCCGTGCAACAAGTCATGATGAAGCAAGAAAGGTGAAGCAATTGCTTACACAGCGATTGCGTAGGTCCCCCAATTCAGGGTGATTTCGCACTTCCAATCTGTGACTAATACTTCCAGAGATCGAGACTCAAATTCTACCCATTAAGCTGCACGAGTCACCTATGACAGCGACCAATGTTGAGACTTTCGCTCGAAAAATGAGGTTTCAAGCACTAGGCGGGGCTTGTAAAGTTCTAGGATCTTCTCTCCTGCTCCTCGGACATCATTACGACGATCAAGCGGAAACGCTTTTTATGAGAATGGTTGATGGGCATACCGCTAAGCTCATAGGCATTCAGAAAATCGCAAACATTCCCGAGTGCTATGGCCTACACGGTATCAGTGGAAGTGGTTCACATCTTACACTTCAGCCCTCTCAATTGCCTCGCGATTGTGGAGTCACAGGTCTTGAGCGCGGAGGTATCCAACTTGGGCGGCCTCTTTTGAACTTCAGTAAGAATCGACTACTGGCGACCTGTCAGAAGCTGAACATGCCCTGGTTCGAAGACGAGACAAACAGTGACAGAACTCTGACCAGCAGGAACGCCGTTCGACACATTGTGGATAAATATCGCCTGCCCCAAGCTCTTGGGAGCAAATCTCTCGTTGCACTCGGAGAACGCAAGAGGTGTAATCTAGAACAGCGGGAACGAGTTGTGGATAAGCTATTTGATGATATGCCTCTAGCTCTCGACCTGCGATCTGGTGTTGTTACTGTCGAATTTCCCAGACTCCTTTCTGCAATCATCAGCCCATTACAAACGCCCGAAGTTTCATCCTCGGGCACCTTTGGGAAGCAAAGCCATGACAGAGGCCATAGATCTACCTATTCAACCACTCTGTCTAGCGCCCTCGTCTATTACATGCTTGTGAAGCGAATAGCGGGTATGTCATACTCGGGTGTTCTCCAAACAACAGGTCGCTTCAACGATGTTGTGAACTCGATATACAGCATTTCAAACGGGTGGGCCGGCTCCTTCTATCGACCATCAAACCTCAAGACCGAACCCCCACCAAAAATTCTCGAGGCATCTGGTCTATGTTTTGAGCGGATAGAGGATGTTCAAGGCAAAAATGCATCCATGAAGTGGAGAATATACCGCGCCCCTCCAAAACAAGGCGAGGCCAAGTTTGCAAACGAGGTTCCTCTACCATCTCGTTCATTCCAACTTTTAGCTCCAACTTCAAAGCTTGAGCCTTCCCAGGAAGACAGCTTTTCGCTCTGGGACGATCGATATTGGATCAGAGTCCACAATCCCGCCCAGCACGATCTATGGGTGCGTAAACTCGACGAAGACAGCCTTGCCTCTCTTCGCCCCCTTCTATCAGCAGGACGCGTCGTCTTGCGCCGCCAAAGCAATGGGGAGGTCGTGGAAGACGGCCGCGGATATCTGAGAAAACTTCTCCGTGAGACAGCTAAAGGCATCATTCGGTGGTCCTTACCAGTCATTGTCTCTTACATTCCACTGTCAGCCACGGACACAGTGAACGTGCCTGTGAACATTCCACAGATTCTGGCGTTTCCGACACTGGACCTGAGGGTGGAGTCTGTATCCTGGCCGACTTGGGTGAGCGACTTGAAATGGGAAGTCAGGTACAAAAGAATTGACCTTGGAAATAAGAAATTGGAGGATTGCCTCGTTGGCGGTGGTAAAAGCGAGTTGGAATTGGTTTTGTCACCGGTGGTGAAGGCGAGGTGGGAGACTCCGTTGAGCGGAGGCAAGACTTGACCATTTGCAACAACATTTTGTGAACACCGAAGCCTCATCGTCTCAGCAGCAACTTACGAGGCTGCCCTAGGCTGCAGATGGCGCACGTACGATCAAACCTATTCACTAAACAAGAGTTATTCCTCGCTGCCTTGTGACGGACATTGAAGTCACCGATTTAATTTTCTGGAACCCAAGCTTTTCCATCCTAGAGCGTGAGACAAGGGCTGTTTTTGAAGGGTTTTCTGTATTGACCAGCCAGGCCTAACCAAGTCTACAGCGACCTATGTACGGCCCAAAAAAAACAGGAAATCATGTGTCGCTAAATTTCACAAATTCAAACCTTCTCACCAAAGAATCTTCACTTGTCTAAATTCTACAATGTAATGTATCGCAGAACTATGACTCGTGGATAGATTCGCACACAAATTCGGTAATCGTCTTCACCTGGCGATGGATTTGATCCCGATTTGGCTAGTTATGATTTATCATTGCCTAGGTTTGATTCTGCTCTCAGTCGTCCGTGTTTTTGCTTGACCTCGTTGGAGATGAGTGGGGCAGGGTAGAAGGAGTACACAGATAATGAACACCTCGTTGGTACCAGATTGCCGGGTAGGAAAGTTTGAGCAGAGGAAAGACCTAGTCATGATAGATTCTGAGACGAACAAAGCTATTGATAGACGGTGAATTTGTTTCGATAACTGGATGAGAGGTGAAATGTTGAGAATTTGGGTTCGAAAAATTCGTTGCGTTGTTTGGGTATCATTCATTCCTGCTGTTAAATAGTAGTAGTCTACAACCTTGCCTTCCCACCATAGGATATCCTTTGAAATATGCCTACTCCTTTCCTACCAAGAGCTGTGCCCACACCTACAATCTCAGCACCTACACTTCTCATTCTGCTATATCCTGCAGCGTCACTCACACCTCCGATCCCAATGATGCTGATCCCTCGCAGCTCATCTTCCGCATCTAATATCCTCCGTAGCATCCTCACATTCCCCAAAGCAAGAGGATGAAGTGGCGATCCAGCAAGACCCCCAATTCCCTCCTTATCAGCAGAAGAGAGTGTTGGTGTCCATCCCGCTACCATCCCAGACTCTTCGTGTACTTCAGCTTGAAGTAACAGACTCGTCCCCAACGTATTCGTGGCCGTAATAAAATCGATCGGGACATCCCCGTGAAAACTATCCATCAAAGCCCCCTTCACAATCCCAAAATCCCTCGGATTACTATAAGGCGGTGTCTTAATCCCCACCTTCACACCTGCTCCAAACTCATTCTTCGCTTCCCGCACGGCGATCAGGTATTCTAATAAACTTGCCTGATCGTAGGCGGGAGGTGGTTTTCCGTTGATATTGGGACAGGAGAGGTTTATCTCCATGTACAGATTCATAACCACTTTTTCTCTTAACAGGGAGATGAGGCGGTAGCATTCTTGTATCTCTTGAGCTGTGCCTGTGACAGAGATAATCCACCCCTTCCCACTCCAACCCATCTCTTCACTCACAGTCTCTACATTCCGCAACGTCTCTTTCAGTGGCAATGGAGAGTATCCCAATGTATTCAGACTCGCCGACGCGCGAGCGCATTGCGAAGGCGTGAGCGAGGAGGAATCGGACGCGGGTGGAAATGGATATATACACTCGAAACCATGCGGATCAAAGAATGTATACTGGTGTATGGCATCATCATGGGCAAAACCTTGGAGCGTACATGTTCTTGTTGTTACGGCGCCAGTGTAGGGGGATTTGTAGAGGCTGCGGAGGTCAGAGAGAGTTGTTGCCCAGGGGTTGGAGGAATTTATGAGGGGTGGGGTTATGTTGAGGGGCATTTTGATCCAAGATTTACGGCGGATGCGAGGATTGGGCGAGTTGATTCGATGGAGTGAAGGAGGATGAGGGCATGTCGGCGGTGTTGCGAGGATGCAGGTGATGAGAGGTGCCAGAGTGTTGCTTTTAGTTAAGTGGGGCACTCTTCTTCATGGTATTGTACACAACATTACCAGGGGCAGACATTTCGAGAACACCCAGGTTATAGAAGAAGCCGAAATTGATTATACGTACCTCACAATTGCGAAGAGCGAATTTGACATAAAGTCTGCGATGGGGTCTGGCTGCTTGACGACAAGGCTGAAGACGTTTCATGGTACTTGCAAGGCTGACAAAGTTTCAAATTGTCGGAAACGCTAAGATACGATCTCCTCCCATCTATCAGGACAATGCCTCTTGTGAAACTTGTTCTATAACTCGAAGTTACTTAAAATCGACCTTAAAAAGAGAGTCTCTTCCCGGCTATATCTTTTAAAGCTCGGACCGTGAAAGCCCTTTTTGGTAGGAATGTGTAGTAGGAATATCAGTTGTGTAGTAGGATTATCCTAATATGTAGTAGGAATAGTACTAGCCTATAAAAAAAAGAATAAGGATGTCTAGAGAGGTAGGCTTAGAGATTGAGACTAATAAAGGATATGCTCAGATAACATCAAAAACCGTACCGTGAGAGGCAACTGGTGTCCGGAATACTTGCCGTGAGATATTCGAATACGGTCCAAACCCCTACATACCCCAAACACCTTCTTATTTCTCAAAATGGTCGATGTGATGTTCCAAAGCTCAGCAGAGTTCCTGGAAAAGAATGTTGGTTCGAATGTCAGAACATCAACAATAGTTGGTATCTTTCAACCTCGAGGATTTGGGATAGTGGGATTGTTAAGCACAGGAACACAGTGAGGAGCGGGGTATTGTTAGATAGTTGAATTTTCAAGTACCTACCTAGGTATACTCCTGATTGAAGCTAACATTCGGTACAACCTAGAACAGGAAGTGTAAAGACGCTAATAACGGATGTACATTGTTTGAAAAACACGTCGGCGCTACCTGGTACTCCGCCTGTTCTAATCCATAGACTATTTTGATAGGCAAATGGTACCCGGGAGTCTTAGAATAGTGTGATTGTTGGACAAGGGGGTTTGGGCAGTAAACGTATTTGTATCCACCTCATCATTTAGCTTTCGCCTCACCAATGGCAAGTTACCTTGAACCAACTTCATTTTTAGCAAATCAGGGTTGTTTTCTTCGTGCATCCTTCATCGTGATCATCTTTTTGCGAGAACCACTGGCATCATACATGCGACCCGATATTTAACACCAGTTTTTCCTAAACCATGGACTGGCCTTCCGACGTCCCTGTGCTAAATGGAAATTCTACAAGGGCGTACCCAGGCGGTCAAGATGATGGGGCAAGATTTACTCGACTTCTTCGATCTTCTTCGATGCAGGAGCCGATTCCTCAGCCTCGCCTTCCAAGTCGGGCATCTCGTCTTCGTCGTCATCACTGTCTTCCTCTGGGAGGTCAGAGGGGTCACCACCTAGGCCGCTGCCGAGCTTGGAGAAGTCGATACCTTCGAAGCCGTTGCCTCCTGCTCCACCAGCTCCTCCCATACCTCCCATCTTACTCATAAGATCCTCATCCTCTGGGTTCTCATCTTGCTCGTCCTCGTCGACCCACTGTCTTGAATTAGTATATCCCTTCAAAAAGCCGATCATGTTTCTCACCTTGTCGAAGTCTGTTCGGAGGAAATGAACCTTGCCCTTCTCCTTCAACAAGCGTGGCCAATACTCTTCTTTCAGGTCCTTCTTGCGCAATACCAACTCGACGTCGCGATCTGTGTGGTTCTTCTTTGTCTCTTCTGGCACGATCTAGTATTTTGTCAGTAAGAACACTGCCCACAACGAAGCTCTGCCTGAATCATACCTCTCCGAAGAAGTCCAACTCGACGTGGTATGTGGTCTTTTTTGTGACTGATTTGCCCGTGAGGGTAAGCTTGGTAGGTGTGATGTCGAGCTTCAAGTCGGCTTCGGAGACGTCAGGTACGTTGAGTGTGAGATATACAAAGTTCTTTGCTGGGTCCGTCGAGCTTGAGCGCTGAGCCCATAAGACTGCGGTCCTGTTAGTATCCCTCGATTGGCGTTTTAAAATCAGCGGGATTACCTTCGGGGTGAACGGTGGCCTCGGACATGACGATGGATTGGTCTGATATGGCTAAGGGGTGTGGAAGGAGGACGGAGGTTGAGTGAGAAGAGAGTTGTTCTCTGGTTGGTGTTTGTTGGAGAGGCTGCAAATATTAGCGGATGTGAGACTCAGGCTCCGGCTGTTCTGTCTGCTTCCACCCGAATCTTCTAGTCGCTTGCACCAGGATGCGTCGGAACCTGATGCAAACATGCCGATAAATATGCAAATCATGTCCAGGAGACTGCCAGGAACGACAAAGAGAAAGATTACTCACCCTACCGCGGTGGGACTTTTTATTTGCGTGCTGGAGGTGCAGGTGGGGGACAAATTGAGATTTCAGTTTCGAGGTTAGTTCTACGGAGGTAGTAAGGTTGCAGGGTGTACCCCGCTGGTAGCGAGAGGCTCAGGTTCAGGCTCGGCTCAGATCTCAGGCTGTATGCGCCCATGTCCTTCAGGGCTTGGCCCCCTCGCTGCACCCGCTGGCCCCCTCGCTGCACCCGCTGGCCCCCTCGACCTGCACCCGCTGGCCCCCTCGCTGCACCCGCTGGCCCCCTCGACCTGCACCCGCTGGCCCCCTCCACCTGCACCCGCTGGCCCCCTCCACCGTACTACGTACAGCGTCGCCTGGGTACCCAACTAACAATCACAACTTCACACACACCTCCGCTACATACAGCCATATGCAGTCAGTCAAATCCTTTCTCTGGGGGCCCACGCCCGAAGAGCAAGTACGTTCGCCTACATTACAAGCTGATAGCCAGCTGATAGCCTACTGACAATACCAGAAACGAAAATGCAACGCCCTTGTCCGTAAGAATGTGCGATCCCTGGACCGCGAGATAGCTGGTCTGAAAGCTACCGAGAACAAGACGAGAACGCTCATAGTCAGCGCCGACAAGCGTGCACAACGGAATCCCGCCCAAGCCAAACAAGCCGCCCAGGAAGTACGAATATTTGCCCGCGAGTTGATCCGGGTGCGGAAACAAGCCGGAAGGTTACATACCAGCAAAGCACAGTTGAACAGTGTACAAATGCAAGTCAACGAGGCTTTCGCTGTGCGGAAGATAGAAGGTAGCATCAAAGCGTCAACGGGCATCATGAAGGAGGTCAACACACTCGTCAGGTTACCGGAACTCATGGGCACCATGCGAGAACTGAGTCAAGAGCTGGTCAAGGCTGGCATTATCGAAGAGATGATTGGCGATAGCATGCCAGATAACGAGCTGCTAGAGGGCGAGGACGAGGAGGCTGAATCCGAGGTGGACAAGATATTGAGCGAGGTGCTGAAGGATAGGCTACCACCAGAGACGGCACACAGAGTGGACGAAGTGGACGTGCCCAGTGTTCCTGTGGAAGAGGAAGAGGAAGACCAAGAGGAGATGTTGGCGCAGATGAGGGGACGACTGGAAGCCTTGAAGAGCTGATAAACCAGAGGCGAATTTCAGGAGTTCCGGCGTTGGTTGCTGAGATAGTTACTCATGGCGTTGGATGTCTGCAGCGATACCTATAGGCGTAGAGACTCGAGGCCTCATCGAACCTGATGTGTTAAGTGTACCTAATCTATATATTTGCCACGATATGCACCGGGCTAGCAGGTAGTTCCACGAAGGCACTGCATCCAGATGATATTATTTTTAGCCCAACGGCCGTCTACTACTATAGTAATAGGAGTAGTATCGACGCCACACGCTACTGTGTACGCTGCAGGGCACAAACAACTTGACAATGAACAAAGTCCGAAGAACACTGCGCCATGTTTGCGGTCATGGCAGAAAATTGTCTTCCAAGGTTGCCTGAGGTGTGAATATTATTCATAGTACCTTGTCTTATTCCCTACCTACCTACTAGTATGGCCTTCCTCCGATTGGACTGACCCTGATCACCTGCTCTTGCTCTTGCTCTGGCTCTGGCATTCCAGCACTGCACTTCCATCGACCGACATCAACCCACACGTCAATGTCCTTGAAATCTCGATAATCAAACTTCGGAAACTGCTCAGCTCCTTCGAAGCAGCGATATCCACCAAAACTTCGACATGTCGGATCCGGCGGCGGCAGAGAGGTATGTTCCGCGCGTTTTATAGAAGCTTTGCTGAAGGGAAAGTCTGGAATTGTCCATTCAAACGCCAAAAGCTGCGAATTCATTGAAAACGGTTGCAGCTAACTTGAATAAAGAGCAGAGACGATTGTCAACAAGGCACTAATCTCGCTCGACAATAATGCTTCCATTGAAAGCGTCCACAAGAGCCTCAAAGAGGCAGAGATGCTGTCTCCTGGTCTTCCCAGCGTCACGGCAGCATTCGATCGATTGAGACAAGAGGAAAGTGGCCAAGGACTGTTGGGTCATTGTATGAAATGGCTGGACTCGGAAACCGATGACGATGGTGAGATAATCCTCGACTATATTCACCAACACCGTCTTCTCGCTCCCGAAAGGGCCTCGGAATCCATGTCTGCCATCCTTGGCTACAGAGGCGACTCGGATATGTGTGACCAAATTACCTGTGCCCTCCTTAAGCACCCTGGAGCCCAACAAGTGTTGGCCGAGGGCTTGAAAGTGTCTCCCACAGCCATTTACTCAACGCTCTTCGAGCGAGGAGACGATAGTGCAGATGGTATCACGGATGTGGTTCTCAACCCGGCAGCCTGGAAGTCAGAAGCGGACAGAATTGCTGCTGAGCGAGACATCTTCCAGCTTGCTCTTGCCCAATTGATGCACGCCGGGGAAGATTACCCAGATCGAGCTATGAAGTCTATCTCGAGGCTTCTAGGAGCTGAGTATCGGAATCTCAACGGTCTGATCGATCAGGATGGGTTCGGTGTCATTCTCGAGCAACTCGATATTCGAGAAGATCAGGTACGTTCCTACTTGGCGATACCTAACAACGCATCGAGGTCGACGAGTCTGGCATCTTCAGAAAGCATTCTGGTCGGAAACATTGTTGAAATGAGATTTTTTAACTCGAGTGCATCATCGCTGACCTAGATTGTAGGTGCTTCGAAGCCATGCTACTATTGCAACAGCCAAGTTGATCGAACAGTCACCAGAATCGGCACATTCGCTAATATCTCAATACGTGGTCCATCGAGTCAAAAAACCGACTACGGATGGCTTGATTCAGTCTTTCTCGGCCGCCGCGGCGACTTTCCCAATGGCTACAGAGCCAGCATCTAAATTATTCCTTTCTGATGGCTTCGCCGTCAACCTTTCCAAAATGGTTATCAAAAGAAAGTCGGGCCGACTTGAACAGGCCGCCCTCGAACTCCTGAGCGCTTCCTGCGTGGTTCGCACCTGTCGCGAAGCTATCAAAAAGTTCTGCTTCGACTGGATTGAGGAGATATCCGAGACGAGCCCTGATGCCGCAAGGGCAGGACAGGCGTCGGTGATTCTCGTCAAGATCAATGATGTTGCAGCAGAGGGTGAGAATCCTGTACCCTCTCACGAGAACCAGAAAACTCAAGATGAACTCGTGTCTAGGTTCAAACGAATGATTCTATTGCCAGACGAACTGGGGGAGAACAAGCAAGATTCAGTGGAGGGCTTGGCTTATTCATCCATCAGACCTCAGGTGAAGGAATTTCTGGCTAATGATGGTGAATTCTTGAAGAAACTGGTTTGCATCATGAGCGAGCAGAAAACAAGGGGAACATCTTTGTTTGGAGGGCTGACTATCTTCGCGAACCTCACCACATACTTGCCTGTATTGAGTGAGGAGCAGAAGAAGATATCAGAATTGAAGGCATATGCCAATGCTGGCAGACCTGCTCCTCCTGATGAGCTTGACGATGATGCGCATGTTACGTCTCGGTGTACAAAGGTTCTTGATGCTGGCGTCATTCCACTTTTCACATCTTTCACTTCTGGATCGAATCAGGTATGTCTCTCAGCGCCTCTCTCAATGCGGATGAATCAATCCCTAGCACTGTATCTTGTGCACCCTATATCGAGCCCTCGATTTTTCTGTCACTTCACATCTTGAAGATGGAGCTCGGCGATTTTCATTGAGGAATCAAAACATTCCCCTTGTACTTCATCCATTTGCATATCTAGGACTAGATCCTAACCATACAATCTAGCTATCATCCACGGCCCAAACAGCCCTACTCCGAATCCTCAACTCCCTCTCCAAAGAACAAAAACATCGCAGTAAAATGGCTCAACAGGGCGCCATAAAACTGCTCCAAGAGATCTACGACAGAACTACTGGGGCATCAACAACAACCTCTAATGTTCCAACCATCAACGAACCCTCCGACGAGATAGCAGCAAGAACAGCGGCACATACACTCTCCCGCATCCTCATCTCCGTAAACCCCTCCCATGTCTTCTCTTCCACACTCCCCGTCACCTCAGCCATCCGCGCCCTGATTAAGCTCCTCACCGATGACCCAAATGCCGAGCAACGAAATCTTCTTCCCACATTTGAATCACTCCTAGCATTGACGAATATAGCGAGTACAGACGACAACGCCCGAAACACCATCATCCGTCTCACCTGGGCCGAAATCGAAGACTTGGTTCTGTCAGAAAACCAGCTCGTCCAACGCGCCACGGTGGAACTAATATGTAACCTCTGCGCCTCCGTCACGGGGGTCGCCAAATTCATCGACGGAACATCAGCAGCAAAATATCGTCTCCATATCCTCCTCGCCCTTACCGACTCGCGGGATCTACAAACACGAATGGCATCAGGCGGCGCCATAAACATGATTGTCGAGTATGAACCCGGTGTTGAGGCTGTGCTGAACCAGGAAAAAGGGGTCAAGTATTTGTTGGATATGTGTAATGATAGTGATGAGGGGATGAAACACCGGGGTCTTGCTGCGTTACATTGTATGATTTTTTCGGAGGGGAGTACGGGGGAAAGGGCGATGGAGGCGATCAAAAAGGAGGGTGCGAAGGATATCGTTACTTCCTGTTTAAAGGGGACAAGGAGACCGGAGATTTTGCAGGCTGGCGTTGAGGTTTTAAAAGCGTTGATGTAGGATGATGGGTTAGTGTTTGGTGCGTAAAAATAATGGGATGGGGTGGCATTTGAGAAGATGATAAGTGATATTGTGACATCCTTACAATAAATATCCTTCTAGGGGAGGAATCATGACCCCTTTAAGACATGCGAATTGTAATATGCAGCGCTCCTCTATTCTCCCAAGTGCCAGGGTCATCTCTGGAACCAGTATCGCCAGAAATTTTCAACATTGATTCCGCGTTGGATGTGATGAACTGTTTTTAGCTATCGGCAGGCAGGCCATGGAAGGAGAAACAACATGTAAAAGCGCTTCGAATTCGTTTATTTATAGGAAGATGAAATCATGTCACCAAAAGCATAGGGTATCTCTGTACAGGGTAGAAAACATCAGCCTCAACAACATGCTTCGTGAATCATGCGTGCAAGCCCACAAGGAGCAAAACCAAAACCAAAACCGATCCCAATCTGCCACCATATTCTTCAAAGTCTCTCAATCCCTCTCCTCGGTCCGAACCGTCCACTATTATACTTCTTGATATCGAAACCAGCAGCCTGTAACCTTCTATGCTCATTCTTCTCCCTCTGCAATTTCTTCGTCTTATTCTCCCTGGGATTCATAGGCGAGACATCAAACCATGTAATCCACGACTTCGTGTCTTCGGATGGGGATTTTCTGATTCTACTTGGACTACCTTTCGATTCGTTTTGTGGTGAGAGACGGGCGCGTTTAGGGGTAGGTGCACGAGGCGTTGTGATATTTGAGGTAAAAGAGGAGGCTTGATCTGGCGTTGGCGTTGACAGGACGGTTGAGAAGGAAATGGCTGTTGTAGAGGAAGCCGCTGTTGGTTGTTGGTTGAATGCGAAGGTCTTTTGTCGTCGGCGGGGGGCGATGGGTGGTGGTTGTTGTGAGGGTGTGTCGAGATCCATGAGGATGCTGGATTCGTCCATATCTGTACCAGCATTTTTGAAAGAAAGACCGAGTACCTTCCCCGTCGGTGCTGCCATCTTACCATTCGCAGCATCAGGCGTTGAAAAGGGTGGCATAACAGTATTTCCAAAGGGATCCTCAACTCCTTCCATCCCATCTTCCTTAACAAATACACCCTCCTCCTTCTCCTTCTCACCGTTACCCACCCTCTTCTTTCCCCTAGCCTCTCTAGCCTTCACCCTCGCATCCTCCTCTTTCGAAGTCCCATCCCCCCTCTTCCTAGCCTCTTCAACAACCCCTCTCAAACTAACAGGAACAGCAGCATGCATCCTAGCCCAAAGCCTAGCCTTCCTCTCAAACTCCCCGAAATCTTCCTCCAACAACCGTCCTGCCTCACTATTCAGGGCGCTCGCCGCATTGGGAAAAACAAGCAAACAACTAATCGTAACAAGCACATCCCTAAGCGTGAGCGTCGACGTCCAGTCCCTCTTCAAGGTATCAACGCAGATGGCGCCTGTGGCAGGATCGACATTAGGATGGAAGATTTTGGTGCGGAAGAAGGCGGTGGGTGCAGATTGGGGGTAGGTTGGCGGCATTTTGAGGTCGAGGGCGAAGAGGCCGGAGGAGAAGGGTGTGCCTTCTGCGCCTGTAAGGAGAACGGAGAGGGTGGTTAGGTCGGAGAAGGAGTCTTCTTTTGAGGGGTCAAAGAGGTAGTTTGGTGGGAGGCCATCTCTATGTAGAGCACCGTGGTCTGCGGCTAGCCGGCGGAGAGATTTCGATGTCTGCGCATGTAATATTAGTGATAGATCTGGGCCAGCTTTCGCTTTACCGACCATTGATTGGTATATCTAACTATGCAGGGTTTATAGTGGTTGCGAGATTGAGTTTCGTAGGTATATCTAGTTGTGTAGAGTTGTGTTCATATGATGGGTGTGTTCCTGAATACCTCAGCGTGTTTTTGTTTGCGAGGTTGACACGACGATGCTGGAAACCACTTTAGCTTGATCGGGCCAACGCGATGATCTCGCGTTCACGCGACTTTTCACCCCTCCTGCATACCTGCACGCAAGAGGCAAGCCACAATTCGAGTCTGAGAATCCAGCTGTCTTTGATAAGCAGTCTTAGAAATCTGGATCGGTGTCCATAGAATTTTGAGACTCTTCGCATCAAGAATTACCGTAAACCCTTTCATATCATTTGAAACAAGAGCACTCGCAGTTGCTACCACTTACATCTCTTTGAAGTACTAGTAAAGGAGTAATCAGCTATTACTAGTATATTGCCTTCCCTGCTGTCCACGGGTTTGTAATTTTGGCTTTTTGGATTACTCTATCGAGTCTATAAACGTTGGCAGTACTAGCCATAAAGCATGACAAGTGCAAATCGTATGTTATCTGGAGTCGGTCACTGGGTACACAGCGTCCAAAGAAACAGGTTATTAGAGTACTAGTCTAGCTTTTGTGTTTCAAAGGAAATAATCGAAAACCTGCATGTTTGCTCCTCAATGCACATACAAGTAATATTCGCCCCAGTTGTTTAACTGGCGCAGCAATGACAAAGGCCGTCCGCTATGCAAAGGAAGCTTCCATCCGCCTGCTAGTGACATGTTCAGAGAAGTGAAATCGAAAAGCAATGTAAACACGCGCCCCTCCGCCAATAATGCCCACCATAGTTCCCCGTCCTTACTTCACAGTACATTTCCCTCTGAAAATGCTGCGTTCAGCCTCCCGAGAAAAACCAGTTCCCAAATTCAAAGCGAACAGATCATGAGCAAGGTGATGGAAACAGTGACCGCCATCAAGACCGCCGTGAGCCAGTGGGACTCTCTACGGGTGTTCTTGCGAATCGAAAAAAGCACATAGTCCATGGCTACCGTCCAGCACAACTCCCAGACTCCAGAAATGACCTTCATGAGCAGAGACACAAGAAATAACGCGACGGATAAATGCCGTGCGTGTGGAAGTTTTCGAGGATAGTGGTATCGAGGAGGATGCATGAAGCTGCCAATATGTCGAGGATGGCTAGAATCCGTAGCCCAGGCAGACGCCCCTTATGAACTATGATTGATGTCTATGCATATCAGAATGATAAATGGGGAAAGAGCCATGAATTGCTCTAGGAGAGTTGCCTGTCCAAGTCTGGGCTGACGAATTGCTTTGTTCGTTTCCTGTTGTTCAATGGCATTGCACCATTGCGCCAGACACGCTGGAGTTCATCGAATGCAAACCGATCGGGATCCGTCGATTCGTCCATGACGAGATCAACAAAGCCCTTGGCAACCTCGAGACGAACAGGATGTTCCTTGTGTTTGAGAGCCTCGCTGTAGAACATGACAAGATCCTTTCGTCCATTGAAGTTGCCCTGTTGAAGATCGTCAAGAGCAAGCTGTCGAAACTCGCTATACATCTTGAAGTTGAAGTTGCGGATGAGGAAATGGGACCAGAATTGGTAGAGGACTTGCATTTCGTGTGGGCAGTGTGCGGAGTCAGCTGCGCGACGAGCCTCAAGTGCCCTCTCACGTTGGACGAGGTAGAGTTCTGACTGAGAGCCTGGTGCTAACTCAGTACTGGGAGAGGCCTTGTCCTTCAGCCAAAAGATGCCATAGTTTGGTTCACTGGTTGGGGCCTCCACTGATGATCCGTTGCTGGTGACTCGTCCATTGCGATTGCGAAAGGCAGCCACACGATCGATGGGAGCTTGCGATCCTCTTGTGCTAGATTCGGTGTCAGTGAGCGAACATTCAAAGCGGATATCCTGACTAACTTACTCGTTTGCAGCTGAAGGAATGGTGGGAATTCCTAAATCATCTGCGACACTGCTGCCGTCGAGAGAGCCATTCGAGAACGATCGTTGGGGACCGGGTGGCGGTGCTGCAGCATTGCCCACTTGACCCCGGACGATCAAGCGGAGGTTTGGCACTTCAGCATCGGGATATGAGTCCCCCTCGTGCTCAGCAGTGCCATTAGTCAGACCATTTTGCGACGCTGATGATGAAGCAAGCTGTGAGGTAGGTGGTTGGACCATGGGAGCGGCTTCATTCGCGGCACTTGTCGGTGATGTCTGGAAATTGTGATTGTCGTTGATGGCACCTGAGCTGAAACCGCCGTACGCAGCAGCGAAACCGTTCAATGACTGGTAAGGAATTGGAGTTGCAGTCATTGGCCCAATTGAAGGGTTTGACTGTGGTAACGATGGGTGACGCATCTGCTGCTCCCTGGGTTGGTGAGTCTGTAACTGCGGCGTTGCAGGCGGAGGTGTTATCAGAGATTCTGGCCCATCATTCTGTGCACTAGGTTCACGCTGATCCATGGTGTATACAAACTTTTCCCAACCTTCTCGCAATCTGAGTCGATCCTTCCCATCGGGACCAAGACGATGTTCAATGTTTGGAGACTGCTGGCAAACGTATTTGATTAATTCGAGGTCGTTGGTCAAGGACCTCAAGCGCTTAAAGTTGGCAATGACGCTGAGTAGAATGAAGCCCTGAGAATCCATGTTGCGGCGCAGGAATACATCTCCGAAAATGTTTTCGACTGAGAAATAAAACTCCCTTGCCGTTGTTAGTGAGCGTCACAAAAGTAGTTCAGTGATCTTACAATTGATGAGCAACCGAGGAGAGCAAGGTCATTGGATCGGCGTACGGCTGTTGTGGGAAAGACGTCGCGCTCATTGCCATCATGTTGTTGTAGTCGTACATGCCAGTTTGCCCGACGAAAGTGTTGAGCAGAGGTGATCCATTGGTACCATATCCATTGGGATATGATCGATAGGGATCAGGGATGGAATGATTGCGGTTGGTTCCGCGAAATTGACGGGAGTGCGTTGGCTGGTGACCAAAAAAGGGTTCCTGTTGATAACCCGTGGGCGATCGGGGTGAGTACGCTGTATTTCCCTGCATATGACCGTTCGTGTATCCAGACTGGCTATAAGCATGAGCACCATTACCTCGGCTTCCTCCACGGCTTCCGCCACGGCCACCACGATGGCCACCCTCAGATCGATCTCTGCCCGAGAAGGAACCATAGTTACCACTCTTACGATCGGAGGGAAATCGCGCCCCGGTCGCTGGGTCAATGGGTGGACTGTATTTTCGATCACCATTTTCTACAGAATTATTAGTCATTTTAGCACGACCTCGCTTTTGGTGGGTAATACCAGGTAGCGCATTGCTGATTGATGCTCTCCTGCTGGCAACAATGGACTCAATCTCCTTTCCGCCTGTCTCGCCTTCCTTCAGCTTCTCTCCGTTTGTGGTTGGAACGTCACTTCGCCGAGTGGTCTTTGGACGTGTTGAGTTGCCGTTGCGGTGTTCTTGCGATACTCCATTAGTCTTCGGATTCTCCTCAGCCTTGTGCGCCCGTGACTCGGCAGGAACATTTCCATCGACCGGCCGCACTTCTTTGAGAGTTCGTTGAGGAAGATCGCGTTTGGCCGCGGTCTCTTTACTTCCCTTCAAGGGGGATGTACTCCTGGGAGAATTTTCTGGGCGGCCATGGCCGGCAGGTTCTCCAGTTGACGTAGTGGGCTGTGAGGTAGCACCGGCCTTGTCACCAGGTGCACCAGATTGCCGACCGTTGGACTCCCGTCCTCCGCGACTGCCTCCACGACCACCTCTTCTAGAAGTCGAAGGAAGGGGAGTATTGAATACCACAGTGGGGATGAAGTCGACTTTCGCCCAAGCGTTCTTGCCTTTTGGCGGTGCTGGGGCTGCTTCAGCTTGCAAATTTTGAGACTTCTCCGTCTTATCTTGAACACGCTCTGCAACGGTGTCCGGGGTGGGCCAGGATTCCTGGTCCATGGGTGGCGAGGTGATCTGTACAGCTTGGGAGTCCACAGTGCTCTTACCAGCAATCTTTGTGCCTGTGCGTGGTTCGCGACGCTGGTTTAATCGAACATCTCCCTCTTTCCGCAGATCTGCGGTGGTGCGCGTGCTGTCGCTGTTCGTCGTGATTACACTGATAGACTTGTTGCGCTCGGACTTGAGAGTATCCACGTTGCTCGTCACTAGGGCCGGTGCTTCTTTGCTAGACTCGAAGAGCGCTGGAGACGGGCGTGCTAGCATTGGAGCCGATTTTGGCACCACAGGCATGATTTTCCATGGATTGCGAGTCGGCAAAGGAGCCTCGTGAAGAGGCAATGCTGGCTGAGACCATGTCTCCGGCTCCTCGCTCTTGTCAGACTTCTTGCCTCGACCTTTTCCTCTGCCTTTACTTGCGGCCCGATCTGAAGAAACCTGTCTCGTTTCCGGTACATTCGATCCTTGGGACTTGTTCTCCCAGGCTGCATCTAGAGAACTGACCGGTACCGAGACCGCATCCTCTTCACGAGCCAAAGTTGAAGTAGACGCAGATCCAAAGTCTGGTGAAGGCGGGCTTACGGCACCATTGGACTGGGAACGAGCAGCGCGTATCACTGGTGAAGTAGATTTGGGGCTCTGTTGGGGGTCTACCACTGTCGTTGCCGAGCTGTGGCTCTCCTTCCCCTTCTCCTTCTCCTTCGTGCTGGTTTCAACATCATCGGCCCAACTTGATCCAGGTGCCAACTCAGATTTCAGGCCCTGTGGGACGGAGTTCTCTTTGGGAGGTGTGATAGGCGTGATAGGCGTGATAGCTCCGGATGCAGCTCTACTCGATTGGGCGGAAACATGTGAAGATGTGATGCCTTTTGCGGCTTGCGCATACGAAAAAGGGACAGCTGGCGCAGCGCTGTCGCTCACCAAGGGCTTTTGATTCGAGGCCATTGCTATGTTGTATGTGTATAGGACGGTGGGAGAAGCCGAGCTAGAGTGAGAAACAGAAAGCGATGATCACTTTTGTGCGGCGAACAACAGACACAGGGACTGAAGTTCGAGACTGATCTATGGAGAGGTGGAGTTGCGCCCTCTCCGCACCACCTCTTCAGTCGCGAAGGCGACGTAGGGGCTCAATGCTCAGCAGAGTGTTGTTCTGTCCGTGGGTTGAAGCTTCGGTTTTGTGAGGTCCGGTGGCCAGACGGCAAAGCGAGTGGCCAAAAGATTTGCAGGTGTTAATCCTGTTTGATTGATGCTATGAGCTGTGTTGTGGGCTTGTTACGACAAGTCGGGAGAAAAAGATGACAAAAAGTCCCGGGTTGGTGAGCGGGTTGGGGGCGAAGGGCGGCGAGAGCGGCGAGAGGGAAACTAGAGGTGTGGTCTTGTCAGTCCAGGTCGTATCTACAATAGTTCTGAAAAGGTGAAATTGAAGTGTGGGTGAATGAGGGAAGTGAGAAGAAGGGTCGAAGTCCACGGTGAGGCAGTAACACGCGCACGGTACCGTCGACTACGGCAGCGGGTGTTGGGGCGAGGTAGTGGTGGCAGCACAGGCAAGGAGTTGAGGGAATGCCTGTGAATTCTGTATAATTGGAGAAGAGTGTGGGATTTGAGAGAAAATGAGTGCTTGTGAGTTGAGTGACCTCTCAGCGTCGCACTTCTGCCTACGTCGAAGGTCCGAGTATGGCACTGAGGGCAATGAGCGCAGTAAGGACGTACCTAAGAACGCAACGTATGCTGGAGCCGCGTAGACGAAGTCCTAACTCGAAGGTGCCGTGAGCCCACGGGCGAGTTTGTTCAGGTTGGTGGGTAGATTGGCTAGCAAGGAAGCCCGACTTTCCTTCACACACGACGACAGAGCGGGCGATGGACACACGAAGCTTTGATCGGGCGGCAGCGAGGAATTGAGAGAACTGCCAGTGGATTGAGGGGCACTGGAGGGCGAGGAATTTTGGAGGGGTTGATATGTGGTTTGGGTTGGTGTGTTCGGTGCAGACGGGGGAGATTCTGAAAAATTAAGATTCAGCACTTGGGTCAAAAAGACTTCCTTGGCCCTACTCGCACTAGATTGCGGACGACGGGGACAGCCATCAGCTACAAGACATCGACTACCGGTACAACTACTACCTCCGTGGTAACCCTGGATTATGCCCTCCCTACTCCCTACTCCATTCGAACCACTATCTAATATTAGACAGTTCGCCCTACTGTATACACTCTCCCCCATGCAGATTTACGCAGTCCATGGCTGCGCGCCCACCACACAACTGCAGTAGCAGCGCCATCACCTCCACCCTATTTCCATGAGCCTGCCTGGGCGCCGTCCCTCCGCTGTTCCATTCTTTCCGAGGGAAGCTTGGGGCTCCTACTTCGTACTATTTCTAGTACACAGCTGTCTAGTACACGGCTGTCTAGCCTCGCACCTCCATGCATTCATCTTCACACGCCGTTCCTGGCCCGAATGCTATTCATGGAAGAGCCGAAATGTCTTCGCACGTGAAGCTTCGTTTCATGTACACTCTACCAGTCAAGCTTCATTCCCGTCAACATATAGAGCCTTTCATTTGCCTACTATGCCAGACTTTCTTTCACTCGTTCCCACCAGCCCGGGCACGAGTCTGTGCCCACTTCATCCGATTCGGAGAAGCGAGACTGCGAGCTTGTTCTATTTTACCAATCATCGTACTCTGCTTCTTCCAACTCGGTAATCGCTACGGATCTCGTCTTCCTCTCCCTGTGATCGATTGCAAGGTTACATTCGTTTAGACCTTGTTAGTTCTACCAAGTCAACTTTTTGCATATATTCTGGTGTATTCTCAGCCCACACGTTTCAAGTCTCAATGCAACGTCGGAAAACTAAGTCCACGGTTGGTACATTTTTTTTTTGGGAACTCTTCTAATTTCGTCCAGACGTTTCAAAGACGCCAATGCTATGCCCGCAAAATGCTGCTTCATGATTAAATGCGGATGTCCAGCATTTCCCAACCGTGATCTCCGTTTCTGCGCTACTCCAGTCCGAGCTTCCATCTTCTCAGAATTTTGTTGGATAGAAAATGTTCGCGTGTTGGCTGCTGTCGATAAACCATCTTTCTCTGCCATATCTGCTCTCTCCTAATTCATCACTTCCACAAGATCTTGCGGCAATTCTTGCTGTTGCACAAACACGGAATCGGCGGATCCTTCTGACTGTTGCTTGGCGGTTCTTCGTCCTCCAGCTCACCGGATGAAGCGAGATAATCGAACGTGAGCTCTTCTCCAGGCTTAATAGGCCTCAACGCAAAAAATGCGAGGTCGTACTGGTACAGGTTGTTCTTGTCCTTGCATACAGCGTATACAGCACAATTTGGGTCGCAGGAGTGGTTAATAAACCGGGATGGGCCTCCTACGAACTCGCCATCGATCTCGTAAGGGTCTTCGTTAAGATCATCTTTGAACTTGTCAAGGGTAAAAAGATAAGAATCCTTTCCTTTAGCTGCGTTATTACTTCTCTTATCCGCTTCCTCTCCAGTAATAACTTCGCCCAGATAGGTATCGACGAATTGTCCAGCTGCCAATGCTTCTGTACAGCGCAGACCTATAGGTATTAGTTACAAACTATGCTTATAAGATGCCTGTCAACATACCCCATCCACGATTCGTTGTACGAAAGATTTCAAGCCCGACTTGCCTGCCATTCTGTACCACTCTCGTCTTGCACGCATGTCCAAGTTCACCTAGCTGTACATTTGCACAGCCGCAATTGTCGTTACATTCGAATATGGCAAATTCGGATTCAAGATAGAAGGTAACGAGATGGCCAGTCTCCTTAGAGTAAGGGAATCGCTTTGGGAGGCCCATAGTAGTGTCCTGTCTTAATTGGGCCCGCGCGTATTGCTTTTTCTGTTGGTCGTCAAGCTTATGCTCGTCAACACGGGCGAACTCTAGGCATTCGCATCGCTTCGTGTACTCGCAGCCGCAGAATCCACCCATGTTGGGACGACAAGACTGACAGCCTTCCATGGCCTCAGGTACCGGGGGCTCGATGCCACATCCGTATTCATAATCGTTGACGAATTTGAAGGATAGTAATGGGGTTGACATATCGCGTGTATTTACGAGATTGACGGGCTTCTGACCCCTAATCTTCTCTAGACCACGAACAAACTCATTCCGAATCTTTTCGTCTGCTGCTTTAGTATTCTTGCGTAACTTGAATGCTCGATCACTCAGGACTTTCGAAGGAAAGATTGTTGTATTGTATGGCTGAAGAGAGGACAGCTTCATCTTAATCACACCACCCTTGACTTCAAGTGTGCAATTGTACGTATCGGACTCATCCTCTTCAGTTGACGTCCGGGATGAGTTGTCGGATCGAGCACTGAATACAGAGGGCGATCGAGATTTTTCTGAGAGGCGGTCGAATGGTGATAGTTGGCGTATATTATGTAGACGTCCATCTTCCGGGCGCTTCCTTTTTCTCGAGCTCGAAGAATCGCTATTGGAAGATGTTAGCTATGTGTAAAGTAAGACTTGATCATTTAATTTACCGTGAAAGTGAACGTGAAAGTAAATGAGGCCGAGGCTGATGCTGTCTCTCAGGCTGGCTTCTCAGTTCTTCAATATATCGTTGCACGTGCTTGAGGCAAGAACCAGTTGACGTGTTGCCGAAGTCAGAGCCATCTACGCCAGCGAGCTCGTGTAATTTATGCCAACTGTAAGGTGTACGATTCGGTGGCGCCTTCGACTTCCAATGAACAAGGTACTCTTCAGCCTAACCTTAATTAGTAGGTCTGGGCCGGGTTATATATACGTGTAGGACAACAAACATTGTCCTTTATTCTTAGACAAACGACGCCGATAATCTGTAAAATGTTAAAATAATAATTAGAGGCGCGGTAAGGTTTGTATTTACCTCTTCCTCGTGCACGTATGCCTGCCCGAATCGTCGGGAAGGTATGTCCACCATAGCTGCAAGTGACCCCATGTAGACGCGTTGAATCGGTCCTTTCAATCTGAAAACATAATGTTAACGCGTTGATCATGTTGGAATAACTTTTAAAAGTAGTTCCTACTACTTTCGAGCGCGTTGAGAGTGATATAAAGGGGTATTTCGATAGGAGGAAGGGCAGGGATCGTTGGAGTCTTAAAGAAGAAGACCGATCCAAGGTAAGTATCTTAAATACCGCTTGAAAGCTCGGGAAACAATCCTAACAGTATTTCTAACTTACGGCAGGTAGTTTTTATATTGGTAAAGACTGCTGGCGGCGGTATAGAGAGGGTATAAAGAGGTAGATAGAGGGTAGAGGTAGAGTTTTAGCGGCGTAGAAGTTAAGCGAAATAATATTTACGCCTTAAATCCGTACTAAGTACCGCTTAATAAGCAGAGTTATTAGAATTTCGAATACAGCTTTAAGAAAACCTTCTATTTAAACTCTATACTAAGACTACCTTTGTATAGAGCTTAAATCTTCTACAGGAGAAAATAATTGGTACCTCTAGGTCTTAGTGAGTACCCCCTAATTGCGCCTCTAGAACGGGGAGTATACCCACGAAAACGCCCCCAATCTCTCGTGATTTCAGGCCGTCTAGTCTGCCCAAATTTAGCTTCAACCATAATACTACCTGAGAGACCCAACTACTCAACGCCAGTTACCTTCACAATCGACTACAGACAGCGAACCTGATTCCGGCGCATAAAACCCAGGAACTAGAAGAGAGCGCCGGGTAACTATTACAGCACTGTCTTCACCACTCTCCTTATCGATAAGGCTAAGAAAAAGTTCAGCGCAACAAGCCTCTAACCTACGATCCAAACCTAAACTTCACCAATCTTTGAAATGGCCGAAACAACGCTAAATCAGGGGAACGAGTCCTTTATGAAACAGCTGGCAGCAAATGGTATGCGAACTCCCCAAAAACTCTGTCACCTACTTCCTGAACCCGACATATGCGCCCAACTTCGTCAAGCCTATCTGGATCGAACTGACTTCTTCCCCTCCCAGAGAAACGTGTCCGAGACAAAGCTGTTGAATCCCTCCGCTCCTACCTCCGTCACCGAACCTCAATATCTGAATTAGAACTTCTCAAGTTATGGAAAGGCCTATACTACTGCATGTGGATGTCCGATAAACCACGGAATCAACAACAACTGGCGCGAGATCTGGCGAGCTTGGTTAATGATCTACCTAAAAAGGTGGTTGTGCCGTTCTTGGATGCGTTCTGGAGGACTATGAGTAGGGAATGGGGAGGCATCGATGTGCTTAGGTACGCTCTCTTATCACCGGAGGATACCAATTCTTTTCGCTTCGCCTCTGCGCTTCGCGGACACTTTCACATTCTAGCTACTCGCAAACGGTGATCAACATCGAAAGACTTCTGGCAGAGCTTATGTCGAGAGTTGTCAGCAAGTCATCGATGTTGATATGAATTCGAGATAAATCGAAACCAAAGGAACCTTCGGTTTCCAGAAATCTCGGGTGGAACTGCCCAGAAGACATCGTGTGCCGTGACGAGGGGTTTATATTGGAATTATAATGCTAATAAGCTACAGAATGGATAAGTTCCTCTACCTCGTCCGCCAATACCTCAACGCCTCCTTTTCCTTCTTCGCAAAGAGCGGCTGGAAAGATACCAAACGCCTCGACGAATACATGACTGTGCTCTCAACCACGCCCTTAAACCCAACCGAGAAGAGGATTCCAAATGGCATAAGGTTTCATGTCATTGATATTTACGTTGATGAATTGGAGAAGGTTGACGAGGAGACGGACGCGGATATGCCCGTAGAGACGCTCTTGGAGCCGTTGAGGACAGTGGTAAGGGAGAGTCCGACGAAAATTGTTAGGAATAAGGTCAAGGAGGCGCTGGAGGATGATAGGGTGAAGGCTTGGTTAGGAGAGGAGACGACTGAGGCGGAGGAGAAGGAAGAGGTAGATGATGAGTGGGGTGGGATAGACGAATGATCTATAGCATGTTTCTGTGTACTTGATACCCAATGTCATTGTATTTCCTCCAAGTTCGACAGACTTCGGGTCAAGAGAGAGAGTAGCATCTACTCAGGTTGGGTTGTCAAGATCCCCTCGTAAATTCAGATCGATGTCGATATTTTCCCGCCAATTTGATAATCGATGATGGGTTCCCGCGCTACAGAAAAGGGACCTTGCGAAGGTCACCCTCTTTGCACCAAATACAACAGACTTTAGGTCGGGAAAGTGGTCTTCCTTCATACCTCCTCGATTTTGAGTTCCCCAAAATTCAATCCATCATGATATCAACTTTCATGCCTAGTTTAAATCCTCATGAAGCAAAACCCCAATCCAACCCACCTCCAACCTCGACCTACACAGGCCAAGCAGGATCCGCCTTTCTCCTAAAACAAGCGACATACTTCGTCCCTCCATTCCGTCCAACTTTCTTCCCCTCCTCCGTCTCCCCGTTCATAACCTCCACACATTCATCTCTTGCCTCTTCTTCCTCACTTAACCTCTCAAATGACTTACACCCACTGAAATGCTCTACCATCCACTCATGCAAATCCTTCACATCAGTGATACTGTACACAACCCCTCCTTCCCTCAGAACAAAGGCGTACTCGCTCGCTAGTGTTGCTGATACGATTCGGGCCTTGTGTTTCCGTGCTTTGAAATGCGGGTCTGGGAAACAAAGGAAGATTTTGCCGAGTTGGGCTTTATGGAAGAAGTTGGGGAGGAATTTCATTGTGTTTGCGCGGACGCAGGCAAGATTTTGGTAGAGACCTGGGTTTCCATTTTCCAGCTTTGGGGCCCCGGGAGCTGCTGGTGTTTTGGAGACTGCTTGGTGGCGGAGGGCGCGGATTTTTTCTTGGACGAATTCGGTTACTGAGGTGCGAAGTTCCATTCCTATGTCGAGGATATATCAATTTATGGAGATCTTCGAGGGGAAAGTGACAAGGGAGAGAAAAGAGGGGAAATCTACCCAAAATCAACGTCTCAGGATATCGTGGCGACAGAGCAAAAAGTAGACCACCATATCCACATCCAATGTCTGCAATCTCGACATTTTTATGTTGGCCAGTGAAGGCTGGGTAGTACTCCGACCAGTCCATTGCATCGGGACATTCTGGACTATGTGTTCATCAGTTTCAATCGTTCCATTGAAGGTTGAGAATTTTCAAGCTCTCACTATGTCAAAGAGTGATCTGAGAATGGATTCGCGTGAGCTCGTTGACGGTAAAATTTCTTTTGTGGAAGAGCGGCGCTGGAACTCTCTTTATTCTTTTCATTCAGGTTGGCACGGTATTCATCGCGTTTTACCTCGCGTTTGGCCTTTTTCTTGGGTGGTGGTTTTGTTGCCGACATTTTATTTTTGGTGGTGGTGATGTAGAAACAATTTGCGGGTTTACGATGTTGGGGGCGTTGGGGGCGTTGGGGGCGTTGGGGGCGTTGACTTGAGGGAGTAATGGTTGACCGAAGGTAGACTCAAGAAGACGGCACTATTTCATTTAGTGACTCGGATGGGGAAGTTGGGTCTAATAAGATGGAGGAGATGTCGATATGCGTGGAACGACTCATGAAGTTGGTGTTCGCAGGCTACACAGATTCAGACGTCTGTCACTTCACAGGGGGAAGAGGTGGATTGGTGAGAACACACAATTTCTCGATACCTTGGCACGCTGAACAACCCTTCATGTTCTCTACTTCTAGCGAGTGTCCCTCTTGTTTGGTCTATCACGATCAGGCCTGAATGTTGGTATGAATCTTCGAGGACTACTAACAACATTTGCCACCATCAACTGAACGCTTTCGACACAGATCGCACGCTCTCCAGGTTCAACTGGTTCTTCAGTCTCCTCACAGCAGCCGTGGTTCCTCAGTCTCCTCACAGCAGCCGTGGTTCCTCGGTCTCCTCACAGCAGCCGTGGTTCCTCGGTCTCCTCACAGCAGCCGTGTTCCTCGGTCTCCTCACAGCAGCCGTATTTCGTGGTAGGTACAAGCTCACTTATCCAACAACCAACTCCACCAGCAACACCCGTCATGAAGTGGAAGACAATAAATACACAGAATCGCTACAAGGTACTCAAAGGGTTATTTATATGCGCCGCATCGCTTGCATCATTGTTCGCCACGGATCATTCAATCATCATTCATCGAAATTCAATGGCGCTTTCGCACCCATGATCGTTGACATGTTTCAGCTCAAGTTGCTGATATCTTCTAGAGAGTCAATAAAACCTTCTGATTACAACTGATCTGTGCTAACTCACTTTTCACTCTTCGCATGGAAGTAAATCCCACTGACGCTGCCGGACACCTGGTTGAAGCAGATGTAGTAAAAGCCTTCAAAACTCGCCCCGGATATGGTGCGGACTCGGTGGTCGGGTACCAAGAAATACTCTTTCCATCGCATGAATATGTTTTCTCGTTGCGCATAGTTCTTGTAGCTGAAATTGGATACCCGCGCCTGGCTCGCCAGCGGTTTCCAGGCAGGGAATCTGCCCCAGTGCTGCATGTCGGTTTTCTCAGAAGAACCCCACTCCTCATGCCGGGTCTCGAAAGTGTATTTGGTGCCGATGATCTCGCCCTCGAAGTATGTGGTGAGAGTTGGGTGATCCTCGGTTAGTCCTTGGATGCGCAAATAGCCGCATATAAACGACTCTTTCATATCGACATGTTGTATCTGCACCTCGACATCGTAGATCTGGCGGTCAGATTGCTGCGAGCCTACGAACCGAGATCCGGGTTTGAGGAAGGATGACGTCGAATTGGGCAAGTATCGCGTTTTAGGGTATGGCGACCGCAGGCTGCTCGAAAGGAAGGGCGCCGGATGTACTTGTTGTGGAGAAACGGCCGTGTTTGTGTTACTCTGTGAGAGTCTCGAATCGGCATCGGTTGGTTCTTCCTGAGTGCTCACTGGACTTAAAATGTCTCGTGCCGCCGGACCATCCACATCACTCTTCACCAACTTCGGGTCGGCCAACGACAACCGCACATCCTGCTCCTCAGGCGGAGGCGTGGGTTGTTGTGTGGGCGCATTTGACTCAACGGCATCCGAGTCGCCGGTTGATGGGCGAATTGCTTCTTCCAAATCCAGACATCGTTGGCGGAGTTCAGCAGTGTGAGAAGCAAGCAAGCCGAAGGATTCGGGTCTGGTAGGCATGGCAAATGCTGGACATAAGATATTGTACGGAGAAGGAAAGGAAAGGAACAGACAAAGTGATATAGTGAGAGAAGGGTAGAAATATCTAGAGGCAGTATTTACAATAGATCGACCGCATTATGCCCGTGTGAAGTTGAAGTCCCTTCGAGATGCACCTCAAGGTTCCTGGCCCTTGCCCCGTGATTGGGAATCGCCACAATTCCCCAGCTCGAGCCTCTGAACCGCTGATCCCGCCGTTTGGCGCAGGAAGCGATATATACTTTTGTGAATTTTGCATCCGACCGCATTTTCGACAATTGCTGGGTCTAGCGACTGTAGGCTGTAGCTCTTCTTTCCTCGATTCCTACGCCATTCCAAAACACAATGGGGAAGTCGAGGCCGCCGGAGAAGTCAAAATTGAACAAGAAGAAAAAGTCAGTCATGAACGGCAGTTCCAAATCACCAGCACAACTTCTTGTTGACGCTGTCGAGCAACTTCAGACCTCTAATCCACAGGGCGCTCTCAAGCTAGCAACCACCGCTCTCAAATCACTGCGAACAAAATCAGACAAGACCGAACAATTACCCGCGCTGTCCGTCCTGGGAGAAATATGCATCGAGCTCGGAGACATCTCTACCGCTGTTGCCTTCTTCACTCAGGCAGCCGAGATTGACGCAGATGGAGAGGTCCCGGAAGAAAGAGGAGGAGGCCCTGAGAAATTCTTTTGGCTCGCCCAATTGAGCGAAGAAGGTGGCAGGGACAGCGTGGAGTGGTATCAAAAAGGCGCCGACGTGCTGCGCAAGCAGATTGCTGCTCTAGCAGCTGAGGAAAACAACGAAGAGGCGGAAGCCCTGCTGGATGAGCAGAGAGTGAAGCTGGCAAGCGCATTGTGCTCTGTCGCTGAGATCTGGATGACAGACCTGTCTTGGGACGACAACGAAGCGGAAACGGAATGCAATAAGGCAATGGAAGAAGCATTGTGCGTTGCTCCAGACCGACCAGAAACATTACAGACAGTTGCTTCAGTACGGATATCACAATCAAAGCTCGACGAAGCCAGGGAGCACCTCAGGAATAGCTTGGCCCTATGGAGAGACCTCGACCCTGAAGACACACAGGTTCCCGACTTTCCAACACGAATCAGTTTGTCACGACTGTTGATGGAGGCGGAAATGGAAGAAGAGGCAAATGAGGTTCTCGAGCGCCTCGTAGCTGAGGACGACGAGAGTGTTGAGGCATGGTATCTTGGTGGATGGTGCCTATATCTGATCGCCCAGCGGCAACAAAAGCTGGCGAGTGAGACTATGAAAGACTCTGACGAATCTGGCGTGTCTAGCGAATCTGGCGAAGATGTCCAGGAAATACTGCGAAGATCACGGAAATGGCTGCAGCGGTGTCTCCGGCTGTGCAAAACCCTCGACTATGAAGATGAGCGATTACGAGAGCATGCATTGGAGCTAGTGAAGCAGTTGAATGAGGCTCTGGGCGACGAAGATGTCGATAACGACTCGGAAGATGATTATGAAGGCGACGGCAGTGAGGACGAGGACGAGGACGCAGAGATGGAAGGGACTTGAAAGATCTGCAAAGTGGAACAAGATCATGTACGGACTGTGACACGATGAATATGAGGCACAAATGCTGTTGGTCAACCGCGACGCGAGGACGAAGATCTCAGGCCTGTAAGTTCCGGGCTGGATGACTGGACCAGAAGCCGATGACGACGGTCTTCGTAGCGGACCTGTCAAGATAGTATGCAAGACATATTCGATTTGGTTAAATGAGGATGGTGGTAGTCGGTCAATAGCTCTGGACTTCTGGACTTCGACACGGGAATGATCAGCCAGGAATCTCGATGCACCACATTATTGGACTCCAATCGATCTTCGTTGTGGTACCTGTGAGCCTGACCTCATGTTGTGACCCGGATGATGGTCTGAGCAGGAGAGTCAGGTAGCCTGTGTCGTACGACCACCAATTATGAACTCTGCGGAGTGCGGAGGTGGGAATGCTCTGGACCTGAAATGCTGGGCACGATCTTCCCATGGATCAATACAAAAGCAAGTAATTATTCGATAAGTCGCCTTATGGATGGGTCATTATTCGCGAGGAAATGGAAATAAATCCTAGTCATCCTTTTCACACAATTGCACCTCTCACGAGCTCTATCATCGCACTGAAGCGATTTCCAATGGCTGTAATATCGCACGCATGATCTGGTACTTGCTCTGGCCGTTCCGAGGGTGAGTTCTTTCATTTATAAGCGGATTTCCCAGCTCGGAGTTGGCTGCGGTCCATATTCGGTCATACAGAGCGATCCTCTGGCAACTTGAATTGCTTCCATATATCGTACTCGTGCTAACACCCACACCAAAAAGTACGACGGAACCACCCAGACTCGCCCCAGAGCATCCTATTCGACGAGCCTTCTATCAATACGGTGTCGCCGCCGCGCGCCATTGGCTTCTATTTATCCTAGGCTCCGTCGCAACCGCGGTCGTGCTCTGCTATCCAGTCTTCTTTCTCTACAACAATCCCACAACCGGCTCCTCGAAGCTCCCGTATCATGTCTGGACCTCTGCCAGACTCTATGATGGTCATCCAAACACTGTTCCCGACTTGGAAGTGAGACAAATATGGGTACATGGATCCTACAACAAAGCTTTTGAGAAGCCAGTACTACAAGAGGCGCTCAGCATACAAGATACTTTAGTTGGGAGCACACATGGTTTCGAAGAAGAGGCAGCGTCAGAAGATGGCAGAACTCGCATGGAGCACGGAAACACATGTCAAGGAGACATTGCGACACATCACCCATCGTTAGGACTGCATTCACCTTTGATGTTCTGGAACTGCTCCTTCGAGGCTTTGCAAGCCGATACTGACGTCGTTGATACCATTAACTCGCAAGTCACCAGAAAGTCATACCTCAACCTGACCTTGCGCCCGGCCAGCGTCTTTGCAAGCAAATCCTTCGCTGATGGTAGAGTGATTGGGGCCGACGCACTGGTGATCACCGTGTTTGATCGAGTGACAGAAACCACAAATCGACAATGGGACGACCGATTGAGCTCGCTGGCGCGAGATGCTCCTCATCGATGGGACCTTTACCCTCGCGGCGGCCACTTTGCACAAGGCCAATTGTACGAGTTCCAACAGAAGCCGTTGAGCACAAACGATGAGCTGGCTTTACTTGGGTCGTATGCTTCCATGCTGGGCTATGTCGCATGGAACTTGAGCGGTTTGCGAGCAGTCAAGAGCTGGACGGGACTGCTCATCACTCTCATATCCCAGGCAAGTCAACTTTTATCGTCACGGTGCTGCCATCGATTCGAATCCGTTCTCCTACCTAACTTGAGAACCACTGATCTCGTTCAGTGGCGGCCCCTCCATTCAAGATCAGTGTTGACAAACTTTTGACAAACTTTTGGCAACTGCATCCTGAAAGTTGCCAGATAGTTATGGACATCATTCTTGACTTCCATATTTCAATTATTTCACAGTTACCTGTTGTTGCGAGAATCCCCGATAAAGGCCTGGCGTAGCATCCTTAAACATTCACTAATTTTAAGTCAAGATGTTGATCTCCATCATTGCAAGCTTCTCCATTTGCGGTTTCCTTCAAATTGACCTGGCGCGAGTTCCGGATTACTACTATCCATTCATTGTCTGGGTGATAGGACTGGAGAATATGTTAGTGGCACATAGGTCACAATCACCGTACGAATACATCTGACCTTTTGTATACAGGTTTCGTCTCGTTAACTCTGTGCTCATTCAGCCACCGGAACAGCAGACTATACATCGGGTGGCTACAGCCCTTGCTGAAGTGTCCACCAAATTCCTAGCAGCCACGACGCAAATGCTAGTGTTGTTATGGATAATCTCTAAGAAGTCTTCAGAATTGTCCGCGTTCTGCACTTTTGCGGCCATTGCTCTGTTCTTCGATTTCTTCTTTCATCTCACCTTTTTCCTTCCCGTGGTCAGTGTGGACGTTCGAAGGATGGAGCTTTCCGATTCGCTCGACCGGTTGGACTTGGTCAAAAATAGGAACAGTTCCGTGGCAAAAGCTATTCCGGAACGACAATTCTTTCTCGAAACTCTGCTACTTGGTCGCGGTTCCCTAACAAGTCGAATTGCCACGAGCAGAATTGCTGGCATAGTAACCTCGATCTGCTTCATATTGGGCCTGAACGTACACTTTTTCGAGGATGGTAACCCAATTTGGTCCTTTTTTCGCTCGCTTCAGTCGATGTTCCACTCACACCCGATGAATGGATTGTCAGCGAACTTCGCACCAATCATTAATCAGGCTAGGACGCCTACTGGATGGATTATGTTGCAGGACTACAAAGACGCCAAACAGATCCTAGACTTCGTCAAACCAAATGTCCACCACATCGTGGCTCGTGTCTACGATCCTCTTTTCGTTGTTTTACATGGTTCCAACCGAGCAGCCCCTTCCGCAGATACGTCCCTCCTCGAAATCTGGTGGAACACCGTCCGGAAACACATCTATCCATTTCTCCTCGCACTCTTCTTCTCCGTTGCAGTCGTCACCCTCTTGATGCAGTATATGCTTTGGAACGAGCTCCCAGATGAGGAAATAGATTCTCATTCCAACCATCACCCATCACTCTCCCTGGACACACTGCCGCAGGCCCATAGATTGGACTTGATCAAGCTTGCAGCGTGCGCCAGGGGTCACATCATTTCCGTTAGTCTGGACCGACTGGTGTCATTCTCTTTGTTCGATCCACACACTCATAAATATTCTTTCAGCGTGCTGTCAACTGTGGCCATGATGCAACCATTGTGGCCCATCGTCTCCATTGCACTTGATGAGAATGGCGATTGGGCAGCACTATGTACACAAGACGGCAACATTGCTTTCTGGAACCTTCCTGATCGAAGACTCAGTCATTTTACCAGAGTCAAACTGGAAGATCAACAGATATGCGCTTTTGATTTCATAAGCATAGATAGACAAGAGGGTGAACGGCCAAGCCTCATTATTGTGACATGTGAAGCTATAGTGTTCGAGGTCGACGTCGTTGGCTCAAAGGTTGTCCAGTCATTCCGCACGAGCCAGGAGAAGCTTGTTTTCGCCACGATTTCGCGGTCCAAATCAGGCGTCAATATCATTGCTCTGACGAGATCTGGAAGAATACGCATTGCAGCCAGCAATTCTGGAGACTGGGCTCTTTATGCAATTGAACGACTCGACAGCCGCCTGGCACCAGGAAGCAAAGAAGGCAAGACCAGATCACTTACATCATTACCATCACTTGATGTATTTGCTACAGTACGACTTCGTGTCGTTGACCTGGTGGATATCAAGACCAAGACACTGATTCACACTTTCCAACCCGTGTTGATCAAGGGAAACTCTCTTCGGATATTGAGTTCACCTCGACGAGAATGCAAGAATTGTCACTCGGCAGCTGTGCACAGCGTCTCACTCGCTTACGTTGACTTTGAGACGCATGCTTGTGTCATACGGACCTACACACTTTCTAACGACCTCAACAAACTTATTTGTCTAGCTCCAACGCGTGCTGGAAAACGGCCTACTTGTCCGGGCTTCCCATCGTCGAAAGAACATACATATACTGTCAACAAACCAGGCAGTTGGGAAGCGACCAGATCACAGGCGATCATTGGGGTTCGTTTGCGCCCAAGAGTCGCTGAGGCGTCGACCTCGTCTTCGTCTTCAAGCTCAGGTTTTGAACCTACATATCTTCAAGCACAGCCTCATCAAGATGTCACTCATCGGCATCGAAGTGCACTTTCACCCTCAGCACCTGACACACTCGGGCCAGAAAAGGACGTCGATAGTGACGAATGGGAAGTCTGGACCATGTCATCAAGCGGCGAGTTTCACACAGAGCCACTGCCTACCTCTCCCAACGAACTGCTTGTAGCAGACACAGGTCCAATCGTACCGTTTGGAAATAGAAGCGTGGCCCTCGGATTCGGAAACAAAGTCAAGGTCGGGATGGTTGGGAACGAACGGTTTGAAAAGGAGTCTAATGGATTTCAAGGTTTGGCGCATTTGGGCGGTTCACGGAGGAGGAAAATGGCTAACAGAAGGATCATTTAATTAGCACTTTCTTCTTCTTGGCGGTGAGATTCGTATTAGCGTGGCGTCGGGTGGCCTGGTATCGATCTTGCTTATGGAGGGATTCTCGTGAGGTTTTGAGGCGCTTGCAGCATACCATGGACTCTTGGGGGATATTTTCACACATTGCAGGTCTATTGGCATGGGCATTACTAGGTATTGGCTGTTGGCTATTTGTAAAACTATGTTTGCTTTTTAGAGCAGGCTATTTAAGGTCTCCGGGTGTCCACACCCGCTCGAAATGTGATAATATCATTTGCTGCAACTTTGCTCGTGAGAATGTCAACGAGAATCACAATCGAGGATTATTGCCTGAACAGACAGCCTGGCCTTTTTTCGAACGAAGAGCAATCACAATCATCTTTACCATCCAGATCTATCCTTAGCACGACGACGACCGTTCGTTGTAACTTTTGACTTAAAACAGTGCTAACCGCTTTCGTGCTTGATTATACCCTGACCGCGGATCAACGTGATAGCATCCAAGAAACAAAAACAAGAATAGATGAAGCGACAGCGACGATAATGACCAGCTAGACAAACCCTCTCGTTTCTCCATCATCTCCGACCTCATCACCAACAATGCCAAACGCAGACTACAACATCCCCTCCGCCGAATCCTGCCCTTTCTGCACAATCGCCAATGCTTATCCATCAGCTGCAACGACATCCGCCCCGTCAACGACGCAGACCGTGAAACAACTTCAATCGGCGGTACCGATGCGTTCGGAAATTACGAAGGTGTCGCCGTCGTGTTTTTTGGTGCTGAGTGCACCGAGTGTGATGGCCTTTTTAGATATTCTGCCGATGACGAGGGGACATCTTTTGGTTACGGTGAGGGGGCATAGGGAGAAGGTTCATGATATGGGCGGTGGGGAGGCGGGGGAAGTCGGTGAGTTTTAATATTGTTTTTACTTCGATAGGAAATGGGGTGATGGGAGATGGAGAGGAGTTGCATGTGAAGAGGTTTGGACGAGATTTGACTAACGGTTTGATAGGGTTCTGGTTACCTGTTCTTGCGAAGGTGGTGTCTAAAGTGACGGGAACGACGGATTATAACCTTGTGCAGAATAATGGTATGTTTTGTCTGATTCCCCTCCTCCCTCTATGTATCTCTGACCCATTTCTGCTTCTGATAATTAAATGTATCACAAGTCTCACATACAACATCAGCGGTTACCCCAATTGCGATGATGCTCATCACCACATTATGCTAATCCATCTCACCAGGCGTACGAGCAGCACAAGTAGTTCCACACGTTCATTTCCACGTCATCCCCCGACCAGGCAATGTCCCCGAGCTCAAGAATAAGAGCTGGACGATGTTCGGTCGGGGTCAACGTGAGGAGCTCGATGACGATGAAGGTGAGAAATTGGCTGGTGAACTGAGGGATGAGCTGAGGCAAGAATTGGAGAGGTATGCAGGACAGGCAAGTAAGTTATAGTGCGGATAACGAGCCAGTGTTTTTTTTTGGTTCCACTGTATGAGTCTTTGTACAGTAAGGTGTTATGTTTGCCCATGGGTATGTCGGTCTGGGGAGAATAGTACCTATCTTGGAAGAACGATCGCTGTAGTATATCAGAAGCATGGAGTTAGGGAATTGAAGTCCGCGTTATAAATAGGCAGAGGAATCTCTTCCCTGATTTTGATGGAGTTTTTGATGGGGTTTTTGATGGGGTTTTTGACAGAGGTTTTAATCAAAAACGACCTTTGTGGTTTATCTGGTCTGAGGATATATCATCACAATTTCCAATGAGCCTTCAAGATATCCCTCTCGCCATAATTCCTCCAATGTCAGAGATGATAAAGAGGGATCATACGAGGATCGCGGTGACATTACCGCCATCACCTCGCACGCTCCGCTTGGATTCCACTTTGGAAAGAAAAAAAAGATCTAGGCACTCGGGCGATCGAAATTGGATGCAATAGCTGAGGGGGCCGCTATAAATAGTCCCAACGGTATACGGACCCCATAGACGCAGAACTTTCACCACGCCACCCCGGATTCCACATCACTCACAACCATGCTCCTCAAAAAGGCCCTCTTATCCACCCTGGCCCTCCCCATCCACATTCACGCGCAACAACAAATAGAAAATCCAATCTACTACGACACAACCTGGGCCGGACCCGTCCAAATCGCAAATGCATCAATCTCGCAATCCACCACCAACCCATCCGGTTTCAATTTTGTGGAAGCAACATTGATAATGCCCCGTCTCTCTGTTCCGTTGAAGCCGCACTCCAAAGTAGATACATATACTGCTTCCTACTGGATCGGTCTCGACGGTTTCATCACTGCCTCCCCATCCCCATCCCCATCCCCATCCACATCCACAACCCCAACAACAGCAACAGGCCTCTGGCAAGCCGGCATAATAATGTCCCTAACCCCATCAACCAACACAACAACCTACACAGCCTTCCACGAATGGATCCCCGAAGACCCCATCCTCCTCTCAAAAACCCAATTCACAATCCACCAAGCCCAACACCTGCACATCCACCTCTCCACCTCCAAAAACGGACTCGTCGGTTCCCTCTCCCTCTCCAATCTAAATTCTTCGCAAACCTTTAATGTGACCAGGGATGCGCCTGTTTCTTGGCGCGGACCGACGTGGCCTTCGCCTGGGTCGTCGGCGGAGTGGATTGTGGAGGCTGGGACGGATTTGAATGGGACGAGGTTTGTTTGGCCTGATTTTGGCGTTTGTCGGTTTTATGGGGCGAGGGCTTGTTATGATGGTGGTGGTGGTGGTGGGGGGGATTGTGTGGAGGCTGGGAGGGGGGGGAGCGGGAAACGGGTTACGGCTGTGCTTTGGAATGATACGGGGACGGTGTATTCGGGGACGAGTGGGGAGGGGGATGAGGTTGGGGTCAAGTATTTGGAGGAGGCGTTTTTGGGGTAGTGCTTGTCGTGGTGAGGATCGTGATACTGGATGAATCGAGAATGGGAGTTGCGGATGGACTGAAGGTTAGGGATTGGTTGGCTGTTCGGTTTTAATAAATACACTCCATCCGCTGAATGAAGATGCCATCGCGCATATACCTACTACTTGCCTTCAAAACCCTTATCGACCAAATCTGCAAACTCACCAATACTCTTACCCTCCCAATATACCGTCCCGTCATCCCCGGCTTCAAATCTCCCACAGCACCACTCCCATCCACCCAGACACTCACTCCCCATCTAACCAGCCAACTCATAATCACAGAACAACCTCTGCGCTACGTGCAGTAGCAGGTCGTTACACACACCACGATCCCCCTACAAGCACAAACAGAACCTCAACCTCCCAGCTCATCGTTCCACTCCCCTCAACAACCAACCCAGACCTAAACCTCCAAATCCAAAAACCCATCATCAAAAACCCTCCCAACCCCATCCCAAATCCCCATCAAAAACACAACTTAAAAAAAAAAAAAACATCTCTTCACCTCCCACTCCTCATACATCACCAAAACAAACCAGATTAATACCTACTCTCCACAAACAACCCACCATTTCCATCTCCATCATTCAATCTACTCTCTATAAACGCTTTGCTGATTTCCGCGATGGGGCGGGTGTTTTATTTCGGGTTATACAAGGTCGACCACATTCGCAGGTTTCGGTGGTTTGGAGGGGGGTCTC
This sequence comes from Venturia nashicola, assembly GCA_004522665.1. Lineage (NCBI taxonomy): Eukaryota > Fungi > Ascomycota > Dothideomycetes > Venturiales > Venturiaceae > Venturia > Venturia nashicola. The sequence continues at coordinate 1,148,811 of SNSD01000009.1, forward strand.
GCAGTCGCGTCTTAGGTATTCGAACGGGATTGACGAGATGAGTGCGAGCGAGGTGGGGAGTTGGATATACCAGCTTCCCAGTGCAGTTCATGAGTGTGCCGAGAAGGTCGAAGGAAGAGGGGATGTGTTATGGTTGTTGTATTGAAATGTGATGGTCGGTGCTAGTACTAGAGATGGGATACTAAATCTACTCTCCTATCAGATGAATAAGCTTTAAATGAATGGATTGTACGAGTACTAGAAGAGATGGGATACTAAATCTACTCTCCTATCAGATGAATGCGCTTTAGATGAATAGATTAGGCGAGTACTAGAAGAGATGGGATACTAAATCTACTCTCCTATTAGATGAATGCGCTTTAGATGAATGGATTATACGAGTACTAGAAGAGATAGGATACATAGCCGCGGGAGGGGGAGTTGTAGCTCCGTTTTATTATCGTAAATTTCGTGTTCCCTGGTAGATACCGCCAATATTATTGGATAAAAGGAATCTTGACCCAGATAAGAGATCGTAATTACTACCAGTCGGTTAAAATCACTTAAGAGGTATAAGATTAAAGCTAGTTTAACTAAGTTACGCTTCTCCTTATATAGGTAATATCTTATAACTGTAGAAATATAGTTATAATCAGTAACCGTAGAAAAACGGTTGTTAGAAAATAAGCGAGATAAGAGATAAGACTAAGAGATTAAGCGAAACCTAAGCGAAGGAGCCTGCTAGTAGAAGAAAGAGAAAACCTCTAAGTCTTTCCTACTTAGTATCTAATACTACTATAATATCTAGTTAATAAGTGCGCTGAATACGCCTATACGTAAAAATATACGGTTTCCTACCTTAGCGCGGATAAAAAAGAAATATTTTTATAGTTATAGCTATAATTCCTAGGATTAAAAATAAGCGAGTCTAAGCTTCTAAGCTAAAATTTACTCTAAAAAAGTACTTTTCTACCCGCATTAAGAGCTATACTAGATATATAAACTATATATTTTTGAAATCTATAGATCTATACGTATTCTATATACTATTAAAAAATATAAAAGAAAAATCTATAATCTAATAAGATATCTTAAGTAAATAGTTTTTTTCTTATAAAATTTGTATAAAATAAAGCCTATTAGTATATATTTTTACTTTTTAATTACTTAATGTATAGAGACGTATAATCTTTAACTAATACTAAAATATTAATCTAATAGGACTAAGATTAAGCCTAAAAACCTAATTAGTATAAAAACCGTAGTTTTTCGGTTGTACAACCGTTTTTCTACGGTTTTTCTACGGTTATATAATAAAATTATTTATATACATAATAGTAAAAGAACCATTTAATATATTAGAAAGATAGATAAATATACTAGCTATTCTAGAATATAGTCTAAGCTTTAAGACGTCATTTACTAATTAAATGTTTAGCTAAACTACTAGATATATACGATTTCCTTATAAGATAGTAGTTATTATAAGCAGCTTCTATATATAGAGGTATTATAGGTATATAGTAATTATACGGCTTCTAAGGTTTACAATACAGCTACGGTTAAAAATGTCCTCACCCCGCAGCTATGTACTAAATCTACTCTCCTATCAGATGAATGCGCTTTAGATGAATAGATTATACGAGTACTAGAAGAGATGGGATACTAAATCTACTCTCCTATTAGATGAATAAGCTTTAGATGAATGGATTATACGAGTACTAGAAGAGAGGGGATACTAAATCTACTCTCCTACTAGATGAATAAGCTTTAGATAAATGGATTGTACGAGTACTAGAAGAGAGGGGATACTAGATCTACTCTCCTACTAGATGAATAAGCTTTAGATGAATGGATTATACGAGTACTAGAAGAGAGGGGATACTAGATCTACTCTCCTACTAGATGAATACGCTTTAAATAAATAGAGTATAACCTACCTTAGCTACAACCCATCACATCAGCATCAACAAAAGATCAAAGCGAGGCCCTCCTGCGCGACTAAGCTATTTAAATCCGGGAATCATACTAGAACCAATGTTAGCCCTTAGGTTGGTGTTAGTAGTTGCAAGCAAGATATTTCGAAGCACACAGGACCGGATGACAGGCTTTGTTTGGTATAATCCTACAGGGTCAAATAAGCTGCGGCTACAGATATCTCCACTTCCACCATCGAGTGACATTTCAGTTTTTATTCTTGCTTGTTGGGCTCGAAGGCAGAGGTTGTCTTAAAGCATAGATTGGCTATGAAATGGTGCCGAGGCGAGCAACTGATAAGAGCAAAGAGTAACTGGTAAAATTATTCTGTAAAGAAAAACCCTCATCCCAGTCGACTATTAATCATGGGAACAACAACAAACTACTGTGGCCACGAGTCAATCCGCCGAGGCAGGAGACATCAGATCCGACGCACAGCGTGAAACTAAAGAAAAGCAAAAGGCAAAGACAACGGAGACCTTTTCACACAAGCGCGAACAAGGTACCGCGAAAACAAAGAGACAACTTGAAGTGCCAAAAAATACGCCACTGATAAGACGTGTCCAACTTTTGTCGAGGACGGACAAGCCTCAAGAAGGGTTGGATCCCCTCACCATTCCGTTTAGCATGCAAAGAGAGAAACCAAAATAGAGAGTAAACGTTTACTGCAAGAGAGGTCCGTTGTAACCGAGCCCCGCCAAAGTCTCCTTGAACGCAGATTCCTTTTCCTCGAGCTCGCGAATGCGGTTCTCAAGAGAGCTGACGTGGTCAAGCTTTCGCTGCCTGGAGTCACGAGCTGCAAGGGTGTTGCGGGCTCGCTTCAAAGCAGTCTTGTCCTCGGGATCCACGGCGATGGGAGGAAGAGGACCTTTTCGGCGACGAGGCTTGACACCAGACACGGAAGAGTGCCTGTTGTGTCCAGCAGGAGACATGGGGTTGGAAGGCTTTCGTCGGTTATAGTTGCTCGTGTCCAGAATCAAAGGAGAGTTGCCGGAAGAGCTGGTCTGTCCACTGGGCTGCCTTTCCATAGGGTTGGCACTCTGCTTATCGGCAGTTGAGTCTGGGAAAAGCGAGAACCAGTCGGTGGTGTCACCGGTGATGGCGGCGTTGTCAGTGAATAGCGGAGAGCATTCGTAGCTATCAGCGATGTAGGGGGATTCGTTAATGTCAGGCGAAGTCAAGTTTGTGAAAGCCGTGGACGGTGGTGCTGAGCCAAGACCGTCGCTGAAGATATCCTTGGGAGACACAGTCTGGGCAGATGAAGAGCCAGTGTTGATGGCAGTGAAGCCGACTGTGGAATCGAAGAGGTAGTCGTCAGAGCCGGCGCCAAAGTTGGCGTCGAGGCTATCGAAAGACATGTTGTAATCTGGAAAGCGAGTAAGAGACATGTTTGGGCTCAAGGTGGAGGACAAGGAATTACCAGTCATGGTTGGAAGCTGAGAAGGCAGGCTATGAATGTTTTCTGTGCTATTGCTGTTGAACAGGGGGACTGGTGGACGGGTCTGTTGCGGGCGGATATTGACGGTGGAACCAGGGGCAGAGTTTGAGTAGAAGTTCTGGCCGTTGACAGTGTTGAGCGTGTTAAACGTGTGCCCAAGCGTCGGAGGAGCGAGATGACGACGCGGTGGTGTCTGGTCGAAGAGGACGAAGTCGGCTTGCGGAGCAGGATAGAAGGGTTGGTTCTCTGATGGAGTGGGTGGAAGCGCGTGCGCGTGTGATTCTGGTGAGGGGAGCCATGTTGATTGTTGTATAAGAGCCGTGGTGGCCGGTGGAAGGGGTATGTTGGAAGAACTGAAGCTGCGCGAGGCGGTGCTTGAGTTCAGACAATCTCCGTGAGGAGGATCTGAAGGGTTGAGGAGGGGAGTTGAGTGGTGGGAAGCTGAGGGATCTGAGGAATCCAGAACGGCGGGGGAAGAGTTTAAAACATGACTCTTGGCAGTGATGGGGATGGGGATGTGGTGGGTGTGTGGTGTGTGGTGTGTGGTGTTCTGGTGTGGTGAGTGGTGTGTGGTGTGTGGTGAAGGAAGAGGAACCCGCTGGCTGGGGGAGGGGATGCTTAAGAATCCAAAATTCCTCCGTGCTGAATCGCGGAACCAACAGGAACTGTGACTCACCAACGGAGAGTGTCCAGCCCTGGCCCTGGCACGGCATTCGCGTCTAAATTGGGTGCCTGATAGTGCTTACTGTGTACTGAGGCAGACCAAGATTGCCATGTTGCCATCTCAGATCCCCTGCCTCCATGGATCCAAGTCAGCAGCCACACCGGCCTCACGCAACAACAAATTTAGCCCCTGCACAACCGTACTCTCGACAAAGACACCGCCGTCGCCGCTGATTGTTCCCGCTCTCACCAGTCCCGTCCCACCAGAGAATCCCACCAGAGAATCCCACCAGAGAATCCCACCAGAGAATCCCACCGGTCAAATTTCCATCCGAGCCATCCTATGCATCCGTGAGTCAAAGCCTCAGGTTGGATGCAGGAGATGGCCCGACGAAACACGCTTGATCAGGCATCGTCAAGCCCCCTGTACGACCGCAGAAGGTTTGTGCCTCTGAAGATCTGGGGCTGCCAATCTCCAGATCGACTTTTGTACTTCTTCATCCAGCCCCTTCCAACATCTGGGAACCACTTTCATCCAATGCGCTTGCAATGTTCAATTGTCGCTCTTTGGACGTTGGATTTTTCCGCTCTGTCTATCTTATCGCTTCGGCCACGCTCTCTTTAGCCTACCACTTTCTATCCTCGTCCAAACTAAAAATACGCTCCACGCCAGTGGTGATCTTCCCGAACTGCTGCCTTCTAGCCTCTGCTCGGCCGAGAGTCAATTCCGCCATGTCCAGGTTACATCTAGTTTTCCCTCAGTATTGTAAACATCATACCAACTGCTTGGACCAATCGGCATACCATCACAATCCATAAACCAACAAAACCCATTACAATCGATAGATCGGCACAAAGCAAACATCGCTCTTGACTTGTAGTGACCCATCAATCTTCTCAAGCCCACGCGAGACCAAAGTGCGAAATCCGAAACTATACACTAAATCATCAACCAACAACTCCATTCCCCATATCAAGAGATGGACGAGTCGTTATTCTCTATTTATCATGTTCAGATATCATACTGTGAATTCTATACTACACGTAAAAAGGGCAATACAACTACCTAACACCAAATTATATATTCCTCCTCTCTTTTGGTGGAGCTGGAGATTACTTGTCTAGAAAGCTTGTATACTTGTTCATTCTTAAAGACCCGTCTCTTTCTTTGACGCTTCTCTTCCCAGGGTCAGTTGATGGAAGATTGGGTTTGGGATGTATGTATCGAATACGTAGGTATAAGTTAGATACGTTGATATGGAAAGATTTACAAACTGTCTTTTCCTAGTTTAGGATGGTATCGCGTGGAGGGTTGGTATTTGGATATATATATATAGCGCGAACAACGGATAATGCATCAAGACAGGACTAACATGGACAAACGGAAATAGTAATAATGTGCAACTCGTTATTTATAAACCCATCGCGCCCATGAGTGATTTCATAGCACCGCAGACTTGATCGTAGTGAGTTGCTGGTGCGAGGTTGAGACCGGCTTGGTTGTTGTATCCGATTCGGATAAGTGTATCCTCTATAGATAGAATATCAGATCACAGTTTCGAGACTGCTTGGTCCTCTTGACTTGACGGAATCACTTACTCTTTACATTGTAAACGGGCCATCCGAGACTAGTCAATCCATTGGCGGTATCTTTTGCAAAGGATGCCCAGGCGTGCATGGTTTCTAAGTATGGAATCTTAGTCGTTATTCATCGCTTCAATTTCTTGTATCCACACTAGAAGGAGATTGGTAACGCACCTTTAATCATCTTCGCTTCCTCGGGGCTGTCCTTGTCGATTCCGGGCCTCAGCTCCGTCGTCCCGAAAACTGCGGGTATATCACTGGAATGATACGCCCCCGTGCCAGGTCCAAGGCTTGTGTTGTTGAAATCACCGTGATAGCGGTATCGCCATGCGGGGATATTATGCTTGATCCTCACTCCAGCAGCGGTGGCAGAGCCGCACGACATTAAAGAATCCATGATATTCGCCGGATTGAAATCCTTGGGGAGGATCGCTGCCAACGCTGAAGTGAGAGAGCTAGAGCTACCGTTCGTGCCGCCCATCATTGCGGCACCGGGACCCGAGCCAGTCGAAGCAAAGGGATTTTTGCCTCCAGCAGCGGCCGCGATGGCTGTCGTCAGTCCGGATTCGTGGTCCGTGTTTCCGACAAGGAGTGGTACTTTTATAAACTCCCCTTTGTCTCCTCGTGCACCAATATCTTTGAAAACAATCTTCCCGTCAGGGGTGGGTCCAAAAGGTGTGATCCCTGGTCCTGTAGTCTGACGATCCAACTCCTTCATGATCGCATCCGCTGGCTTACCCCTCATACACTCAACCGTCTTTTCGCCAGCCTCAGAACCACCACAACCCATCGCCTTGGATACAACGTACCATGCACTATTTGGTGTCTTGCTGGCGCCACTGGATGGCATGCTGCCTGCAGCTCCGGATTGGGCGATTATACCACTGATGATGGGATCGGAGGTCCAGGCATAGGCGTACATGTCCACAGCGCCGCCACCGGCTGATTCACCGAAGATGGTGATGCGTTTCGGATCTCCCCCAAATTTGGCAATATTGTCGCGTACCCATTCAACAGCGAGACGTATGTCAAGAAGGCCAAGATTTAGATCCGAGAGGCCGGGGGCGTTAGGGAAACCCAGAATATTCAGGCGGTATCTATTTCGTACATTGTCAGTTCCACTTACACAGGGTAGGGAGTGTCGTACTGGATCGAAACCAAAACCACATCCTCGTCGTTTGCGTATCTAGATCCGTCCATGAAGGGTGCGTTTGCATTTCCAGAAGAGAAACCACCGCCGTGAACCCAGAAAAGGACGGCTTTGGCTTTCTCGCCCGTTTGCGGTTTGGTCCAGATATTGATTCCAAGACAATCTTCGGTGTAGGTGTGATTGGCTCCACCCATGCCATCGCCGTAGGCTTTCAACGCCGGACTTGCCTGCATAGGTCCACCAGCGCCGGTAGGTTGTGAACAGTCGCTTTTCTGCATAAAATTAGCAAGGCTGGCAGAGAGACGGGGAAATCGTACCTACCCATTTCGTGGCATCGATGGGTCCGTCCGACTTGAAGGGTTTAGGAGGCGCCCATCTCAACGCTCCTTGAGGTGGATGAGCGAAAGGAATTCCGACGTACTCGGATACTTCCTGATAACCTGCACGAGTTGCGGAACGTCCTTTGACTTTACCACTCGTGGTGGAGACTTCCTGTCCAACAGTCCATTGCTCTTGGAGTGCTGCTGAGATCGTAACCACTAGAAGTGATAGCGAAACGGAGTAAAAAGAAACTATCCGCATGACGAATTGCGTGAATAGAAGGCCGAATGAGTGTGAGGATATTGGTCAAAGATTGAGAGAGAGTACCGTGGCTGCTATGAGGATATATATGATCTTGCCGTCCATTCCAAGAACCTGCCCGAAACGACATTTCATTTCGAAAATATTGTTCATGAGAAAGTGACAGAGATATCGACCAACAACATCCATGCCGACCATCCAGGGACTGTAGATCCGGGGCCGGCCTCCCATGGGGCCTCGGTGTAAGATTCCGGGGAACAGTCCCAATCGCGACCATGGACATCAGTACACATGATGGCAGGGACTCCAATTTCGTCTGTGCCCTTCGATAACACTCGAATTTCAAAATAACACTATCAGGCAGAAACCGATATTGATAAATTCCTGGCGGTGTCCTTTGCGATCGCCAGAAATTCATCGGTCTCGATCTGGGCTTGAGTTACTTCAAACCCAGTGGAGCCTTCGCTTTTCGGATGCTTCGAGGGACACTGGATTGCAGACACCGCTTTCATGTAACGGAAAGAATTACAACCGGGCTACGTTGAAGTTGTCGTTAGCGCTGCTGATATTTGCGTGGTCACTCACATCTATTCCGTGATCCATCAATCCACATGGTTTAAGGCGTGACTGAAAATTGATACGTTCAGTTTGCAATCGACCTAAAGTTGATGGTGCGACAATTAGAGGCTTGTGTAGATACACAAATGCAGCGAGAAGTGACTGAAAATCTGAAGCGTACTTTAAAATCCGAGGGTTCTAGATGCGGTTTGTGCTCTGCGTGAGGTTTGTTAGTGAATTCGGGCAACAAGGTCTACACACTCTACTATACTACACGGCTGATTTAGGTCTTCTGACTGGTTAGCTCTTGATAGCCGCGCTGAAAGCTGTGTAGACTTTGTAGACGGGATTTCCCATTATATTCGTTTAGGTTGCGTAGACTCTCATCGGTCGCACCCCTGTATCTACAGGTCCTACGGGATCTACAGCTGCAGAATAAAAAAAGTAGAGTTTTCAGTCAAGCCCTTACTCATCATCACCGAAGAATACCTTAACACCGTTTGGCAACCATGCATCACCACAGCTGCAAGACATTAGTTAAAAGCACTTGACCGAGAGACGTGGGAGAGAAGACGTACACCTTGAAACGCTCTGACTGAGCATCGATTGCTTTCATCTCGTCCGCAGTAAGTTCCCAACCGTCCAACTCGTAGTTCTTTATGATTCTCGATGGTGTGACAGATTTGGGGATGACCGAAGTACCTCGCTGAATACCCCACATTAGGCTAAGACTCGGTTAGTGAAAGACTTCGTGACGGAAATCACTTGTTACATACAGCACTTGCTGAACAGTCTTTCCTTTCTCCTCGGCGAGCTTAATGAGATCCTGGTTCTTGTACAAAGGAGAGTCGGTTGATCCTAAGCAAGAGTAGGCGGTGGCGTGGATGCCCTTCTCCTTGCAGTAAGCCAACAGCTTAGGTGATGGGTTGTTTGGGTGCAACTCGATCTGGTTCACTGCTGGCATGGTCTTGAACGAAGGGTCTTTGAATAGGATCTCGAGGTTCTTGATGGCGAAGTTGGAAACACCAATGTTGTTGACGCGGCCAGTAGCGGGTAGCTTCTGTAGCTCGGCCCATGTCTTAACGAAGTCCCAGTCTGGGAGATGCTTCTTCAAGTTATCTGGGTCGGTTGAGCATGGCCAGTGCATGAGGTAAAGGTCAACATAGTCGAGACCAAGAGCGTCCAGAGAAGAGGTGATGCCCTCTTCGATTCGCTTGTGCCATGGGTTGTCCAATTTCGTTGTGATCCAGATCTCCTCACGTGGAACGCCGGAATCTTTGATACCTTGTCCGACTTCCCTCTCGTTGCCGTATGCGAGGGCCGTGTCGATGTGTCTGTAGCCGTTCTGGAGAGCGACCTTGACAGCCTCACGCACCTCGCCTGGAGCAGATTGCCATGTTCCTGTTGGCAATGATTAGACATGGATCTTAATCAGAAAAACGGGTGACTAACCCAAGCCTATGGCAGGGATCTCGTCGCCCGTATTGAGCCTGAACTTGAGCTTGGTGTGTTGGAGAGACGAGGCCATTGTGGAGGGCTGCTTGATTGCTTGATTGGAGGGCTGCTTGATTGAGGACTGCTTGATTGTGTGGTTGAAGAAAGTGAAGGAGGGGAGAGCTTTTGTATATGACCCATCTCGCCTTACCAGCGATGACGGAGCAGCCTTTTCTGGCGCAAGTAAGGGAGTGGAATCGCAGCGGGACAATACCTCCCGAAGTGGAAGAATACTACTACCATTGCCACCTGTACCCACTCCCGCTGCTCCATGTTACATTGTTGCTGGACACAAGACCAAGCTGACTGGCGCTTGGAGAATCTCCACGCTGACGAGACCCGTCAGGACCATAGAACTACGGTGGAAACCCGCTCCAAGCTCCGGCCACGAACTTGATCTCACCCAATCACAGCCATGTCTTCAGGTTTTGTGTCTGGAGGCAGTCTTGACGAGCCGGCCAAGAGAGACGATGCTTGGAGGAAGGCTCAGGTATGCGGCATGTTGAACTGCCTGCGACCAGTAATAACACCACATACAGGAAGATCTCGATGCCAGACGCAAGAACAAGGAGGACGCCAACCGAGCGAGCAACGGAAAGTCGCTGTTTGAGACGCTACAGGCCAATAAAGGTGAAGCTTCGGATTTACATACTAGCCAAGAAGCTTACGTTTTAACAACTTCGCGCATACAGTCGCCAAAGAAGAAGCTTTTGCTGAGGTTCGTCGAGCTTATGCTGTACGCAGTCACTCCTCAAGCCTGACCACCTTCACTAGGCCAACCGCCTAAAGAACCAATTCCGCGCCATAGATGAGGATGAGGCCGACTTCCTCGAATCTGTCCTCGAATCCACACGCGCTCAAGAAGACGCCATCCGAAAAGAAACCGCAGAGTCCCTCGCCGCCTTCAGAAAGCAACAGGAAGAGAAGGAGAAGGCAGCTTTGGACTTAAGCGACAGTGGCAATCTAGTTGACGGAGAGGAGACATGGCATTTTAGCAGCAAGAAGCGAAAGAAGGGCAAGCCAAAGGAGTTCTTGAAAGGCATCAAGCTGCGCAAAACCTCTTCCACCGATAGTCCTAGCGAAGCACTCGCCAAAGACGCAGCTAGCGCCCCGCCCACCACCGAGGCCAGAGATTCTCTACAACCCCAGGCTGCTTCGCCGGTCACCACATCGCCTACTCCGAGCACGAAGAAGGAGGCTTCATCAGCTACGCCAAGAAAACCAAGCACGTCGCCGATCATCGACTTGGGTTTAGGCAACTACTCGTCGGATGAGGATGACTGATGCAAAGGCAGATCAACACTGGCCGCAATACTTAGGTACGGATCTCTTTCATAACAGTGTTACAAAGTTGCTCTCGTTCAGATGCGGAGCTGTCGCACGTCACGAAGATATATTTGCGTCGTTGAACACGATCGATCAACAGTTGATATGTTGGAGGAATTGGCATGATGGATCATTTGGGTGTCGGCCGGGTGAGGGAAGCTGGAACGACGCAGCTCTCGATGTTGAAACCTCCGCGTGACGGTGCAGAACACTTTGGATGAAATTTTTTCAGAGTGAAGTATTTGCTCACTCCCGGTCCAATCTGAAATTTGCATAGTCGCTTTCACACATTCCATTGGCTTTCCAGCCTGTGACATAGATCGTGAGTTGTAGGCCGCACTTGACTCGGTACTGCTCGTCGTCATTTCCTCGGTTCTACTATTAGCAAGGGAGGATCTCGACAGGAACACCCTCTTATCGTTGCGATAGCTACATCTTCACCCGCGGGACATTCGCTGACTATATCGTTTGCTAGACACCCTTTCACGGAGTCCGTCATAAATCGCCAAAACTATCATTATTGAGTGGGGCCCGTTCTTCATTCTTCGATCATAAGGGTGGGTGATAAGAGTGAAATTCTGCAGCAAAGGTTCTTTTTCAGTTCTCGCTGTTTGGGTTGGCTTGGAGTATCGATATGATCAGAAAGGCGCGAATATCCCGAACGAAGGCCATCTTTGTACGCAATCGCACATCACACGACAATCCTCACATTGGAGCGGACCATTTAGCAAGCCACGAACATGTAGGGCCAGCGATACATCCCGCTCTTCAAACTGTGCTTCGAAAGCCTCTCCAAGTCTCGCATGCCAAAAAATGTCACAAAAAGAGGCGGAAAATTCGGCACCGCAAACACGCCAGTTCTGTTCTAACTGAGCTTCTTCAGCAGCGCCTCGCTGGACATCATGATTGGGCAGGCGGCGACATTCATCCCATCGCTCTCTTGGCCTGGCTTGCTGCGGAGGAGCCCTTCAACTCCGACTTCCTGCTGGACAACACGGCTTTGTTGGCAGAGAACCGAGGCGAGGCCATGGGAGACGAGATGGATCCTGTGCTTGCAACTCAGCTCGACGACGTCATAACACGGTTTGTGGACGCAAACCTTACAGATGCGCCATGCTCGCAAGAGAATCCTCAGCTGGAAATACCGAAAGACTTCAGTATGGCTATGACCCCAGAAGCCATGTTTAAAAACCAGGATCACGATGCAATCATGACGGATTGCAATGCCAAATTGGACGCTTTGAACAAAGTGGTCAACCTTGCTGAACCTATAAAAGTGACCAAACATGGATTCGATCCCGTCCAAGTGCTGAAAAAGCACGCTATCACCTTCCGGGATCTCGTAGATTCGCCGCGAAATACTCTTACCTTAAATGTTCACGTGTTGTTCCGCGAGAACAACTTCCATGGGTGTCCGCAACACATCTATGAAGTATTGAAGCCAGGCTTGCAACTTGCTAGTCAGTTGCTGACGCATCGTGCCACGTCCGCTTTCTGGCATACTGTGATGTTTGGTCGACGGGAGAAAATTTCATCAGTCCACGAACGGATTTCAGACGATGTTTTATGGACAAAGGAGAATGAGCTTAGGTTTCATGAGCACCTAGAACGTCTTGCAGACTCAATACACTTCCACTTCAGCCTTTGGCCGACTCCAAAACATACCACGAATCATTCTTACGGCTCAATGCATCCAATCAAAGATTTACGACATGGCTGGCTGCCGAACCCTCGCGATCCCTGTCGAAAGAGTCGCATTCGCCTCCACACCGATTTCTATACCACAGCAAAGCGTCTCAGCTTACTTAAATCTCCCGATCCACTGCTGGTCCTTCGATTCAACTTGTTGTTGGCCTGTGTGCTCTGTCATGAACTGGCTCATTTCTTGGAGATGTCCAGCAACAGCAGTGTGAGACGAGACGTATACGACCGAGCTGGTGCGGAAATCGTCGACATTGAAACCACTCCCGAAGCTTTCTTCAACAATCATACCTTCAACGAGATGGGCGCCGCGTTCGAAACCAAAGTCTTTGGGGGACGTTTGGAGCCAATATCCTGGCGCATCGACTGCGCCTACGGTCTTGCCACTCATGATGCAGTTGATACCTCCATCTCCACAGGAGTTCACCAATTCTTCACGGTGCCGATGGATTATGTTTGGAAGATTCAGCAACAGGAAACTTGGGAACGAGACTTTTCGAATGAAGATTGGACTGTTTTTCATATTCCGAGGGATGGAGCGAAAGCCGTTAGTTTGGGGTATTTTAATATGACTGTTTGGGAGAGCGAAGATGGTGGGAAACAGATATCTGATCTTTTGGATGGGGAGACGACGCCGTTCAGAAGGACGTTTGACGGAAAGATTGTCAAGGCCAATAGGAGTGTCAAAACGAAGCATTGATGTGATAGTGGACGGGTCTTTAATAAATGTTTTGACGTAATGGAAACATTTCTCGCATTGTCGGAGTTTGGAGGATCGGAGTGTCTAACCAAGTGACTGACGAATACTGATACTTGACTCTGGCTCGTGAAAAGTCGGAATCCCATTAAGTTTTTGAAAACTTGAGAGACGCCCGAAAAATAACCAAGAACAAGTCCGTACTATCTATGCACTTCCACGAAATATCCATAAACTGGACCCCAAGATATCTCAAACCAATGTCTTGAAATTAACTACACGAATCCACGGATTCTATATCCGAGAAAATACCTCTTCCTATACTAGTATCGTATCAACAACACCCTCCCTATCCACCCTTAGAAAGAAAGAAAGAAAGAAAGAAAGAAAAAAAGAAAAAATCCAACAACAACATAGAAATCGACCCATAGTCAAATCATCCTATCCACATTGACTTATCCAAGACCTATTTCTATCGAATCATAATACATCGTCTGCAGGAAATATACGAGTAGCTCGTAATTCGAAGAAGGGAAAGTGGAGGAGTCGATAAAGGATTTGGTAGGATTTATTTGTGGGTTTGATGCGAGGTGATGGGCATATATATATACTTGCGGTGTTTGCTTGTGTTCGTGAGATATTTATGAATGGATGAGGAAAAAGGGAAAGTTGGGTGTGGGTGCACGAGGACATCCGTCCATTTTTGATTACCTTGGGTATGATATAATGTTTTGCCATCTCGTGGTTATTGAATTGAATTGCAAATGGCGTTTCCTGTTGCCAGTTTTGTTCACGGTATAAAAATGGGTTTCGACAGGAGAGGAATTGTGTGCATTATAACGATGCCAGAAAATGGAAGCAGCCGCAGCCGCATCAATGTCAATCAATTCTCCTTTGTTCACTATTACGCTCAAAAGGTCTCGACTTCCGGATGTTAAGGATTAAAACATGAGTTCATACCTGATCTGCCGCCATCACATTCAGCGCCTGGCTGTAGGATATAAGTCCTCATTACACTTCATATATCCCATCCCTCCGTCATATATCCCATCCCTCCATCATATATCCCATTCCTCCATCATTTATCCCATCCCTCCGTCATTTATCCCATCCCTCCGTCACCCAGATGCTCCTCCCAACGATCTGGTGCACCGAGCCCGTCTCTTAAAGTCGTAAGATTCGTTGTGGATCTCAGCCCCGCAACTGCTCTGCAAAGCGAAGCTTCAGATGGCAAGAATATATCAGCCGGTGAATATCCCGTCACCCATCACCATAAATCACTGCATAAATAGTCTTCTCTGCCAATTATCCTAATCCGCCTCATCTGGCTTTATCACTCTTCACTGTAGACCTCCTCCTCTGGCCAGTTGGCAGGTTTCTCGTCTCGGGATGCTTGTTCTTGACATGTTTAGACAGGTTCGATGAATCTCCTGATCTGTGATCGCAATACGGACACGCGTAGGGTTTGGACTTGGTATGCGTCCTCTCGTGAGTGTTGTGTTGCGTTTTGGTCGCTGACCTATGATCACAGTGTGTACATTTATACTTCTTTTCGCCCGTATGCGTGGTTTCGTGGTTCTTCAACTGTTCCTTCGTGCAAAACGTTCGGTCGCAATGACTGCAGCTATAAGCATGGTAACGTGAGTGAGCACCTGAAATGTGTCTGTTCAATTTGCCTCGATGCTTGAAGGAAGTATTGCAATCCTTCCAACCACAAACAAACTGTTGTGCCCCAAGTCTGTTGGTGTGTTCTTTCTGTACGTGGTCGTCCAGCTCTTTGCTACTGGCGAAGGTTTGGTTACATGTCTGTGGCCCTGAATTATCGTGCGGGGCCGAGACAATCCATCGGCAAGTCGTGCTGACCTCAATTGATTGGCGATTGCTTCTTTTGCCAGCGGATGTAGATGCTTCTGATTTGACAAAAGATGACTGATCCGGCGGGGGAGATCGCTGCCTCGTGAGTTTCGAGCTCACGTCAGGGCAATAGGGTGAATGCTCCATAGCCGATGCAAATTCAATTTCTTTGAGACCTGCAGCATGCTTCCACTTGCACATTAGGCCTTCCAGCTGCTGTTCGTGGTTACTAAGCACATGTTGAACTGGCTCGGACGGGTCTGTTCCATTTGGTGAGAACAGAGTGTTGCTTTCTGGATCCGAAAAATTGGTCGGCGAGGTGAGGTATGAGTTTGGCGTATGACAGGCGAAATCCGTCGCAAATGAGATTTGGCTGTGCGCTTGGGAGGGTTGCAGATCTGATCCATAATTGTCAGAAGTTGTAAAGTTTTGGCCAAATTGGTTTGATTGATGACAGCCATTTCCCAAGGTTACAGACGAGCCAGAACCCTGCTGCGACTGGAAATTGAAGGATGAATGTCCACATCCAAATCCAAAATTCATATCAAGTGCTGGCGGCCATGCAAATGAAGGCTCATAGCAGTTGTGGCTCTGTAGTGAACTTTGACTGCTTCCACCATCTAGCCTCCGCCTCTTATGATTTGTATGGCTATTGGGATGGTGATCGTGGCTATGGTGGCCGTGGAATTGCGGTATCGAGTGGTCCCAGACGGATGTATTGTTGGTGAACATGGACGAGGGAAAGTGGCTCGAGAAGTGGTGACTTTGACTAAAGTCGGACCAAATACTAGGGTCGCATGAAGATACTCCATGGCATTCTCCCTGTTCACAAAGTTGAGGATCGAAGCCCAAGGAGGTGGTATCTGCGGAGGGTAAGGAACAGTTCTCGAGGTAACAGGTTGTAGTGCATATGGCAGGCTCTGAACTGCAAATAGGGATAGGACATGACTCGAAGTCGCAATGTCTGTCCTGACACTCTGTTGGACAATGTTCAGCGAAGCATGCTTGCGGAATACCGCAGCCCTCGTCATTACACGGAGAGGCACAATCTACCAAACAGCTATCGCAATCAAAGTCGCAGTCGTTTTCAAAAGCGCCGTTGCGACAATCCGAACAGTCTTGAGCCGTGGCGGGTGAGGTAGGGCGTGCTGGAGTACATGTACCGCGCGGCGCCTTGTGTTCACGTCCAGCCCCACGGGTCAGCTCTAGTAGGGCAGCTGGGGCCAAGAAGTCGTCGAGATGGCTGTCGACTTCATTGGACTTCCTTTGATCGATACAAGGAGGTGTCTCTGGGGGTGAAGGCTGAAGATGTCGGGTCATGGCCTTGAGATATCGGGTGGAGCCACAGTGATGATGGTGGTGTAGGAGTGTGATGCGGCTGAAAATAAGGATACCTTAAGCATCAAATATAGTCCCTTCCAACCGCGGCGAGGCCAGTGCTGGTGGTGATATTGGGGGTGCGCCGTGTGTGTATAAGCAGTGCGCCGTCTGTGTATAAGCAGTGCGCCGTGTGTGTATAAGCAGTGCGCCGTGTGTGTATAAGAAGAGCGACGTGTGTGTACAAGCGGTGCGCCGTGTGTGTATAAGAAGTGCGCCGTGTGTGTGTATAAGAAGTCGTTTTTCGAAAAGGACCATCAGGGTAGGAAATGACGAATGTGGGCCTGAAATCCACCTTAGGCATACTTTGGCTGATCACTAGGAATGGAGCCGACGAGACCTCAACCCCACCAACTATTCATGCATACACCATCCATAGCCCCCTTCAGTCTTCACCATGGGCAACTGTTGCGGCAAGGAGTCCGGCGGTAACTTTTCCGGAGAAGGCCACACCGTCGGGGGAAGCCAGGCACAAACCACACCTCAAGCACCTCGACCAGTACAAGCGCAGGCTATATCACCCGCCAACTCGAAAGCACCGCCGAGAGTCGGCGGGCCTGGACACACGCTGGGAAGCGCAGGTACTGAAGAAGATGCAAGGACTGCTGCGGCAAAGGCGGCCGAGGTGGGTTTGAATTCTCTTTCCACTTGGCCAACCGACTTTGACAATGGCTACAGGCACGAGCGAACAAGTCACAGGGCTCAGGCCCGTTAGCAGCAAAACTCGCTGCTCAAAGAAAGGCAGGAATGCAAGGCGCATTGAAGGATGCGGCAAATGAGAACAGAAGAGCTCGGGAAGCAGACGCGGTTGCGGAGACGCGCCAGTACAATTAAGTGATGGAATCTCGGGTTCGGGAACCATTCACGAGACATGATGTTATGAGGTACGACGGCATGGGCCATTGGTGTATATTATTGATGGACAAAGAATGACTAGACTGAAAGCTTCGAAGCACCTATCGGTATGTTTTGCAACCCAGCGGAGGTTGCTTTCGTTACATGTAGACATAAGCCGTGAAAGGTATTGCTGATTGTGTATAACGTCGGTATTCATCTGAAAAAAGCACCATGTTCCACCAATCTCCTGTTTTGAACTTACTTAGCCGCGCTGTAAATTGAGTTGATATGTTCCATTCTACTCAGGAGCTCTTTACGAGGCACGTTCTTGGAGCATTTGAACAGCCAGTCAGATGGAAAAACACGGCCTTTCCGTATGTGCGATCCATAACGCGAAGCTGGGAACTTCTATCGATGTCAATCTTTTGATCATCGCAGACGGTGTCGATCCACGTCGTTCCACACGTCGAACTACACAGTACTGTACAAACGGCGAACATGTCTAGCTTCGCAGTGGGGGTTCTCGGACTTGCCGATGAAGTAGAAGGATGATAGGATCGAGATGATGTGTATGAGGCTAAGCTTCTCATCGGCGATGGACGACACTGAAAACGAAGACTGCTATGGAATTGAGCAAGTAGTGCGTGACATGCTGTTCAGAAGATTTACCTGCTATGCACAGATGAGCAAAGGGCGACTATCTACTATCTAATTTACCGAAGAAAATGTAAAAGATTAGTCTATACCGAAAAGCGAAGGTAGATATCCCTTCATCAGCGCAGTCGAGTCCCGTCTTTTGGGAGGCCTAAATACTTACTGTGGTATCATGAAGAGCTCGAGGCAGTGTCTCATGAAGAGGCCGAGGCAGTGTCTCATGAAGAGGCCGAGGCAGTGTCTCTTTCTACAGATGGATGAACGCGTGGGACAGCGCCTCACCAATGAACGTCTAGATCCCATGTGAAATGCTCTCGTCTAGTACAGAATCTCTGTCCCCTCGTGACGATCCTGACTCTGCAGTGAAGGGAACCAGTTCGTTCGCCTACCCTCGCCCATTCCACGATCTCGGGGATTGCAGGATTGCGTGTGGGCCTGCGTGGCTCTAGACAATCATCTGATGATCCTTGGCTATAAAGAACAGTCCGGACTTATTAAGGTACTTTTGCACAGGCTAAACGAGCGACGCCTGTCCGGTTTCGGACAAGCACGGATCTGCCAACATGTCAAAATCGACCTCATCTGGACTTGCTTCGACGCATTCCCCCATCTCGTCTTTGGCAACAGCTTTCATCTTCCAGTAGGGAGCCCAGATCGTGTTTTGATTCGAAATGGGTCGGCTGAGTTTTTTGAGGTATACATTGTGATTGGGGCAGACCGCATCGGTCCAGGTGCGAGAGTACGTGGTGGTGGTTATTCCCCTCCCCAGCGCCAAACGGAACACCGTACTACCATCGTCTGGACGGGCGGTGGGCTTCTATGCGGGAGTCGCGTGGCGGTCATAAGATCGGCCTTTGTCGTACGACTGGTATCGTCCATTACCGCCGAGCGCCTGGTTGTTCATCGCACGCCTACCCTCCCTTGAGCACGCCCTACACTCCCTTGAGGCTGAGGAGGATTTGAGATGACCGATACATTGGTAGGTCTCCACTTCCCATATCCACCCAGTTTGTAAATTCCTGGCTTAGTGTCTGGCACAGCCAGGAATTGGGGCTTTTCCAAAACACTTGATGGAACCGCTGCGTGTCGAATTTCATCACCAGAAACCGCGCGATCTGCGAGGATTGTCGCTCGCAGCATCATTATCCAAAGCTGAATCAACACGATTCGTGCCAGGCCTAATGCCCATATCCTCTTCATACGCCTGTATACCCAATCTAAATGCACCTGGAGCATATGCCTCTGGGTTATCATCTGGCTTTGCTAGAGGCTTAACGACTGATCTGAGCATCTTATTTGTGGCAGGCCTTGCATGCAACTCTTGATAGAGGCTGTATAACCTCATCTTATTCTCCTCGTTGTCGTCTTGGTGGCCATGTTCATGCCAATAATCAAAAAGGGCGAACGGAATTTTCATGGACACCCTCTCTGCTTTGTTTCCAATAAATTTCCTGTCCTTAATCCAATGGCCGAACGCTTCGCCACTGTTCTGCCACTGCTCGTACAGAGCGGGAGGCATTCTGCTATTATCCTCCTCTGATGTAGTTTTCACCGACACTGGCAAGTTTTCAATCCACTGGAAGAATCTCGTGTAAATTCTCTTTTCGCCAGGACGATAACCGTGGTATGATCCCGTGGGTAGGTCTTCTAAATTGTGCGATTGGAAGGTGATGTGCGTTACTTCATCTTCTGAAGAGTGCCACTTGTAGACAATCACAATCGTCTCCGCCTTCATGATTTCGCTATTCGTATCACGGCTGTCATCGATCCTGCTTTTGACAGCCCGCACCATCGACGGGGTTGGTTGCTCCCAGCATGAGGGGAAGACTTCTTCTCACGGTCCCGAAGAACTTTCGTATCGTGGCCAAATGATTTACGACAAGGGGCTATTTCATCCTATGCATATCGGCGATGTCCTCGTGCATTTCGTATCGGGGCCAAATGATTTACGACAAGGGACTATTTTATCCTATGCATATCGGCGATGTCCTCGTGCACCGGTGTTTAGTTCTGGACAAGCTAGGATTTGGAAGTAAGGCAGACACTCTTCTTTCTTGGTTAGTTTCCTTTGCACAACACAAGCTAATATTGGGTAACAGTTTCTTCGACAGTCTGGCTGGTTCTTGATGTACACAAGAATCGCTACTTTGCACTCAAGGCGACTTCCACGGAATGCATCAATTCTCGCGAAGAAGAGATACTCGATCGTCTAGGAGACTACGAGCCAGACCACCCTGGATGGGGATGCACATCTCAGCTGGTGGACACTTTTTGCGTAACTAGCCCATTGGGGAAGAAGTATGGTAGTCATGAGTTCCTAGTTTTCAACCTCATGGCAGAAACTCTACACAGCCTCGCCAAATATTTTCCACGCGGCTCGATTCCGCCTAGAATCATGAAGAATTTCTTGAAGCAAATTCTTCTTGCGCTTGACCATGCCCATAATGCTGGGATGGTACATGCAGGTCGGTCCATACTTCACTTTTTGTTGATAATGAACGTACTGACTCTTCGACAGATATCAAAAGTGACAATATCATGATTTAATTGCCTGATCTAAACTCCATCAGTGAAAAATATTGCAAGGTTCCGAACAACCCAGTCGACTCTGGCTCTTTCCATCGACCAAATAATAACGAGGACATTATGCTTCGTGAGCGAGAGAATCATGGCATCGACTACGAACATACGCGGCAACAAAACACCTGGGAATTCCCAAGCCGAAGTTTGAGAGGGTTATACCTCAGTCAAGATCCTACGGAAGACGAGTTTCTGGGTCTGAACGTTGCGCTTTGTGACTGGGGTCTCGCCCGCTTCACTGACAAGCAGCACATCGATGCAGTTGCGCCCCCAAAATTCAAATCCCCTGAGATGACGATTGGTGCCCCATGGGACGAAAAGTCGGACATTTGGACCCTCGGAACCCAGATTATCTGCTTGATGACAGGTAGTGATCCCTTCTGGGGCGAGGACGGCAAAGGACATTACAGCGAGTTGCAGCATCTTCACGAAATGCAGCTGAAATTTGGATCTTTCCCGAGTTCCCTTTTGGATCGTGGTCATCCGGGTTCTGTCAACGCCCATTTTAATTATGGAGGTGAGGTGCAGTTCCGAAAAGACCTCGTCAATGTTCCGCGATTGGAGGAATGGTTCGAGACCTTTGACGACGCGAAGGAGAAAGAAGATTTTATCAATTTACTGAGGCATATGATGCGTATCGACCCAGAGGAGCGAACCAGTGCCGCAGAGATACGTGGGGAGCCGTGGTTACGAGATGTCATCCTCGACCATGAGATTCCCAAGGCTGCGCAAAGCCCATTGGAAACAGGCACTGCTCAGGAGCGAGTCGATTCAGTCATAGATGCACAGTCTGTGCGGGACTCGGATTCCGAACACGATTCGATGCGGCATTCAGATTCGGTACACGACTTGCAAGACTCCGCGCCTTCTCATTCCCAGTCCTCCATGCCTAGTGAGATGGATGCGGATCTGGTTGAGCCTCCTATGCCTCTCGGAGCTGGAATTACGATTGAACCTTCAACAACGCTCGAAGCAGAGACAACGACCTCAGAGACAACTTTGCTGCTGATAGGAGCAGCTATTATGATGACATGTCCTGTGGAAAGCTTCATCTTTATAGGCCTCGGTGTGGCCGTACACACTTTGTTCAAGACTTTGGAGGAAATTTAGTAATACATGAGTCAAGACGGTCAGAATGGATCAACAAGCCATTCAAACTCACCGCCATCGATACTAAATTGCTTCGAAACACAACACCTGAGAAGCGTGGAAGAGCTCAGAAATCTGTCGAGTCATCCGAAATAAATTACTTCCTTGACTCTAATCACATCGATGTATCCGAGAACGAGAACTCACAGGCCAAGTACGGACTCAAGGGTACCGTAGAGATACCCAAGGAGCGTCGGGAGCGTCATGCCGCCGAATAGGAGCGCGAGCTCCGCTCGCAGAGAAAGGCAACTTCTAATTATTATAAAAGAAGAATCGAATACTCTTCCAAACACTAGCCAACTTCAATTGGAGATACCTGAACGGAACGCTCGAACAAACCGAGGGGAACATTGCTATCTCCAGCCGGATGGAGGTGATGCCTAAAATGATGGCATAAATCCACAAGCTGAACGAGAAACACGGTGCTTCCCCATGGAAATGGGATTTCAGCAGTTTCAGGAAATGGAACACGGCCAAGGACTTGCCAGCGCGCAACAAGTACATATGGAACTTGACTTGAAATGACCTCACAATACCCCAAGAAACCGCCCCAGCCGACGCCAGAACCAGAACCAGCACACCAACAATCCAGAATCGACGACGTGATGGAGGTTCAACCATCACCGGGCCCGCAGGAAGCACAAGAGCCGGCGCAACAGGAGCGAAACCCATATCATGCTGAGCCACGCCAATTGGCTGCATCGGAATGGCTCCTCCATTTCCGTCCATGGTAGTGGTGGAGGAATTGGCAGTGGGTGGGATAGTTTCGGTATCGCTACGTGGGCGCGAGGTTATGGAGAGGGAGGATGTGCGGGAGGGAACCATGGTGGATTGTTCTGTGCAATAGTCAGCCATCAAGTCTGTAAGATATATGAGAGATAACGAGAGAGTACGTACGGGGTTACCTATTTGCTATGACTTCGGTTGGTTGAAGCTATTGTTTTATTAGCGCCGGGAGTGTAGAGTCATAAATTCGAAGGAGGGATATAATTACTCGATCGAGGATGCGAAAAGGTGGTATGCGATTGATACTACAGGTCTACGAGCATAAGAAGCGCATCGTAATGTCATAGTATATGAAGAGTACGTGTTTGATCGAATGAAGTTGGCGGAACCACTGGAAGATAGCTTTAGGATTGTCAGTACCAGCATAGCATCGCGATCGCAAAGCGGTTGAACAGTGCGTACTTGGTGGAATGATATGAATGATGTCGAATGTGTGAAGTTGTAGTTTCCGAGTGCTGGGAAAGCATCGCGATGACACGAATCTTGGTGTGTACGTACTTGGTTCAATGTCTGCCGTGATATTGTGCGATTGAAGCTATGTACTTGTCAGTGCTAGAACCGCATGGCCATAGCTAATAGTGTAGCATCGACTTGTCAACTTACCTGAATGGATGAAGTCTCAGAGGCGTGGGTGTCGAGTTTGTTTGTTGTTGAAGACGTGGTTGTTCGTTGTGCTTTAAACAAGTTGCTGTTTGTTAGCGATTAGTGTCAAACCTCTCCGCGCAACAAGTGAAGTCAGAAATGAGATGGAGATATTTAACTGTAAGTTATTTTTTCCATCATTATCTAGGCTGTATTCAGCCATCTGAGCCTGCTTATGCCAGGACCAAGCACTTTCAAGGTGCCAAATAAGTAATGTTCGCCCCTTGGGTATCGTAATTTACAAAAGCTCGAAATCCTTTTAATCCCCTGCCTCCCCTTAAATCATCGAATAGCGGCCACCAACTCGTGGAGCTCTCATCTCAGCCTCTGCTGCCATGATGGCACCTTCCTTCAACAAACGATACAACTCCCGCATCGCCTCCATCACACTGGCCTCAGAGTCACCCTCCACGAGAAGATACAACTTGGGTAGCTCGCCCGCGGCAGGCTCTTTGCCTGGGGCATAGTAGATACCTTTGGAAGTGATGGACACACCCGTGGAGTCCAGGATCTTGGCCACATTGGTGCGATTGGTAACGGCCCAACGCGCCTTCTGCGGCTGATCGTTGATCTGGAGGGTAGCATGGTAATCTCCGGCATCTGGGCCACGGTTGTCCACTGACTGTCCACTGCGGAGGGCATTGGGCTGTGTGAGACGTCCCGTCAAGCGACTGGCAGCCAACTTTGCAGCAGCGAGCGGATCCATGCCCTTGGTGTCAATCTTCTCTCGCTTGTGTACCTGAATCTGGGGATGGGCTGCTTCCTGGGCAGGCGTAGGCGATCGCGACTCTCGCTTGGCTGCATCTGCAAGGGAATGGATCACAATCTCGGGCTCCTTGTCCTTCGTCGCGGCCTTGTCACCACCTTCCTTATCCTCAGTCGCATATTTACCACCAAGCACACCGCGGGCAGCGTCACGGGCGGCATCGATCTTCTCGATACCGTGTCCACCAAAGCCGCGGGACGAAGCCTTTGCCTTGCCGGACTTGACTTTCTCGAAATAGTCATCTTGCAACGCCTTGAGCGACTCGGGGACCTCTTTGCCGGACTGCTTGAGAGCTTTACAAAGGTCAGGTGCATATCGACCCTGCTCTTCAGTGATGAAGGTGTAGCATGTTCCTGTCTGTCCAGCACGACCTGTACGACCAGCGCGATGGATGTAGTCTTCCAGATGGGTTGGGGCATCATAGTTGATTACTATCTTCAATTGCTTCACATCGAGACCTCGAGCGGCGACAGACGTTGCGACAACGATCGGAAGCGCACCAGACTTGAAGTCCTCAATGGTCGAAGAGCGATCTGACTGTTCTCTGCCACCGTGCATGGATCCGACAGCAAACTGTCGCTGAGTGAGCACCAAAAACAGCTCGTCCGCGGCTTCCTGTCGATCAACGAAAATGAGCGTACGAGCTTCAGTCTCATCACGGTATGCCTCGCCGAGAATTTCAAGCAGCCGAGCAAATTTGGTGGACTGCGGACGAACTTCGATCAGCTGCTCAATTTCTGGCGCCACTGTGGCACGACCTCCGACAATGATCTCGACAGGCTTTCGCAGAACCTTACGGGCCAACTCTTCCATGCTAGGTGGGAAGGTCGCGCTGAACATAACGAATTGTCGGTCAGGACGGATCTGATGAATGAGGGCATTGACTTGTGGCGCAAATCCCATATCCCACAATCTATCGGCCTCGTCAAGGACAAGATAGGTGACGCGCTTGAAGCTCAAAAGCTGGCCATTGTTGACAGTGGCAAGATCGATCAGGCGTCCAGGCGTAGCCACGACAATCTCGACACCAAGCTTGATCTTGTCAATATTATCCTTGAGGGAAGCTTGACCGAAACAGACTGCAGCTCTGAGATTAAGCGCCTTGAGGAATGGTTTGCACTCGCCGTGGATCTGATTGGCGAGCTCACGGGTAGGTGCGAGGACAATGGCAATTGGACCGTCCTTCTTGCTCAATGGGCGCTGATCTTTGATGTGTCGGAACATGGGAAGCAAGAAACCCATCGTCTTGCCAGATCCGGTTTTGGCAACAGCGATAACGTCCCGACCAGCCATAATGGTTGGTACTGCCTGACTCTGGATGGGAGTAGGCTTTTCGTATTTCAGGGATTGAATCACCTCAAGTGCTGGGACCGAGAGACCCATTTGAGGCCAGCTAAGAAGTGGCTTTGGAACATCCTTGCCACGGACCTTGATGCCGTCCAATTCAAAACGCAGGGCCTGCAGTTCAGCGTCATCCATGTCTTTGAGTTCTTCAGGTTCGATGTAGAACTGTTTCTTGAAAGGCTCATACTCGACCTTGCCGTGATTGATCGGTTTCAGCTCCTTTTTCTTCTTTCGAGCTGCGAACTTGGCCAACTCATCGTCTTCAATGATTTCCGTCTCTTCTCCCAACACGTCTTCTCCATAAAGAGCCTCAGGCCGCTTCTTCATGCTCATGAAATCAGTCTCTGGCATGGTCTTGTCCAAATTGGACATGAAGGCGTCGAGTGGGTCAACATCTTCATCCATGGCTTCAGGTTGAGCTTCTGCCATGATGCCTTCCATGGGAAAATCGCCGTTGGTATTGACATCCATCTCTTCGTTGTCTGCTGCGGCTCGACGGGCAGCGAGGGCAGCGAGTTCATTTTGCATGCCCACATCGTCTCCCATCTCTGTCGTGTCGTCGGGACTGTTAGCTTGCGCAGTATCTTCAAAGTTGTTATCAGAGAACGTGGGGAGCTTCTCTAGAGTTCGTGCCTCGTCCTGGTCATCGTCAAGACCCATTGCTTTCTTAGCCGGACCATCAACTGTAGCTTGGCCATTAGCATTGAGACCAAATCCACCGACTTTGCTGGCGATTTGTGCTTGAGCACCTGGTACATTGTTAGTGGTGGTAGCAATATTGGATAAATGTTGCATCTTACCAGACTTGAGACCTGAAGAAGTCAGACTAGGTTTGTTAGCAATGAGGGGTGCCTCTGACTTAGTTGATACAGGAATTGAAATGTCCTGACCGAGTGCTGCTTTAGCACCTGGAATCAAGCTCTTGGCCTTCTTGGCGATCTTCTTTGGGTCGAACTTTGGCTTTGGTGCCGAGTCTTCAGCTTCTGGTGATGGTGCAGCGGGAGACGGGGCTGCTGAAGCAGTGGCTACTGGTGTGCTTGGTGCTTTGGAGCGACTCTGCTCAGCTGCTGCCTTTTCTGCATCAAGCTTCGCTTGCCTCTCGGCCTTCCACTTAGCAGTGGCCTCAAGTCTCTTTGCAAGCTTTAACTTCTCTGCTCTCTGCTCCTCCGCATCATGTTGTTGACGGTCTCTCGAACGGGAACGACGACTCGGGCTGCGCGTACGTCGGCTAGGGCTACGAGAGCGACGGCGTCGGTCTCCTCCAGCTCGATAAGAGCGGTCATTCTCCCAGTGGTCATTGCGGCGGTCGCGGCGGTCGTCGTCATATCGAGAGCGTCGGCTGTCGTAGGAACCACCTCCTCGTCGATCATAGTCTCGACGATCGTCTCGACGGTCATCCCGACGGTACTCTCGGCGGTCGTCGCGGCGATCTCGAGGAATTCGGTCTCCACGGTAGGTGTCTCTGTCGCGATCGTTGCGAACACTGGCGCGAGCATCGTCTTGAGTGCTACGGTTGTTTGTCAAATGGTCCAAGTGCGCGAACAAGTCTGGACGAGAACCGCGACGTCCATCTCTATTGGAGGCCATGTTTGATGTGCGAACGTAAGGGATGTATACGATGGAATGAAGGTTGTGGTTATGATACGGGCTGCCTTTCTGATGCCAGGTGCCTTGGAGTATGACCAGGCGGGTTACCAGAGATGCACCGTCAATGCTGTAGTCTGGCGGCGTTTAGTAATGAAGTCTCCCGCAATCGAAGCTTCAAGATGTCGAGTAGAGGAGGGTGTAGAGGGAGAGGGAAAGGGAGAGGGAGAGGTAGAGGTGGGTGTAGGTGATGTCGGTGTTTTTCTGAGAGTGAGGTGAGTCGCTCCGGCGGCTGTTGCCAGTCGCTCGTTGTGGAAGCACACCACCAATTGCAGAGGGGGTACTGTATATTCCCGGGGGATGGTTCAATGTATACGGAGGGTTGTATGGGTGTGGCGGAGTTGTATAGGGTGTGGTGGTGGGTTTGGTGGTGGGTGCCTGTGCCAGTGCCAGTGCCAGTGCCGGTGGGGAAACATGCGGCGCGACCCTATATGAACCCCTGTCCAACTTTTTTTTTGTTCCTCTGGCTGCGATTAGCCCGCGCACCAGCAAGGCACGACTGACGAGCAAGAACTTACGGTAATGTCTCAATCCTTTCAAAATAAGAAGCGCAAACGACCTTCTGGTCCTCCAAATGCTGCTGGTACAGCCGCCTCAAATGTTCGAGTCCTCGGCGGGCTCGTCAACTTCGACAATGGTAGGCAGAGTCGGAACGAAGCTACCAGTCGCCACGAAGTGCTGTCTAACCTCCCAGATAAAGGTGGTGACCTTGAAGGAACGATCGATGAGGATGAAGACGATGGCGAATACCATAGCGGGCAAAAGCAAGACGGAGATAGAGCGCAGGCTGCAGGAGAGAAGGCGGTTGGTGGAAGGTTGGGAGAAGCAGGTGGTACTGAAGGCAGCGGAACTTCACTTCAAGCTGCAATGCATACGATGGCTATGGATGGGGATCCTGACGACGAGGACACGGTGCCAGATCTCGAGGACGAAGACGAGGAATTGAGACCCAATTACACCGTTACCACAGACGCCAACGGAAATACTCGCTACATCTACAAGGAAATCGATCCAGTCTATGATTCCGACGATTCAGATGCTCAGGAGGCTACAAATACTATTGGAGATATTCCCCTTTCCTTCTACGACTCCTACCCGCATATTGGCTACGATATTGATGGGAAGAAAATCATGCGGCCTGCCACTGGCAAGGCCTTGGACGCTCTTCTCGACAGCATTGATATTCCAAAGGGATGGACTGGTCTCACGGATCCAGCAACTGGAAAACCACTCAATCTCAGCCGTGACGAGTTGGAAGTTTTGAAGCGAATCACTCGCAATGAGGTCCCAGAAGATGGCTACGATCCATACCCAGATATGGTGGAATACTTCACAAACCATGAAGAGATTATGCCTTTGAGCGCAGCTCCAGAACCAAAGCGGAGATTTGTTCCATCCAAGCATGAAGCGAAGCGGGTGATGAAGATTGTGAGGGCAATTCGGGAAGGACGTATTCAGCCATACAAGCCTCCAGCGGAGCGGGAAGAGGAAGAAGAAGACTTTATCAATTACGATATCTGGGCAGATGAGAAACCACGACCCGACCATGTCATGAACATTCCAGCGCCCAAATTACCACCTCCCGGCTACGAAGACAGCTACCATCCACCACCAGAATATCTTCCCGACAAGAACGAAAAGGCGCAATGGGAGGCTACCGACCCAGAGGAACGCGACAAGGAGTATCTCCCGACCGATTATGGTGCCTTGCGCAAGGTTCCTGGCTACGACAATGTCAAGTTGACCTTCGAGAGATGTCTCGATTTGTACTTGGCCCCTCGAGTCCGCCGCAGCAAGCTCAACATCGATCCCGAGTCGCTCCTACCAAAACTTCCAAGCCCCGACGAGCTTCGTCCATTTCCAACAGTCTGCGCCAATATTTTCCGAGAACATTCCAGCCGAGCGCGATCAGTTGCTGTTGATCCAACAGGCACCCATGTTGCAAGTGGCGGAGACGATGGTTATGTCCGTGTCTGGGAAATTGATACCGGTCGACAGGTATGGAGTAAGCGTCTTTCCAGTGAGGATGCTGTGGATGTAGTCACATGGCGTCCAAGTCTCGACACTGTGATTCTGGCTGCTGCTGTCCAAGAAAGCATCTACTTCATCATTCCCTACGGCCTCAGCATGGTCAATCCCGAAATGGAAGTCGCATCTCGCGAAGTCATCGACATAGGATTCGGATACCAGACTCATGGCAACAAGACCAATGCCAATGAAAATATCAATAAAGAGCCTTCAGCACGCTGGGCTCGTCCAGAACAGGACTTCATTGATGATGGCGTTCTACTCACAGCCACAGTGCGCTCCCCCATCAAAGTTGTTGCATGGCACAGACGTGGCGACTACTTTTCTACCGTTTCTCCAAAGGGCCAGAGTCACGCCGTCGCCATTCATACCCTCTCCAAGCACCTCACACAACTTCCCTTCCGCAAACTCAAGGGTCTACCACAGACAGCGCAATTCCATCCTTCGAAACCCATATTCTTCGTTGCAACACAGCGCGGTGTCCGTTCCTACGATCTCTCACAGCAGAAGTTGGTCAAGATTCTACAACCGGGCGCTCGCTGGATCTCATCTATGGATATTCACCCCGGAGGCGACAATCTCATTGTTGGTTCTTACGATCGTCGCTTGCTTTGGCATGATCTTGATCTCTCCTCCAAACCTTACAAGACTCTGCGGTACCATGAGAAGGCCATTCGGGCTGTCAAGTTCCACCAAGGTGGTTTGCCACTGTTCGCGGATGCTAGTGACGATGGAAGCTTGCAGATTTTCCATGGAAAGGTTGTCGGGGATTTGATGGAGAATGCGACGATTGTGCCGTTGAAGGTGTTGAAGGGTCATCAAGTCAAGGGCGCGCTCGGTGTTCTTGGACTAGATTGGCACCCTAAGCATCCTTGGGCTGTTAGTGCTGGTGCCGACGGAAGCTGCAGAGTTTGGTGCTAAATGGGCAGATAAAAACTGTTGCTACAATATGTGCAATTTCAGAAGAGATGAGGTGGCCATGGCTTTTGTTGATACTGATACTGTCGGTCTGCTCGGCGTTTTGGCATGGCGAGCTGGCGTTTATAAAAATGGGGAGGCCATGCCGGTTACCTTTATTTCATTGATGAGATGATAGGCGTGGTTGCATTCACTGCATTAGGCCCTGTTCGGGCTTCATTGTTTGGGAGCTAGACTTCACGTAGATAGATAGAGTAGTCGATGACCACAATGATGAAAGAAGACTCGATACAAAACCCTCTTTTCCCACCTGTCCTGTTCTCCTTTTGTGAGGACTGCAATCACGTTTTGAGAGGGAATCCTTGATCTTGAAATGACCTTAAATTTTTCCTGACTCACTCAAAAGAAAGGGTAATTCAGCAACTAAAGGGGTTAGAATGGTAAGTCTTACTGGGAAGGTGATACATACCTTAAGATTGCGAGTATATGAAAGCCTTCAAGCCTTAGAAATTCAAGATTTTTGCTTTACGAAGAACTTCTATGAAACACTTTGGTACAATCACCGAATCATCTCCCCCAATCAGAAAAACGAAGGCACAACAAAGACTAAAAACCGATCATCGCATTACCAAAATATCCTCACTTCATCTATCTTACAATCTACCAATCTAGAATCTTTCCTCTTCCCAAAACGATATCCCATCTCCTTCCCTAATCTTCTTTCTCCCTTTTCCCATATCCACCACGACGAGAAGAGAGAAATGCGTGGAAAGCGGAATTTCACACTTTGAGTTGATGATTGGTTGAGAAGGTGAGAAGTGGTTCTGCGTTTATGTTTCTTGTGGGCGGATTTCTTTCTGCTGAGGACTAAGGGAGAACTATTTTGTTGGGATGAGTGGAATATTTTACTTATTTTTGAGAATTTGATTTGATTTTCTTGTGGGATGGTTTGTATAGGTGAAGCGTGGTAGGGTAGGACTTTGGGGACAAGGATACTTACTGTGGTTTCGTGAGTATGTTTTGGATTATTTGTGGCTTTGTAGGGGTGAACGGTTTCTACCTTGATCGAACTTTTTTTCTTTGCAATTCGATATTTTCTAATTAGAATCTGATGTCATTTCTACTCATGTCTCTTTCCGTCCTATGTTTCTCACCCCCATTTCTATCTTGATCGAGGAAACGATGTCAAACCTCTAACAACCAGCTCCCATATTTATTGGGCCCCAATAAACCCATCAATAACTCCCATCAGTTTCCAAGCCGCATTGCAAACTCCCTCCATCCCCGCATCAGAGAAGTCGTTACTATTCAAGATTTCCTTTTCGACGGCTTCCATCCCTACGACTAAACTCTGGCCCGTTCCTGTTGCTTTGATGGCTTCCCAATCTTCTTCTTCTATGATTGCCAAGGTCTCGGTCACCTCGATTAATTTCTGAGCTGTGCGACGAAGTTCGTTATCGAAGTGGATGTTGCAGGCGCGGAGGTCTCTGGGGAGTTGGTTGAGGAGGGTTATTGTTGGAGCGAAATGGGTGGATAGGAAGGTTTCTGTGTAATTTTGTGTTTGGGGTCTGTCGCGGATGTCGATGTCGTTGGGGATTTTTGAGGGACTATTCAGGGTTAATTGCTCGATGCAAAGATCGCCATCTGTTTCTTGACTTTCATTTGGGACTAAGAGACTCTCTGTACGTTGAGATTTATTGAGGGCTGAGGTCATGCCTTTGATTGATCTGCACTTTTGAAGTGGGGACATTTTCGCGAGTGGTTTGGAATACGATGTTTAAGCAGTAGGCTTAGTGATGGGATGCTTGTTCCTTCGAGGAGAGAATTGAGTTTTAAGTCTATCCTTCTCTGACATTGTATTTCCAAGTATTCAGAGGGCGGAAGGATGTGAGATGAACGATGTAGAGGGCTGTCATACAATGCAGTCCATCAGATGCTTCACTGCTTCGAAGCCCAAGCTTTTAACCTGTGCCGGATCTCTCGTGGAGCGATACAACAGGCGAAGGGTCTGGTACAAGTGCTCAAAACGAACGCCAAATTCTCTCAAGCAGACTTTCATAGTCTGTACTTTTCGTAAAAGGCAACGCACTCGATTTCTTTGTCAGACCGCAACGGTCTCCATTACCTGATACGAACGGGTAGTCTCCAAACCCAAACTTGATGTTGCAGATTTCCTGACAACTTTCTTTTTCGAGATTGCCAGACATCAAGCCATATCAATTCTAGCCTGGAAGTCTTCTGTTCAAGAGCAAACCTAATTCGGTGGTTCCTATCATAAGCCGGGGCCATGCGCTGAAGAAACTGGAGCCGCTGAAACGTAATGGGCGGTGGGGTCCAGATGAAATCCTTCGCAAGTATTGGCACTTGCAAAGGGAATAAAGCATCTATATGGAGAATATAATGTTTGGTTATGAGAGAGATCAGTGGAGATGGCTAATGAAGTGAGGTCGTGAAGATGACTAGGCTCTTTTGGGTGGGTGGATCCAGATGAAACCCAAATTCGACCTCGTCTGAACATTATGCTGAGCTTTTCCCTCCCACATCGCATCGATACTCACCAAAACGACCGCTGAAGACTCTCATTCAAGCCCGATGTTGCACACTTCTGCAGATTTTTGCGATTGTCGAAAGTCTGGTTCCTTGGAAATTGGCTGAAATTTTGATGCTTCATTTTTTTCCATCTGACCCAGGCTCGAAAGATAATTCATAACTATGTCAATGAAGTTGGGTATTCCATGATAGCTGCGCTGTAAGCTCGTAACGTGCAATGATTGAGGGCCTTGAGCGGTCTGACACAAAAATTTGAGGCTGGGAAGTGATGTCCTTTTGCGGTAGCTTCCGTGATTTTC
Organism: Venturia nashicola; assembly: GCA_004522665.1. NCBI lineage: Eukaryota > Fungi > Ascomycota > Dothideomycetes > Venturiales > Venturiaceae > Venturia > Venturia nashicola. The sequence continues at coordinate 1,181,388 of SNSD01000009.1, forward strand.
AAAGAGCTTGGAAATTCGGAACTCTGATGGCTATTATATGTCTTGTCTTATCACTTCGTAATCAGTCGTCAGGGTGCCATATAAGGTCAAAAGTTGAGACTCACTCTGAAGGTCTGGATCGCCAAGTCCTGCGCCTTTACGAGTCGGACGCATAATTTCGATATAGAAAGCAACACACGCCAAATGTTGTGAGTAAAGAGCTCGGACGCCTTCAAGTCGGTCAAATAATGACGTCTTGGCTATAGAATTTGTTGCTTGGGTCGAACGTCAGTGTTCTGTGGGTTATATTGGACAATGGTCAGGAGATTCCATTATGGGGTCGTGGCTGTGGGGTCGAGTGGTATTGAATGGACAAAGACCATAGCGTTCATGGTATCTTCGTTGAGACTCGTGACGAAATCCTCGCCGAAGTCAAACTCCAGAAGGATTTGGTCGCTTCCCTCCGAAGCACATGATGCCCTCGACCAGCGCTTCTGTAGGTTCTGGTACTGCAATTTCGTCGAATTTGCGGCATTTGGCGTTGACGTCGAAGTCGTCCATGAACTCCTCGCACAGATCCAGGTCCGCAATGAGTTCGTGGAAGGGCATGCTGTACTTTGCGAAGACATCAGGTTCAGCCCGAATGGCTTCGATTATTCGCATGGTGTACCGTCGAGCAGCTACATACGTCTCCGCTTTGGTTTGGTATGTTTGCTTGTACTCCACTTCGCCCTCCGGTGGCATGTATGGCGCAATGTCGGTTGCCCAAAACTGTCCTTGATCCTTCGCTGTGCCGTTGGTACCGTCGACGATCATTGTGTCCTCATCGAACTTCCTGAAACTCACACCTACCAAGATTGCTTCGGTTTCTTGGAGTTTGCAAATCCTGATGAATGTTTCGTAACGCATAAGCGAGGATTGGCTTGTCTAAAGAGTGCAAATTCGAAGCAGCATGCGACTACGACGCATTCGTCTCAACGGGATCAGACTCTCAAATGAACAAAGGAGTGCAAGCGATGCTGCTCGAAGAGTGCATGGAAGATGGCGACGAGGTAGGCGCTTCTCAATACCCGGTAACAACTAACCGTCAAACAGGACATGGGGCTAATCCCCGGCTTGAAATTCCGCCTCAACGACATCAAAGAGCATGTCGAAACCCTGAAGAAAAGAGTCGAGGCAAATAAAACCTCCACTGCTCCCAATGAATGGACACGCTTCAATCGGATGACAGACGGAGACGAGTACCTCTTCGGAGCGGAAAAGTATGAGTCGACTATTCGACTCCTCGATAGGTGTTAGGGAAGTAGCACCCAAGAGCATTAGTCAGCACTAGGATAGTACATAGTCAGGGGTCACCCCAAGTTACAAACATCATCCAATGCAATACAATCTTCATATTGCAGTTCCACGACAATAGGCTCCCAAAGGATCTCGATAGATGTCGTCAGATCCTCGAGTCGATCGAGGATATCGAGGAGGATTCGGCCGAGGATGATGAGCTGGCTGTTGTTGCTCAAGATATTTATCTCATCATCGAGGCTCTGGAATCCATCGAGGAACCGGAGAGCTTCGAAGATCTGATCGATACTCCGATCGGTACGGACCTCCAGACCAGTATGGATATCGTGCAGGGATATGTCTTGGAGCAAGGGATCTTTTCGGAACGTGATGATTACGAAGTCTGTAGGAAGACTTTGGAGGTTCTGGACATCGTTTCGAGGCTCCTTGGTGAGCTTGATGGGTAAAGGGATGCATTCACGTGAAATCCGATAGCATAATCTATGAAAGTATTCATCAAATTCAGCTACTCATCAAATGAAATATCATGACTAAAATTCCCATCAAAGAACCATGGACGTAATTTTGTTCACCATAAAGGAAAAACCTACTAGCCATATCATCAAGTATGATGCCATAGAATACCAAATTACCACCAGACCGTGCCATGCCATCTCAAACCATCCGAAAGATGTACGATATTTCACACCCATACCAGTCAAGCATCTACTCATGCCATCCACCCACCCAGTGTAAAATGTCAGAAGACAAGGAAAGGAAAAAAGCAAACCTATTGTATGAATCTTCTTGCCATGACTATGTTAGCACGAGATGATGTGTGAGAGAAGACAACATGACCAACCTGTAAAGCCCATGAAGACAAACAAATAAGAAAAACTCTCACGAAAGGCCTCGCAGTGTCCAGGGAAGTGGAAGACAAAGTGCCAAATGAATGTTTTCGAAATAGTCGAAACCCGAAAGAGAACATGCCGGAAATAGTCGCAGAATCGAGCCATAAGTGAGTGTGATGGAAAATAGAACAGGAAGGAAATGTCAAAATAGCCAAAAGGTGGTGGTTGGGAACCGGGTAATGGATGAGTCGAAAGTCGGGTGTCGTTGGTGATGGTTGTCGAGCCTGTGGATTGAAGTGTCAGTTCGGCGCCAGATAAGTAGAGGTGTCGTACACTGACCAAGTGAGAGTTCAACGCTCAAAGAGGATTATCCTTGTTGTACTTCTTCATTTCCGCAGTCTCTTGAGTCTTGAGCTGGCGGAATTTCTTCTTCCAGTCCTCCTTCCAGCGGCGCTTCTCTTCGGGGCTCATCTTTTTAGGGTCTGGAGACTCTGGCCTGGACCGCTCGCCACGTTCGCGTCCACTCTCACGGTCGCTGCCGCAACTACTACCACTGCCAAGGAAATCGCGAGCATGAGAGGCAAGCTGTTGGATGCGATGTTTTGGGCTGGTCACTTTCTTGGGAGAAGCATTGGACTTTGTTGGAGAAGCTGGCGGAGTCTCAGCGTATGGGGGTGCCATCTTGGAAGGAGAAGCCTTGGAAGAAGTGCGCTTTCCTGGCTCCATGGCAGGTCCCTTTGCATCGAGCTTCACTGGCTCAACCATCTCGGCCAGGTCATCCATTGTACCGTCGACTTGGCGGGACGAGTGGGCCGAGAATTCGCGGGTGGATCGTTCAGAGTGGAAATGGAGCTTGCTGTCAATACCTGGGAAAGGCTCACTGCTGCCAGAAGCGTATTTGTCGTCACCAAAGTAAGAAAGCTGAGGGATTGATCCGATGCGTGCAGTCTGGCCAGTCGAATTACCTGATTGGTGGTTGAGTGACACTGGATGTGGTGGGAATGACGCGGAGACCACACGCTCACGGCGTTGTGGAGCGGGCTTGGCGAGTCTCACTGTTGCAGCGTTGATGTCCTCTTGGAGACGATCTTTGAGGCTCTGGCAGCTATGTGGGTTGTTCCAAGGTGAGTTGGCAAAGTCGATGGTTTTTGGAGGCGAGCTAGAGCCGTCGAATTCAGAGTAGGAGCGGGTCACGTGCGTGAAAGCAGATTGCTGAGCTCCGAAAGTAGAGAAAGTGCGGCGCTGTTCGCGAGGAAGAGAGGCAGAATGGTTGTTGCCGAATTGGCTCTGTGTGCCCAGCGCACCTTCCGCGTTCGAGCTGAAGCTGTTGTTGGGAAGAAAAGTATTTGGGTTCTGCCTCACTCGCAAGTTCTCGTAATGCTGATCTCGGTGCTGGTCGCGCGAAGAGGCATGGGACAGGTTATGGGCTGTGTTTGGTGGTGTCTTTGAACGTGACACTGATGTGGAGGACTTCAAGCTGATAGTGCTCGTGCTTCGAGAATCGGATCGGCGCATGGCCGACGCACTCTTGAGGCCATCGCAATAGCCGTTGACATAATCTGCAGACTTGCCTGCGGGGGCATTGCCTGCTGTGGCGGTAACATAACCTTCGAGGTACTCTTTCGATTTTCCATTGAACTCCTCGCGAATGGACGGTGAGACATGAACAGAGCTCTGTTTAACGCTATCAGTAATGTCCAAGCACAATGACGAGATGCTTGCAGTGCAAAAAGTACTCACTCGTGGTGCCACGTAACTGCCCTCGAGCTCAGCCATGTGCAAATGGGCTGGAGTCATTGCAGTATCTCGTAGGAAGTTGGCCAACCTGTGATCGATGGGAGACGCTGGTGGGACCTTGGAGTGCTGCTGCTCGCTCATCGGGCTGACAATACCATTCTGCAATTCTCGCTGTGGCGTCATTGGGTTGTTCTCAAAGGAGCGTCTGTCGCTACCAGATGCTTTGCGCGACATGAACTTGCTGAACGAATGCTCATGGGTGTTGGTCGGGAAAAAATCAGTGGTAGTGACACTTGAATGACTGGTCTGGTGCTGCGAGGGGGTATGCGAATAAAAATCATTCTCATCGCTCGCATGTCCGTGGCGGGAATGCTCAGAGGGTAGGCGTGATGGCTGGGGTCGCTCTTCTTGTTGCTGAATTGGGCGATCTTTGTTCTCATTCTCGAATACCCAGGGATATTGCTTGGCGAGCTCCGCTGGTGGGGGGTTTGGCGTCTCAATGGGAGATGGAGCCGGCACAACAAAGGTTGGTGGAGATCCTTCGGTAAGAGGGAATGGCTTGCCTGGCTCATAGCTTGGGGAAGCTGGATTCAGCGTCGGCCCTGCATGATCGTTGACAGGCTGGTGAGTTCTCGGATCCTTGATCGGGATTGCGTGTGAGCGCCGAGGAGGAGCCCGAGAAGATGGACTTGGTTCAGATTTTGGAGATGCGTGCTGGACTTCGCGAACAGCCTTCTCGTTGGAGGTCGGGCGTGGCGGAGGCAAAGCTGGCCAGTCCATTCCAGGTGCAAGTGGCATGACGGGAGGAGGCTGCACCACGGCCGAAGCGGGCGCAAAAAAAGGTTGAGTATCTTGTGGACGCATGTGGGCTGGTGTGGGGAAAGCGCCGACGTTGGTAGGATTGGTCTTGCAATTCTCCAGGTCCTTGGTCTTCTTTCGGATCGAATCAAGGTCGTTGACAAATTGGCGCTTGCGAGTGACAGCGGCAGCCTTTTGGGCTGCAGACCAGGTATCGCCGTATTTGACCTCTTCTCTCTCGAATTGGATCTTTTCCTGTCGAAGGGCCTCGTAACGATCATTGAGAAACTTGATTTGGGCTTCAGCGTCGCCAGCAGGAGTGGTACGATCTGGCTGAGGCGGTATTTGGCTAGCAAAGGGCTGCTGCACTGGTGGTGGTGGAAGAGGGGCAGTCTGTGCTGCTTGCGGATAGAACGGGGGTGCCTGTGGGTGAATGCCATTCACCATACCTCCAACATTGGCGTTCATAGGATTGAACTGTGACAGTTGAGGAAATGGCCAGTTTGGCGGAGGCATGAAGAAGGCTGGAGGACTATTTGCATGAGCACCTGGACGGACTGGAACAACATTGCCATCGATATATTGACAGAGCTCTCCGAAATTGTTGTATCCGACAAAACCATTGGGAAGGACAGGCTCGAAGCCTGGAAATGATGCGTTGCGACTGGCGGGAAAGACTTTGCTTGAGACATTTGGACGATTAATTGGAGCGTAAGCGAAGCGAGGACTTCCAAGTGGAGTGAAGTCGTTTGGTACAATGCGGCCTCCAGCTGTGACACGAAGGTGTGGTGGAGATCCATGTTCTTTGATCAACCTCTCGACTTTGTTTCGCTTGACAGACGGGGTTGGAGATGGACGCTTCATCGCAGCAAACATGCCACGGGGTGCAACAGGAACCCTGGCCAGGTTGACTGAAATGTTGGTGCTTGGTCGGAAAACATTATCGCCGGACGAACTCAATCCTGGATTGGAAGCAGACGGCTTGAGAACATGCTCTGTATCAAAAGAAACTCCGGTCAGCAAAAGTTGACTGGCACAGTTTTCGTGCTGAAGAACAAAAACAATGCTGCTGTTTTTATCAAAAACACCGCGGCGCCGTTGGGGACGGACAGGTATCATAGTTCTTGGGTATCTCATATTGAACAGCGATGGTGGAAACACAACTGCGTTGAGGAATGAAGGTGCTGTGAATGAGTGAAGATACAAGAAGAACGGTGGAAAGATACAAAATGCTCAGTGGTGGCTCGTGCATATTGATCACAAGCCTGAAGGGGTGAGTGGCGAAGTGAAGTGAAGTGAAGTGGGATGAGAAATCGACATGCCTTTGATAGCCTCCTCGTCCGGAAACTTGTCAAGCGAGACGGTAGACTCCGCGGCCGAGCCACGCAACGCGAGCAGCTCCTCAACTTTGTACGCAGGGCGGAGCGACATAGTGAATGGGGATGGGACTGAATTTGAATCACAGTATTCGTTTCGGTTGGACAGATCGCAGAAGTAGACGGACAGGCAAGACAACGACTTTCGTCAAGGAATGAGGTTCTGGACAGCATGTCAGCATCTGTGGTATGAAAAGGAAGCATAATGTAAGTAGATGGTGGACAGTTCGCTGCTACATGACAAGACTGACGCATACCTTCGAGAGAGTAATGGCGCTATGGATGTGCACGCCGGCAATGTATCCAAAGAACGTTTGCAGCTGGAGAGCGGAGAGCAGTACAGAATGAGCCAAAAGAGCGCAGTGCCAGCGAGCAAAGAAGAGATCAAAATGAGCGTGTGGTGGAGTGTTGATGGTCGAGTTTGGAATGGTCGAATGTTTGTGAAGAGTTGATGGAATCAAGTGGTTGAGGTATAGAGTTTTGTATAAGATGTCCATGGCGGTGTCGTTCATTCTTTCTGTTGTCTGGCAAGTCTGGTCGTTGGAAACAAAGGATGGTGAGGTAGGGACGTCGCGAAGTAATATGGTGAAGGAGGTGTCGTCCAGCATCATCGCCAAATTACCAGTTCGGCAGCTACACGGCTCGATCCTCCCGCGGCCAAGGAAATCGCCGCGGAGGAACAACACCAAATATATTGGAAACGTTACAACGAAGGGAGCTTTCGATTGCTAGGTTTGACGTGACTGATTCGAGTCGCCCAAGGTGATATCCTCAACGCAGCAAGTTCTACAAGATAGTTTGGATTGTTAACCATCGCCATCATCTCTTTCAAATCCTTGGCCAACATTATTGCAGGGACACAACGTGTCTTCTCTACCTCAAGCCAGCAAGTATGACTAGACCGCACAAGCAACGGCAATAAGATCCTTGCACTGTGAGGGAGCAAGTACGAGACGTCTCCGCGGATCCATTTCAGGCAATGCAGGTGGACTCCAAGTATTCCGATTTCACTTTTGACAGCCCTCACTTTGATCGTCCCGGAGATATTGTGGCAGGACATCCTATGTCTTTGTCTACTTTGTACGGCAGCTATGTTCGGGGTCTTTCAGCGTCGTGTTCTACTGGTAGGCATAGGGTCGAAAGCATCATCATCGTCGGAAATATCATCGTCGCTCTAGATGGGGGAGTTAGTACCTTACCATGCTCATCCGAGCAACTGCGACAAGAACTCACGATTTCAATGGTCTTCTTCGCCGCCGCTGCCCTCCCAGTCGCTCGTTGTGTAGGTTGCGAAGGCTGCGAGAAATTGAGCGTACTTTGCCTAGGCGCTGCCGCTTTCCTTGTTGACGCAGCCGGCGCTTTGGGTGCAGCTCTACTCGTTGGTGCCTTTGCCCTGCTCTTCGCTACTGGTTTCACGAACAGAGGTTGCGATTCCTCCTCGTCCTCCTCATCATTAAGCACCATCTCTACATCAGACTCTTCGTCGTCATCCTCCTCTTCAACCACCTTCTTCTTTCCACGCCCCCCACGAGCTGGAGCTACAGTCTTCTTCGGAGCTGCAGTCTTACGAGTTACTGCCGCTCCTCCTCTGCCACCTCTTCCCCGACCACGGCCTCTACCTGCACCACGGGCCGCCGTTGTTGTAGCTACACTCTCGTTGTCATCGTCATCATCATCTGGCTCGGAGTGTACTATGGCGCCAGGCTGATCTTCCCAATCTCCGTCCATGTCCGTATCCCAGTTGTCGGGCTTTGGCTTCACTTTGACTCGCCGAGGCTTCTTCATCGCACCAGCAGCAAATAACTCCTCTAGCTTTGAGCGATATGTCTCCATCTCATCTGCGATTCCATCCTCATCGAAGTCTTCCACATTCAACAAGTGCTTGAGCTGGCTGGTAAGCGATGAATCCACAAACATCTCCATAGAGTGTTTGTCGTCTTTATCAACAAATTGGCTGACAGCATCGCCGAATGTGTTCTGAGGTAGGATGGTGAGAGATTGGGCAGTCAAGAATTCTTTGACCAATTTTTCGACCTTGATCGAATCAAGCGACATTTGTTCCATCTTCTCCAACACAGCATCAGCTGGCATTTCCGGAACATCATTTCCGTTTTTCCTCGTAGCAGACTTCTTCTTTCTATAGAACTGAACCACATCGTTGATATTAGCAACCTGTTCGCGAAAGCGATTCGAAATTCGTTGAGGATTGTCAATGTCGAAATGGCCTCCATCAGGAGCAGTGTACTCAACGCGAAGCCGAATCAGTGGGCGCGGTACTTCTTCGCCCTTGTCATTCAACCCTGTGTCTTCGTCGAAAGACTCCTGTAATCCGATCCACTCTTGCCGGGCCTGTTCAATAAGTTCTTCAACAATGATGTGAAGATGCCGTGTAATTTCTGATCTGTGGTTGTCCTTCTTCCAAATGTTCTTCAGCTCCCGCTGCTCTGCGAGAACGATTTCTTTCATAACGAATGGCCGGACGCTTGTCAGTCGAATCGGCTCCACCTTGAACTCTTTACCAGTGACCTTGAGAAGAGCAACATGCTTTGGAACAGCCTCTCCAGGCATGAGCGAAGTGGCAACGGACGAGCCTGGCTGCATGACATGAAAAGACATCTCCGGGTTATACCGAGGATCGATCAAGCACTCATGCTCATGGCCCCAGACCACTAGGTCAAGAAACTCGGGTAGGAAGTTCTCGGGCAGATAGCTGGTTGCCGTGTGCGCGTGACTGTGCAATCATTAGTACCCAGGTAATTTGGTAGCCTTGGGAGGGAACGTACTGATTCTGGTGAACACTCATTAGATTGAACCAATCACTCTTTTGGGTGCTAGGCTGAAAGAACTTAACCTTGCCATCTCTGAAAGTCCTGAACAAGCGTTCGTCGCGAATGTTGCTCATACCATAAAGAGCGAGCTTGGTGCGGCCTTTCTGTAGGAGTATAGGCTTGATAGAAACCTTGTCAGCTTCAGGCATGCGGCCATAATAATTCACGAGACCTGCAACCTGGAGCAAGTCCAAGGCTGAGTAATGCTTCTCTCCCTCTCCAGTGGGATCATCATGGTTCCCATGAATCGAAAAGACAGGAATCGCAACATTGATGTCTTGATCCTCGTAATTGACATGGTCGAATGGGCTAAACTATTCAGCATCATGATCCTACCTTCCACGAGGGGTATACTCACGGCTCAAAGTCCTCAGTGGCATCACTCAACATCTCCAACTCGCAAGGCTTATCACCAAGGCAGTTCTCCCGCAAAATACGCATCACGTGGAACATACTCGCTCTACTTGGCTTATTCTCATGGAATAAGTCGCCTGCTAGCAGGATCATGTCGACGTCGCGTGCTTTTGCGAGTTTGATGATTTCCTCGAATGTTTTCCAGGAGTCATCGCGACGAATGGAGTCGCGCTCACCATAGCCGACATGGTTGTCTGTCGCGACTAGGATTGTGATCTCGTCTGATGAAGTTGCGGAAGGCATCTTGATGATAGTGATGGAGATGGAGGTGGATGATTGTCGGTGAGAGGTATGGGGATGGGTTCGTTTCGGGAGAGACTTTCAACATCCACATTGATATCGCCGGCCTCCGACACGTATATACTAAAGTTGACAATCTGGAGGTTGGGTTGATGGGTGACAGGCGGCGAAGAACTTATCGCGTGTGAGATGCGAATCCACGTGCAGGCATTTGCAAGTCTAACCACATTCGGCAGCCGCATTTTCTCGGCTCCCAGTCGCAACCATCATCAGTCTTATGTCACGGTAGCAAGCACTATGATTCCCACTCGTGTGCTGTTCGCTGGCCGGTCCGTCTGGAAAGGTATTCCGATCTCTCCCTTCCAACGTATCTACTGCGACAACTAACTCTCCACAGGACCCAATATCGTTCCGTAACTCTCCCTCCTACCACCACTCTAATCTCCGATCCTAACCACATTCCTCCAGTCTCCCAATCGGCAAGCCAAACATAGGCACACTTGCCTCTCCCATCCAAACACAAGCCCGCTCCGCAACCATCCTACCCAATTTCGTAGGATTGAGGTTCAGCGTTCACAATGGCATGATATATCACGAATTCACCGTGACGGAAGACATGGTCGGGCATAAATTGGGGGAGTTCTCCCCGTACGTTTTGCATTCCATAAACCGCATCGTGATGGAGTCTAATCATAGGCATAGGACGAGAAAGGCGTTTTCCTACAAGCAATCGAAGAACAGGTAGTCCGGCCAAAGGGAGCAGGTAGCCATAGGTGGTCCCGAGCGGGTGCCCTGGGCGATGTAGAAATTACATGGGACAATGTCTCGAGATTTTGTGCTGGCATGACGAGAAAAGCTTGTCACATGGAAGAAGGGCGAATTGGCACGATACAAGGTAGATGAGATGATGATCAATGTACACCAATTCCTAGGCTCACAACTGCTGTCTTTTTCTGTCTCGCCATATATCGGAGTTACATGTCGAAACAAGCTCCCCCGCATGTCATCGATATCAATGACTCTCAGGCGAATCGATTCGGCTATGGATATCGATGATCCCAATCTGGACGAGCTATACTGAATGTGACTATCTTGTTGTTCTCTATGGACTATTTTACCGCTTACTATACTCCAATGATATTCTTTGAGGCCCTCCCAGTGCGTTTCAATGAAGGCTTGATGTTCTTGTGACTAGTGTTCATGAAATGAGCCCTGAAGGGCTTACGATTCCGATAGTCACAAGTACGGTGCGAATGCTCATAGCAATCGATACAGCGAAAGTCTCTCGCCCGAATCATCGCCTTGATGTACGCCTGCTCCTGTGCGTTGTCTTATACGTGCGCATTGGCCTATGCGTCTTGTTGACAGACGCGCCATGGCCGTTTTCATTATTCGGGTTCACGTCATGCTTCTCCTCCACAATGCTTGCTTCTCGAAGCACCTGGGCTGGAGAGAACACTAGCAACTTGTAATCCATAGAGCGGTCCATTTCAACGTCTCGAGCACTATCGATAGAAATCCGGCCTCTTGACATTGATGCCGTATTCTCCCACTGCCATACCCAAGTCCTCCATAGTCAAGATGGTCTTTCCTTGTCCGCTGCCTCCTTGACCACCACCGCCATAGCCTGGTCTTTGAACACCTAGGTTCTGAGCCGCTTTGCCAGCTGCTTCCTTTGCAGTACCGCTTGCGGCACCTGCGGCACCTGCGACAACCGGGACACCAGCTCCACCCATGGGGTTCGAGGAGGCGGTGTTTGAGGCACGAACGCGAGCGTATTGGTAGGAGTCCGCGGCAATATCTGCTATGAACTTCTGGGTTGCGAGGGCCATGAGGCGGGCGAGTTGAATAGGCGTTTCGGGTGGTGGAGGGAGACCGGCCAAGGTGAGGTAGTAATTTGTGACGGCGTCAGGTATCTAAATATCAATCCCATCAGTTCCCTTGCATTGTTTAGAAGGTGGTGGACTAGCATACGATGGGTGCATAGTCGTCCATCTTGCCTAAAAACTCTCGTAGGGTCGCATCTTTCTTTGCTGGTATCTTTGCTTCTACCGGTTTGTTCGCTTCATCCTCTTCAGGCTTTGTATCATTTGCGCTGTCGATATTCATGCTGTCTGGTTGAGTGGCTTCGGCACTGATGTCTTCTTGGGATGGGATTGAGGCCTCCTCTTCAGCAACGGGCGGCGGTATAGGGTTTGAGTCGGCCATGATGGAGTGTTTGTATGTTGTGTCACCCGGCTGATGTCAGGTGATCTATTTTGGTGGATTGTGAATGGCTCTTCCAACCGTACTTTGTGTGTTTGCTGGCGGCGTTTCACGAGACTTGAGGCTCTGGAGTTGTGACCAGGCGACTGTGGGGAAGCGCTAGCAACCGTCACCACCTGCAGGCCCGGTATCGAGTATCGACTAGACATCTATTCGCGGATACATATCGATAAACTTCTGGCACGATTATGAATAAACATTGCCAGAACATCATCTTGCTCAGTCCCACAACTCCGGAGAAAACTCACACGCAGCGATTGGACTACCGAGAAGAAGAATCGAGGTTATACTGTGCTCGAATGCAGGCGAATATTCGATCACGCCTAGGTATATTGATCTCGTTTTAAGAGAGATCTGTACTTGAGCCCTAGTCTAGAGATTACTTCTACGTACTAGAGGCTACGACTATACAAGTTTTCAAAAGAAATGGTTGAAAGGTTGGCGTGGAGGTGCGGCAAAAAAGCACCAGCCCTCAAAAAAGAGCTTTCATTTCAAGTTCTAGAAGCACGATGATATTGATGATTTCATGTGACATATATTGGTTCTGGACGTCTATCATCTTGTATCATCCTCGTGGTATCAGAGTCATGATTACAAGATCTGGTACAAGCATCATTCGAATCTTTCATATCATGCCCATTTTTCCATCCGATATCGTCTTAGGTAGAGACATCAAGCTTTTGACTCGCAAAATGAGGATCGTGCCGCTTTCTCAGCATCAGTCAGACTTTTCAGCCTGACGAGTATGCTGATCTCCCGAAAGTGGACACGGTGACAATGGACCGAATACCGACAGAAAGGTACGGTTAGATGAAGCACAGAATGATGTTGGCCAAAGCACTTGGCAAATCTGGGGAATCAGCGGAGCGGACATCGGCAATAATGCACTACATAGCACAGTTGACTCACGTATATGAAACGAGTGTATTCAGACTTTCCGGACGTGTAATTACCGTCACGCCCTAATAATTAATCGGCTCCTGGCTCCTGGCTCCTGGCTCCTGGCTCCTGGCTCCTGGCTCCGGGCTCCTGAGGATAACAACTTAACTTGAACTCATCGTGAGAAGTCATCCATTGGTGCGTGATTATGATCCTCGGCTCGCCATTATCTATCCCGCCATCCGAGTTGGCCAAGTCCTACAGCAAAGCCTTCTGCAGTAGTTCACAGTACGCCTGCAGTACTTCACAGTACGCCTGGAGTAGTTCACAGTACGCCTGGAGTACTTCACAGTACGCCTGCAGTAGTTCACAGTACGCCGGCAGTACTTCACAGTATGCCTGCAGTAGTTCACAGTACGCCGGCAGTACTTCACAGTATGCCTGCAGTACCTCACAGTATGCCTGCAGTACTTCACAGTATGCAGCTCGCCTGCCTAACCTTCTTTCTTGGCAGCCGCTGAAGGGGAATTCTTCATGGGAATTCTTCCGCTTGGCCCATCACCTCCCAATCGACGCCAATTTAGGCCGATCCAATCATATATAGGTGAGGACAGCCGCCGACTCTTGGTCTTCGACGCCTGCTTCTTGCTATTTCGACTTTGTCCACACCCACACCGGCCACCATTCGAATTCAGACTTCGCCCGCTATCTACTACTTGGAGTCACGAACCGTCCAAACTTCTGTTGTTGGTCATGCGTCAACCATATCCGCCTCCTCCTCCACAGTCGTCTATCATTGGTCGCTCAAGGGGCTTTGCACAAGGCGGCATGCATTCAGGTTGAGCTACCCCAGCTTTCCCAATCATCTGAGCATGGACGACCAGACATGCTCGCCCCAGAGTCCGGGGAAAAGGACGAACTCTTGACATTGGAACCTTGTGTAATCCTGCCTGCTCCTTGACGAGAAGTGCAACGGTCCCTGGCCTTTCATATACTTTCGGCCTTTCAAATACTTTAGGCCTTTCTTATCTGCTTGCCTCGTTTTCTCGTATCTGGCTTTCACCCACGGCTTCAACAACAACATTTTTGTCAACATGAAAGATTCAGTTTCTAGCGGTGAGACCACTCCTGTTGGGATGGAGAAAGACCAGTTTGAACTGGTTGAAGACACCGTAATTGGAGCTGACGGGTTCGATACCAAATCCACCAATCGCTTGCTGAGGAAGATCGACTTCGCACTTATACCCTTCCTTTCCCTTCTTTACTTACTTTCGTTCCTTGACAGGACGAATATCGGCAATGCGCGTCTTGCTGGATTGGAAGCCTCTCTGCACATGAAGGGCTTAGCATACAACGTAGGCTTACTTGCACGCCAAATCCTGTCAAGCCTGTACTGACAACTACCAGAATGCGTTGGCCATCTTCTTCCCGTTCTATGTTCTTGCTGAAGTGCCATCGAATCTCATGATGAAAGCAACACGGCCCTCTGTTTGGATTCCCACTATCATGGTCGCCTGGGCCACTGTCTGCATCGCGATGGGCCTGGTCAAGAATTACAGCGGATTGATGGCTGCTCGTTCGTTCCTTGGTTTGGCTGAAGGCGGGTAAGAGCTCAATCCCTCAAGCCACTCCTCATACTCCGATGATAACAAGCCATCAGGCTATTTCCAGGTGTCACCTTCTATATAACAATGTGGTACAAGCGAGTAAGCATATATTCCCGCGTGTGCAGGATCCTTCTCTAACAAATATTCACAGCATGAATGTGGACTCCGTATGTCTATCTTCTTCTCTGCCGCAACTGCCGCAGGTGCATTCGGTGGTCTTCTTGCTCGCGCTATCATTGAGATGGATCACACTGCTGGACTCCGTGCTTGGCAATGGATTTTCATCCTCGAAGGAATTGCAACATTCGTCGTTGGTAAGTGTCGTTTCTCGAATTACCTTGTTCCATGGTGTTGATCCTCGGTGTAGCCATTGTCGCATTCTTTGTAATGTATGATTATCCCGCCACGGCCAAATTTCTCTCGCCTTCAGAGAAGACTGAAGTTTCTCGACGTCTTACTGAAGATCGCGGATCCCTCGCTGAGGAGTTTGGTATGCAGTATGCCATGGACGCTCTCAAGGACTGGAAGATCTGGGTCAACTGCCTCATCACTATTGGAATTTTCACACCTTTGTACTCGGTATCGCTCTTCATGCCAACCATCGTCAAATCTCTGGGCTATACAGACCCAAAGCTCGCTCAGCTGATGACTGTCCCGCCCTATGTCGTCGCCTGCGTGATGTGCGTGGCCACTGGCTTTGCAGCCGATCGTCTCCGAACCCGCGGCCTTTTTCAGATGTTCTGGATCATCGTCAGGTAACTTTTCAATCTTGGACCTGTTCATATTGAGTACGAATGACTAATGGCTGTCCAGCATCGCTGGTTTCCTCATGCTTCTGCTGTCCCACGACAACAAGACCAAGTGTATGTACATGACAAATCTCCAGTGCTGGGACGAGCCAGAACTAATACGTATCCAGACGCAGGAACCTTCTTCACTGCCATGGGCATCTACACCAATGTGCCACAATGCACCTGCTGGAACTCAAACAATGTCGGTGGTAGCACCAAGCGAAGCGTGGGTATGGCCTTGCAGGTGGGTATTGGCAATCTCGGCGGTACCATGGCATCATACATGTAAGTCATACACGGAACAGCTTCTTCAGCGTCTCAACTAATTCATGACAGGTTTCTCAGCCGTACTGGACCCCACTTCCGCCAAGGATATACCGCTTCCATTGCGCTGAGCGCAATGTCACTGACTCTATCGGCGTTCATGACAATGTATCTTCGAAAGGAAAATGCCCGTCGGGATCGCGAGTACAAGCGTCCGGAAGACTATACCGTTGAGGAAAAGCTTTTGGAGCGTCATTTGGGTGATAACGCCAGTTTCTTCCGTTATACTGTATGTCTACCTTCTATCATTCGTCTGACGTATGAATGCTAATCTTCTGTCGTTGCAGGTTTGATTGTTACGACATTATATGTATATAAAATTCTTGTATTGCTGGTCTATGCCTGTTTGAGGCTAAGCAGCTATCTTTATCTAGTTTATTAAGGGTAAAAGCACCAGGTATAGAACCCCTCCCTCTATATAGCTATATAGCACCATCTATCTATAGCTAGTTCCCTTCTTTATAATAAATGGAAGTATTCTCTTCCCTACTCTACTCCTAGCTCTCCCTAGGTCTAACTACTCCCCTCTTCTCCCCTGTACTATGCACCCCTCAGAGCAATTCCCAATAATAGATTTTAAACCTTCCTCCACACACCGTATCGATATCAATAAACACTTCAAAGCCATTCGTATAAATAGTCGAAAATTTCTTGCCGCGATTCGATATCGAGAAGTGACTCAAAAACTTTTAGGAATAAGTAAAAGACATGAATTGCCATGCATGATTGCCGAAATATGGTTTGAAATAGATTCGAGGGCATTTGCTAGAGATACAGGTAATGGTTAGTAGAGATTATTCTCTCCAAGTTTTGTTTATTGCATCTTTTTGCAAACGCGGTGATGGCGGTTTTGGATTTTGAGGGATTCGCAGACGATACAATGAATAAAATAGCGGTGCCTTTGGATTCTCTGGATCGGTATTGATGGTGATGGATTCTTGGTGGTTCTTAGTATTCAAACGGATAGAAGTTTATGATCATCGGTCTTCAGGTGGAAGGGTGGATTTGGAGTTCAGAAGGTATAAAGGATAGAACAACGGTGACCCGGCTGTGCGATCGATTGCAAAGAACAGTCGTTTGAGAACGCTGACTCGCCAATCGACCAAATGCGTTCGTTGAACAGACGAAACTCATAGCTCCCGGTGATAGACAGCGATAGCTGCTGAAGAGTCAAAAGCAAAGTTGATTTAAATGCTCTCAGTGTCGTCTGCAACTATGAATGGTTTAGCGATGATTATCTTGCGTCCGTTGGTTTGCTGACACCAAGCGAGAGTGAAGCGGAGAAGTGAGGCGTTGGAAACACTTCAGGATGACCTGTTTTCACAATTAGCTGATCGTCACACCAACAACGGCACCGTAGCCACAGTCCTGCCAACGGTCGTTCGATAGGGGTACGCACGCTATCTGATTGCAGTCAGAAGATATATATTGCAAGCTTCCTTTCTTTTGCGGGAGGCCACATCCTCACCCGTATGCCAGCTTGCCTTGAAAACAACAAAAATTATGACACTTCTCACCCAGATCCGCCAAGCGGAGCGCTTATCAATTTACTGGGGAAAGCAACGAGAAGGCCCGGTATCTACACGAAAGACTTATACCGAGCGATACTGGCCGATTACTTTCGACTCCGTGATTCCTACACTATTGAAGAAGGCGTTCCCGGTGATCAAAACGGACCCAACGGCAAGGGAGAATATCCCACTCTCCACGTCGTTGACCTTTGCAGAGACGATCATGAGATTGTGTTATCCGTCCACATCTACGCCGGACGAGACCAACAGCCGTTCATACAATATAGTGAGAATACAAGAGAGTACAATGGTTTCAAG
Source organism: Venturia nashicola (assembly GCA_004522665.1). Classification (NCBI taxonomy): domain Eukaryota; kingdom Fungi; phylum Ascomycota; class Dothideomycetes; order Venturiales; family Venturiaceae; genus Venturia; species Venturia nashicola. Next base: position 1,198,584 of record SNSD01000009.1, read on the forward strand.
GGACAGTACATTGATATCTTGCATGTATGGGGTGCTAATGTGGAAAGTTGTTGATACATTTTCTCAGGAACACCTCAAATGGTTGATGTAGTGAGGGGTCTTACGGTCGATAGCCTGGACTTCATTTTTTTGATGAGGATATCAGGGACCTTGCGTCTTCGTAAAGCTGATGGATCGTATCGAAGTGATCAAATATCAAATGTGGACATAATAGGTTGCGAATGAGACATATGAGCGTCGTCAGCTCTTTTTGGTGGCGACATTGGGGCATCCTTAAGATGCATGTGAATTTACCAGCTGACCTCGCGAAAAGGGATTCTGCGAGCCTTGCTGACCGTGCGTCTATAAGGCTGGCTCTAGTAACTGGTTTAGAACTTGGATCGTGATGCTGCCAAATTGAGCACACGTAAACCTTTGATTCAAATTGTTTATTTTGGTCAATCGTGAGTTCGTATGCTGCGAAATTGATAGGCCTTGTACTTTATCAGATCTGACCTGACGTGACGGAATAGGGCTCAAACGTTCGCCAAGCTGGAGGTAGATAAGGAGCGACCAGGGTCATGGGCGAAGCTTTGAGGTTATTCAATGAAATGTCTCAGAGGGTGGCCCGGGTCGCGACAGCCCTGACTCAGCGTTTTTGGCTTCCGTCTGTGAGCTGTTTATAGATCTGGCAGTCAGATCACCCAGGCAAGTCGATTTCCGCGGAGAACCAGTCTTGAATGGGATACACTTTTCCAGAAGCAGTAGTCTGCTCGGAGTTCAGCCCTAGTTAAATCACCAAGGCTTCTCATGTTGGGGCTTGGTGATTGCCAAGTATATTGTTTTGTTATCCGGATGATGCTGAGTGCTTGGACCGACCGCGTTTTGTGTTGCTGGACCGTGAGATAAGATTTTTCACCATGACCAGGACTAATCATAGGAGTGACAGGAGCTCCATGAATTGGTTGCTCCAAATCTGTGTCAATGGCAATTTGGCGAAGTGTGCCCAGTGGCTGGAACAAACTTCTTCTGCCGGCCAAATTTACTCATACGTATGGGTTCCTGATCATTGACAATCTAAGAGGAATTTGATTTACTTTCTCCTTGCGTCTTCCTGTGGGTATTCTTAGAGAACAAGCATTATAAAGCTGCTGGTGCTGCACTGTCTGGCTCCAAGTCAGCACATCTTCAGTTTATACTACAGACATCAATACATACAACCAACTCAGAGCACTTACCACAATGCATTTCGCAAAGACCATCTTCGTCGCCATCCTTGGCCTGAACTCCTTCGTTTTAGCCGCTCCTGTAGAGGGTGCAAATGCTGCAGACGCATCCGTGGCTGTCAACGCAGCACCTGCTGATTTGTAAGTTGGATCTAATCGGAGGTGTTTTTGATGGTTCTAAACAGTACCAGATGCGATCAGATTTACGATCG